>JAKTYV010000005.1:292500-944641 GCA_030674545.1 Ogataea saltuana
ACTCTTCGAAAACGTCTTATATAGAAATGGACACCTCATCGCACGGGATTCTCACCCTCTGTGACGTCCTGTTCCAAGGAACATAGACAAAGGCCAAATCCAAGACAGCTTTCTTCAAATTACAACTCGGGCACCGAAGGTACCAGATTTCAAATTTGAGCTCTTACCGCTTCACTCGCCGCTACTAAGGTAATCCCTGTTGGTTTCTTTTCCTCCGCTTATTGATATGCTTAAGTTCAGCGGGTAGTCCTACCTGATTTGAGGTCAAACTTTATGATAAAATTTGTTAGGCAGAGCCAGACTTTGAAATAATCAACAGACGTCAATCAACGATGGACTAAACCTAATACATTGAATAAACACTGTTCTTCATAACAAAAACTCATGCCGATTCATTTCAAGCGAACTCCTCAAAATCGGAGTATCGCCCATCACCAAACCCAAGGGTTTGAGAAGGAAATGACGCTCAAACAGGCATGCCCTCTGGAATACCAGAGGGCGCAATGTGCGTTCAAAGATTCAATGATTCACGAAAATCTGCAATTCACATTACTTATCGCATTTCGCTGCGTTCTTCATCGATGCGAGAACCAAGAGATCCGTTGTTGAAAGTTTTAAATTTTAGAAAAGTTGCTGTTAACAACTTCATTTAAACTGACTAGATATTAAAACACGTTCTTAAACTTCCCGGGGGAAATCTAAAAAAAATGAGTTTTGTAAAACCTTCGGCCAGAATCACCGCTTTTACACGGCAACTGACCAAAGCAAAATTGTCTCTAATAAGAAAACAAAGTGTGTAGGAGGTTTTCCAAGCCGTGTAACGAAGCGACAGCCAGAAAGCTCTCTCATCGCGCAAGCAATATTTCAGCAGCGCAGATGAAGAAAACAATCCAACCAGACACTTCAGCTTGGAAAGAATACTGTAATGATCCTTCCGCAGGTTCACCTACGGAAACCTTGTTACGACTTTTAGTTCCTCTAAATGACCAAGTTTGACTAAATTTTCGGTCCCAAGATGGAGTTGCCCCCTTCTCTGAACTAATCTTGAAGCCTCACTAAGCCATTCAATCGGTACTAGCGACGGGCGGTGTGTACAAAGGGCAGGGACGTAATCAACGCAAGCTGATGACTTGCGCTTACTAGGAATTCCTCGTTGAAGAGCAATAATTGCAATGCTCTATCCCCAGCACGACGGAGTTTCACAAGATTACCCGGACCTCTCGGCCAAGGATAGTACTCGTTGGCTCCGTCAGTGTAGCGCGCGTGCGGCCCAGAACGTCTAAGGGCATCACAGACCTGTTATTGCCTCAAACTTCCATCGGCTTGAAACCGATAGTCCCTCTAAGAAGTAACAAATCAGCAAACGCTAATAGTACTATTTAGTAGGTTAAGGTCTCGTTCGTTATCGCAATTAAGCAGACAAATCACTCCACCAACTAAGAACGGCCATGCACCACCACCCACAAAATCAAGAAAGAGCTCTCAATCTGTCAATCCTTATTGTGTCTGGACCTGGTGAGTTTCCCCGTGTTGAGTCAAATTAAGCCGCAGGCTCCACTCCTGGTGGTGCCCTTCCGTCAATTCCTTTAAGTTTCAGCCTTGCGACCATACTCCCCCCAGAACCCAAAAACTTTGATTTCTCGTAAGGTGCCGAGTGGGTCAAAAAAGAAACACCACCCGATCCCTAGTCGGCATAGTTTATGGTTAAGACTACGACGGTATCTGATCATCTTCGATCCCCTAACTTTCGTTCTTGATTAATGAAAACGTCCTTGGCAAATGCTTTCGCAGTAGTTAGTCTTCAGTAAATCCAAGAATTTCACCTCTGACAACTGAATACTGATGCCCCCGACCGTCCCTATTAATCATTACGATGGTCCTAGAAACCAACAAAATAGAACCATAACGTCCTATTCTATTATTCCATGCTAATATATTCGAGCAAAGGCCTGCTTTGAACACTCTAATTTTTTCAAAGTAAAAGTCCTGGTTTGCCAACACAAAAGTGAAGGTTAGCCAGAAGGAAAGGCCCGGTTGAATCCAGTACGTGCCAAAAAAGGCAGACCGGCCAACCAGACCCAAGGTTCAACTACGAGCTTTTTAACTGCAACAACTTTAATATACGCTATTGGAGCTGGAATTACCGCGGCTGCTGGCACCAGACTTGCCCTCCAATTGTTCCTCGTTAAGGTATTTACATTGTACTCATTCCAATTACAAGACCCGAAAGGGCCCTGTATCGTTATATATTGTCACTACCTCCCTGTGTCAGGATTGGGTAATTTGCGCGCCTGCTGCCTTCCTTGGATGTGGTAGCCGTTTCTCAGGCTCCCTCTCCGGAATCGAACCCTTATTCCCCGTTACCCGTGAAAACCATGGTAGGCCACTATCCTACCATCGAAAGTTGATAGGGCAGAAATTTGAATGAACCAGCTCCAGCACAAGGCCATGAGCTTCGAAAAGTTATTATGAATCATCAAAGAGCCCGAAGGCATTGATTTTTTATCTAATAAATACACCCCTTCCAGAAGTCGGGGCTTTAAGCATGTATTAGCTCTAGAATTACCACGGTTATCCATGTAGTAAAGGAACTATCAAATAAACGATAACTGATTTAATGAGCCATTCGCAGTTTCACTGTATAAATTGCTTATACTTAGACATGCATGGCTTAATCTTTGAGACAAGCATATGACTACTGGCAGGATCAACCAGATAACTATCCGATGTTAGACCGAAGTCTAACATGCGCCCGCCTCTGAATCCCCCGAAGAAGATTCAAAAGCAGACTGCAGATATTTATAATAGTTAACAATCAAGATTCCAAAATGAAAAACTCGATCGGTAGCTGTCCACCGTCGGCGCCCTTTTACAAGCTCCGTCAGAGACAAACTACATCCATATAGCCCTCTTTGATTTCTCCTGGATAACTTCCGCAAAATCATTCCCACGATGATTAAACATCGCAGAAAGATTTTACATCATTAACCTGGAAGGAGGTTACAAGCAGAAGAAATCACGTAGAACTACGGCTATTCTTCGCTGCATACCCCCGATTTCGTCTTTAGTAAAATTCTTGCCATAGGCTAGTAATCCACTAAATCCATCAGTGCTCACACACAGAAATAGTTAGAAATCTGGTATGAGACTGTTCAGGCTACTCAGCCGTCCAAATTGCTTTGGCCGCCCGAGACCACCCATGTTGACCTAGCCTTGAGAGAAAGAGTATCTCACGATAACAACTTTACTCTCGCCACTAATCAACGAGGCCTTCAGAAACACCTTTCGGTGACTTCAGATAGAAATCCAAAACCTTAGATGTTCCGGAACTCTCGTTCCTTCCCAAATGTCTTTTGCAATTTCTTTTCATGCTTTCGCATGAAGGTCCAACCGCATCTCACACTTCGTCGCGTCTCACATGTTTCAACCTTTCTAGTTTTTTGTACTATCTTCTCAATGTTGTTTTACGCTCGCGTTATTCTCCCGTTTTCATGTTCCGCAACACTTCGATTTTTCTTAGGTTTTTTCCCCAGATCTCACTTCAGATATTTTTGTCTTAGACTCCGCGACTCGTACTCCTAACTAATTCGACTCTTCACTAGTGACTTAGCTTGGTAGATCACATGATCTCATACTAATTCTCACCAGCCAAAATTGTTTCCAACCTCAAATCTTTTCAAAAATCAGATCAGGCCTGGACCATCAACTCTGTCCATACTGAAACTCCGTTATAAACCTCTTCCAGTGAAGAGAAACAAAAGTTTCATTCTGACCACCTTCAACGGAAGTACTACCCAAGCTCTCGTTACAAATCTTTTATTCACACTTTGTAATAACCTCAACCGCCATTCATGCAATCTCACGTTAAACGTTCCTCAACCACTTTCTCAACTCTACTCCATGCCGACTCCCACTTTCCACTATTACACTCTCCCAAACTACTTTCTTCCGATTACATTTCTTACCTTACATTTCCATTCCGAGCCCTATCCCATGTATTCAAGTTCTTTTCTAAGTATTTCGGTTGCGGCCATATCTAGCAGAAAGCACCGTTTCCCGTCCGATCAACTGTAGTTAAGCTGCTAAGAGCCTGACCGAGTAGTGTAGTGGGAGACCATACGCGAAACTCAGGTGCTGCAATCTCATTTTTTTTTTTTTTTTTATTTCGAGATTTTTTTGCTGCTTTTTTTCTCTTTTCAAGATCGGCTGTGTCTCTCTAATCGCATTATAAATACTCCTCGAATTCCCACATCCAACTTTCTCAGCTTTCGTGCGTTGGCTTCTTTTACTTTTTAACACACAAGTCAAAAGTCGTGCTTCTAGACTGCTCTAATGAGTCTCTATTGGACTTCAAATTCGACCACCAGGCACTCTAAATTACAATTCTCATCAGATCAGTCCGAGAGAGCTTCCTACGACTTTGCGTCGTTTATCCAAGGAGGTGCCCTTCCCGGGCGCTCCTTATAAATCAAAAATCAAATTCCTGGGAAGTAAAAAAGGTGCTCCCCTATGGTTTCCGTTCCGAAATCATTAGGGGGGCGCCCTTGTAGTAGCAGTAAAACCTTCTCAGAACCCCTACTACCATCTTAAATTTTAGTTTTCATTGCGCCTAACTGCGTAACGGACGTGTCGCAACCACTATTTCTAACAGATTTTCCGCCAATTCTGCCAACTAATGTATGCTTATTTGACCATATCCTGGCTTCTTTTAATTTTGACAACCATCAATTACATACTAAAATCCTCTTTTCTTGTCTCCTTAACTATGGCACAGAATATCTGTCATTCATTTCTATTCTAGCTGCTTCTGATCTCTTACTACCGCTCAGACATAGAAAGTCTTCATCATTTCTCTTGCCTGCTTCTCTGAAAAAATAGTAGAAAAAAAAAAAAAATAAAAAAAAAAGTTGAATTCATCTTCTCTCATCGAAATGTAAACAGTAAACACAACAACACTCGACTTTACTTCACAGCGTTGAAGTATCTACTTCATCTCCTCCTCACAACCATCATAATTTGTGCTTTACACGACTTTCTCTATAAAAAAAATAAATTTGAAATCTCCTCTAAAGAATACTCAGTAACTACCAAGTAAAATTCCTTAGGGGAGATTGTGTTGTAAACACAAACAAATCGGACAACTGAGGCTTAATCTCAGCAGATCGTAACAACAAGGCTACTCTACTGCTTACAATACCCCGTTGTACATTTAAGTCGTATGCAAAGGATTTATCCTCGCGCATGATGACATTGCTATCCACCGGCAAGCACTTAAAACCTTTCCGTTAAAAGCACCATTGCCAGCCTGCTATGGTTCTGCGACACAAAGTGCCTTATTCGTATCCAACTAAAATGTGCGAGGGTAAAAAATCATCGCTTTCTAGCATGGATTCTGACTTAGAGGCGTTCAGCCATAATCCAGCAGATGGTAGCTTCGCGGCAATGCCTGATCAGACAGCCGCAAAAACCAATTATCTGAATGAACAGCATCGAAGATCAGAATCAAGGAGACCTCTTCTTTTGAGTAGCAGAAACTCCTTCTTCGTTTTGAATTTTGAACAATGTTTGAGTCGATGCGGAATGTATTTAAGTCAAATAATTTTAAAAAAAAAGCCAAAGATAGTGATGAGATGTTTTGAACAAAACATGAATGAAGCTTTTTCCTGAGATCTTCCGATCAAAAAGCATTTTGATTTGGAAGCTACTGGCTTTTCAGTTTAGAGACTACTACATTGGGGTGGCCGCTTTACAGTGTAAGTTCATCTGAGGAAACAAGCTAATCGACAACAAGCTGGATCAATATATGTAGAACAATAGAATACCATAACATCTCCAAGATAGTTTAGTGGTTAGAATTCTCGCTTGTCACGCGGGAGACCGGGGTTCAATTCCCCGTCTCGGAGTATTTTTTTGTTTTTTGTTTTTGAACTTAGTAAAAACTCACGTGACTTCAATTCTTGAGATCAACCTATGTGAGTTTTATCGAGTTGACGAACACTCATGTATGGGAATGGAGAATCCTCATTGAGAATAATCGTTAGTCTACCTTTCATGATGAACTCAAGCCTTTGGGGATCGTCAAGAGAAATTGCATATTAAGTGAAGGGATGTTACTCAAGACTCCAATTTGTATTGATAAAACGCGGTCAAGCCAACCAAGCAAAACTGATTTGAACAGTCTTTGTTTGGGAAGTTATTCACTAAATTTTGGATAATCCTGTTGAAAAACATCAGAAGTTGGCCTGTTTTGAAGTTGTTTGTTTTGTTCGCATGACCCGGCGATATAAAAAAAAAATGCATTAAGCAGGGTTCGAACCTGCGTCCCCTCACGGAGAACAGAACTTGAGTCTGCCGCCTTAGACCACTCGGCCATTAATGCTTCGGATAGTGAAATAGTTTCAGATAACAATATACCCAAAAGTAAAGCTTACAATCGATTGTGTGGTTTAGTTGGGGGGTTTAAATCCTTCAAGTCCATAAGTGTGATTTCCTTAGAAGTGATGAGAAGCATTGTAGAGATGAACTAATTTTCCGGTGCTGATAGTCTTTGCAGATTCAACTGACGTTTACTCGAAAAGATGTTAGTCTACAGGTGAACACCTCTACATTTGAATGTTCTGTGGATCGTATCAGCTCCGCCAGCCATACCTTTTGACAGACTGCAGTTCTTCATTGTTTAAGGCGTAACCACGCACCTGTGGCTGCTCGTCATCTAGTTTGATGAAGGACTACCCCGTTCCGAAGCTTCGAGATATTAGAGGAATTGAAATCCTTTTTCTGACATCTTTTTCTCAGTTGGGGTGAGCCGAGGAGACTGAGCTGTGCTTTCAAAAAAGTTACTCGACAACGGCATCGCGTCGCATTTGCGCTATGCTAGTCAGCTTAACGCATGACCTTGTTGAATTTGGACAGGTAACTCGACAAACTCGTCAGTCAAACCTGTAAACTATTTTTACTCATCCTTTCTGATCTGCTCGAAATACTTTTTTAAGCGAAAAAAGGAAGTAAACCTTCCTTTATTATAAGTCTGTGATCCAGTGCCTTCCACGCCCGAAGCGTGACATCACCTTGTCCTCGCCATGCCTGACATCACGCAATTATTATGGACATTCATAGCGTTCATTTGCATTTATGAAATAACTGTTTTACGAAGTAGTTCTCATGTTTTGATATATCGTGGCGCGGTGACATGGTGACAATGGGACGCGGTACACGGTGCTGCGGTACCCCTGAGACATTTCAACTTTTAAATTGAGTACGCAATACATAAAGGGGTGTTATTTCCCTACACTCCTTCTAATAGATTTAGCAAGAGAAAAATCAAATTGAGTGTTGAAATTAAGATAGTTTAGCTTGAACTTTCGTAACTTGGAGAGCGATTCAATAAATAATAAAAAGGTTTTTTTTCTTAATTCTTCTAAAACTAACTTGTAGTAGATCAAGCAAAGAAGAAGGGAAAAAGGATCCCTTTTGATAGTAACTAATTGTTGAACTTCGTTAATACGAGCTTGAATATCCATAATAATAATAATAATATCTCAAAATATAAATTGTTTTCTTCACTTCTTCTAAATATACTTATAGTAAAAGAGCAAAGAAGGGAAAAAGGTTCCCTTTAAATAGTGATTCAAGACTTGTGATGATTAGTGATCATGAGTGTATTTTTGACACTGGATAATGACACATCACCTAGCAAAGTAGTAAAAACAAATCAATCCCAATATGGTAATGCTGATCATTGTGAAGTACAATACTTCAACACTAATCAAGGGCCTGAGAGTATTAAAATTACAAGTGTGCCTAGAGCATGGCACTTGACCTCGGTATAGAACATTGTGAATTAAGCATTCTCAACATTGAGTATAATAATAATACTCGCATCGTAAATTACACTGAATCACCTACTAAATTCTGACAATAACTTATGGTCGAAAAAAAAAAGTTCAAGAGTTATCAAATACAATACCTCAACGCACCAGACCGGGTCAAAATTTTAAGCTCAAGTCTCCGGTAAATCTGGAGGAGCCATTTTTTCATAATTCGAGGGTGAGGTGCAGCAAAAGTCAATGGGAGCTTACTCAGCCAAACACTGAGCTAGTTGCGTTATATCCACTTTCAATTTTTCTTCGTTGTTGAATTTCAAGTGGTAAATTAGTGTAATTCATGTTTCAATAAAGTATATTTCTCATCTCTTAAATCTGAATCTGAAATAGTTTACTGGGTCAATACAGAGGGAATTAACCCCTCTTTACATATTCCATCGCCAAGCACCGCATTTCCTACGTTTCCACACAGCGCGACATCAAACGTGTCTCTACGAAACACGACGCGATCTGTGACCACTTGGTTATTTTTTGAACTACCATATCATTCAACAGTTATTTCAGACTGGAGTTGAAGTAAGTTGCAGCCGAGACGTTATTAGGTGAGTGGCAATAGTTCACTGTGAAAAAAGCTAATGAGTATTATCACAACGGCCTTGAATTGGTATTCAAAGGGATGGCTATTTCCCGCGACTACTAATTACTTCTCGAAGAAGAACTGGGTTGGAGCTTATAGATAATGCTGGAGTTCAGATAGTCTTGCTCGAACGATTATGATTGGAAAGAGATTTAGCAGGTAGTATTTTACTTGATTCTCATAAAATGAGTTTGTGGTAGAGCAAGCAAAGAGGTAAGGGAGAAGGCCCCCCCTTCTAAATAGTAGTTTCAGATCAGCTGGTGTTAGTAATCAGGAATGGACTTTTCATTCTAGAATATACGGCGTCATCGAATATTGAGTCAAACATTCTCAACGTCCTTCAATAATGATTTGAGATCTGTTTTCATTATTGACTTGAGCGTACTTTTTGTTGGATATTGTAAATTATACATTTTGAACAAGTAATGCAACGTAGTTTTGTAATTCAGCAGAGTACATTCCTCATTTTGCATTTGCAATACCGACTAAAAAGAAAACTCCACCAAAATTCAAAGTGATGTTTGAATAGCCATCAGAATTCTAAACTTATGCTGAACAAAGTCGGAAACATGCTGAGGACATGTTATCTAAAATATCACACTCTGCGACAATAAACAAGGTAGTGTCGAGATAATGCACTTCACAAGGTTCAAACAAGGTAGTTCCCGTTAGTTTATATTTCATGCCATGGCGACGCGGTAACACTCGCTGTGGCATTGTCTTTGTTTTTGGATTGATTAAACAAATTATGAAGGGACCAATTTTGTTGAGAACTATTAATTCACAATGCTCATCGTTACCAGATCAGGAATTATTACTTAGACACACAGGCCTTGAATCACTGTTCACAGGGAGTTTTTTTTCCCTTCCTCTTTGCTGGTTCTACTACTAATTTATTTCATAATAATTCCAAAGAAATATTATTATATCGAACTACTTTCCAATTTTGGTTGTTCCAGCGATACTATCTGAACTTCAAAGAAACGTGTTCGGGAATACCTTACAGTGATAACAGAAACAACAGCTTTTTTAAGTTTTTTATGCTATAGAATAATTTTGAACTAGGTGAGGGACAATTGGTCCGCTTCATATGTTTTTATCCAATCCGGAAATACAGATGATGCCACATTGCTACCGCGTCATCGTGTCATAAAATAAAAACACACGAGAACTATCTTACTCCGACGCTGTGAAGTACAATATCTCAGTGTACTCATCATATGCCCGAGCTTGGTAAAAACAACACGTTTCCCAAATCTTGAGCGTGTCCGCAACCATACGTTCAGCACTTATGCTTTTGAGTTCGAGAGTTTTCGCAGCAAGCTTTGCCCTGATAATGCGATATTAAGTATCAGTATAGTTGACCATTTGATGGATTGCTGGATGAAATGCTATTGTGTTAAATCTATAAATAGTCAATGCTTTGTCCAACTTAACATGTGATATTCTCAAAGTTGTTGCAGCCCACCCAGTTAACACTCCCGCGTATGGCAATATATTCAGCTTCCGTCGCGAATCAGTGCAGCGATTGATTATCCCTTTGCTCGCCAAATAATTGGAGCACTCGCAAGCATGAACACATCCCCAGAGGTCCAGAGGTCGGTTTTCGGTCACCTTGAACTCCAGCCCAGTCTGCGTCATAGTACAATTCGAAAAAAGGTCATAGCTCCTTTCATATATCTCAGCACTGGCTTAGCAGCTCTCGTGGGGGTTTCTTAACGCCACTGACTCAAGTATCTGCTCAAAAGACAAACAGCAAACGCGATATCAGGTCTCACAGTATTGGTAGCTATCAACTTCTTTGCCATGCTGCGAAAACCAAAGTGATCATCAAGGAAAGTACCAGCATGAGAAGAGAATAGATAGAGCCCAAGAACCGCCGATGTGGAAGGTGCATTGCAGTCCACCATCTTGTATCCATCCGAAATAATATGAATATATTGCTGGAGCGAGAGAAACACCTGACCAGGCGTCCGAGGGATCTCCAAACCAAGCAAACATTTGCTGAGGCCGATATCCTTCATTCGAAATGGAGAGTGTTGAGGATGTTTATTTCGCAATAATCGATGACGCCGCATTATGATCTAGACTTAAAAGTCCATTTATGATTGCTTATACCAACTTAACTGAGATCCGTTGAAGTTCATATAGTCTTGCTTGAATGTCCATGATTGGAAGGTGATTTAATAAATAGTATTTCTCTTAATTCTTATAAAAAGAACATGTAGTGAAATAGGCAAAGAAGAAACAAAAAAGGCTCCCCTCTGTTGAATCTTAAGTGGCAATTCAGTGTAATTCACGTTTCAATAAAGTATGTTTCTCCTCTCAATCAGAATCTTGAGTATCTTCTGGATCATTACAGAAAAAATCAAACCCTCTTTGAATATTTCATTGCCAAGCACAACTTTCCCAAGTTTCCAGACAATGCAACAGTAGGCGTGCCTCCACAAAACACGACGCGATCTGTAATCGCTTGGTGACCAATTAAACTACCATATCTTTCAACCCCCTTAAATAGTGATTTCAGGTCAATTTGTTTTTAGTAATCATAAATAGGCTTTCGGTTCTAGACCATAATACGTCATCGAATAATTTGAATGGAGCATTCCCCACAAGAAATTTCCTCAAGGTGTCCATCAGCACCTGTGTTTTCCCCTGGAGATGGTGTTGCTAGCGTTATCTCTGAATCCAATTTGACCCCCTTACGTCATTCCTCCGACTTCTCCAACTCAAATCAAGAACCTCGATGATCTGCCCTCTGAAGCCATCTGACTACGAGACTCCTGCTCCAGCTCCTTTACCGGATTCTTTCGGCTCCGGTGCCCCTTTTGTCTACTTTTCAATTTCATCTGGGACCCAACCGCAATTGTTGAGGATTGTAAATCTGATTCTGACTCAGGTGAGGTAGAGATTAGCAGGCAATTCAGCGTAGTTCACGATTCAAATATAAAGTATGTTCGTCAATCTATTTTCCTCCCTTAAAATATTGTTCATTCGAACTCAAAATAGTAAAGACGAGTAAAGACATCACGGTGTACTGCGTTACATGCCACCGCGTAACAAATATTGTCACACGAGAATTATCTTGTTTAACATGACGGTTCTACATACATTCGGCTGCTCACATCTGAAGCAGATTCTCATTCTTGTTGAATTTCGTTAATACGTGCTTGGATATCCATATTAATATCTTTAAATTTTAAGATGTTTTCTTCACTTCTTCAAAATTAACTTGTAGTAAGTAAGCCAGAAGGAGGGAAAAAGGTTCCCTTCAAATAGTGATTCAAGACCTGGGTTGATTAGTAATCAATCCCAATATGGTAATGTTGAGCATTGTGAACTACAATACTTCAGCCATTCTTCTCCGGATCTTCCTGGTTGCGCGTTGATCTCCGTTGAGACGTCGTTGACTCCGTTTTACGGCATAGTCAGTCTACTGGAGTCCCTAGTTTGCAATCTTCGGATGACTCTGCCCTTATTTTTGTAACCAAGTCCACTTTAGACGGTGCAATCGTGCCGGTAGCTGGGCCACGCCGTCAATACTTTGTGGCCTCTGTCGACTCTCTGAGTACTGAGTCTCTTACGTCGCAGGCTGCCAAGCGTCATCACACTGCCTGCTTTGCTGATCCAGGATCTGTCTTTGTTGCCATTCAGCTCGTCCACTCCTCAGATGTTCGCCCAACTGCACAACTCGTCTGCTGCCCATGAGAGGCACGACGGAACTGAGAGCATGCACTATGGTGGTACTTGGACAATCTGTGACCTTCCTGCCGGTCGACCAGTTATTGAGTGTCAATGGGTCTTCACATTAGAGCCTAACTGAAACTCCGTTCTTTACAAAGCCCGGTAAGTTGCTCAACATTTTTGTCAAATTTTAGGTATTGAACATAGAGCCTTTGGTCCGGTGACTCGCTATGACAGTATCCGGTTGTAACTAGCCATTGCGGCTCATTATCGATTCACTATACATCGTATGGACGCAACTACTGCTTTCGATCATGAAGATCTTGATGAGGAAATTTACATGAGACAGCCTCCAGGTTTTGAAAAGGCTGGTCACGAATCTCAGATACGCAAGCTGCACAAGAGAGTTCATGGGCTCAAGCAGTCTCCCTTGTGTTGAAAGAATGAGATTATTCGGTCAATACGGGGGCGGGCTTTGAACATGCTCTGTCCGAGTTTGTCATCTATTCTTTTTGCCGAGATAGCCAACCTGTTATTCACCTAGCTCTTTATGTGACGATTTATTGATCCTATCCGCTCAGCTAACAGATCTTCCGTGGACAAAGCAATTCCGTCTACTCATTTCATTTCAGACGAAAGATTTAGGTCTGTCTACTGGCTCTCCAGGCAAAAGTGGGTCAGACCTCTGGTAGGGTTTCTCTCCCCCTCACTTTACCCTTGAAATATTATTTCTGACTTTGGATTTCAAGATTGAATTCTTCTGGGAGTCCCTTTGAGCCTGGAAGCAATTGAAGTGCTCCTACTGCCACTCTTTCAGCGTCTGACCAGTCAGTTTTTTGCAGAATAACGGGAAATCATTGGTTGCTGCTAATGCAGTTCCCCCATACATAGCCTATGCGGTTTCACATTTTAGTGGCTATATCAGACAGCCAGGGAATTGCGCCTGAAAGCTGCCAAAAGGGTGCTCAGATACGTGAAGAGAGCACAAAATTTTAGCCTGATCTACACTGCTGAAGTTAAATTCGAGCTGTATGGCTACTCCGACGCTGGCTGGGGACCAGGTCGACAGGCAGCTTACTCCGGGGTGTGTTTTCAAGCTCTTGAATGGCCCTATAACTTGGAGATCCTCAAAGAACATTCTATGATTTTGCCATCGACTGAGGTGGAAAACACAACGTTATCTGAGTCGGTCAAAGATAGACTGTGGCTGAGCCAACTGATTCTCTAGCTGAGCCTATACCGTGACAGCACACCAACTTTCTATGAGGATAACGCAAGCTGTGTTGTCTTAGCTTCTCATCCGCGTATTCACAACAGAACAAAGCATATTAACATTCGAAACCATTTTATCGGAGGTGGTGCTCAGAAGTCATCATTGAAAGATTGGATACTGATCACATGATTGCCGACTGCTTGATCAAGACGTTAGGAAAAGCCAAGTATCATCATTTCAAAGACACCATGAGAGTTGTGAACTTTCACTGACTTAACCCTAACCAGAATGAACTATGGGTGTTGAAAGTCCACTTCATTTTGTTGTTGAGTAAGGTCATTCTCACGTGTTGAAAGTCTATGACGCGGTACACGGTGACGCGATAACACTGTGGTGTCAACCTTGTTTTTGTATTGACTAAACAATAGAAAGAGGATATGTTTCCCTTTGGCTGATCCAGAGAAAAAAAAAAAAGTACTAGGAAAACAAATCCAGAAAAAAGTCATTTTAAAACAGGATGATTAACTTTATAAACTCCCCAAGGGTCAAAGAATTACAACCCTTTTTTTTTGAATCGTTCAGCGCAAACGCTCAGCAACAACGTTTTAAGAGGAGTCGTAAGGAACGGTCCGTTGATGTTGAATCTGTGGAAGTTCAGATAGTTTAGCTTGAACGTTCATAATTTGAAAGTGATTGAATATATAATACTTTTCTTGATTCTCATAAAATGAACATGTAGCGGAATAGGCAAAGAAGAAGGGCAAAAGGTTCCCTTTGAATAGAGATTCAAGACCTGTGTTCATTAGTAATCATGGGTGTACTTTTTACACTAGATAATAACACATCACTTAGCAAAGTAGTAAATCAAATCATTCCAAATATGGTAATGTTGAGCATTGTGAAGTACAATGCTTCAACAATTAGTAGTCATGAGTGGGCTTTTGTTTCTAGTCGGTAACCCGTCACCGAATATTGTGGTAATGTTGAACATCGTGAATTAAATGTTCACAACAAAAATATATTTTTCTTTGTTCATACCTGGGACAGACATTGCTCCGCATACATCAGCATAGATTAGCTGCGATGAAGCTTTGGTCTCCGATTCGAGACCTGTGGGACAGTTTTAACTGGTCGGCCTCGTTCGCAGGGCCAAACACTTCTCATCATCCTTCTTGTATAATCCAAAACGTTGCATAATCGCTTTGGACGGGCAACCTAGACGATGATGACAGTTAGCTGTAGCGGCGGTAAGTGCCACGTTCTCAGTCTGTTTTGGAAGAAATTTTGTACGAGTTCTTGCGAAAAAGGACTCCTGGCTTCTTGTTGTAGGTTAATTCGTACGCCCCATCTGCTGTCAGCTTGAATGACAGGCCTTGCGCAATGAAGGTCAACAGAGACCCCAAGCCTCGGGACGCATTCGGAACAAATAAGACACTGAGAAGTGCAATCTTGTCACACGAAGAGTTCTGGAACCCGATGTCACCTCGGTCATAAACCTTTAGTGATTCAGAGCCAATCCCACCGATTGTCTCCGTGGTCTCAAGATAACGCTTGAAGTGCGCTTGATTATTACTAATGCTGACAGTAGCACTAGACTCCTGCCATTCATTTTTGGTGTCTTAGGTTCCAGTGTTCATTGCCATCATAGCCACATTGCTGTTGGATATAACATCATTTTTATCCTCTAGAGGAGCAGGTACTCGACACGTCGAAGCCACATGGGCCTTCATTTTGCACCGAAAGCAAACCACTTGTCCAGCCTTTGGTTTTCGGCCGGAACTATGGATCGAAACCAAGGCGAAATTTGTAGAACTCTTACTGAATGAAGGCCCTAATGAAGGATGAGTTGTTATCTAATATTGCTTAACAACCAGATTTCATTCTTTGTCGATTAACTCTGAAAACTGGCTAGGCAATGTGTTATCATCTACTGTTCATTTTGCCCTCATGATTATTTTCATTAACCAGTTTTTAGTTGTTATACAAAGTGTTGAATGATATAGTAATTCAAATGATTTACAAGTGTTTACAGAACGCGTAATGTTTTGTGGAAACGCGCTTGATGCCACGTTGTGAGGAGACTTGGGAATGTCGTGTTTGGCGATAGAATAATGAAAGAGAGCTTAATTTCCTCTGTATTGATCCAGAAACTATTTTAGATTTTGATTTAGAAGACGAGGAATATACTTTATTGAAACATGAATTACATTAAATCCTTTTTGAATTTCAAGTAGTAAATCAGCGTAATTTATGTTTGAGTGAAGTATATTCCTCACTCTTTTGATATGATTTTAAGATGGTTTTTGGATCAATACAGAGGGAATTAAACCCTCTTTCATTAATCTATCGACAAGCACGACATTCCCAAGTTTCCACAAAGCACTACGTAATCTGTAAACACTTGGTAGTCATTTGAACTACTATTTCATCCAACAACAAATTGAGATTTTAACCCCCTATTGATCCAGTAAATATCATCGAAAATGGGAGAAAGTTTCAATTATTTCAATAGTCTCTGTTTATGAATGTGAAGGCTAGACTTACCTAACGTCAACAGGTAATTAGTTTTATTGCGCTCACCCGCCAGATTGCAGGGAAAAATAAGTGGAGGGGAGCCGAGAATTATTATGCATGGCGCTTCGATTTCTCAACTAAAGTCTCTCAACTCGAAATTATTATGGAACCGAGAAGGTAATGCGGGACTGCATGCAGAAAATGCTGAGCAAATTTTTCACAGCGACTCTCCTGCCATTCTACTCTTGCTTGGTGCTACCAATTCCTAAGTTGAGACGCTTTTCGCTAGTGTTCCGAATGTGAATTTCGATACTGTTATTCAGGTAGTCAAAGACAATACAGAAAAAGCGGATACTGATGCAACTGAAAATGCCATAATTTTTGATGCCTAAACTCAACAGTCAAAGAAAAATAAACACTGGAGAAAGCTCGTGTCCCAGCTGACCTCTCCAGGCGCAGGAACAAGGTCATACTGCAACCTAGTGCGTTGTTCCTACTCAGGTTACAGACTTTTCTACGGGATCAACTTATTCTAGTGCCCAGTCTGGTAATCTTGCTGAATTGATTGACCCCGTTTCTGACTCGGAAGAGGCAGACTTGTATTTCTACTCTTTCTTTGTTCCACTTTCTGTTGAACAGAGTTCATGGCCCCTCAAGCCCTACTCATGGCAGCTGTGATATTGTTGTTGAATTTTGGTAGGTAAACTACTGTAGTTCGTGATTGAAATATAAAGCATATCCCTCAGTTTTCAAAGAATATCATCCGACAGACAGAAACTAATAAAGGGTAAATAGCTCCTTTGTGTGTTTTGAAACTTGTGATTAATGATGACTATCATAGCATAAATTGTGCTGGGATACTGTTCTTCAGTACGTTGAACAAGGTAGTTCTCGTGCGCTGAAACCAGAAATTGATTCAGTTTTGCTCAACATTAGCCTTGACAAAGCGGTCCCCTTTATGGAATGTACCCGCGCACTGGTCCACCTTCTGGTTCTCGATTGTTTGTTGGCCCCTACGTTAAAAGTCATTTACTAGTCTTTAACCTTGACGATATGTGGGAATTTGCGAAGAAGCCCTTTCGTCTCAATTCCACATGATAGACTTCGGTTTCAGCATGTTGAAGTATTGTACTCCACAATGATCTGCATTACCTACCATATTGGGATTGATTACTAATCAATGCAGGTCCTGAATCAATATTTAAAGGGAACCTTTTTCCCTCCTTCTTTGGTCACTTACTACAAGTATATTTTGAAGAAGTGAAGAAAACATTTTTATAATTTTAAAGATATTATTATGGATATCAAAGCACGTATTAACGAAGTTCAACACGGCAGACATTATTCAGGCATTGAGATCGCTCAGGAGCCTGATAAAGTGTTTCTTTAGCTCCAACAACACATTCACGATATATTGGATGGTTACCAGATGCTGAACTGCTCTGCTGTTGCCACACCAGTGAGTGGTGTTGAAGTTCAGGTAGTCTTCTTCGAAAGTTCATAAATCGGAAAGTGATTTAATAAATGATTATTTTTTCGATTCTTGTAAATTGAACTTGTTGTAGAATAAGCAAAGAGGGAAGGAAAAAAGTTCTTCCTTGAATGGTAATTTAATATCTGTGTTGATTGGTAATCGGAAGTGTACTTTTGACACAAGATTACAACACATTATTTAGCATAGTACCGAATCAATTCAACACAAAGTAGTTACCGACTGTTTAACAATGTTGGAAAACAAGTCTTTTTGATCTGACAGTGTTGAGACTCGGGAATGTTGAGGTGGGCAATGGAATATTTAAAAAAGGCTTAATTCCTTCTGTGATAATTCAAAAGCTATTTTAGAATCTGATGGAGAGGATGAGGAATATACTTCATTGAAACATGAATTACACTGATTTACCACTTGAAGTTCAACGCTAACTGATCTAAGATCACGATTTGAAAGAAGAACTTTCTCCCTTCCCTCATTGCTTATTCTACTACAACCTCATTTTCTAGACTTAAGAAAAATGTCATTTAAGAATCAGTTTTCAATTACGAACGTTCAGGCAAGACTGTCTGAGCTTCAATGGGTTATGAGCCTCTCTGCGTATACCCGCCAATTTGCAGAGGCCGACGGGCTGAAAGGCGCCAAGAATTAGCATTCATAGCGCAACTTGTTTTCATCAAGGGTCTCTAGGGTCGGTGCTGGGATTGTTCAGTATGTCATGAGCGGTGAATTTCTGTTCACTTCCGAATTATTTCCGCACCACTTTTAACTGTTGGATCAAGCTTATGGTCAAGTCGTTCAAACTTTATTGTCCATCACTGTGGACTAGAGGGTCTTACCAACAATCCAAAATTTGAGTGCCGGTCGCGAGCATTTCCTTTCGCTAGAGAGTTCTTATGGTGTCCTGACCCCTCACCAGAAATTCTTGAGAGTTGAAAAGTTGATTAAGGTGGGAGCTCTCGCAAGTCATTTTTTGACTTAGAGAAGGTGTTGAGAGATCGGGAACTCAATTTTACTGATCAGCTTGTCCTCGGCCGAATGTCGGGCCTTATTTTACTTCACCGTGCCCATTCGAGGGACGCTAAGTTAAAATTGGTAGTTGATGGCTCCAATCTGAACCTCGCCTCCGTTTCTGCTATGATCAAAAACGCGATGGCGTAATCGTCTACTGATGATCCTGGCTATTCTGTGGCACTGCTGACAACTAACTCCATGAACAAGCGGAACAAGAAGATGTCTACTGGAGACTTGATATGATATCGGTGTCAACAACAGGGTCGCACTGCTACCAGGTGTGCAGCCCCTGCACCAGTTTCTGCTTCTGGCGCCCCTCATGGTAAACCTTCTGTAGCTCCTCCAACAGGCACTGGCACTCATGGTGCATGGATGGTGAGCCACTCTCTCTCTTTCGATGACTAAGACTCGGTTGATTTTTGGTTTGACTCTGGATCCACCACCACATTTCAAACAACTGAGGTTATTTTTCTACCTTCTCTCCTTCCAACGAGGTTGTGAATGTCGTTGGCGGTAAATCTTGACCTGCTCTTGGCAAAGGAAACATTATTTTTCAAGATCGATCTAGGTACGCCATTACGGCCTGCGAAGTTTTACGTGTGCCACAGGCCCGTCAAAACTCAATCTTTGTCCCCTCCGTCATCAAGAAAGGCGAATCGTTTGCCTTTACCAAGGATGGAGTTGCTGACACAGCTGCTGATCACAAGAACTGCCGACGGGTTACTGATAATTCATTTACACTTGACTCGCGCGTTCAGACCCATGGGGCTCTTCTTGTGACACCCGTGGATTACCATACTCGTTTGGGACATGCTCCTCCCGTTGTACTCAAAAATCTCGGCTTCTCCGTACGCCCTGAAAAAACTATGTGAGAGCCGCAATGTTAATCACGCGACCAAAACTATTCTGCGCGGTTCTACCTCGTAGACGACTGCTCCTCTGAAACCGATTCACGCGGATGCGTACTTCCTTTTCCAGTTCCTAGCCTTGGAGCTCAACGTTATTTTTCACTATCGTTGATCCCTTCACTAGATTAACTAAGACTATGTTGAACTTCGTTAATACGTGCTTGGATATCCATAATAATAATTTCTTTAAAATATAAAATGTTTTTCTTCACTTCTTCAAAATATCCTTGTAGTAAGTGAGCAAAGAAGGGGGAAAAAGGCTCCCTTTAAATATTGATTCAGGATCTGCATTGATTAGTAATTAATCCCAATATGGTAAGTAATGCAGATCATTGTGGAGTACAATACTTCAACAGACTATTTCGATGATCGCCAAATCTGAAACGGGACTCAACTTGGAATCCTATATCGAGCATGCTGAAAATTTCTTCAGCGCTCGGGGCCTGAAAGTCGTTGCTATTCGTACCGAGAATGGTGGCGAGTTCTGCAATCACGCTCTCGACCAATAACTCAAGTCTAAGCATATTGTTCATTAGTTGAACGTCCCTTATCACTCCTTTCAGAATGAAGTGGCTGAGCGGATGCACAGAACGCTTCAAGAACGGATCACCACTCTTCTGGTTTCTGCAACTCTCTGAAAAATTTTGGAGCGAAGCTCTTCTCACCTCTGAATTCCTCATCTGCAATTTAATTTGAGGTTTCATTCACCTGATGGTATGGTTATCCACCAGACTATCAGTTCATACGACCATTTGGATGTCGCTTCTGTGCAGAAATACCAGTTCACAATCGGCCTTCTAAGTTTCCACAGAAAGCTGTCTCCACTGTGTTTGTTGGCTACTCTCTAGTTTACAAAGCGTATCGTGTCTAATATCCAGGCACTGATAGTATTTATATTGCCCGCCATGTTCGATTTGATAAAAATGTGTTTCCACTTGCTGAGGATGTTTCACTACGGACTCCCACCTCTTCAGGTATTCCCACCTCAGCCCTTTTTTCTCCAGTTGCTGTTTGTGGTATGCCTGCTATTGCTGCCTCTTATTAAACTCCCCCAAGTTCGCCTTCCCTTGTTGAAAACTCAAGGATAATGTTGAAAGCTCTAGTGATCGTGACGCATCCCATAGGTCACCATCTGTTCACGCTCTGTCCACACCTATTGAGGTGCTAGACGACTACCCTCCTGTACTCGAAGAGCGTCCTGTTCCCTGGATTTCTACAAGTTTGCCGACAATGAAGAGAATGTTGTGTCTTCCGTCTGTTCTACACGCCATATGCGCAAGTTCAGCCAGTCCCTGAGCCTTCACCTTTCTCACCCATTCGTCTTGCTGATTCTCCTCCTGTGACGGCCGAACGACCATCAGCTCCCACTGAGCATTCATTACCACCTACTTCGAATCCTCTTCGTCGCAATTTATCTGACACTTCGATTACCACGGCTCAAAGCATGGCTCATGTTTCGAAACACACCAGGAACTGCCGTTTTGTTGGCTAGGTCGGTCACGAATCCCCGGTCATTTCTGAAACGATTTAACAAGCCCTTGTTTCTCCTAAAGCGCACTTTTGGAAAGCGGCTACTGACAAAGAAATGTTAGCTCAAATATAGAACGGCACCTGGTTTCTTGTTGACCTTCCAGCCGGTGGAAATGCCGTTGGATGTCGCCGGGTGTTCACTTTGAAGATCGCAGCATCACCGCCCATCTACAAAAGCTCGTCTGGTTGCTCAGGGATCTCGTCAAATCTCAGGTATAGACTACGGGGAGACATTTAGCTCGGCTGTTCGCTATGACAGTATTCGTCTGCTACTGGCTGTTGCCACTCACTACCCTCTTACCATTCACCAGATGGTCGTAACCAATGCCTTCCTCAACGGTGACTTGCACGAGATAATCTAAAAGCGCCAAGCCAACCTCCTGGTTATGAGGCCGCTTGTCAAGAATCCTAGAATTGTTGTCTTCAGAGAAGTCTTTATGGTTTGAAACAGTTTCCACTTTGCTGGTATCAAAATATCTACTCTGTCCTAAATAGCGCTGTTTTCCAAAAGCCCTTACGGAGGGTGGATTGTATCCCTATATGGCTCCCAGTTCCTCTCGCCTTCTCATTGCTCTCTATGTGGATGATCTATTAATTGTCCCCCCGGATACTCAGCTTTTTGCGAATTCTGAGGAGATTCTCTCATCTAAATTCCATATGAAGGACCTCGGATAGAGCAAACATTTTCTTGGTATGGAGATCACTTGTTGGATTTCGTTAATACGTGCTTGGATATCCATAATAATATCTTTAAATTATAGAATGTTTTCTTCACTTTTTAAAAATAAACTTGTTGTAAATAAGCAAAGAAGAGAAAAAGGTCCCTTTAAATAGTGATTCAAGACCTGTGATGATTAGTGATCATGAGTGTATTTTTGACACTAGATAATGACACATCACTTAGCAAAGTAGTAAAACAAATCAATCCCAATATGGTAATGCTGATGTTGTGAAGTACAATACTTCAACACACCAGCTCTCATATTTTCGCCGCCCATCCATCGACTCATCAAAGGACAAAACACATTGATACCAAGTTACACTTCATAAGGCCAATTCCTGAAAAGAGCACATTTGAATTGAAGTGATCAGACACAGACCATATGATTGGTGACATATTTATAAAAGGCCGAGCCAAGCAAAACTTTGTCTCCTTTCGGGATTTGGTGCAAATGGTGCAAGTCACATTATGAATCATGGGAGGGTGTTGAGAATCTGTAATTCACAATGCACAATGGCACATTATGTTTTAAAATTAAAAATCCATTCATGATTACTATTACCAACTGATCTGGAATTACTAGTTGAGGGGAACCTATATCCCTTCTTCTTCACTTGATCTACAAGTTAGTTTTATAAGAATTGAGAAAAATTATTTATTTATTATTTATTGAATTACTTTCCACATTATATACGTTCAAGCTAACCTATCAGAAATTCAACAGATAGTACCTGACATTTTCAAATATGCTGAGACTTTCTTCTTTTTCCCTAAAATTGAAGGTAGATTAACAACCGCGAGAGTTATTGCTGATGAGGAACTTTTAGACGCTCTTATTTCTGTATCGGAAAAACCAAAAACACAATATTCAGTGATAAATTATTACAGGCAAACACACAAGTTGCGTACTGACTATCGCTCAGAGCTTTCAACAGCTTTGCACCACCGAGATCATATTTGTTCCGACTGAGGATTCAGACTGGAGTCTCTTTGTCTGATCTTCTCAGCGCGATCTCGTTGACAAAGGGATTATCGGAAAAAAGATGCAAACTCGCACACCTGACTATACTTTCGAGAGTTCTTGAATGATCGAAACGATCAGAGCAGGACTCTAAAGGTTGAGAACATGAACATCCATATCACCCCGAACCTGGAACGAGATAGTGAAGTCAATCACCACAATCATATTATCATCATCATCACTACCGGGCAGCAGGTGAACGTAACCAGTTAGTAGAAACGATTCCCGACCCAGCGAGTACCCTGACATTTGCGAAGTGATAAGCTTTTTCAAGCTATAACAATTGAAAGAGCTCTGCAGCTTATCTTTCTCGGTTAGGCCGAGACTTCCGTAAAAAAAACCGCATACTAGTTGAATCCTAGTAGTTAATTCGGTGTAACTCATAATTCGAAAGTAAACATTATTTGTCCTCTCTCTTTTATTCATCGCTTGTGACGCTCTTTGGAACAAATACAAAGCTGAACAACCTATTCAACTTGGTGCACGTTTCAATAAACAACATTCTTGCATTTTCTTTATTTGCAAGTACTGTTTGCTCACAATGCACTGCCAATAAAACGGAGCTTTAGTTTAACATCACGTGATTTGATCTGCAACGAGTCACGTGACGTGAAGAAACCTTACCAACTTTGTTTCAGGCTCTTAGATTTAGGGTCCAAAGGATAATGTTGACTAATATATTTCAGATTAATGGTTAACGTCCATGATCCTAGCCGCGATAAATAAGGAGTAAAGGAGATCCACTTTGTCCCCCTTTTTTTAAAAAAAACTGACTAAATTTGATTTCCTCACCATGAGTTGTCCATCTTGGAGGAGACGAGAATTGTCAAAGGTGGAGAAGTAATAAACGATTGATGCAGGTGGGAGGAGGGAACCTTGAGGTGCTTGCCTATCATGGACTTCCGTGAGAGAAGGATGCACAGCCCTGTAAATAACCCAGGAATGGTGTCGGCGTAAGAAAGTAGAGACTCAACGGGCAAAAGTGGGGGGCAAAACGTGATATTAAGTTACATAGTCCTGCATGGTGTTCGAGAGTCATTCCACTATCTCCAAGTCACGATCCCACTTAGTAAAATAGTTGTCTTTGTGATCATGAAACAGCTTCTTCAACGAGCTGACGTAGATCTTATGATAATGTTCTATCTCCTCATGGGCGACAGGATCACCGGGCTTCAAACCACCAAGTCTCTTGACGGGTATGGGAGAGCCCACGACAACATCAATTGGTCTTCTGTAAGGCAGTAAACCAAAATCGTAATTGAAAATTCCTCTAGATAAGATGATTGGTAGAGTGAATCCCACATTTTTCTTAAGCCATAGTTGAAACCACTTGAGGGATTTTTTGATATAACCGTCATTCTTATTAGTAAGGTCCGCGTCATTAGTGTAAAAGACATCATATATGTTGTTTTCTCCGAACCCGTAGACTGGAACTAAACAAATATCATCAGCAGCATTTTCTTTTTCTCCACTAAGACTCTTGCCACAGGCTTCCAGCGCCATTTTGACGAATCCCTTTCTTCTGTTGAGGACAATTGAATTCAAACCGGGTTTGGCTAACAAGCTTTCCGTCGCGCCGCCTACAACAATCACAAGGCTCTGGTCTTGCTGGAGAAGAGAAGAAATGTTCCTTTTCGTAACAGCCGTGACTCCTAGACTCATCAGGTAATCTCTGTAGAATGGTAACTGGAATTGGTTAACCAAAGTTGTGACAAACACTCTGATTCCAGGGAACAGTCGACTGAAGTTTGCACCGTCTACAGTCACACCAGCCGTCACTCCCATGGCGATGACGCCGTGAGGATGATATCCGAAAATGTACCGTGGGCCCGTTGTGTGCTGACTCATGATCTTTACTTTCTTCTTTCCAATGATGTTCCAACGATAGAAAAGAGCGAGGATTGATGACGGGAGGACGAGACTCAGAAGTTTAGGAACGTCATATATCTCGATCTCCGTTTCCCGGCATGTGAATGTCGGCTTCAGCCCTGTTGTTTTGTGAAATGTCACTGGATAGTAGCTGGCGAAATACTTGAAAAGAGTGAGACCTCTCATGTAAGGCGAATATCGTTTCAAAGCGTTACCATTGGAAGGAGTTTTGTCCCAGAGAAAGAAGCCGAACGTGTAGATAAGCAAGAAAGGCCAAAACACAGGGAAACACCACAGCAGGAAGAAGAGAAATGGCAACACAATCAGTGAACTGCTATGTATGAAGACAGCCAGCGTCTCCAACCGTTTTTGAATGGGAATGAAAAGAGGTGATCTGACTCGGTTCCCGGGCCTGTAGGTGGGGTAATCGTCCGGTTGCTGATCGGTACCATTGCTGGCAAGCGGTTTCTTAGCAGCCACCTTGGTTATCCGTCGTTTAGCAGCTTGTTCAGTCGTACGTAAATCATTCTCCGTATCATTGCATTTGGTTGTGGACCCCGAGGAATCAACTGATGGCGACATTCCCCGCACGCCGTTCTCTGACAGGATGATAGTACGCTTCTGCGATTGATTGTCAGGACAGCACTTGTCAGATATGAACAGCAATGAACTCCAGATGACTTGAAAGCCTTCAAAGCGTTTTCAACACCAAATTAAAGCAGCACCAAACATCCAATCAATAAAAAGTAACAATATGTTATCTCGTGGGATTAAGAAATATTGCATTTATTTGTAGTTATATGCAGTTGAAATCTTTCCTCCAAGAATAATGGCGGGAATGTACAGGCTGTGCAAGGATGTTTTTACTTTTGCTCTCGATTCGTCTAAGCGGAAGCAACGGCCACCTTCGGGCCCCACTAGATTGCGATTCCACGTGGGCCGAACGGATAAAATAAAGGGTGGGTTGATGAGCCAGCATGATCTGCGTGTTTACGACAAAACGAGAAGAGTCTTCACCAATCATTCTAAAACCAGAAAACATCGTCAACGCACCAAAGCCCAGTATCACGTGATAATATCACGTGATAGTTTTTTAAAGGTAGCATCTCTGCACCTGCTAAGAAACTGTGGTTAAGCCTGATCCAAGAGGGGTAAATTACGAGAGACAACAGGGCTGCGTAGCTGATATTGGAGCTTTGAAAAACACATTTGATGGAAGGAGACCAGATACCCCAAACAACTCCGGGGCGGCCAACTACTGGTATTGGGCAAATCATTGAGTGTATTATTTGAGCCATTTGCGCATACAAACAAGGGGAGGGAGAAAATGAGGAGAGGTGTCAAAAACACTAGAAACAAAGAATTCATCAAACAGTCGTAAATTACAAACGGAGACAACAATCATAAAAAGTACTCGTTACCATTTTTCTGGGTCTTTGAAGGATTGATCTTCAGCGTGTCGTCGGGAACAGCACTGAATATCTGGAAATTGACGTTCAAACTGTCGTCCACCTTCATGACACTAGCGACGTTACCGCATCGGTAGCAGTAATTAGGAGCCGACCACACAGTAACAACGTCCTTGTCAGGGAAATGGTATCTGAAACCTTCCATCACCAACTGGTGCGCTCTGGCGATCAACTGGAGATTGTTGATGTGGTTAAACTCTCTCGCCACTTTGGCACCAAACAGCCATCCGGCACCTCTGGGAGAAATTGCCCACGTATCCACATTATCCGGGTCTGACCAAACAAGGTCACAGAAACCACCTTCGTGAGGCACTTCCTGAGCTCTGCTCAACACTCTTATCTGGTCAAGCATTCTGATTTCTGGCGAAAGTCCACCATGGATGCACAAGATCTTGCCGTCTATTATGGCACTGAGGGTCAAAAAGTCAAACACCTGACAACAGTACTTCCACACCATTGTCGAGCCGTACTTATTGAGACACTCCTCGTAGAATCCATAAACCTGGGTGATTTGTCTGGACTCGTGGTTTCCTCTCACGAGCGTGATGTGCTGTGGGTATTTCACCTTGAGAATCATAAGCAAGGTGAAAGTTTCCAGCGAGAAATATCCCCTGTCGACGTAGTCACCCAGGAAAATGTAATTTGTGCTTAAACTGGTTCCCGTAGGAAAACCGCCTGCAATTTTAAACAGCTCCAGCAGGTCATGGAACTGACCGTGGATGTCTCCGCAAACCGTCACCGGCGACCGCACCGGCTGGATGTTGGACTCTTCCATCAAAAGGTCTTTCACTTTCTCACAAAGCTGTTTCATATCATTTTCAGGCAACGCCTTGCAGTTCTTAATGTCCTCGAACCATTGATCTGGTCCTCTTTCCGTCATACTTGCGCAGTGTTGTGAGTGCTGAAGGAGTTTAATAGTGGCAAGTCCCGCTTGTATTCCGATCCCACGTCTCTCTATACTTTAGGTTTTTAACGGCAGCTTGTGGTCCAGCTATCTATAGAGACGTTTGTTGTAGCCAATATGGTGAGTTTGATGGTTTCTTGCGCTGAATTACCCGTCTCGTCATCCGGTCTACCACCACTTTATTTGCCTTTTAGCAAAAACATTTTTCCAACGTTTTTTTTTGGAGCGCTCAGAGCGACACATATGCTATTATGGCAGACGAATTAACATTAATTTAAAAAGATACGTAGACGGAGAGACTGAGAGATTCTTTGATAAAAGACCCAACATCTACAAAGTGAGCGGAGAACCATCTTCTCTGGCCTTCTCACCATACTTCTTGATTCTAATGGCCTGGACAGCGATGAATCCAGTGGCCTCTTGAGGCTGGAAGCCCGTGAGCTCGTCCATGGAGGACTCGGTAGCGTCGTAGAGCTTCTCAGTGGAGGAGGATCTACCCAAGATGGAGAGGGTTCCCTTGTAACATCTGGCTCTGACAACACCATTGACAGTCTTCTGGGAAGGAGCGATCATGGCTCTGACGTACTCACATTCTGGGGTGAAGTACATACCATTGTAGAGCTGCTTGGAGTAGGATGGGGTGACAAAGGCATCTCTGATGGCTCTGACCTCTCTGTCCAGGGTCAAACCCTCGAGGTCAATGTGAGTGGATCTCAACAAGGTCAAACCAGGAGTTTCGTAGCATCCTCTGGACTTGATACCGATGAATCTGTTTTCGACAATGTCGATTCTGCCCACACCGTTTCTTCTGGCAATAGCATTAGCGGTGATGAACAACTCAACCGGATCGGTCACTTCCTTTCCGTCAGCAAGAACAAGCTTCACTGGAACACCCTTCTCGAAAACGACAGAGAAGTCTTCTGGGGTGTTTGGAGCGTCAGTAGGGTCGACAGTCAATTTCCACATGTCCTTTGGTGGAGTGGTGTCTGGGTCTTCCAGGATACCAGCCTCGAACGAGATGTGAGCCATGTTTTCGTCAGTGGACCATGGCTTGGCCTTGGTTTGTGTGACTGGAATTCCCTTTTGGGCAGCGTACTCCAACAGGTCTTTTCTACCGGCGAATCTCTCGAAAAACTCTGGGTCTCTCCATGGAGCAATCACCTTGACATCAGGCTTCAGAGCGTAGAACGAAAGCTCGAATCTGACCTGATCGTTACCCTTACCGGTACAACCGTGGGAGACAGCAAAACAACCTTCCTTCTCGGCAACGTCGATTTGTGCCTTTGCGATCACTGGTCTGGCCAGAGAAGTACCCAAAAGGTAGACGTTCTCGTATATGGCGTTCACCTGGACAGCAGGGAACAAAACATCCTCGACAAACTCTTTTCTAACGTCAACACAAACGTACTTGGTGGCACCAATGGCCAGAGCCTTCTTCTCAGCAGCCTCGAAGTCCTCTTCCTGACCGATGTTGGCCATGAAGCAGACAACTTCGTATCCTTCTTCCAACAACCAAGCCAGAATCACAGAGGTATCCAATCCTCCGGAGTAGGCCAAACAAACTTTACCCTTTGACATTTTCTTGAAATTTTGTATATAAGCACACTATTACCGTTCGGTTGTTGTGCGATCAAACGTTCCTAGTACTAATCCTCCGGAAGATAAAGAGACATACAAGGATGGAAAAATTTTCAGGATTATATATGACTGAGTCAAGGAAAAGATGATTATCGAAGATGCCAATGAACTGCTATTGTTCAGCCCAGGGCTTCCTAACCGTCGCGGAAAAAAAAGTAATTACCCGATTAGGAAGCTGGCCTTTTTGACGATCGACCACGATGAGGGAGCTGGTCGATCGACGGCTCTCGCGAGGTTCCCCGACTGCTTCCGCAAGCGCGAATTGTGGCATCCGCTACGATAGCGGGATTGCTTCCGATTCTGTTGCCGCTCGCGGATAAGCAGCTGTCGCCATTTAGCGGTCTAGAGCCCAATGAGGGATTTTCCGACTGAAGTCTACCAAGCGGGTCCAAGATCGAGAAGGGTATAAATACGGGGCAGTTCGCATGACCTAATTGAACCCTTCGGCAAAGGGGCCTAATCGCTGGCTATTACCAAGGAAACTAATAAAATGTCCTCGGAATCGGAGATCAAACAGTTCGCTGAAAAATATGGCATCAAGAACGTCTCTCTGGTGAAAACAGGAGCCTACACCAACGGTGAATGGATCAACTCGGCAGACAGCACCTTCTCGGTGGAAGATCCTGCTACGGGCGAGAAACTGCTTGAGGTGGTCAACACCCCACTAGAAGTGGTTGAACAGTCTATCAAGGACGCCAAAACTGCTTTTGAAAAGTTCAAGAAGGAATCTACAGGAAGATCCAGAAGTGTCTTGCTTCGAAAACTATTCGACCTCATGACTGAAAACGCACAAGACCTAGCCAGGCTCGTGACAATCGAAAACGGTAAATCCCTTGCTGACTCAGCAGGAGAAGTGAAGTACGCCGCATCGTTTTTTGAATGGTTCTCAGAGGAAGCTCCAAGAATATACGGAGACAATATTCCCTCTGCTGACAACTCCAAGAGAATCATCTCTTACAAACAGCCGATTGGAGTCGTTGGTATTCTCACCCCTTGGAACTTTCCAACAGCCATGATCACTAGAAAATTAGGAGCAGCCATCGCCGCAGGTTGCACAGCCGTGATCAAGCCAGCCACCGAAACTCCGTTGTCTGCGTTGGCTGTGGCTTCTCTCGCGGAGCAAGCTGGTTTCCCCAAGGGAATCTTCAACGTTCTGCCTGTGGATCAGGAGAGGACCAAGCAGGTGGGAACGTTGTTGTGCGAGTCGCCTCTAGTCAAGAAGATCTCATTTACCGGTTCGACTGGTGTTGGAAAGTTGCTTATGGGCCAGTCTGCCTCCACCTTGAAAAAGATCTCGTTCGAGCTCGGAGGAAATGCTCCATTCATTGTGTTTGATGACGCCGACATCGACTTGGCTGTGCAGGGTGCAATTGCCTGCAAGCTGAGACAATCTGGTCAAACATGTGTTTGCGCCAACAGACTGTTCATCCAAGAAGGGGTCTACGAGGAGTTTTCTAAAAAGCTGGTCACAGCTGTCGGAAAGTTGAAGCTGGGCCATGGATTGGCTCCAGAAACCACTCACGGTCCTCTGATCCACAACAGAGCCGTGGCAAAGGTCTCCTCTCATATCGAAGACGCAGTCAGCAAGGGTGCTAAGGTGCTTGCTGGAGGTGAAGTAGAAAGCTCTCTTGGTCCTAATTTCCACCAACTTACGATTCTGGGAGATGTTCCAAAGAACGCTGCTGTCAACACCGAGGAAACGTTCGGCCCTCTAGTTCCGCTAATCAAGTTCAAGACCGAGGACGAGGTCATCGAACTTGCTAATGACACTGAATACGGCTTGGCCGGTTACTTTTTTACCAAAGACTACGCGAGAATCTTCAGAGTCGGAGAAGCTCTGAACACAGGTATGGTTGGTGCTAATTCTGGTGCCATCACGGAAGCTGCTCTACCGTTCGGTGGTGTTGGCTGGTCAGGATTTGGAAGAGAAGGTTCCAAGTACGGTATCGATGACTACACTGTTATCAAGTCTGTTGTGATAGGAAATTTATAACTTCTAATTGGGATATTTAATTATGTACTTCGAGTCCGAGAAGTGAAAAAAAAATTACCCCGGATTTTCCGGATTTTCGAGCTACCTCGAACTGCACTGCCTGAAACCATTTTATCACGGGCCAGTTTATAAAAGCGAGCACATTAAAGGGCATAGATCGGAGTCGTTTCGGAAATAAGACACGAAAAAGGACGTACAAGCACACTGAACTCTACGAAGCTGGCTTTCACCAAAGACGAACTGAGGATCCCAGTTAACGGGCGAACAAAGAGTAATTTGCTCGCCTGAGGGTGAAGTTCGAACTATATATGAAGGCGACACCGGCCTTCGGAAATGAACAAATCAGCTCCTTAACTGTTGTCCTTTTATCTTGCCAAACTAGCATCATGAGACTGAATTTGATAAACCCCCTTATCCCTGCTAACTTGGTCGCCCTGTTTGCCTCATATCCCAAGCTGGCAGATGCTCACTTCAGGATTCCTTTCCCAGGCGAGAGAAATGCTTCGAACTGGGATACCCAACTGACAGCACCGTGTGGCGGGGATAACGAAACCGTTTCGCCAAGATATAAGTGGAACCCCGAAGGATCCCCATTGGATATTAACATGCACCACGAAAAGTCGGTTGGCGCCATTTACTTCTGCCCGTATCACACGTGCGACTCCATTGCGGACTTTGATGTTCTTGTTTACGAGCCGTTTGACTTCGAAAGTTCTGGAAATTTCTGCATCCCTGCTTTGACTCTCCCGCCTGAATACAACTCAGTCAACCAGACTGGAACGCTTCAGGTGGTTTGTGCTGGCACGATGGACGAATTTGGGTCTTACGACTACATGTACAATTGCGTTGACATAATCGTTTCCAAGGAAGGTCCCAAATACAACGGCTCGCAGTGTTTGAACTCGACGGAAGTAGATTTCGACTCGCAGCTTGGTTCGATTTACGAGGGTAGCCTCATTCCGGGACTTGAGTCGGTTTCAACGTTTTCGCTGCTGGACAGCTACTGGTCAAGCACGATGGATGCCGCAATGAATGCTGGTTCTTCCATGGACGAGATGTCTGGGATGGACATGGGTGGTAACGCTTCCAGCTCTTCGAGCCTTCTCAGCACCATCAAGTCGTCTTTGTCGCATTCAGCAACATCGTCCTCTTCAACGACATCGCTTCCCTCCACCGCCGGAGCGAATACAAAATCTCAGCGTAATTCGTGGTCACTTGGGATACTTGCTTTGGCAATGTCCTTAATATAATAGAGTTGCAAAAAAATACGGATTTTACCTACACTAATTTCATTTTTCACCAAGCTTCCTCAACTTCTCCTCCACAATATTGACCTTGTCAGCTGCAGACTGGGACTTGTCGGTTCTGGTTCCGACTCTGATATCGCTCTGAACTCTGAAAACTCCCATGTCGTGCACCTTCTCATGCAACTGTCCGATCAGATCCATCACCTCGGACCACTCTCCCTCTATTGTTGTTCCTGCACTGTGCAAAGTGCTCTGGAGACCGCTCTCTCTCACCAGTTTTTCCACTGCTGTCACGTAGTCCGACACTGAAGGAGTCGCGGTTCCAATCTTTCTCTGGTTAGTAACAAAAGCCAGTAGTCTCAAGGACCTTCAAACTCACCGGAATCAGACAAACGTCTGCAAGACAATGAATTTTGACCATTATGGAGATTTTTGTTTTTAATTGAGATCCAACTTGCAGTCCGCTGTTCAAATGGCTCTGTTCAGTTAGTTCAATCAGGCTATTCTCTTGATTTTTCAGCCAATGTTTTAATTTAAAGGCGGGGAGAGAACATCCTTACACAGCGAGTCCTGTCTGAAGACAAATAACAAGAGAAACGGAGAAAATAGGTTTCCCTTATATTTAGAAAAAAGCGTTGTTTAGACGTTTAGGCAGTTGAAATTGCGAGGGTCGTTTACCGGTTGAGGACACGCTAACAGCTCTGGGATTAGCGCATGCATCCATTGATCTGATGTTCGAGGAGACAGTTGATTGAAATACCGGTGCTCACACGAAAATGATGGACTTTACGATACCAAGGAATTGCCCTCAAGCTACAGAAGAACAGCTGCTCAAACTGATAGCAGAGTTTCAAGATGGATACATAACAGAGAAGGGATACATAAAAAAACGACAAGAAATCATTGAATTTGTTTCGGCTTCGACGGGACCAGTAGGATCGCTACCAACTACCTCTTCAAGCACATCGTCGGCACCCCGTCTTCCCCTAACCAAAATAACCAGCGCAGTGAGCACTTCAACCTCGAATTCTACCCCGAATCCTTCAGAAGGGGCGGACTTTGACTTTGTCTCAAAGGCCGGATCTTCTTTACCCGAAGACGTCGATGAAAGTCTTGTCTTGAGCCATCCTTTCAACTACGACGAAGACTACTACTATGCAGCAGAGAACACCTACAAAAGAACAGCCTCAGAGATTCCGAAAGACCTGCAAAAACCGCTCGATCCCAGAAACGTCGAGGAAGTGACCGAGAGCGGGTTTGAAAACCTGCCCAGCATCCTCAGACACAGAGGGTCCGTCTACAAGAAGGAGACAGCGATCCTGATAGTGGATTCCAAGGGCAAGGAGACGCAGTCGATATCGTGGGAGAAATTGTACTTGAGAGCAGAAAAAATTGCACAGAAGATCAAAAACAAAGCAGCATTGTATCCGGGCGATAGGGTTTGCTTGATCTATCAGAACATCGAGGTAATAGACTTTGTCATTGCCTTGTACGGCTGCTTCTTGTCTGGAACCGTTGCGGTTCCCATGAGCAGCGGTCTTCCTGTCAAAGATCTCGTGAAGATGATGACAGACACGCAGTCGCATCTCTGTCTGATGTCGGACTCGGTCTACAAACACTTTGAAAAACAGACTCACGGCTCCAAAGCGAGCCTGTGGCCCAAGGGGATGGACGTTTGGAGAACAACGGACATGGGACTGTTCCAGTCAACGTCCAAACAAATAGATCCACCGGCGATGAAAATCAGCGATCTCGCGTACATCGAGTACTCGAAGAGTTCGATCGGAGAACTGAGAGGCGTGGTGATTTCCCACAGGACAATAATGCATCAAATGAAGTCACTCGTTTCAATCCTCACGAGTATGCCGGATTATGACCACAAGACCTTTGTGCGTTCCGACATCAAGTTCAACCGGTCCAGAAACGTGCTGTTGAGCAGTCTGGATGCTCGGGAGTCCATTGGGTTGATATACTCTGCCCTGTTTTCTGTTTTTTCCGGAAACATGCTTATCTGGACCTCTCAGCGATCAATGGAGGTTGCCGGTCTTTTTGCGCATATGATCACGAAATACAGAGTCTCGGTTATTCTTTCCGACTACCTGAGTTTGAAACAAGTTGCGTACAATTACCAGTCCTTCCCGCAGATGACCCGGACGTTCAACAAGAAGATCAAGGTTGATCTCTCATGTGTCAAATGGTGTCTAATCAACACCGTGCTTGTTGATTGCGAGTTCAACGATATGTTAAGCGATCGCTGGTTTAGACCGTTAGGGCATAAGTCTCCAAGGAGAACTATAGCCCCAATTCTGTCGCTGAATGAACACGGGGGAGCCGTTGTCACAATGAGGGACTGGGTCGGAAACGAAGAGAACTTGGGATGCATTTTCCACAAACCCTTGGCGGACGATCTTCCGAGCGACGCATTCGACGACAACGACGACAACGAACGGCTTTCTGAGCTTCTAATCGATAAGGCGTCTTTGACGACCAACACGGTCAAAGTGGTTAGTGATAGACCGCCTCTCGGCTCGACTTTCTCGGATAATGGAGAGTCTTCGAAATACATCAGGGTGGGAGCCTTTGGATATCCCTTGCCGGACGCTACATTGGCAATAGTGAACCCCGAAACGAGGTACCTGAGCGGTATCATGGAGGTGGGCGAAATATGGGTCGACTCGCACTGCATATCTGGTGGATTTTGGGGTCTGGCCGAGGCAACGCAAACTGTTTTCCAGGCTGAGTGCTCGGATTATGAGGGAATTCTGAACTTGAAGTTTGTCAGAACAGGCCTGCTTGGTTTCACATACAACGGCAAAGTCTACGTCCTGGGATTGTACGAGGACAGAATCAGTCAAAGGGTGACCTGGTTTGATCAGCATTTGCAGCTGAAAAAGGGAGAGAAATCGGACGTCCCGCGCATATCTGCCAACTCAAGAGAGTACAGGTATCACTACTCGAGTCATTTGGTCAAGTCTGTGGCAAGGAACGTTTCCGAAGTGTCTGATTGCTCTTTTTTCAACATCCGAATCCACAAAGATTATCTCCCTGTTGTCGTTGTCGAGTCGCCGTCCGCGACACCCTCGAATTTGACGCCGAGCTCTCACACTGGTCAAAGCGTTGACATCCGTCTGCTCGATGACATTGCGTCCAGAACGATCAACATACTGGAGAAGTTGCAGAACGTTCGCCTTTACTGTGTGTTGATCACAGCTCCTGACGTTCTGCCGAGAACTCCTCGAAGCGGCCGAATGGAGATTGCTAACATGCTCTGCAGAAGAAGGTTCATGGAAGGGAAAATCTCCTCTGTTTACGTCAAGTTCAACTTTGCCAGCTCCGTCAGTTCAGTTGCTAAAGGAGACGACGTCCTGGGAGGAATCTGGTCCCGCTACTCATCAGAGCAAAGAGTCGAGTCTCTCAGTTACGCCGAGTTGCAGTACTCAGGACTGGACCTGCGAGAAACATGTGTTGATGATCGCACTAATCTGAAGCTAACGGACTTCAGTACTGTTCTGGAGATTCTCAAGCTGCGTGCAGTGAAGCAGCCCGAAGAAATGGCTTACGCATCGATCGAAAGAGCGAGCATCAAAGAGACCAGACCTTTGTCTTGGAAGAAGTTTGAGCTCAGAGTTTTTGCTGTTTGTGCCTACATCCTAGAGAAGAAAAACCTGCTGCCGGGAGATCATGTCATACTGATGTATTCGTTGTCGGAGGAAGTCATCATTTCGCTTTACGCCTGCTGGCTGGCCGGGTTCGTGGTGATTATGCTGCCTCCGATTGACCCGACCAGACTCGACGAGGACGTCACTTCTTTGGTCTCAATAGTCAAAGACTACAACGTGAAAGCCATATTCGTGAACAACGAAGTCGAAACAATACTGAAAAACAAGCCTGTCAGCCCGAAATTGAAGGCTTATTCGGCCCAGCAAAGAGTGGTGATACCGAAATACAGAAACACGTCGAAACATACCAAGGCGGTGCTCACGGCCAAGACGATGTATGGGAAAATGTCTCAATTTTGTGCTAGAAAAAAAGCGACTAGCCAGGAGTGCCTAATATGGATATCTTGGACCTCGGACCACCAGTACTCTGGGGCCAAAATGACGCACTCGAATTTGCTCGCTATGTGCAAGAACTTGAAAGAAACATGCCAAATTAGCAGTTTGAAACCGGTTATGGCCTGCGTTAGACACTGTTCGGGTCTTGGTTTCTTGCAGGCAATGATGCTGGGCATTTATTTGGGCGCAACTACCTACTTATTTTCCCCGGTGGATTATGCTCTTTCTCCTTCGTCGCTCTACATGAGTCTGGACCGATACAAGATAGAGAACGTTTTCATCACGGAAAGAATGGTGGAGCACGCGATTGACAGTCCCCAGCCTAAGAAATGCGACTTATCCAACTTGAAAAACTTGATGGTTGGATGGGAAGACAGGCCTTCAAGCTCTTTGGTGAAGAGCTTTTTGAGACACATGCAGCTGACCGATCTTTCTCCCTTGGCTATCTCCAATGTTTATCATCACATGTACAACCCGATGATCTCTTTGAGGTCGTATCTGTCCTTCTCTCCCGTTGAACTGTGGCTGGACCCCTTGGCTCTATCACAAGGGTATGTCTCTCTGGTGAATCCGCACGACTCTCCTAAGTCCATACATATTCAAGACAGTGGAATTGTGCCAGTGAACGCCCAGCTGGCGATCGTGAATCCGGAAACACTGGAAATTTGTAGAATTGGTGAGTTTGGAGAAATTTGGGTTTGCTCCGAGTCGACGGTTTCGGACTTTTGCGAGAGTCGACGCTCAGACGACTTTGATAAAACCAGATTCAGGGCGAAGATCAAGAACTGGAACCAGGAGCTCAATTATCTGAGAACGGGAGACTTTGGATTCTTGCACAGCGTGTCCAAAACGCTGAATAACGGAACAATGGTTGACTTGCAATTATTGTACGTTCTGGGTAAGATTGAGGAGACATTTGAAGTTATGGGCATGCAATTTTTTGTGAGAGATATCGAATTAGCTGTGGAAAGCCTGTTCGTCTCAACGTCGGGCCGCAACAAGAACAGTGTCGGAACCAGCAGCAAGTCAAGCATCATCAGAAGCTGTGTGTTCAAGGCAGGAAATTACGTGGTTTTGGTGGTCGAGACAGCCCGATCCAGCAGTAACTTGAGTTCTTTGGTTCCCCTGATAGTTAATCAGGTTCTGAACAGTTTCGGTTTAGTTATCGACATCGTCTCCTTTGTTGGTGCTGAACAGCTACCTTTATCGCGGCTGGGAGAGGTTCAGAGAGCCAACGTCGTCAAGGGATGGCTGAAAGGTGAGTTGAAGCTTCTGCAGTCTTTCGGAGTCAATTACGGAGAACAATCCACTATGAGGGTTCTGGAGTTGATGGAAAAGACGTCCGAAGACGTCTCAAAATTGGGCAAGAAGTGAGCTGTGTTACTACAAAAACGTTCCCGTTGAATTAATTCCCCACATTCAGCTCGCCGATGACGCTGGTTTCAGATGTTCCGGGAAAGAGTAAATATGAATAAATAAAAACAGTGCAACAAAGATAGACACTCACAGTAGTTTCAAGCTCAATGTCCCAGCTTGCCAAACTTCTCATCTAGGATCTTGGTTTTCATGGCGGAATACCAGCTATTCAAATCATCGTAGGACTCATGGAGTGCCACTATTATTAGCGTCATGTTGTCAAACCCAATACCAGTAATGGTATTCGCCATGTTGATACAATTATCCAGTATCAGCTCGTTTATTTCGGGCAGCTTTTTTCCGAGCGAGAGCTGGTGCCGTATGAGGTTGATGAGCTCGTGCGACTTATAGCAATCCCAGATCCCGTCGCAGGCAATTACAAGAAACTCGTCGGACTTCAGCATGCGATGGATGATAATGTCTGGTTCCGCAGTGACTTGGTATTCTTCCGGCGGAGTGATCTTGAGCGTTGGATTGGATTTCAGCAGCGTTCGCCTTGATTGGTTGTTGTTGTTGTGCATTTTGAACGTAAAGTCTCCAAAAGCTCTGCTCAAAGCAAGGATCGAGTTGACTCTGTTCGACGAGACGTATCCGCCGTCATTGTGTATTCTCATCAACTCTCCAAGGTTCTTGGGCTTATGGTCGAACGAAAGAGCTTTGGTGGCGCCGTCGGTGCTGAGGATACATCGCGAGTCTCCCGAGTTGGCCACAAATGCGTATCCTTCAAAGATCAAAACCACCACCGCTGTGGACCCGCTGCTGTTTCCCTGTCGGTGGTAAAACATCGAGTCGCACTTCATGAACGTAGACTTGAGGAGGCGAGGGAAATTTATCAGCGAAAGGATGTCACTGTGCTCCACCCACTTGAGTCGTTGCTCGTCAGAGAGACCGTTTATGGTTGAAATGAGCTCTTCTCGCAACACAAACGGGAGGTTTTCGCTTATGAATTTCGACGCACTCGACCCGCCGTGTCCATCAAAGACTCCGTAGATGTTCAGTTTCAGCTTGAGCGACCGGGTGTTTTCAGCAGGGTCGATGGAGGCCGAATGTTCTTCGCTCTCGCTCTCGTTTTCCTCGCTGTTGGCACCGCTGTGGGGCTCTTGAGATTTTTCCAAAGCGGTCTCCGGTGATTGATTTGCTGCAGCCAAAGACAATCCGCCCGCGGGTTCAGCCTTGCCGGTCTTGATCACTATCGTGTCGTTCATGTCGCAGTAGGCGTCTTCCATAGTGAGTCGATAGCCCTGCATTTCTCCTATGGAATGCGAGATGTGGTCATGTTGAACCAGCGTGATGTTCTTCTCTGTGATTGGTTGCGACAGCAGTTGACCCATGGTTGCTGTTTGGGTTGCCTGCGGGGGGAGGATAAATCGGCGGTACAGGCGTAGCTGAAGTTCGCTTCAAATGGGTGCGAACCAGGTGGCGACACGCTTTTCCGTGTGCAGAATGGTCGGTGTCGGTGTTGTTTCAAAAGTGCGCGGTCTAGCTGGTCTCGACGGTGCGGTAGGGCTCAGAACACAAGGAGGGAGATCAGTGCGGGCATGAGCAGGGACTTCAGATCCGGGTGAATTTAGCGGTAACAGTGGGAATTCGTAACCAACAGAGCGTCCATTAACACTTCTAATCAGCACAAGCTCGGTTTCTTACCTTCTGACAGCCAATGACGCGCGGGAAATACGCTTGTTGCGAGAGAAGGCGAACAAGAAGCCACCGGAAGAGGTCGTTTCCCATTTTTTCTCGCTCTTTTTTTTCGCATTATTTGGCCGTTTGGGAAGAAAAAATATTTTACAGCACCACGGATTTGGAGAAGCCACCCAGCAAGGGGAGAAGAGAAGGCGGACCGAAAAGCAATTGGGGGGTTTTTGGCCAGGAATTGGGTTGGCGGAGCATTTAGCGACTCCTGGGGGGTTTTGTTGCGTACAGATGGCCAATTGGACCTTAATTAGTGAAAAAGTCTATTTCCAACGGCTCGGAAGTTTAAAAAATGTAGCAAAAAAAGCATATAAGTATTCCAAATAATCAGGCATATCAAATCATCTTATCAGGGCAGAAATGAATTTTTTTTCGATACTCAAACTTTAGTCAGCTCCTTGACGAAGTTTTCTCCCCAGTAGCTGGCAGTGTACTTCTGAATGTACTTGAACATCTTGTGGAAATTGCCCGTTTTCTTTTCGTCGCTCATAGTAAGGCCCTCGTAGATGGCCTCGCTCAAATCTTCAGTGTTCCAGGGGTTTATCACCAGTGCGCCGTTCAGCGATTGCGCAGCCCCGGCAAACTCGCTCAGAATCAGGGAGCCTTTTCTCTCCTGCTGGCACGCTATGTACTCGTAGCTGACGAGGTTCATACCATCGCGGGTCGACGAGACAATGCAGATCTCGCTCGCAGCGTAAACGGAGATCAGCTCCTGGAAGTTGACCGACTTGTGCAGAAAGTGGATCGGAACAAACTCAACAGTTCCAAACCGACCGTTGATCCGACCAACGAGCTCGTTAACGGTAGCACGCAGCGACTGGTACTCCTCCACGTCGCCTCGAGACGGAACAGCGATCTGGATCAGGATAACCTTGCCGATCCACTCGGGATGGTTCTCCAGAAAAATCTCAAAAGCGTGCAGTTTTTGGGGAACTCCCTTGATGTAGTCGAGTCGATCGACGCCGACGATCAACTTGCAGTCAGAACCGAACCTCGACTCGAGCTGCCGGATGCGGTCTTTCACCGCAGGCTCCTCGAGCCCGTTCAGAAACTTGTCCACGTCGATTCCGATCGGATTGGCGCTGACCGTCACCTCTCTGTTTCTAAAATTCACCCCCTGCGGACTCGTTGGCAGCCTCAGAATCCGCTCTACAGAACTCAGAAAGTGTCTCACGTAATCATACGTGTGGAAACCGATCAAGTCACAGCTCAAAACTCCCTCCAGAATCTCCTTTCTGACCGGCAGAATCCGGTATATCTCGCTTGAGGGGAACGGAGTGTGCAAAAAGAACCCAATCTTCACTCGGTGGTACCCCATTTCCTCCAGCCTGTCCCTCAGCATCGACGGAAGCAGCATTAGGTGGTAGTCGTGCACCCACACCAGGTCCCCGTCTTTGATTTTGTCCACGATGGTCTCGCAAAACAGGCGATTGGCTTCAATGTACGCAGCCCAAGCCAGCTCGTCAAAGTTCATCTCGCCCGGGTGGTAGTGGAATAGCGGCCACAGGATCGAGTTGCTGAATCCGTTGTAATGAAGGTCTGCAATTTCGTCGCTCAGCCAAATTGGATGACAACTGAACTTCTGTTTCAAGTCTGACTCCACAGTGGCCCGTCCCTCCGGGTCCTCCACCGACAGTCCAGGCCATCCGTACCACTGGAAAGGGTTCTTCAGCCCCTGCAGCGCTGTCACCAGCCCGCCCGACGACATTGAGTATTCGTACGAGGCTTTTCCAACCCCATCGGCTGCCTCCTTTTTCTTGATTGTCACCGGAATCCGGTTCGACACCACCAGAACGTTTCCTTTGGCCATCCTCTAGTACCTTTATCGCTGTTCGATCGGGTCGTGTTTGAGTCGTATGTCGGGTATTCCACGGCGTTCCGTCGTTTAGTCGTTCCCACCAGGTATTTTCAGTAATAATCAATGAGTTTCCGGTCTTAAAGTGTCCGCCAGCACGACAATCTCCTCGGTTTCTGTCAACCACGTTCCGCTCCTTTAGTACTCCTCCAAGATTTTCCATTTCATTTCTCCCAAACAGGACCCTTCAAAATTGCGCGCCTTCTTTTGCACAGCCATGGTTTCTTGAAAATTCCAGCAAACCAGCAGAAACCTGGCGAAATGCCACCAAAAGCGCCAGGAGTTCCGTGTTTTCATTGGTCACTTTGGGCATTAGGCGGTTTCGCTCGCAGTTCCAAAGCCTCGTTCCCAGCCCCGTGTGGAGCCATTCGACAGCCCACACCTCCCTGTTTTTCAGACCGGCTCTCTTCGCTTGCTTGCTCTTTTTCTGGCCCCTGCGACCCCACAAAACCAGTTTTGGTTTTCTCGTCGTCCCCGGTCCAAGAGCCTCTCCGACGCGTCGATCGACGTGTTTACGTTTTAAATGTTTATTTTTTCCCTGAACTGGCAGCTCGATTGTGAGTTCTCGCCTGCTTTTGAGTTCGTGTTTGGACACCACCGCACACGTAGCTACAGCTGTACGGGTTGACTCAGATCGAGCGCACAGTTCCGAGCGATAAAACGGCTCTCGACAGTGTGTTTGGTTCATTGAGCGCATCCAGATCGCCCCGTTCGCTCTGATCTTTTGCTAGCTCCGTTATGTTCCGGTTTCTTTGGCCGCACTCCCAGGTGGCTGTCAACATACCCGAGTACTTGAGCGGCTCTAAGGAGGACTCGGTTGATCTCCAGATCAAGTCGCTGCTGTACATGTTCCAGCGGTTCAAAATTTACAACTTTGCGCCGTTCTTGAAATCAACAGAGCTCGGCTTCTGCCAGTTTGAATGGTTGCCTGAAAACCCGCTTCTCGAGCTCGAGGAGTCGTCTCTCGTGGCCAACACCGACGTCATCATCAACGAAAAGTTGGACAGCGTTTACAACATCCAGCTCTTTGAAAAAACATTGCTCAATGACCCCTATCGCATTCTCATTGACTACTCGAAAAACAAATACAGAGCCACCCTCATTCTCAGCGACCACCCCAAGGAGTTCTCCAAGCTTCCCACATTCAGCGTGCCGAATTTCCAGTTCACCGTGCTCAAACCGGACGCGCCAGACGAGCTGTACATTGACGTTCTTGTGAACAAGTCAGCGATATACAGAGAACATAAGGTCAGTCCGGCAGTGAAATCTGACATTGTTGGCGAGATTCTCCGGTCCCGCAGACTGCAAACCGCTGGAAAACCCTTCTCCAAAGACGACCGCGCCGAAATCATCCGGTCGTATCTCCAGAAAGTGGCCTTTCACGTCCAGGTCGACAGAATCTACAAAGCAACATTGAAGTCCAATAGGAAAAGCGGCTTGCTCATCAAGACGCCTCCATCGGCCTCGAGCGTCACCGCGCAGCCCCGCGTTCTGCACAACCAGAGATCTAGAATGAATATGCTGCAGCCCAATTCCGAGCAGAAGCCTTTTGGCTACACGACGCCGGAGGCGTCGCCGACGAAGTCGCTCTCGAGGCGCAACAACGAAAATATCAATTCGTCCCCGACAAGAGAACGGAGAACCCTCCGCTCCAAACCGTCGCTCTCGATTATAAAGATGGACAAGGGGTATGCAGACCAAAACGAGTCGGCGTCATCTGCCTCGTCCGACTCGCTCTTTGACGTGACAAGTGTAACATCCACCGAGTCAGGACCCGCTGGGTCCTTCGTGGAGGAGGAGAGAAACACCGTTCTTGAACAGAGCAAGACGGCCGTCAGGATCAGAATTGAACGCGAAAAGGGGTACTTGAAGGACACTTGATAAGGTATTGGGACCGTTATGGCATGGGATTTCTAAAGGGCTTTGTTTCAGAGTCCTGTTGAACTATTTTAGACATTTTGATTATAAATTAACAGTTGAATCTTCATTCTTTTAAAACTGTAGTGCATCGCAGTACTGCTGGCATAGATCGCTTCTGTAGTCCAGTTTTGACTCGCTCAAAACATTGAAGCACAGGTTTCCCTCGGGGAACTTGTGGAACTCGATCAGGCTCTTGATTTTGTTGATACTGTTTGTGAATCTAATGATGAGGTTATTTTTGGCTTCCGCTTCGTCCACGGGCTTGTTTTGGACAGGATTGTCCAAATGTTCTATTTCGATGAGGAACCCCTTAAACTGACCGTGGAGGAAGCAATTGCTCGTTCTGAGTCTAAACGTCTCGGTCTGTCGATTGCTGCCGTCCTCCGTGGCCCCCAGCCCAGGAACACTGATTATGTAACCGTAGCCACCTTCGCCCTTAATCACCTGTTTGATTGTCCAAAGACTGGTGAGCTTGGTGGTCAGGAGCATGTCAAACGTCTCGTCCGTGTTGAGACTCAGGTTGTTGCAACATCCGTGTTTGATGTGGCTGAGCAGTCTCTTGTTGAGCAGGCGAGCACGGTCGCGGTCGCTGGTGTTTGCCCCGGGGTCCGCCATCTCGGGTTCCACTGCCCTTGTCTGGTTCTCGAGTTCGTCGGTCGTGTGCTGCGAGTTGGGTATCGTGGTGACGATTGACTTCGTGTTGTTGATAATGCTGATGGCCTGGTTCTTGAGGTACGAAAGCTGGAGCGAGTACAGATATCTGTTGGGGACCTGGGCCGGCTCTATGTTTCCCGGCCTCGAGAACTTGTTATTGAGGAAGATTTTTAGCTCAAAGTTCCAGGGGCCCAAAGACTGCGGAAGCTCGTTGGAGATCAAGTCGTGAAACGTAGTGATTGTGGTGGGCGTTGCATTTTGAACGAACAGTACTCTAAGACAGGAGTTAGTACGGTGGGAGGAGAAGGAAGCAAGCAAAAACCCGATTTTACTCACGCTGTGACCATCTTGCCGTCTTCTATAGCTGAATGTCTCTTAATTTGCCGACTTCGGTGGCAAAGAGAGAACTAAAAGCGTTTTCAAAAAAGGGGCTCTCAGTTCCAATATATATTTTTCATTTCTCACAAAAAAAAAGTTGCCCCCAAAAAATATATTGTTTGTCTTGTTAAAAGTGTCTTGTTCTCTAAATTTGACGATACCACCTCTGCAAAGCCACTGAATCGCCGAAACAAGCGCCGTTTCCAGAAGTCTGTACCGAACATGTCAACGGTGCTGGAAGAAGAACGTGCGGCCCTCGAGGAGCTCGAGAGAATCGAGCTAGCAGTGGCGAACAGAATCAGACGAAACCCAGACGTTTACCGGCCTGCGCAAACGGCGAAAGACCACGGAGTCTTGGGCGGAAAAAAACGACCGGCTGGGCAAACGCTGCTGCAGCAGCACGAAGTGGCCCAGCTGGTGGCCAGATATCAAAAACAGTGTACTAACCTGGCTAGACTGTTCAGAGATGACTCGGGCGAACTGACCGAGCTCGCAAACCCCGCCGATGGATACACGCGGTTCGACACGCTGTACCGGGAAACCATCAGCAAACATGAACAGTATGCCGCAATGGGTCTGAACGGCAACCAGGTGGCCCGCGAAGAACGGGAGCTTTTCGAGATGTTCTCGTGCTCTCAGCCGCTGTCTGTGGAGCCGGAGACGAAGAAAAGAAAGACCAAAAAGAGAATACTGAGCTCATTCAGCTCGGGTCTCAAACTCTCGCAGCTGTTCTCGCCGAGAGAGTCGTTCGGTAAATTCTTGGACCTCAACGATCTGTACAAGACGTGGCTCAACCTGCCCAGAAACAAGTCCTTTGATATCGAGCACGTCCCTTCGTATCTGGCCTATTTGGACCAGGTTGCTCGATTTGACGACGCAAATCTCGTGAAAAGCTCGCCTTTGTACACCAGCTATCTCGAGGAACTGTCAGCCTACCTCAAAAACTACTGGGTGAAAATTCAACCTCTGGGATTTCCGCAGAAGTCCTGCGCCAAAATCGAGTCAGATTTCGAGAAAAAGATTGCGAAACCAACACCCGAGAAAGACGGCTCAGTCTACTGCATAGTCTGCGCGAAGTCATTTGCCAAGGAGTCGGTTTACAGCTCTCATTTGACAGGGAAGAAACACAAAAAGAGCGCTGGAAACAGCAAAAGCCTGGTCAACGACCGGCTGGAGTATTTGATCAAAGAGTTGCTGCAGCTGATGTCAAAACAGCTGGAGAGCACCAAAAATGAAAATGAGCGATTCAAACTGTTGACCACCAGAGAAAAGCAACTGGAGCTGAAAGAGGTTAAGGACGTTTCAGACTACGAATACGACTACGACAACGAATCCGATCTTCGTGATGCCAACGACACAGACGACGACGACCAGGGAGATCGTGCACAGAACCTGCTCAAGCTCCCAACAGGACCCGACGGCAGACCGATCCCCTATTGGCTTTGGAAGCTGAAGGGACTGGACATGGAGTTCAACTGTGAGATTTGTGGAAATCTCAAGTTCAAGGGAAAGACGACTTTTGCGAACCATTTCAAAGAAGCGAGACATTTGAAGGGTCTGCAAATGCTAGGAGTTGTTGACGACTACGAAGTTTACAAAGATCTGAGAACGATATCTGACGTTTTGAAGCTATCAGAAGTCCTGAAGAAGAAGAAAAGGGACGAAATGCAGTTCAAAGACAACGGTGTCGAAGTTGAAGATGAAGACGGAAATGTGATGAGTGAGAAGGTTTACGCGCAACTGAAGAAACAAGGGCTAATCTGATAGACTTGCTTCGGTGCTACTTGATACCGAAACGCATATATTATATACATAGAAATCATTAGATTTTGACATGAAGGGGTTCAATTAGTATGACAATTTCAAGGCTCAGGGGTGAATCCGTCCGGGGAGTATTTCTTCAGGTAGTTAGTGCACTCCTTCCTCAAACTCTCGTCGGTTCCAGCTTCCTTGTACATTTCCGTGAGGAGCGAAATGCAGTCTTGTAGAACCGGAGGCCTGAACATGATTAGGTACAGAAGGGATTGGAACCCGAGCTTAGATCTGACGGGGTCGACGCACAGAGATCTGATCTTGGATATCAACGTCCCGTCCAAATACGGCAGCTCACTGAGAAGTCTGATGAAGGTTTTTCTGTCTGTTGATTCTAAGAATGGGATAAGATTGTCTAGCACCAGGTTTGCGTACTGGAGATAAACTGCAGAATTTTCCGGGCCCACTTGTTCGTTTATCGACTTGTTGACAATGGCCGAGTAGTATTCCTCGTTCAGCCATTCTATCACCCCATCCATTCTTGATTTGAGGTCAACCTTCAGATGCTCAAACAATGTTTCTCTGACGAAGTTGGACAATTCTTTGTCGTTGTTCAGGCCCCTCGTGGCGAGACGGGAAAGAAGTCTCACCCATGAATCGCTGGTCCAGCTGGAAATGGCAATTTTTTCTAAACTGTTCGGCTTTTGGGAGGTGGTGCTGGAGGTCAGTTGGCCCTGTTTGTGTTGATTTGTTGCTGTTTTGATGAAGTTTTCGATAATCAGTCGAAGTTGGTCTTTTTTAAGACCGGGCGTCAAGTTCTTGGGCAAACTGACCACAAAAGGCTCGTCATTCAGCTCGTCGTCATCGTCGCGCGGAAATGCACCATCTGCATTTTCGGTTTTTTGTTTCTTCAAAGCTGAGCTATCTCCCGCGGGATCGTAGTCATCGTCTTCGTCTAAGTGGTTGTTGCTATTTTCTTGTTTCACCAAACTAGACTTTCCGTTCTCGTATGTCTCGCCCGGTCTCAATGCGATGTCTTTGTATCTGTCGAAAACAATTGAGAGTCCCTTGACCAGTTTCTCAGTGTCCACTTTCGACAAGGCAGCAACCACCATGGTAGCCAGTAGCTCGGTAGGAATGGAGGACATCTCAAACTCTGAGAGTTTGTCGTTAGGATCAATCAAGGAGTAGATGGATTTGTAGTCGACGGATCTGGCAATTCTGGCTTCGTTATAGAAAAACGTGAGGTCTTTATCTTGCTGAAGTTGAAGTTTTCTCTTCTTGATTCTTCTGAGTTCCTCATCGTCTTCGTCGTTGTCGTCGGCCAATAACCCTCTTTGCTTCTGCTCCTTGGCTTTCTCCACGAGGTATCCAAACTTGTTCTCAAATCGGTTCTTCAGACTTGGGTCTTTGTTGATGAATCCCTTGTTTAGCAGAAAAGAGATCAAGCATTTGTCTATTCTGTCGTTGAATCTTCTGATCAGCCGCAGCTTGAGCTTTTCTGTTTCTTCGAACTTGGGGCTTCTTTTCAGCTGCGATTCATAACCCAAGGTGAAGTTGATGAACTTCCCCGACAGGTATTTAGGTCTTGTTTTGAACAGAGCTAACAACGTGGAGACAATAGTGGAGAAAAGAGAAGTCGGAAGAAGCAGGTCGTCGTTTAGCAGGTTCAACAAGGTGTCGAGCAAACTCTGGGCCTGCGAATTGAGGGTTTGCAATTGCAAAAACGGATGGTCTCTTGGAACCATTGAAATGGAAATGTCGTCTGTGTTGTCTTTGGAAGCGGAGGAAAAAGAGGGTAGATGTGTCTGGATGATTCTCCCCATCAGCTTGGTCATCGAGTTCTTGACTCCAATGGATCTGGAGTAATCCGTTTCTCTATTCAACGGCAACAAAGGATAAGCCGAAGGCCACTGAACCATCAAATAGTCACGTATATTTGCCAACTGGAACCACTTGCTCTCGTTGGCGTCGGTGGGACTCTTGATCATCTCCAGGAATATAAGGTCATACACCGAGTTGAGTATGTCAATGCATCTTTCAGTTATAAGGTAGTTTGGTATTTTTTCGTCGTTCCTGATGATAAAATGGTCCAGCATATCAATCAGCTTCAAACAATTCTTACTCCGAAGCTCGAGGGACTCAATCTTCTTGAGATAGAAGGCTTTGTAAACAAAACTAAGACAATGATACAGGATCTTGAACTCCTTGTAAGGCGTGGAAATGCATATCGATATTGTAGTGTCCAGAATTTGGTCGAAAAATTCGTTGTTCTCGAAAGCCAGCCGCTCTGCTTCTCGGTATTGCTCCAATTGCTTAGACTCCTCCTCGGGTGTCATTTTGTAACACTGAACGGTGTCGCTACTGGCCAAACTAGTAAACAAGACAGGGTATTCCGTAAGAAGTGAAATTCCGTACTCTCACCACCTTTTACTGCAAAACTCAGCTAAGTCTGCCCAACAGTCACGTTTGTCGCACTTCTGGGTTGAACAGCTGCGGTTTGTGGCAATCTATCAACCGACGCTTGCCTCTTAGAGAAGAAGAGCCCTTTTCGTCTTTTGTTTGACTCGCAACTCTCTCAGCATTTTTTAACAGAAAAAATCTGTCAATTTAGTTTACGGCCAGATTATCATGCTTACGTCATCCGGGCAAGGCCCACTACGGGACGCTGTTTATTTAGTGTACAGGGGAAGCTCGTTGAGGATATAAACTATTGTAGATGGGGCGGGAGGTCCTTGTCGGCCAGGTGAGGAGGGAGCTCTTTGTTGGCCAAATGGGGAGGCAGTTCAGGTTCGTCTTCCTGATAGTGCTGCTGGGGCTGGTAGAAACGTTGCTGCTGTTGGTGGCCGTATTCCTGTTGCTCGTGTCGAGGAGGCGGACGAGAGTAGTCGTCGTTGTAGTATGATTCGGGACTTGGCTGTTCAGGGTAGTCGCGTTGGTCAGAACCCCGGTAAGGAGCATCGTAGTTTCTTTGTGGTCTTTCACGGTAACCACCTCTGAATGAACCCCCGCGCGGACCTCTGGGTCCACGGAAGCCTCCACGTGAGCCACGGGCACCGTATGAACCGCCTCTGCGGTAATTGTTGTAATTCCCGTGGGAATGGTGGTTCAACTGCTGTCTTTGTCCTCCGTCAGACCCACGTCCGAACTGACGTCCTTCTTCAAATCCGGGGTCTAAGTCGATTTCCATGGAACGGCCATTGACCTTGGTTTTATTGAGGTACTTGATTGAGTTCAGGGCACCCTTTGGAGACTCAAAGATGATAAAACAGAAACCAGTTGGGGTCAATTTGAGCTTGTCAAGACCCATGATGATTTTCTTTATGGCCCCACACGTGCTGAAGATCTCGAACAAATGCTCTTCCGTAGTGTTGAAAGATAATTTTCCTATGTAGATGGTGGACGAACGCATCGACTTCCTGAGATTTGAGTATCCGTTGATTTCATCTCGGCGAGCCTTGTTAAGTAAGTACGACGAAGGTCTGTCGAGTCTAAACGTCGAATTTTTGAAATTGGGAGCGTCGAATTCCTTGAGATCGCCCATTTTGGTGCTAATTTGTGGGTGCAGCGCTGGTGGGAACTGTGATCGTTAAAATAATAGATGTACTTATGTATATCTCTAGACGTTTTTATTTATCGGAGAATTTTTTGTCGTGAAAAGTTACCCGGTCGATCAAGAGGTGAGGAGGGAGAAGCGACAGGAAATGAGGTCATATGGCGCCACTGGCGAGACCGGAATAAGCCCCAAATCCGCCACTCACAACTCTAGATGGACTACGCGCGTCGAACGTGATGGCTTGGAGATTTGGAACGCGTTTCACCTGAAACGCACCTGGTAAGCGCACCCTATGCATGATTGCAAGGCAAATATTCCCACCCTTGCACCACTAAGGTGATGATTTCGGGCAGGTTCGCGTTTGCTTGGTTTCTACAGAAAATTTGGCGGATTTCGAAGGAAATCTGCCGTGCTCGGAGGCAGATCCAGGCAGATTTTGCGCGAAGTTGGCTCGGAGATTTCGCATTTTCCGCTAACTCCTGAGTGCACAGAATGATCGGCAGAAAAAAAGGCAGATCCAGATGCGTCTCAAGCATCTGTATATAAAGACTCTTTCGGCCTGCTTGAAACCCATCCCGCAACTGACCTGGGGGCAACCACAAGCAGACGCGATACCCGAAATGTCAGTCAGATTACCGCAGTCAGAAATCATCCCGGACAGAGCCGACGTGGGCGCCCTGGGAAACCGAATCAACGCAGACACCAAATCCCAACACGACAATGTGAACAAATTGGTGGCCCTCAAGTTCGCCATCGCCCTTAGAGACGCCAGAATTTACAGACAGGGAATGCAGCTCTACTACCACATATTCGGAGCTATCGAAACCGCCCTCGATAGAGAGATGGCCAAAGAGACCAAGTACTCGGAAATGATCCGCAACGTTTACAAGCCAGCCATCCGCAGACAGGACAAGCTTTATCAAGACTTGATGTTCTTCTACAAAGAGAAACCAGAGAAGTTTTCTTCGCCGATTCTCCCGCTTCAAATTGAATTTACAAACCACATCCTCAAGGTTACCGAAGAAAAACCATATCTTTTGCTAGCGTACATGCACGTGATGTATCTGGCTCTTTTCGCGGGAGGACGGGTCTTGAACTCCAAGGTGGCTAAAGCGTTCAGATTGTTCCCTCAGATCGAGGGAAAATCTTACGAGGACATTCAGCTGATGGGAACAAACTTCTTCAAGTTTGATGTGGAAGACTCCGAGGCGCTCAGAATGGTTTACAAAAGGGACTACGAGCTCCAGACTAGAAACTTCCTATCTGAGTACGAGAAACAACAGGTGATCCAGGAGTCGGTTTTCATCTTCGAGATGAACTCGAAATGTGTCACCGAGATCGAACAACACAACATGTCGAGAATCAGATCGAAAGCAAGCTACCAGCTCGTCACCAAGGGGTATTATGTTGCTCTAGCTTTGCTGATGGTCTCAGTTTGTTGGTTCGTCAAGAGAATACTTGGACATCTTTTTGTATAAATACGGTGCGCGAAACGGATAATATGGTTACTTGGAATGGTAAGAGGAGTCTCTTTTCTATGATAATTGCAATCGTAGCGACTTGTAGATCATTGCGCAAGCAAGAACTCCTTCAGTTTGGCTAGAGCCTTGGATCTATGACTAATACTGTTCTTTTTCGGGCCTTTGAGCTCTGCGTAAGTTTTTCCAGCTCCGTGCGGCTCAAAGATCGAATCCCAGCCAAAGTCCGTTGGACCCCGCGACGCGACAATTTCGCCCGTTGTAATTCCCTGGAACAGCTTCACCTCTTTGCCCGGACCTTCGCAATAGCCAAAGGTGGTGATGGCATTGGCAGACTTGTCCTCAAACCCATCGAGAAGCTTCACCAGTCCTTCAAGGCCTGCACCCTTCACAAACCACTTGATGTAGGGGCCAGGCAGGTTGTTCAACGCGTTGTATCCCAGACACGTGTCCTCCACCAGGGCAGGAGCTCCAAGAAGCTCGGCAGCCTGTTTGGCCTTGTGTATAGTCACGTCCTCGACGGACCCTTGGATCTCGTCCAAATCCAAATTTTTGTTGTTGATAAGACAATTGCCCACTCTCGAGCCTTGCTCATCTGGGTTGGCAGCAGCTCCTTCGGAAAGAATCGCAACAACCTCTCTCAATTTATTGGCATTTCCTGTAACAAATGTAATCGTCTTCATTGCTAAAACTATGGACTCCCGTTCCCTGGCTTTTCGGACCCTGAATTTTTTGATGGATCTCACTGTCTGCTCGCAGCCCCTGACTAAAGAATGGCACAAGTCTCTATTATTTTCTTCGAGCCAAAATTTTTTTCGCACTCAGAAAATTTTTTTAACCTGTTCAGCTATAAATTGAGACCAATTCCCACATTATTCTTCCTGATCTCGCTATCTATGAGTTGCTCTTTTTAATTACATATTACATACACACTTCCGGAGTACCAGCGATACTAGTACGCATCGATCTAAATATTGCACAAATGGCTGGAAGGAGAGCACAAACAACATCCGCTTCAATAATTTGCGACATGAGCTTTTAACTCGGTGGCAGTTCGCTTTGCGGATACATTACAACGAAACAGTAGTCGGTAGTTTGTAGGTTGATCTCTACATGAGCACGTAGACGCTTCCAATTCTTGTAACTTATGAGCACTCTTCTACCAGAAGGTACCCTAATCGGGGGGTCAGTATCTCGCGTATCTAGTCACGTGATGTGGAGACTGATTAATTTTCCAACCCGGATTCTTTTTAAAAGGCCCTCGCAGCCTGCTACCCAATTGCTTCACACTTGTCCAGCGTCAGTCTTCAGGAATTGCCGAGATGTCGTACGCCGCAGCCCGAGACGCAAACTTCAATGATTACGACAAGAAGAAGGCATTGTTCAGCAATCAGCCGGTTTTCGACTCGGTTGTGCATGCTTTTAGCAAGTTCATCTTGCAACACGACACAAAGTCGAACGCCGCTGAAACTTATGTGGGAGATCCAGACGAAGAAGATTACGGATTGAGCAATTATCTTCCGGACCCCCGGTGCAAAGGTTCTACCATATCGCCGTTTTTCGACAAGAATCTGAAAATACTCGACTTTGCTTGCGGATCGGGCTTTTTGGCCAAGAGAATGGCTCCGTACCTTTCTAAAAACTCGAGTTTCACCGGAATAGATATTTCAAAGCCTCAGATAGATCTCTTCAATGAGAAAGCGCGTGAAATCAGTCAAAAATTCTCTCAGCTTCAGGTGAATGGATACCAGTACGATATATTGGACGACCAATTCAATGCCACAAACTCGCTGAGGAAGCCATCCGAGTTGCAGTATGGTACTTTTGACCTTATCACTATCACCCTTGCCTTACACCATCTTTCTGAGCCAATCAAAGTCATTGGAGAGTTGAAGAGGTATCTTTCAGAGGATGGCCGGCTCATCATCATTGATTTCTATGATGAACCTGACACCGCCAGCCGTCCTCACTCGCTGGGATTAGGTTCTGTCACGATTCACGGGGGGCTTTCGCCACAGCAGACTGAGCAGCTTTTTATTCCATTGAACTTCAAAGAAGTCAACTCCGCTGTCGTTTGTGGATTCAAACTATGGGTTCCCGAAAGAGTGATTCTTCATCACGCACCGGGCTCAGTCCAAAAGCAGTTGCTACAAAAGTCCAACATGAAAACGTTCGCTGAGGGGGAGATGTACTTGTTTCCCAGAAAACTCGTCATGACTGTGTGCAAAAACTGAAAGGACTTGTATAGTTACTGTGAGTACCATAATACAAGACTATTGAAGAACAGACCGTCAGCAGCAGTGAGTGCATTGCAGGCGCAGAGTACTACGCGTTTTCTTTATAGCCAACACGCTGCTTTTTTATTCAACGAAATCCGATATAGTGTAACGGCTATCACAGTCCGCTCTCACCGGGCAGACCCGGGTTCGACTCCCGGTATCGGAGTATATTTTTTTGTTTTTGCCGATGACAGTCCTTTTTTTTTGCCGTCATAATCGAGCAATCATTGCAGCGGAAGCAATAGCAACTATTTTCAACAACAAAAATCCGATATAGTGTAACGGCTATCACAGTCCGCTCTCACCGGGCAGACCCGGGTTCGACTCCCGGTATCGGAGTTCTCTTTTTTTCATAATCATTATTCCAATGGATAACGATCATACATTTCTACGCACCTTCTACTTCAACACAAATCCGATATAGTGTAACGGCTATCACAGTCCGCTCTCACCGGGCAGACCCGGGTTCGACTCCCGGTATCGGAGTTTACTTTTTTTTTCTTTTGAGTTTGTAATCACGACAAGAAAACGTGTTGCTGTAGCTTGTTAGCCAACAGCTGTAACTGTTTTCCAGGTTGGGACACTGAAGACAGCACAGAAAGCGATAGTGACACAAGTTTTGCGGGGGTTAGCTTTGAGAGAAAACTGCAACAACAATCAAAATCACCCCACGCCTTCTCCACAAACTCAAGTATTTTTACATTAAATAATTATTTTCAAGTCGTTCTTCTCGGTATTCGCCTGTTCAGATTAACACCGTAATATTTCCTTGCCATTGCGAGCTCATATTCTCGGATAAATGATTATTGACTGAAATCACGTGACAGGTTGACTAATTTGCCCAGTTTTACAGGGTGTTTGATCATTACTAATGCCTCCGCATCGGTAATGATACGTGATAGATAGAAGAGAAAGTCGCTGGGATTGCGGAATGAAGCGCGGACATTGATAAAAAGATTACAGAATTGTGACAATAAGTTGAGTTCCGGTTACCGAAAAGAGGCTGAATGATTTAATGTGGTGATTTGGATAACGTTTTTTTAAATACAAAGATTTTTGAAAAAAGAGAGTGTCTTCCGACTTATCAATGAATTTGTTTAAAAGGGTATTGTTTTTCCCTAAAAAATCTCTGAAGTTGAGCACTACAAGTCATATTCGGCCCCATTCTGCGATTTTTCCTGCTAGAAGTCGAGCCATGTCGTCAATTGAAGTTCCAGCTACTCAGAAAGTGGTTTTATTCCACGAAAATGGAGGCATTGATGTGTTGAAGTACGAGGATTTCCCTGTTCCAGATATCGGAGAGGAAGATATTTTGATCAAAAACAAGTACGCTGGTGTCAATTATATTGAGTCGTACTTCAGAAGTGGACTATATCCGAGTCAGAAGCCGTATGTTCTTGGAAGAGAGGCTTCGGGAGTGGTTGCCAAAATCGGAGCAAAAGTGTCCAACTTCAAGGTCGGGGATAAGGTTGCATACACTTCAGGTTCAACGTTCGCGCAGTACACTAAATATCCGGCCAAAGAAAGGATCATCCGATTAAAAGAAGGCACTTCGGACGAGAAGTTGAAGATTTACGGCTCGGCATTGGTTCAAGGATTGACTGCTTTGACGTTCATCCACGAGGCATACAACGTCCAAGAAGGCGATTACATTCTTGTGACAGCTGCTGCAGGCGGTGTGGGTCTGTTGTTGGATCAATTGCTGTCCAAATACAAAAAAGCTCACGTGATTGCCGTTGCATCGTCCGACGCTAAGTTGGAACTGGCCAAAGCTGCTGGTGCCGAGTACCTGATCAACTCGTCGCAGTTGACCCAAGAACAGCAGATCGCTAAAGTTCTTGAAATCACTGGCGGAGAGGGAGTCCACGCCTCTTTCGACTCGGTGGGAAAAGACACCGCCGAGCTGTCGTTAGCTGTCGTTCGCCGTAAGGGAACTTTCGTCTCGTTTGGTAACGCATCGGGAGCTGTTCCACCGCTTTCAATCAACAGATTGTCGGCTAAGAATCTCAAGGTGTTGAGACCGCAGCTCTATGGCTATATAGCCACCCACGAGGAGTACAAACATTACACCGACTTGCTGATTGATTTGGTTGACTCGGGTAAGCTGGCTCTCAAGATCTACAAGACTTACCCTCTCGCGGACTACCCAGAAGCTGCTTCGGAATTGGAGAGTCGTAAAACCACTGGAAAGCTGGTTTTGGAAATCCCTCAGTAGTCTGCAGCCAATGTATAGCTCCACGACAAGAAATATTTTGTGCCTCTTGTTACCCGGTAATCCGAGACGGATGGCAAAAATGGCAGAAACACGGTCAAGTAAAGAATTAATCAGGTTTTCGCCAAATCCAAATCCAAATTTATCTTGTCTCGTTTAATTTACGCCCGGATAAGAGAAATAGTGCCCCCTTCCGAAGGTTAAGTATTATATTATACGCTCTGAGCCAGTGTAAACGTTCCCCCGTTTCCCCCAAGAAAGTTCCAGACTCAGTCACATCTCTGTCAGTTGGTCACAGTTACCGGTAGAGCTTCATTCGTGTTGTGCAAAAAACATGGGAAATTCGCCCAGTAAAGATGGCTCCGCATCCTCTACTCTGACGTCCAGCAGTTCCACTGCGGACGATCCAGACCCGTCGCACACGGCGCGACACCGTCTCTCAAATAATAATTTACAAGAGCTGCCCGTGGGCAGCATGATTAATGACCCACGCAATGACAAGAACGAAAACCCGGCAGGCGCCCGGGCCGCCAACCAAGGATCCCACTCGGGGTTCCTACGAAACAACAAAGTCAACACCCCGGCTACCGATACGAGTAACACGAAGGCCGTTGCGATCGACGGCCTTTTACCAGCCGCCGGCCTGGATGCCGGACGGTCTTCCCTCACCTCTGTGGAGGAGCCCAAACGAAAACCGTCGCATATCGCTTCTCCCGAGGCCAACTATTACGAGTTGGAAATCGCTGCGTCCATGGCCAAAACTCTGAACATCTCTAGGTCTCCGGCCAAAGAGGGCGTCGAAGACGTTTGTTCTTCGGTGGAGAGCAACGCGGACTCCTGTTTCACCAACGTATCTTCATCCTCGGTAAGCTCCACGACTACGCCCCCAACTTCTAAGGACAATGTTCTGTACCCCATCAAAGAACAATCGAAGGAATCCTCGCCAGAAATCAAGTCCGGAGCTTTCGGGACATCTGGAGATGGTTCCGACTCGAGGAATCCGACATCTCCAGACCAGCTTTTGGCCGCTTCTATCAAAAAAATTGCCGAGGACAAAAAGTCCAGAAAGTCGGTTTCGAATAAGGACCTAGACATTGATTCCATCATCGAGAAACTGGTGGAAGCCGGCTTCTCCAAAAAGGTTCCTAAGAAATCCATGATATCCGGATCTGACATCAAGCTCATTTGTGCGAAGGCCAGAACTGTGTTTTTGGAGCAGCCAACGTTGTTGGAACTCGCTGCTCCCGTCAAAATTGTCGGCGATGTTCACGGCCAATTCAACGACCTTTTGAGGATATTCAGGCTTTGCGGCTTTCCTCCAAGCTCCAACTATCTGTTTCTCGGTGACTATGTCGACAGGGGCAAGCAGTCTCTGGAGACCATAATCTTGATGTTGTGTTTGAAGATCAAGTACCCTGAAAACTTCTTCATGTTGAGAGGTAATCATGAGAGTGCAAGCATCACAAAAATGTATGGATTCTACGATGAGTGCAAAAGAAGGGCTAATTTGAAAGTTTGGAAGATGATTGTTGATGTATTCAACACATTGCCCGTCGCCGCTACCATTGCCGATAGAATTTTTTGCGTTCACGGAGGTTTGTCGCCTCAATTGACCGATTTGAACCAGATCAAGAAGATTCAAAGACCAACCGACGTTCCAGAAAGTGGGTTGCTGGCAGACCTGTTATGGTCAGATCCGCAAGAATCCACTTCTTTGCCTTTATCAACATCTACTGGAGCTGAGTGGTCAGAAAACGATAGGGGAGTTTCCTATTGCTTCAACAGAAAGGTGGTTCAGAAGTTTTGCGATTACTTTCAGTTCGATCTGGTTGCTCGTGGCCACATGGTAGTGGAAGAAGGATATGAGTTTTACGCCAAACGCAAACTTGTCACTATTTTTTCTGCTCCCAATTACTGTGGTGAATTCGACAACTGGGGTGCCGTCATGAATGTCAACAAGAAGCTGATGTGCTCATTTGAGCTTCTAAAGCCGGCCAACGCCAAGAAGAAAAACTCGAAAAAAGACTAAGATGACCTCATTGTTAGGTTATCTAACGAACAGTCTTTTGCATTTGGTTCCCAGTTATATCCAGAGGTTCTGCTTGATTTGAGCACGTGTACGAACCTCTAACTCGTTTGTGATTTTCATAGTTTTATTTGATTTTAAGAGCTATTTTCCCGGAAGGAGAGATCCAGTTTAAATCATTCAGGCTGAATTTGTTGCCAACTTAGCTCGCTAGTAAAAAATTAAAAATTAAATATTTGATTATAAATCGGTAATGATTGCACCGCAGAAAACGAGGGCAGTTAACAAGTCATGACACGTAGATCAAAAGAGCCTCCAGCGGAAATATGCAATACAAATATAGTTGTACACTAGTAATCGAAATCAGTATTGGAAATGTCCGTTCGTCTGGACAAATGCACGCCTATCTTTGTCCCGAGATATGGTTGTGATGTTTCTTAGTTCCACCGCACTTCCTGATCAGTTCAACAGGTATCACTTTCATGGTTTCAGCGTCGCACAACTTGATAGGTTTCACGCCATCCGATGTGCACAAGGAGTTGAGAGTTAGAGTAGATGGATTTCTGGACATGGAGAATGCTTCCGGAGACGTATCAACTTCGGAGGGTAGAGGAGATGAAGGCGCGTCCAGAAACTGTTCTTGTTCTCCCTTTTCAGGCGACTGGGACTTTGCCGAGGCAGGAGGAACCGAAGCCAAGATTTTTGGAGAAGGAGCAGAAGATCCGGAGGGGGACGAGCAGATGGAATTTGAGGCCTCAGCTTCGAGCATCTCGTGTTTTTGGATCGAAGGGTCGACATCTGCCACTTCAATCATTGAAGGCTTGGGCTTGGATTTTGGTTTGGTGATGTCTAGCATGCTGCTGGTCTTAGGGACTGATTGAAGAGTGCCAGCTCTCGAACGGGCTGAAACCGTAGAGGCGACGACTGAGGTGTTTCTTCGCAAAGCAGGAATCGACACCACGGAGGAAGCAGAAGAAACAGGGGAATGACTTGAATCGTGCCCGTATTCAAACTTTCCTTTGAAATCGGAATCCTCATGATGGAAGAAGTTACACTCGTATTCATTCTCGTCTATGCACATTTCTGCTTGTTGGAACGCTGGGTCCTTGAACAAGTCGCACAGATTGTATCTCGTAGCAGGTTGGGGATCAGTCAGTCTCCACGCTATTCTTGAGTAGCCCTTCTCGGTGAACTTTTTGGCAAATTTGTAATCGATGCCTGGGCTTCTCGAGTAATCATTTTTCCTGAAAGTCGGATTTTTCGAACAGAACTGGTTGTATGAGAATTCATAGTCTCTATACTGAGGCGAGGTCTTCTTTGAACTTTCCTGGAACGGAGTGCCGTTGAAGAAAAGAGTGAACATTAGCATACCCAAAGCCCAATGGTCCATTTTGAAAGTGTTGTAAGGCGTTCTTTTGGGGATCGGAATGTCGTTCAAACACTGCACCTCAGGTGGCTGATACGGCGGCGATCCCACTAGTTGCGTGCTCATTTTCAGTTCTGACGAGAAGTCACCAGGGACCCGATGACCGTAGTCTGAGACACCAAAATCGGTAATTTTCACACAACCCTGAGCAGTAAGCAGCACATTTTCGGGCTTGATATCTCTGTGGACTATATCACATTCGTGCATGTACTTGAGCCCAAAAGCAACCTGTTTGAAGATACACATTTTCTCCGCGGCTGGAGTCATGGCCCATCCCGGAGAAGACATGACAGCAAAGAGATCAGCTTTACAGAGCTCCAGAACAAAACCCCATCCTCGAGTCAGGTTCGACTGGTGAGGGATTCTGATGAGAGAGTAACACTTGACAATGTGTAATCCGTTGAACAAGTTTTTGTGGATAATGTACTCTTTCGAAGCGCGCTCATAAAACTCGTCCGGGGTTTCGTTCTTGAAAAGAACAAACTTTTTCAATGCGTAAACTTCCTTTGGTTTTGAGACCCGGTGAATCTTCTTGACCGAGGCTGAAGCTCCAGTTCCGATGATGCTGTTGTCATCTTTCAAGAACTGGTACTCTTCAAACAAGGACTGGTGTTCCTCTTTGAACTCCTGGGGTAAATGATCGTTGGGTAAGTCGACAGGATACGGCAGTACATTCATCTCGTCATCCATGGGGTCAAAAGGCAATCCCCTTCTCACACCATTAGAGCCTCCGGAAGAGTCAAATTTCAAGCCCGGGTTGTTGACGCCGTACGGGTTGTACTCCAGCTTAGTTGACTTCTTGCTGGGCTTGTAATCGTCGATCGAAGGCAGTCCAATTTTCGTCACCGAAGCCTTTGGTTTGGGAATATTATTAGCTTCTCTTGGGGACGCAATGACGTTTCCGCAGGTGCCTAGAATGTCATTTATTTGCTTGTTGGAGTCTGACATTATGGAGTGGCCTGACGCGGTGTTTGATTTGACGATTCTCTGCTGCGGCGGAGGCACGCTCGATGAGGCCGCTGACTGCGTGTGGGGACGGATGCTGTGGGTGTGGGGTGGTTTCAAATGTTGAAGCAAAGTCCGTGATTTCGACAGCTTTTGCGCTGATTTTGAGTCTTTTCCATTTGCGGCGAGGTCCTCGTGGTCGTCGTGATGTAGGTGGGCGAGGTGCGTTTTTGACTGCAATTTCTTGAAAAACCCTTTTTTCCGGTCTTTGGCATCCGAGTCCAACGAGTCCGAAGACCCGTTCATGGTCGCCAAGGACGAAACCATTCTTGTTCGGGGATTGTAGCGGTTAAATCAACAATCTCACTCTATGTGTAAGCAGCGAAAGGCAAGGCAGCGGAGTTCGTACGTAATCCAGCTCTTTCTGAGGCTAAAATTGTCCATCCAACCTCAAAAGCTTCAGATTCTTTCTATGCGACGTTCTGGTAAAAACGATGCGCTTGTTTCTCTATAGAGTGCGCTAAATTAGGCCTTCCTCAGACTCAGAGAAGAACAAGACATTTGTTTTGAAAGAAAACCTTTTGTTCTACTTAAAAACCAACCCCCAAAAAATTAATGATTTTTTTTATGCTGCACGACAAAAATTGGTCAGCGGGGCCTGGCATATATAAAAAGCAGGGGAAAGAGGGGAGGAAAACGGACAGGATTGAATCCCACGGCCACACGCGAGCCTGTGGGATTGATGAGCGAGCCCGGTGACAGGGCAAGCTTGACGGCGCTAGAACGGAAACATGCGTTTCTCAAATGGGACTCCGTAGTGATTGGGTGATCAAGTGTCTATAGCCGAATCAGACTGCCCATCTGGCTCGGGAAGTCCGCGCGCACGGGGACCCCGCGGGGCGGGGAAAACAGTCAGCCAAGCGGAATAGAACGCGCTATGACGTCAGGCGAGACGAGACAGCCGGCGACGCGAAATAGAAAAACACGACGATCGACGCGACAGCCGTTGCGACGCAACACTCTGAAACGTCTTATCGCAGACTTTCGCTATACCAAAACTAAACACCCTACTCCGTTCACCCGCCCATAAACTGCCGGCTCGTGCGGCCGGTATCGCTGAGCTATCGCTTCAGGTCGTCCAACCGGGCTTGGAGATCGTCATCCAGCCCTCCTTCGGCGCCCACCAGCTGGGGCTTGCTCCTCGAACCAGACTCCAATTCCCGTGTAGCAGTAGCACCCAAGGCGTTGGGAACATCGTCGCCAAGCTTGGAGTTGAGATCTATTCCGATCTCATCCAACACTTTGTCCACAACTTCGTCTATCTCGTCTTCGTCCTCCGCGTCGATCTCGTCGTCCATGATGTCATCCATTACGTCATCAACCATTTCCTGCTTCTGGTCCATCACGTCCAGCGACTTTTGGAACTCCATGGCAATCCGGGACAAACCCTGGATGTTCATCTGTCCATTCAACCCGTTCAGCAGCCGCGTTGCATCCCGCATGGAGTTTGTCATCTGGCTGGAAGACCTCATCGTTTGCAGCCGCAACGAGATCGCCTGCAACTGTGTCTTCATCTTATCGAACTTCTCCACCTGTTTCCGAGTTCTGATCAGGTCTCGAGCCTGAATTTTGATTGTCTTAAGCTGGTTCGCCTTCGCTGACTTTTTGATATCCTGAATGATCTTCTTCTCCTGCTGCTGCAACTTCACCTTCTCTCTGTCGAGCTCTCTCTGTGTTCTCTCCAGCTGTCTCTGGTTCTTGCGCATATGTTCCTGCGGCGTGAGCCGCTTCCCGAACATCCACTCAAACATGACTTGTCAGATATAAGTGGCCCAGAGACGCTCACTGGCTTTTGTATCTTCCACAATGGCTTTGGTTCCGTAAGTCTACGGCCTCTTGTATGCTGAACCCGCTATCTAAACTGCCCATTTTCGCCGCGGCCACCGGGCAGCCACCCAAAATCCAAAAAATAAAACAGTACATGGTGTAGAGATGTTTGTTTATTTCTTATTCTGTGTAGAGATGTTAGTTGGGAAATTAAATTTGACGATTTTTTTCAGGCTTGAGCCGTGATAAATGCAATCGGAACCAACGTCTCTGTCGCAACTCTTGAGCTTATCCAAACCGCATACAATCAAGGAAATCATGCTGTACGAACTGGTGGCCATAGCAAGGGTCTCAAACCCTCAGGCTCTTCACTCAGAGGCCAAAGAGTAAGTTTGTTCACAGAGAGCTCCCCCATTTTCTTGGTACTAACAACAGCAGACTGGCATCGACTATTGGAAAGCTGGTGATCAGAAACAAGGGTGTGGTCAGAGAAATCGTCTCTTTGGGGGTGAAACCTCTTCCTAAAATCATGAAGAAGGCGAATGAGTCACACTTTCAAGGATCACATTTCTTGATGCTTTTTGACTCTTCAAGTGCGGTGCAGCGTGAAATTTTGAGATCGCTGAAAAACGACCCGAGAGTTATCCGCTCAAACCTCATCAAGGTGGACGATTCGTCCCACTTCAACGCCGGCTCCTCGGTCACAAGAGCCATGAGAGTGATCAAAGACCACGGGTTCGAAAGAGTGCCGCAGTACTAGATCACATCACACTTGTATATATACGGATTAATAGCACGCCGGGGCCCTACAAAAGCTTGTATGCACAAATGTATCGTTATATGTAGAAAGGACCGATTGGTTAACTGAGGGAGTGAATGCGGGGATAAATGCTGGGGTGAAGATGCATGTTAGTTTCAGTCAATCAAGTTATCAATATCGTGGAATGAAAAATCACTGGGTTTTTGTCCGGATGTCGTTGGCGTTGGTGCTTTGAATGCAGCTGTATTACCGTTCCACAGGCCCCCCAAACTGAATTTCGACGCGAACGGCGGTGGATTTTTCATTGCCGTGCCGAATATATCACCGCTTTGGACCGGTTTAAGAGGCGAGGGTGGTTTAATGTTGGGAGGCAGTTGCTGTTCAATGTCTTTGACGGTTTCTTTGACCCGGCCCGATCCGAGTTGAACGGCAGTCAATTTTTTGGGCGACAGTGTCAGCTCTTTGGTTTCCTTGTCATTGCCCTTCGCAAGTCCAGCCAACCTGTTCGAAACGACCAACGGCTGCGTGGTTTCTTTGTTGATGTAGATCGGTTCAGACACCTTGGGATGGAAAAAGGTGTTTAGCAGAGGGTTTTGAAAGTACGAATTGAGCAGCGGCGGTGCTGATGGCGGGATAGTGGACGCGAAAGTGACAGGCGGAGAAGACGACAAAAGCTGAGGCGGGTCGAAGCTCGAGGAAAGATCGGATTTCGTGGGGGAGTGCTCCCTAAGGTTCGATGGAGCAGGTTTCTTGTTTTTTCTGGCTCTTCTTTCTGAGGCCTCGAATTGCTTCATCTTAGGCGATGACAAAACCTCCTTTAATTCCTCTTGAGTGGCTTTGGCTTCTTGGAATGCTGTCATGAGGTATGGAAGTTTCTCTGTGATAGTGGATCTTTGGAGTGAGGAGTCCTCCAGGTTCATTGATATTCTATTGCTCTGTTGGTTGTTCAATCTCCTGTGTCTCCTCTGATGGACATTGCTCGTGGACAAGGACGTGTTTGCCGGGTCTTTTGATTCGTCTACGTCGTCCTCTCCATATAACGTTTCGTCAAAGGTCATCGTGGAGGAGGTTGGCGAATCTGAGTCCAGGGTCTCGTAGAACTCCTGGTCGTCAAAGGTCTCCGGTAATATGCTCTTTTCCTTCCGCTGACGGGCTTGTAACTTCTGTAGTTTCATGGTTTCGAACATTTTTTCCACCTCGGTGACCACGGAGATGCACTCCATGGCTCCAATGGTGTCGCCTGAGCTGACGCAGTCATTGAGCTGCTGTAAGAGGTTGTTGATGAAGTTCTTGTAATTGAGAACGGTCTGGCTGGTTATGTCGTCACCGTCGTTTTCGAGCTCCTCCTCGTAAAACATGTCCTCAAGGTCGATTCCAATGTTGACGAGCCGGGCTTTCGAGTAGTGGATGGAGATCTCGTCCACCAGTAGGCTTTTGAGTTTGATCACGCGCAACGCAAGCTCTGTCAGAATGGTTCCGGGATCGCTTATTCGCTGAAACGGCGAGAGCTGTTTCGCAAAGCAGTTGAGCTCGTCGATCTCGATTCCAAGCTGGCTCAGGATCTTGTGAAGATCGAGACAGTTTTTCGAGACTCTGTTGGCTAATTCCAGGTTGAACTTCCGTTTCTTGTAGTCCTCCTCGTTGAGGATCAGACTCTGCGAGAGATTGAAGTCGAGCGTTTGAAACTCCCAGTTGTGAATTCGCACCTCAATTTTCTCCAGGTCTCTCAGAATTTCAAAACTCTCGATACACCACGACTTGATCTCCGAGTCTGTGATGTCATTGATGGCCTGAATCAGCTCCTGTGTCTTGTTCCGCTCTTTGTTGAGATTCGGATCTTTAAGCAACGCGATGAGCGGATCCGAATACCCGAAGATTTCGCTTGTCATGGTATCCCTCTGTGGCGAACAGTTCTGAGAACACCTCTGTTGTCTGCGCGGCCGTGCGGGTTGTACAATTCCGCCAAAATTCGTCCTGTGTCTTGCTTGTGTGCCCTTTGTTTACTCCAATTTGGATTCGCTCAAAAAATTTCACTCTCAAAATGATTCCAAAATGGGGCTGTCAATCGCGGGTGAAGGGGCGGCGGAGAGGGGGAGCCTGTCAGGAGGGCTAATCCAGCGCCCCGTACGCTGGCTGGACACCAACCCCAGACTGGGGCACAAACAGCTCAGACTCTTCGAACAGACCCCAGACTGAGCGAGGTCTTGATTCTCGCCCAAGTGGGGTGACTATAGCGGCGAAACTTCGGACGAGCACGATAGGAACATCGGCATTAAGCAAGCGAGCAGCAGGAAAATAAATCAGCTCGGGTCGGCACGAGTTCGTGCTGAACGCTCCATCTGCGGCCGGAACCAGCCGATTTCGTCTGTGCGGTGCTCAACAGGCCCAGACAGTCGGCAATTAAACCTATCCCCCCTAATCCGCAAAGTAGCGTGGAAACGGGACTAGAATTTAGCGAGAAGAAGAGGGGTATTCGTGGGATCCTTTCTGGCTCGCGTTCCAGCTCGCAATCACGTCTTGTGCTCTCCCCCTACTTCCCCCGGACGGTTCCCCCAAACATCCTGACACCACTCTCGCCAGCCTGCGCCCGGAATTAACTTACGTAGCCCCGCGACTTGCGGGCTGAATCTCATCTCAAGTCCGCGCTGATTGCCCCCCAATTTAATTGAGAGGCTGATTTATCTCTAGATAAAAAATAATTGTTTCCCTCTTTTTGCCTTCGGTCTGTTCTTCCTGTGTTTTGACGATTGGACTTGGGCAATTGCGGAACAACCCCCAATGCAGTCAGACTTCGCCAGAGAACATCCAGAACAGCTCGTGCGGCAAGAAACATCTGCTCCCTTGATTGATGACGTGCCTGAGCTGACAGAATCAGAACGGTCGCCACCGCAGTCGCCGCAATCGTCGCGGTCCTCAGACCCTCCAGTGTTGCCGGAGTCGTCTCATTCCGCGCCCGTTGCCACCGAACCCTCGGAATTCACCTATATGGACGCGTTCAAACTGTATTTCTCACGGAAATCAGCGTCCGACTACGAACACTCGCTCTTGTCATATCTCCCCTTCTTCCCCGATCCGGCCAGAAACAGACGGGCCCAGGTGATAGAGACACCGATCGATGACGACAAGAACCACATTCACGAGTTTTTGGTGGAAAACACACAGCCCACTCCAGAAGGAGAGTCGCCGCTCGAAGTGGTTCTCGTTCATGGTTACGGCGCAGCCTTGGGATTCTTCTACAGAAACTTCGAGGGACTCTCATCGGTCCCTGGCATAAGAATCCACGCGATCGACCTGCTCGGATTCGGACTATCTAGCCGACCAACGTTCCCGAATCTCAGAGGCGATACCGTGAAGGACGTCCTCGAGTCCGAGGCGTTCTTCATCGACTCTCTCGAAAAATGGCGAGTTGCTAAAAACCTGAAACGGTTCGTTCTTATAGGCCATTCGATGGGTGGGTATCTTTCCTGTGCATATTACCTGAAATACGGCCGAGAAATAGTCCAGAAAATGGTTCTTATATCGCCGGTGGGCATAGAAAGGAGTGACTTGTCGTTCAACAAGGATAACTACGGGAAGGCCAAGTTAACCACAGAGGACGAAGCGAAAATCGCTACTGAGCAAGGTGTCGACTTGTCTAACGAGTTCAATGATCACCAGAGAAATAAAACAGCACCCCAGACAGAAGAGGACGTAGGCATGGCCGCAGAAACTGTCTCGATAGCTTCTGACTTGGACGAGTACGACTTGGACGAGGCATTGTCCCAGGTGAGATCGGCTCCCAAATTCAACCGGTTTTTCACGAAACTTTGGGAGTCCAACTGTTCACCATTCCAGATTGCTAGACTTATGGGGCCCATTTCGTCCAAGTTGATATGGCGATACACCAGAAACAGATTTGGACAGATTGACGATCCTGAACAGTTGATGCGGATTAACGAGTACACAGCCAAGATCTTGTTGAATAAGGGTTCAGGAGAGTTCGGGCTTACGCGGCTGCTGGCACCTGGTGCAGTAGCCAAACTGCCAATGTTGGATCGCATACCGCAACAAATTAAGGTGCCTTCTTTGTGGCTCTACGGTGACGTGGACTGGATGTGCAAAGAGGCAGGGTACCAGATTGTTAGGGATATCAACAAGGCGAACGAAAACAGCGACGACGGCGGGGAGTCCTGCCGAGCCAAGTTCCGGATAATCAGAAACGCAGGGCATCATGTTTACATCGACAATCCTACGGACTTCGAATACCAGGTGCTCAAATTCATTCGGTCGTGAATAGATCACACAGCAACTATTAAAAAAAAATAATTTAAGCGAAAAAAAATAAAAGCCCAACGCGGGGCTTGAACCCGCAGCCTTGTGATTAAGAGTCACACGCTCTACCGATTGAGCTAGCCAGGCTTTTGTGATTGTTAAAATAAAGGGGGAAAGCCATAAGCGAAAAGCGTAAATAGTGGGTTTCTGATTACCAAATTTTTCACCGTCAATTTTTCATTGAAAAAAAAGCGTACTCTACTTGTCTATAGCTTGTGGTACGGGGTAGTGGAGAATAACTAGTCGAGCACAACAATTGCGAGAACGAGTGAAAATGCTACAGACTCTTCTCAAGAATCCGGTGCTGAAAACTGCTTCGGCAGCTCCAAAACAACAGCTAAGATCATATGCCGCGGGACGTCTGGAGATCCAGTCGGCACTTCCTAGAAGACCTCTGAAGAAGATCGCCGTGGGTAAAGCCAGACCTGCGATCTACTACAAATTTCAGACGAAGATTGAGCTATCTGACGGGTCTGTCTTGTATCGTCGCTCACAGTATCCCAAAGAAGAGGTGAGAATGATCACTGATCAAAGAAACAACCCAATTTGGAACAAGTCCAAGCCAGATGTTTCTCTGTTGGACGCAGAAGCAAAGGGTAAACTGAACAAGTTCAAGAGCAAGTTCGCGCAGTTCGACCAGTCGGGTAAGACGGCCGAAGAGGTCCAAAGAGAACAAGAACTTGCCGAGAAGGAGAGAAGGGAAAGATTAGAGACCGGTGCCGTTAAAAAGACTGACGATTTGGATGCGGACGATGATTACTTAAGCGTTTTAGGCTCCAATTACGTTGACAAAAAGTTAGGCGGAAATATTGCACAGAAGGATAAGGGCAGAAGACGGTAGTTTTGATAATTATCAACCTGTATATATGAAATTGATGTGGTCCAACCGAAACTTATCTAAACTCTCAACGCCTTGGATCGTCCGGTGACTCTATAACCTGCGGGATACTCTTCAAAGGTGTACCTTTTGGAGTTCAAGAGCTTGTACACTGATTTTTTGATTCTACTGTATCCCTGGGCGCTGTGAATTCCCCTTCCGGTGATGAGATTGAAAACAGGGACGTGTAGACACTTCGAGGTTGTGAGAGAGCTGTTGGACTCGATTCGGGCGGCCATCTCATCCGCCCACCAGGCTTCTAAGGCTCGATCTGCGCAGAACAGAGCCTCGTCGACAAGCAGGCCGTGTAGGTCAATTTTATTGGTGCGATGCGCTTCCCTCACTAGAGGATCCAACGGATCTTTATGGAGAAGTCTCTGTGTGTTTGTTGGTTGGACAATTGGAACGAAAGAAGGCTTCTGTGCAGACACAGAGTCCAGGGGTGCGGATGCGGATGCGGATGCGGGACTTCCGATCGAGGATATCACGGGCTGCCATTGCGTGGGGGAGTTTGCGTGGTTCACCTTTACAGAAAATTTCCGGTCCTGGGCCAAAACGGCTGCGACCTCAAGCAAGGGAGCCAGCTCACCGTTGAAAAATCGTAGCCCGCACAAGTAGAACTGCTGGGGAAGACTTCGGAGAGGCGGATTGGCCTCTTTGTATGCTTCCAACTCATCTAGAGTCTCCGATTGGTAGCTTTCTTGTTTGCTCAAGACGTCAGCGTAGCTATTAGTGGCAGTAGCTGTGGCAGAACTCGTGGTGATGAGCTCGTAGATGGCGGAACTGGTGTTTTTGTTGTTCTTCAGATAGCTGGTTTTCGCTAGATCGTAATGGTTGGGCGTGAGGTTGAGCGTCTCACAGATCTCCTGTATGGGATCTTTACAGGCCTCCCACACGCTGAAATCAAATGCCTCTGGAGATTCCGGCTCTTCAGAGTGGCATTTCACGAGATCGTAGCTCAGCAAGTGTTCGGACGTTCGATCCAGGTCTCCGTCGCAGTCTCGTAGCGTCTTTTGGATGACGGCCAGAGGGACGTCCGGAAACATCTCTGCGACCAAAAAAGTGTCCTCCATGCGTGGGTGGTGGGGCCGTCTATTTACCGGACCGTGACTGGTTTGGATCTGAAGAGTGGGGAAACCGGCTTTTACATTTACGCTTCACGTGTGTCAGGATGTTTTGACAATTGTAATTCCGGCGAGAATTAGCGGAAACATATATCACGTGTTTCTGATCATGTGACACAAATGCTTTGTCGGGCTGACGTCGACAACAGTGATCACTGGGATCTTTAAAAAGTGATCATGGCTTTGAGTCTGAGTTATTTGGTCGAAGACAGACGTCTTGACAGTTTCTGGTGTTCCCCCACTTCTGTGAATCCCGCTCCGCCAAAAAAATAACCCTGTTCGCAAAATCAGCTTAGTCAGAAAAAGCCAAAATGAGAGCTCAATCCCAAAAAACCACACCTCATGTTCGGTGATCTACAAGCAGCGTTTTTTGTGAATCCTTTGAAACAATGTTTTGAGCTGCTGGAAAACATCAAAAGACGCAGTAAACATTAGCACAGCTGACATACTTATTGTTATATCGTCTAAGGAAAGTGTTTGCGTCCGACTTAGCGCACAAGGACTCATTAGCAAGGCGAATTTACATCGGTCGCAATTAAGCCCATGAGCTCCGCAGAGCCTGCAATCCCGCCGTCCGCTCAGCGAGCAGGTATTTCCACATCTGCTTCAGGGCGTTTGGTCTTACCTGCTGTGCTCATTCAGTATGCCGACGGAACAAGTCAAGACCTCATCATCGAAGTTGGACCCGCGGGCAATGCTGCGTCCCCGGCATCTGCCACCACCGCGGCCCTTGAAAGACGTGCTGTTTCTGAATTCGCCACGGGCGTTATAGACGGCAACGGTGTATCCAGAAACGCTCCACCGACTGAGCCAGTTTCGGGTACGAGTATAGCTTCAGAGGCTGCCCCGGTATCTACCTCGGAGATCGTGCCTACAGACTCAACAGCCCCGAGAGCCCCAGAAACAGCCCCAAATTCCACCACGGTCGCCCCTGAACCTGTGAACGGACTCATTAGAGGACTGGATTATCCTGCGTTTGATGTTTCCAACGAAGGAGTCTACCGAGAACAGCGGATTGCCAACGACTTGCTGGACAGTTTGATTGCGCCAATATATCGGTCTTTGGAAGAGAGCGAACGCAGACGAAACAGCCCTGATCACCAAGAAAGTGTGACTCATTGGCCATTTTCAACTACCAATGAACACCCGGTAGCAGGTTCTGTGGGGTCGGCGGGGTCTCTGGGGTCGACATCGTCCTCTGAAGACTCGGCAAACAATGGAGGCAGCCCGGCTTCGTCTGAACCCTCTAGAAACATTATATTGACGGTCAACTATATCTATGGACAGCCTAACGCCACGGCAAACAACGTTGATGCGGAAAACACCACCAGCAACAGTCTATCTGGATCCTTAATTCTCCATGTCCCCAACATCAACGACAGTGACGACGAAAACTTGCAGGTTTTGATTAGACTGGCCACCACTATCGCTCTGAGAACCATTGCCACTTCTGTCAAAAAAGCATCAGGAATACCCTCAGAGACTTTTGACAAATTGGATATCAAAGGGATATCTGAGCTGGGCGAATCTGACCGGCAGTGCGCTATATGCTATGACGATTACGAGGACAGGGATAAATTGAAGGTGAACGAAGATGGAAACGGAGACGGGTCTGCATCCATAGGCCAGAAAAGGAAGCGAGACGAAGGTGTTGAAAACGGACAGCCGAAAAAGCTTCGAAAACTATCGACTACGGAAACAGAAACAGGAACCGAAAGTAGAACAGAGTCGATTTCATCTTCTACGTTGAAGAAAGAGGGCCCCAAAGACTCCGATTACACGCATATCCCTGTTGAGATGCCGTGCGGTCATATTTTTGGACGCTCGTGTCTCCGTGAGTGGTTGAGGACCAACAACAGCTGTCCGTTATGTCGGGAGAGTATCAAGGGGCCCTACGACAGTTCGACGGGAAGAAACGCGGAAATCGAGAACGAGACCACTATTGTTCTTCCAAATTTAGCTCGGGTGATCAGTGAGAGTCGGCCTTTTATCCACGAATTTAACTCAAGGCACTTGACTTTCATCATGCCCGATCAAGAGAACGTCAGTGACAGAGAGACAATTCTGAACATGCAGGGGACAGATGGCCGAGGCGGTGCCACATTTCTGGCCCCCAGAGTTGCTCCCAATACCACCACGACCACCACAACTACCACGACCACCACGACCACCACAACTACCACGACCCCCGACAACAGCAACACTGACCATGCAAGTGTTTTTAGACTGGTGAGAGGTCTTTTGCAGAATCTGAACGGCCGGCTGCGGAACCCAATTCGGATCAGAGACAACCATTCGACCAGTGCTCTCGCTCGGAACACCCTCCATCGACTACCAATCATCAGGGCTGCACCGAACGACCCGTTGACTCAGGCGGCCTCGTTTTTGTCGAGAAGGAGACCGGTCGTGGCTCGGATGCCACCAAACAGACGCGTCTTCCGTAATTCGGGAGCGCTCTCCTCTCGTCGCGAGTTCGTCAACCGCGACCCCTTATTTCCGATAGGAGTCGCCAGCCACCGAACAAGAGATGGCGTGAACACTGTTTCCGTGACTCAAAGTACTGCTGCTCCAACTCCGCCGTCTGCCAGCACCAGCGTCAGCACCAGCACCAGCACCGGCGTGGAAACCGATTCTGGCACGGATACCAACAGCAATAGCAACAGCAACAGCACCGGTGAAGTCCAGACGGGCTCCGGAAGTTCTCAGCAAGAGGACAAATCGCTGACCCCTTGACTCTTGTAATGGTTGTACCTTTTGTTCCCTAACTGCATATTCAATCCTGTGATCCCCATGGTTTCTGTAATTTTCCGAGTCGATCGACGCCGACGCGAACACACCTCGCACCGGATGTAAAATCTGTTTTTTGCCGTGTTTGTGTAAATAAAGTGCACTGATTATTTTGGCATTCTTGTCCTTCTTCTCTCTGAGGGCATCAATTGTAACCGCTAGAGACCGAATTCAGATCCGACTGGCTGTGACTAGCCCAGAACTAGGAGAGGAACAAGAAGACAACGAGCTTGAGTGGGTCCAAACGCTAGAAACAGGGTTTTTAGGGTCAGATCAAGACGCTGAATTTTTACGATGGCGTTACTAGAAACACTTCAGAGACGGATTCACAAGCTTGGGTTGTTACCCAAGCTGATCCTGGCACTGCCAAAGCTCTCGGCGATACTGACGGTGATGGGGCTGATTTGGATTCTTTCGTTGCCCCTGCAAGGACAGTACAGATCGACGTATATTTCTGAGAACGCGTTGATGCCCTCTCAGGCGTACTCGTTTTTCCGAGAGTCGGAGTGGAACTTTGTGCGTGGGTACCGCGACGAGATTGTCAGCCACCTGGGGGACTCGATGGAGGACCGTCACCTGTTGCTGAAGTCGTGGTTGGACGACATTGGGTACAAGACGCTCTGTTTCGAGGGATCTGGAGACGGGGGCAGATTGACCACCACCTACGGAATCTACCACGTTCCCAAGGGGGACGATACCGAGGCAATGGTGTTGGCTGCGCCTTGGAAAACAAGCGAAGGAGAGGACAACGTTGGGGGAGTTGCGCTGGCGATGGGGCTGGCTAGGTATTTTCACCGGCTGTCGATCTGGTCCAAGAATATTATCGTCGTTTTCCCGGAGGACGGACAGGACACGCTGAGAGGATGGGTGGAGGCGTACCACTCCACGCTGGATCAAACGGGCGGTTCGATCGAGAGCGCGGTTGTGCTTGAGCATCCGTCGGCCAGCGACGGAATCGATTACGTCGAGGTGAGCTATGCTGGGGTCAACGGACAGCTGCCTAACTTGGACCTGATCAACTGTGCTGTGATGATCAGCGAGCACGAGGGATTCAAGGTTTCGCTGCACGACACGCCGAAAGGACAGTTGTGGGCGGACGACTACTCGAGTCGCTTGACGACGCTGGTAAAGGGGATTTTTGAGATGGCTACGGCGGGTCTGCTTCGGGCCGAGTCGCACGGCGGTGGAAACGGGTGCGAGGCCTTCAGCGGCTGGAACGTCCAGACCATCACCCTGAGGGCGAGAGGCGCTGACGGCAGAGACATCACGACGCTGGGAAGAGTTATCGAGGCTGTTTTCCGAGCCGTGAACAACCTGCTGGAGAAGTTCCACCAGTCGTTCTTCTTCTACCTGCTTCTTGCTCCCACCAAGTTTGTCTCCATCGGAAACTATCTTCCGGCTGCTGTTCTCACGTCGGCAGCCTATGTGGTTGCGTCGATTTCGTCGCTCATGACCAACAACAACCTGAACAACAGGAAACATGCGTTTGAGTCCCGAAACGTCCGGGTGGACATGACGCCGTTGATTTACGGCCTGCTGGCGTTCACGGTGCTGATCTTCGCCGGGGTCTCCTTTGGGGTTTCGCTGATGCTAATTTCGGCCCGTTTTCCGTTTGGAGACAACGTCGAAATGTACACCTGGCTCACGTGGCCGCTGATTATCTCGAGCGTCGTTGTGTCGATGTTTCCGCTGGTCCTGAACTACCGGCTGAAGCCGTCAGTTGCTCTCGCCCAGTTTGTCAGGACATTGAATGGATGCTCTTTGTTCTACCTCTCGTTTGTCCTGACGGCGTCTCTGGTGACCCACTTCTCGCTGTCCTTTTTCACGTCCTTGGTTGCGTTTCCGCTCACGTTCGTCCGGTACGGGGACGTCAGATCCACGAGAAGAAACAGCGTTTGGCTGCTCGTGACGTCGCCGTTTCTGTGTCTGATGCTGCTGGGACTGGGCAACAAGCTGGAGTTCCAGCTGGACGTGGTGAGGAATCTGATCCAGTACTTCGAGCCGTCTCTGGTGGCCCAGGAGCTCGAGGACAAGGTGCTGAGCGTGAACTGGCTGGACCCGGATCTGTGGCAGGGGCCTGTGGAGGCGTTCTACGCCCTGATCTCGTCCTACAGGAGGTTCCAGAGCTGGACGTGGCTGTTTGTCAGCATTGGCTGGCTGCCCGTGTGGCTGGCGTCCGTGCTGGTGTCGTGCATTGATGTTGAGGCCGCGGAGGTGCAGGCGGACCGGGGAGGAGAGAAAGAGCCCAAGGAGAGAAAGTAGCCAGGGAAAACAAGGGGGATTCAGCCGGCGGACGAACCACCACCACCGCGTTGATTACACCCGTTGGCACAAGTGTGAATATTATCAATTAGAAAAATACAAGAAAAATGCAAGAAAAATGCAGGACAAACAAGAAAAATACAAGAAAAACCACGTCATCTATATTTGTCCATGAATCCAGCGTGGAACTGTGTCCACTGGTCGATCCACTCGGTTCCCGGAGCAAGGAACGTTGTTCTCAAGTGCCAGGTTCCGTCCACCTGTCCGAACCCAGAGCCTGGAACGGCACAGATACCGGTGTGGTCGAGCAGCTCTGAGCAGTAGAACTCGTCTGGCTCGAGGCCCTGTTTCTTTGCACATTCCAGCACCTTGTCGCTCAACGACAGGCGAGGAAACAGGTACATGGCACCTTCTGGCCGCTGGCAGGAGACACCCTCCATCTTTTCAAAGGCCGCAAACAACATCGAGGCTCTCGTGGCCAGAGCCTCGTGGATCCCGTCAGACTCGCTCTTGAAGGTGGAGTAGGACTCGTCCGAAGGCTGTGGAGGGTTCACCATGAGCTCGACGAGCGCCTGGCCGGTGACCGGAGGACACAGCGAGATGGAGGCCAGCTTGAGCAGCTGGGCGTTGACCGAAGGGTCAAAGCCCACGAGCTCCATGTACCCGCCTCTCTGTCCACACTCACCGGAGATACCCTTGGACGTGGAGTGGAGCGAGGCCAGCTGGACGTTGGAGTAGAGCCCGGTGGTGTCGAGCTCCTGCAGCTGGCGGAGCACCTTTTTGATGGAGGTGAACTCTCCCTTGAAGATGTTCTCCTGGTACACTTCGTCCGCGATCACCACGAGGCCGTACTGAGCGGCCACGGTGAGAAGCTCGGCAATGCTCTCGGGCTTGAGCACGGCACCAGTTGGATTTCCCGGGTTGATCACCACGAGACACCGGGCGTCGACGCCGTTCTGTTTGGCCTCCTCGATGGCCCTCACCAGTTCCTTGGCGTCGATCGACCAGTCGTCGGACTCGTTCAGGTAGTACGGCAGGGCGGTGCTGTTGTTGAGAGCCAGAGAGGCCGTGTACAGCGGATACTGAGGAATCGGAATCAGGAACCCTGTCTGCGGACCGAGCGAGAGCAGCCCGAGCAGGTACGACACGGCCGTGGACGCTCCCGCGGTAAGGAAGATTTCGTCGGGCAGACTCTCGTAGCCGTCTCTCTTGGTGATGAAGTTGGCAACCGACTCCCTCACGTAACGGACGCCCTGGGAGTGGGAGTACGCCCCGACAGAGCCGATGTGGTCGATCAGAACCTTGGCCCTTTCCAGCAGGTCCTGCGGGATCGTCGCGTCGATGTTGGCGACGTTGACCAGGTCGGGATACTGCAGAATGGCCAGCACCTGTCGGTAGAAGGTGAGCGGTTTCTGGTCCAGCTGCTGCGGGTTTCCAATGTTGGCATTGATGATCTTGTTGAATGGCAGCGAGTGCGACTCGTTGGCCAGTCGTGTCCTCAGCTCCTCCGCCTTGGTGGGGATTTTCCCCCGAACGGCGTACTTGGCGTTCAGCGCGTGCGGGTTGAGGTCTGAGGCCACGAGCCGGGCCGCAGGCTTGAACGTTGTCTGCTGAACGTGTTGTTTCAGGGCGGCCGACGCCATGGTTCTGGATGCAGCGGGCACTTTCGTGAGAACACTTGGGCGTGTCGTCTTGAGCATTTTGACTCTGAAAGCTCACGCTGAAATACACAATTGTTGCCCGTTCCTTATCGAGAAAAAAGACCCGGCTAGACGGAGTCTCCAGCAATCCAGCTGAAATATGCGGGTGACTAATAGCAGTGGAGAAGTTTTTCAGAGCAGCCCTGAAAAATTGTCTCCGGATTACATCAGCAGAATACCGAATAAGGCAAGTTCCATCGCGGATAATCTTTAGCGAGACTGATCGTCGAGCCGTGTTGGACATACAGATCAATCGTCGAGCGGCCAGCAGGCCCTATACACCAGAAAAACTAGACCCCTTTCTTGCCGAACGTGGGCAGGGGAACGGCGCGGAGCGTCACGTACGAGTTGCTCTCCTCAAACACACCGGCTGCGGCATTGTACCATGCAATGAACGCGGTGATCACCCCGAAAATGCCCCCCGCCTTGTAGGTGTTTGGGGAGGGAGCGAGCTTTCCAATGGCCAGAAGCAGAAACGTGATGTCCAGGAACACAAACAGCGAGAAGAACGCAACGGTCGACTTCATGGTGCAGATCACCAGCATGAATGTGAAGATGGTCCATCCCAGCAGGTAGAAGCCCAGCGCGTTGTCGAGCTCCGTGGTGGACTCGTACGCTCCCTCGATGTTGAACCACGGGATGAAAATGGCCCCAAAGCTCATCCAGAACCCTCCGTACGACGACAGGGCGAGCGCACCAAAAGTGTTCTGCACGCTCATCTCCCACATGCCTGCGAGCAGCTGCACCACCCCTCCGTAGAAGATGGCCAGGCCCACCACGATGTTGGGCGTCGACACGCCCATGGCCCCCGAGTTCACCATCGACAGCACAAACGTCGTCAGGGCGAACGCAGACAGTCCCAGCGGAGCCGGGTTGGCAAATTTGTGCACGCTCGGTGGCGCCCAACCTGGTGTCAAAGTTCCTCCAAAAGCACCCATTAGTTCGTCTTTCAAGTATTTCTTTCCTCCCAAGTACACGTAATTTCCGTCGCCCGATGTGAGAACCTTCTGAACCTGAGGGTCGTCGTTGTATATAGCGGTTGGCTGCGAGTTAGATGAGCTTTCGAAGTGATCATCCTCGGTAATTTGTTTCTCAATGTCGTTGCTTCCCGTCATTTTCGTTCCGTGCTGTCCTTCCGGTGCGTGCGCGCGTTTCTTGGCTCGATTTGCCGACTCAGTAACCACTAATCCCGAAAACACCTGTGAAATCCCCGAATTCCCAGCTATACCAAGACATTCTGGAAGAAATCGTCGCTGTTTTCACCTGGGCCCATGAGCCTCTTTATATTCCTTCTGACCCAACAAGTATCTATCGCCACATTACAAACCATTGCGTGCGGGGATAACTTACTTTTGCTCCCCCAGTTAAAGCCCCAGCATGTAGCGAGGGCTACATTGCCGCCTGTGCTGACGTCGCTACCCCTCGTGCGCGGGGTCTCACGCACGACGCGGCGTGGCTGGCGGCCTGGTGCTTGGAGCCTCCACAGCGAAAAGCCGCCCGGGCAGAATCTTCTGCGCGAAGATCCCCGAGCTCCCGCACCCCATGCTGCATGCGGAGTCTCTCCGTGGCTGTCCGAGGGTTTTGTCTGCACGGAGCCGAGAAACAGGGGGTGAGACAGACAGAAAACGTCTGTGTTTGTCGTGCGTGACTTCTCCTAGGGGGTTCTGCGGAATAGAGCGATGTGCCTGGTGCGAGGGTCTGTGAGGGTTCCGTCTCGGTTCCAGAGGGCCATCCACGGCAGCCCACGGCGGCCCAGGGCAGCAGCAGTCCCGAGCTTCGTTTGTTCCTGTCCCGATGCGTCAAAACAGGTTTTTCCGCTGTACGCGGCAGTGGGCCGATTCTGTCAGTCCCCGCTCGTCGCAGTGTAGTCTATTGTTCGCGGTCTGCAGAACGTCCCTCAGGGTGCTCATGTAGGATCGTGAGATCCTCTAAATTCGTGCGACCAAAGGGGATAGAAACGTGTGGTGTTTTGTGGGCCAGCTGACGCATGACCCACCTGCATAAATGTGGGGTAATCCGTTTTCACGGTCTAAAATCCGGGATAATTACATCGTACACGAAACCTTATTTAGTCGGGCGACGCCCTCTTTTTCGCCGACGCCGTGACGCTGTTGAACTCAATGGCCTTAATATTGGTGAGCGAAACCGACTTCTCGACAGAGAGCGGGGAGTTCGGCGCAGCGGCGGCGGCCGCCGCCGCCCCTCCCCCGGCCAGCGCCACAGGCTCCTTGGCCCGCTTCCGATTACGCTTCATCAGCACCTCCATGACCGTCCGGAAGTCAATCAGCTCCCACAGCAGATACCGCCTCACGTTCGGCTTGAACTTGTAGATGTCCAGCAGCTTCACCACGAGCCTCAGCAGCGCGGGCTCCGTCTTGAACACCGCAGGGAACCTCGTCTTGAGTTTGTTCAGGTTCACGTGCGCCTTGCTCTGGTTCACAAGCAGAAGGACAAGGTTCTCGTACACTTCGTCCAGAACGAGGTACTCCTGCGAGTACTTGGTGGACAGCACAGCCGACGAGCCCAGCAGACCAGCCACCGTTCCGGAGGAGTTGCTGAAAGACATGGTCTTCTGGCTGCTCGAGTACGGCACAAACTCAGACTCCATGATGCTCTCAAACTCCTCGTTGGGCGTCCGCTCCGGAACCTTGCCCAGCCCCGCCGTCTGCTTGTACTCGTCGGTCTTGAAGAAGCTCGCGAGGTTCTTGGGCAGACAGATCGGCAGATTGTAAACCATCGAAGAGCTCTTGGTGTACCAGCCAAGGTCGTCCAGTACCTCTGAGCCCAGGTCGGTCTGGGAAATGAGCCCCAGAACGAAGAAACACGTTCCCTTCAGCGACCAGTTGGCCGAGTTCTCGCAAATGTAAACGATCTGGTCCACCACGCCGGAAAGCTCCAGCAGCGAGATTCCGTGGTCAGACGACCCGATGTGGCCCACGGCCCACAGGACCGACTTCAGGTCCAGCAGAAGCCCGCCCTGCTCGTCGCTGGACGCCGAGGAGTAGAAATCCAGCTCCCTGCTGGATCTCAGCACCGACGCGTACGAGTCGATGATGCTCGTGAACGACGAGAACGTCTCTGCCCCCTCAAAGAGCTCCAGACCTTCCTCCGTCTTGACCAGCTCGCCAAAGAAGTGGTACGGCTGTTTTCCGGGGTTCTTGCAGCCGTACAGCTTCTTGTTGATGAACATCTCGATCTGCCCCACATACAGCCTGTTCTTGCTGTCGATCCAGGACTCCATCTCGGCCTCCACGAAGTTCAGCTCCTCCAGGTACCTGAACCCGGGGCCCGTGGACAGGATCTTCAGCATCAGGGGTATCCCCGAGGTCCCGAGCGACTCGATGGACGGCCGGTTGTTGATGATTTCCACGATACGGTCGTCGTCGTTGGCGAACCGTGTGAGATGGTCGACCGCGGCGTCGCGGATCTGCGGGTCCGGGTCGCACAGCTGGTTCACGAGCGAGCAGCACGCAAACTTCTCGCACTCCTCAACGTCCAGGAGCCCGCCCAGGATCCGGGTCGCGAACGCTCGGAGCTGGACCGTTCCTGTGCTCGCGACGCGGCCCAGCAGTATTCGCAGATGGCTGTTGGTGTTGTACTTCATCTCCTTGAGGATCACCTTCACCAGGTCCGACCTGTTGGTGCGCGGGTCTGTGATGTGGTACAGCATGTCGAAAACCCACCATTGCTCGAGCATCCGCAGCCCGTTCGGGTCCGCAGAGAGAACTCCCAGAAAGGAGAAAAACCCAGAGCTGAGCGTGGTTTCGAGCTTGGTCCTCGAGAACAGAGGGTCGCTCGCGGTGATTCCGCTGTAGGGATCCACCTGCGCGAGACACTCCGCGATCTGCGGCAGGATCTTGTTTTCCGCTAGGTACCGGACCCCTTCAGCGTTGGACAGCAGGTTCTTGAAAATCTCACACCCAACCCGGACGTAAAGCTGGTTGTTCTTTGTCTTTTTCAGGTTGGAAAACCGGTACTTGAACGGCCGGTAGAACGACATGAGTCTCTTGTAAAACTTGGTAGTCCTGATCGTCTCCTCAAACTCCTTGGAGTTGCGTAGCGGGCCCTGCATCAGCTCGGTGATGAGGGTCCAGTCCCACTTGAAGTAGTCCTTGGTCGCCAGAACGTGTGTCTTGGCCAGAATGTTCTTCAGCTCGGTGTCGTCAACCAGATAGAGGACCCGGGTTCTCATGTCCTTGGACAGCTGGTCGGTGATCGCGGCCGTGAGATGTCCGCCTCCCACAACGTCGGTGTTGTGGTGTCTCCTCATGTCCTTCTCCATCAGGTTGTTCAGCTTGAAAGAGGGCGCCGTGTGGCTGGCCAGCTGGTCCGGTATCAGGTACGACTGGATGTAGAAGATCTCCGACAGTAAAACGACAATCTTCCTGGTCTGTTTCGGGTCCTGGCTGTCCTCAAACACCTTGGACAGCTTCGGGACCAGGTCGCACCTCAGGGTCGCCAGCAGAAGGACCGCCGTGTAATGATTGATGACCGAACTCTCGTTCTCCGGCGCGCTTTTCGACGAGAACCCGTACTTCATCGAGTGTCCAACCAACAGGGTTTCTCTGAACAAGAGCAAGTCGGAGTTGGCGTCGTCGCGGGACGCTATCCACGGCAACGGTTTGATCCTGAACAGGTCGGAGAAAACGTGGATCAAAATGGTCTTGATCAGCGTCGAGTCAAAAGTCAAGCAGTTGATGAGCTGTCGCAGCAGCAGAAAGTCGTTCTGGCTGAACGCAATCAGTCCAGACCAAGTCTTCAGTATCGAGGTCACAATGTACGCCAGAACCTGCAATTTCTCGGTTTTGATGTGGTTGATGTCCATGAAGGGAGAAATCAGCAGCTGGATGATGTTCTCGTCCAGCACATACGGTCGGCTCGTCGGCAGCTCCAGCAGGTGCACAAAGACCGCGGTGCAGATGCCCACCATCGACATCGGCCCGTCGATGATGAACTGCGCTATGGTCTTCAGTCCGTTCGCTTTGTACGCTGTTTCCGGCTTCAGAATCGCAATCTCCACCAGCGTCTCCAGAGCAGGTATTCGCAAGGGGTCCTCCAACGTCTCGGTGATCGACACCAGACACCGCACGCATCCAATCTTCAGCTCGTCCAGCCCTCCCTTGATGTCTATGAACCTCCGCACCAGTTTCAGACACTCTTCGCGTTCTATCGTGTTCTTCGCGTCTTTGCACAGCGAAGCGGTCACCAGGATATCCAAGTCCAGCTTGTTGAAGAAAACCAGCGACTCCACGTCGTTCAGAACGTGCCGCACTATTCGGTAGCCGGCACCAATCACTATCGAGTGAGCGTTCAGCAACAGACCGTGGATCGTGTTCAAAACAGACGACAGCACCAGGTCCTTCTTGAGCAACTGGTTCTCGTGCAAGAGCACAGTCAGCTCGTTCGACCGACGCACAAGCGTCTCCGGGGAACTATCCTTGTCGCCCAGCGAGTGCAGAATGTCAGCCAAAGCCCACGTGGGACTCACCCGCTCGCTCGCGTTCGGCGTACTCTGACTCCGGCCATCGTCCTGGCCTCCCTCGCGGTCTCCCTCCGTACCGTCGTTCAGAGACGAGCTCGAAAACGACGAAACAGAGCCCCCCGTCAGATTCGTAGACATCGTGTTGTTGCGATGCCGCGTGCTCTCAAACCCGGGAATCGCCAGTTTCTTCGTGCTTTCCTCTACCGGGTCGGTGTTGAACGAACTCCTGCCAATTGCCCCCGGAATCTCGTAGCTGGCCACGCCTGTCGCTTCTTCATTCGCCCCCCCCGGTTTATGCTGTCGCTCATCTTCCTTGGCTTTTTGGTCAATTGTTCCGCTCTGCGACCCCCGCAGCGTGCCCAAGTAAACACGTGACCTTCTGTTTACATGCTCCTCTGACATCTCGGGGTGCTTGGCCGCTGCAATCCTCTGTCGTCTCCGTTCACCAAGAACAAATACTCTCTTTCGGTGGGTGTCTGACATCGCACACAAGATTTAGATCCTGTTTTTTTTTTTAAGACAACTATCTACATTTTGGGTCGCGCACGCCCATCTCGAATTGCTCGCTATCTATCTTCATTTTTCACTTGAGGACATTAGCATACCGACTTTCGGCCTCCTTGACCAGCTTTTGCAGCGCGATAACAGCGAATTGATGCGTGAGGTTCGGAAAATTGTTTCTGTGCAATCCGAACCACTCCAACGGAGGGGTAGCACTGCCCAGATCTCTGAGTTGCGGGGTCTCAATGTGCGGTTCCACCAGAGGAACGTACTCGTACTTCTTATCTGACTCCACGTCTTTCAACTTGTCTTCGATGTTTAACGTTTCGAAAATGGACTCCTTGTAGTTCTCCTCAAAAGCGTCCTCGGATTCGTCTCCATAGCCCGACATGAATATACGCAGTGCCGTCAACCTGGTTCTCAACGTGGTGGCATGGGAGTACCACATTTCTCGGATAAAGTAGACAGAGCCGAGCTTCCAACGAACATCCACGTTTCCGCCAAACGAACTGTTGTAAATGTATTCAACCAAGTTGGACCCAAACTCTTGCCAGAGGTCCATGGACACACTCAGCGATGGAAACACGAATATGTTACCACCGTAAGCGGAGTCGGCCAGTTTGACAAACGAGTCGATTGTGTCTTCACCCAGTGAGGCCTCCGTTGGCTTGTTTTTGAACGTTGACAAAGAAACGTGGAAGTCATCCAAAGCCAGCTTGAGTTTGTTTTCAAGTCTTTCGGCCTTTCCTTGCTCAAACTTGGCCCCCGAGGATCCGATTTGGATCACCAGCGCCTGCGAGTCAAGCAAACTACTCGGGAAAATCTGCAGTTGCAAAGACCCGATCTTCACGTCCAAATCGGTGTGGAACTTCTCAATCACGTCCAAAAAGGTATCGGCTGCTCCAGATGATTTCGAAACTCCTTCCGTTTTCTTGAGACTCGGCAAAGATAGAGATGAGACCGCAGTGCTGGTATTGCCAACTAAACTCTGGTCCAAAACAGCGTCGTTCAGAACCTGATGGTACGATATCTTGATATCTTGTCTAATTCTCAATCCAATAGTGTAGATGTCCACAAAGTTGGAGGCTGTCAACGCGGTCATGTAAACTTTGCAAGATCCCACAGACGTATTTCCAACCAATCTATCAACACTGTTTTCGCCGCTCTGGTTGTAAATGGTAGCGACTGCAGACTTCAGATCCACGACGAAAAAAGCGTGGTAATCTAGCGATAGCTTGGCTTCCAAAGACGCAAATCCAAACGACAGCAAGACCAGCGGAATTTCGTTGGTTCCTCCGTCTTTGGCCCATGAAATAGCAGACGCCATTCTTGCTTTCTTCAAAACCAGCGATCCCCCCAGACGTCCATTGAAAATAATCGCCATTTTCTCGAATTCAAGCTTCAAATTTTGGTCCCAGTTGACCGATTTAGTGGACTTAACCCACATTTTATCAACCTCCAAGTTCAGTACTCCCAGAGAAAGACCAAGATCGATCTTCGCCTTGGCTCTCTGAACCAACAGCGTCAGAATCCAGGGTAATGCGGTTGTTGAAGAAGCTTCTCTGATCCGCATAGCAATTGTTTTATTCGCTGAAGAAGCCTGGTAAGCTTGTGCTTTATCTAGCGACGAGTTGGGGTAGAATTCGCCCGGAAGCCAAATCTCGCTGAAAATATCCAAGTCCTGAAGTTGCTGGATATTAAGATACGCGTCGATGTCAGAGACCCGTGCCACAGTAGAGACCGTTTTTCTTCCATCCACCTTCGCGATTGTTGCACTCAAAAGAATACCATGGACAGAGATAGCTCCACTTGTTTCCTTTGAATAAACATGCTGTAACTCGGCTTTTGACTCTTCCACATAGATCAAACTAGACAGCAAATCAGAGTCGGAGTTCAGGTGCAAATGAATACCGTTGGTGGAAACCGTGGCCTCTACTTTGGCACTTGGCTCACAGCTCAAAGTGATTCTCTGAGGTTCGATTTTCAACGCTAAATTGAGCTTCACCTTCTCAAAAACTCGTTCAATATTGAAAGCCAGTTGCTGTTGTTGCTGTTGAGAGGCACTCGGTGTTGTTGCCGACGAGCGTCTTCTCTCCATATGGGTACTCTTCAAAAACACTCGCATGCTCCGAACCAGGTCCAGAATCACAGGAACACAAGAAGCAGTCAACACGTTGTCTGTAGCCGAGGTCAAAGCTTGTAAAGAAACTACATGTTTCTTTGGCCCCTCTGTGCATTTCATGTATTTCGCTGCAATTCGAACTGACGGCGTTTGAAGACTGAGCGAGGTTGCTTCTCCATTGAGCTCTGCGTTGGGGTTGTAAATCATAATAGAAGCACCATTGAAAACCAGCAAACAACCAAGAGATTTGAAACGGGAATGGATCGTGGACAAAAATGTTGGCGATTCGTCGTCAGATCCGTCAGAGTTGGCCGCGGGAATTGTTGATTTCGGAGGATACGTAGACTTCAAGTAGTCTAATTTTTCCTGAACGGAAGCTATCGAGCTCATGAGAACGTCCATCACAGAAAACAGAGTTGTCTGCAACTTGAAGTCCACCTTGTCTCCCAGCAACTTTGCTTTGATTGTCTTTCCCTCGGACGTGTAAACTTCTCCGTAGTTCAGTTCAAACCTTGGGAAAAAGGCTCTGTTGTAACTCAAGCTCTCATCCTCAGTGGAGTAGAATGTGTTCGGACTGTCGCCATGAGCTGTTGACAGATACATTTGTGACATGAGGACGTTACCGGCATCTTTGGCACAAACAAACTCCGCACTTTTGTAACCAATAATGAAGCCAGGAATGATGTTGGAGATGTTGAGGAGCTTTCGTTCAACTGTTGGAAATAACCAACCAATGCACAAGTTTCGACTGATGATGCTGATGGAGTACGCTTCCAAAATAGACAATGGATCATCATCTGCGGAAACCGGCACTTCGACTGTCTTTTTCTTCTTTTTCACCTCAAATTTGTCCACCGTTCTGCGCACATCAAACAGTATTTCGATGATCTCTTTTGCAAAATGCGGGTTAACGGCTATTCGACAGAATTCGCTGACAACTTCAACCTTCCGAGAGTTCTCGTCCGAGTTCGAATGGCCTGAAATTTTCACCTTTGAGTGAAAATCGCAAATGGTGAACCTGTTGGTGTGAGCCACGTGAGAAGCAAAATTGATCTTGGTAGACGGCATAATCAGCTCGCAGCGAGGAACATTGTTTGCCAATTGGGAACCAAACGTAGAGACCGCAAAATCGATCAATGAAGACTCCAAGAACACCTGGTTTTTGTTCATCAGGAGGATCATTGTCATCGAATCAAATGAGACATTTAATTGTAACTTTAGGGGAGTCTTTACTGGCGGGCTTTGAGATTGAGCCAACGACTCTCCATCAGTTTCCTCTAATCCGTTCTTTGGCAATAGATTTTTCAGTTTTGCGATCGCAGTCTTCAACCGCTCAATGTTTCTGGTCATGATTTTCAAATCGGAGTTTCCTCGTTCGAGCAGAGTTGCCATGTTGTGTTGTGCCGCGTTCAGTCTGATTTGGTCCGAGACGATTTTGATGAAGAAATGAGGTTCATTCTGAACAACTTTAACTCCAACCAACGTTTTCATTTTGCCAATGGTGGTGTTGAAAAAGTGGAAATTGTCGCCCCCGATGCTCGAAACCAGACTTGAATTGAACTTGAGCACTTTCATGCTACTTTCAAGTCCTTCAGTTGAGGTTTTGAAGTCAAACGCTAACTCCTGAAAGTCCATATTATGAAGCAGCGGGGATAAAATATTCAGTTGGACAACAATCCTCGAAAAAAGAATGGTTCCCGAAACCCTGCACTTGAGCTTGTCAAAGAAATCAGCCGGCTCATGAGTTGCCTGAATAGGGACCGAGACAGAGTCATTCACTCTCAAAGAGTTGATGGCATTGACCAAAGGTTCAATGATCGGATACTCGTTGTTCACAAAGACATCCACGGCTCGACAATACCTCTCAGCTCCCAAATTTGCAGCCACTCTGACCAGAGAAGTGTCCACGGTGACAAATTTCGGTCCCTGTTCGATCGATCCGCTGCTCACAACCGTGAGCATGTGGTCTCTGCACTCGTACTCCAACAGACGAGAGCTATCCATCATCAAACTCATGAAAAGATTGGAGTTGTTCAATGTCAACGTGAATGGAAAGTTTTCAAAATTGTTCACTCCGGAAAGGGCTAACGTCACATTGTTCCCGTGAATATCAAGGCTCGATCTGTCAATTCCAAAGTGATGTCTGAAACGACCAATCATCAGATTGACACCGAAATGGTGCGGCTCAGATCGAGCTGAGGTCTTGGATCCATGGCCACCGGGTTCACTTCTCTCTTTTTTCAAAGCTCGGATGTTTTCTAAGCCAGATGCCAGATTTTCAATGAGGTCTTTAAAATAGGACGTTGATTCCTTCACTCCGCTCAAATTTGTATCAATAGACCCGATTTTCAAACCAACATCAACTCCGTCTTCGACGTGTTTCTCGACCAAAGAACTGGCCAACGTCTGGAGTTCTGTGGATAATTTGTTGGACTCAAACGTCAGGCTAATGTCTCTCAAGAGCAACATATTTCTGAATGGGTACATATTGAATCTGAGGAGTCGCAGATCAACTGCAAATGACAACAGCTTACTGGCCTTCAGCTGATCATCTGTGCCAAAGACTGAACTCAAAACATAGCTGTTGGCAATATTGTTGAACTCCCATTTTCTCCAATTCATGAAAATGTCAAGCACCCTGGTTCTTGCATCGACAGGAGCTTCCCATTTCTTTGCTTTGAACATGGCGCTGACCTGAGTATTCCAATCATCTGGCAAGTTGTAAAGAACGTGTCTCAATCTGGTGATGATTTTCCAACTGTCCTCCATTCGAATGTGATCATCACTGCAACGACTGACGTAAGACGGTTTGGTGATACAAGACGGGTCATGCCTGACCGAGTGAGCAACACCGGCCGTCGACACAAGGTACGCCAGTTCAATCTTGGACTTCTTCTTGTCGCTCAAAATTTTGGACTGGATCTCTTTGGCCTCCTGAAACGGCTTTTCGAACGACATGACGTATTTGGCGAACCACTCAAAACCGCTTGGATCGACATCCAGGGACATATGTTCTTGACTCACCTTGCAAACGGTGGGACTTGATGGTTCGTCGCTCAATGAAATACCAAGTTTCTGACATACGAAAAACAATTGTGTCTTGGTATCTTTCACTGCTTTGACCTCCAGTTGCTGAATGTTTAAGTCGAACAGCACTTCTTCAGCATTCTCCGAATCGCTGTTCAAGGAGAGAGCTAGATATGGGTTGACCAGATCCATGCTGACAAAATCATTTGAGTGCATTGATTCGGAAACTTTGAATTGAATCAACGGAGTCTTAACCATTAGCCTGATCTCAGTTATGGTCTTCGAGTACTTTCTTTTCAAGTGATCAATCACGCCAATTTGTAGAGTGTCTACAACATCAGTGACATCAAATCGAGTCAACTTGGACAGGACGTCCATCACCACCAGCATTGATGCTGGAGAAGCAAAAACACTGATCTTTCCAAGCGTCAGAACAACGTTATCGTATTCGCACGTATCGTCGACATCGGAAAGCTGAGATCTTCCCGGTCGATAGTATTCTTCGGCGTCACCATCCGATGAGGCATCGGAGTCGTTCCCTTGCTCCAATGCTCGTTGGAGTCGCCGAGGATACAGCTTGATCAACATATCCATGGAGTCAGAGTTGATAGGTGGTATAATGTCTGGGACACAAATCGACGGTTTGATAGAGCCGTGGTCTCGGTAATACTTGGCGTCCCTTGATTCCTTTGGAAGCAAGAAGGGGCATCTATGGAAAGGTCCGTCGTTAGCTTTGATGTGTTCCGCTTGCATCTGTCGTTTTTCATCGGCAAACGGTTTTCGAACAAAGTCAGTGGCATATAATGTCGTTTTCAGTTGCAAAACCGCAACGCCTTTCTTGAAGGATTGTATTTCTATATCTTCTATCGCAAGCGTGATTCTGGAACTGTAAATCTCGTTCGCCTGGTCAGATATCTTGAAAGACAATCCCAACAACGTAGTTCTCAAGTTGTAGTCGAAACCTCGAACGATGACATCAATTTTGGGACAGTTGAAAGACAAATTGACTATATCTGTGACTATATCCTCGGGTATTCCCAGAGAGTTTTCCAGGTCCGAGTATCCCACCCCTAAGGCAGACAGTGACCGAGTCAGAGCATCAATGAACCGAGGATGTGAATCAAGCTTAATGTCTCCAGACTCGAAATCCCATTTGCAATAATACGTGGGCTCATCAGGAGGCAGCCCAAACGCCCTGTGCCCGTGGACAGATAGATAATCAATTATGAGTGAGGGCTCGAAAGTTGGTCTAGAAGCAGTTGTTGCAAATATTGTCGACTCATCGCAATCTTCAAGACTTCTTGCGTGTATCTCTGAAAAGTCCGCCTGAATATCCATGTAGTAGTTATTGAATCTCAGGTCGATATCCAAGTTGTCAAAATGAAGAGCTAGATGAGCTTCACAATCATATATGTGTGAAGGAAGAATCAGACATCCGTTTTCAACCTGGAAAGAAAAGAACAGGTCTGTTTCGTTAATCATTTTGAAATTCAACGGCTTGGATTCCTTGGTCGCCAAATTTAACCCCTCCGGATTCACGCCGTTGAAATCATCTATGAACTCTGCTAGTGTCCGAAAATGGATATCTTCACCAAAGTAGTTGGCCTTCATTATAAGGAAATAACGTATGATAAATCCATAACATTCCAAAGTGGTATCTTTACAAGTACAGTTGATGATGATGGTGTCGACAGAGTCGATCTCAACCGCTGAGAAATAGGTATAGGAGCCTCCCATTTCATAATTGTAGGCTCTTCCAACTTCTTTTTTGCGCAAAAAGTTATAACCTGTGTTCCAAGGCGGTAGATCTATCACGAGGTCGAAGTAACTCGTTTTCAAATGGTAATTGAATATGGTTGACTTTCGGTAAATGGTTTCAAAAGGTATCGTGACGCGCAAATTGAGATCGGATCCCTTGAACGAAAGGTATATGTTGTCGTTGGGGTCTAATGGATTGTCCACAATGTTTTTTTCGTTCAAGTTCAAGCAGATCGTGTAGTTAGAAAAGTCCCAATTGACGTCGTAAATGAATGGCCGGAAAAGCTCATAGGGGGTTGGATCACCCGAGCTAAAGTCAGCAAACAAGTCAGTAAGCAATGATATATGCTCTCGCAAGAAGTAAAGCTCAGCATCAGTGGAACAGTGTTTAAATTTCCAAATTGCTTCTCCGTTCCATTTGAGTGGGTATCCAACATCGGCACTCACAGTGTGCTGTTTCGCCATAAAGAGCAGGTTGTGATTAATGCTCGAGAAAACACCAGGAGACTTCAGGTCCAGCTCCATGGTATTTTTCCAGCCGTCTTCCGCGGTTGGTATGTAAGAAGTAAATGTGTTCAAGACAGAATCTTTACCGGCCTTGAGATCCAGCCAACCGAACGGTCTTGGACCAGACGGCGCAGACGGAGAGTTCGAAACGTTGGCGTACAGAATGTCTTTGCTTACCTCTCTAAACGGAACTCTTAGCGTGGTTTCGTCCAGACACTCCACAAACAGTTTGAAGCCCACGTACTGTCTCTTCATCCCGCTTTTCAAAGGCTCAAACGGTTTGCTGTCTCGAGACATGGACGGGAACAGCAGTGCGTGCAAGTAAATCCTTTCTTTATCTGCCCAGGGTCCGTAGTGAATTTTGGCTCCAGAGACGCTCACATCTAGATTATTCACCGGTGGGATGTCCCCATTTCCTATATCCGGTAGAAACGTTTTGCTCGCTGGCGACGACACATTTGGAACCAGACCAGGAACGTCGTAATAGTAATGGAAATTGACGAAGTCGGAGTCAAATATATGGGTATATCTTGCGTATTGAGTGCTTTCAAACACAATTGAGTCAGTTTTCGTTTCTGAGAACGGGGCGCTATTGCTATTTTCGCCAGGAGACTTCATCGATCCAGTCGCGGTCAAATATCGCTCTAGACCGTGCCAGACTTCGTCCTCTTCCTCTTGTGGGGTCCGTCTTTTCTTCTCCTGTCGTTTCCTGCGTACTTTGTTCTCAAAGGTCTCGATAAAGTCGACGAACCGCTGCATACGGTCACGTTGTAAGCGTTCGATTTCGGAGGCTAATTTCTCTATTTTTTTGTGGGAGATGTTGGGCTTCAAGAAAGCCTGTAAATGCGATGCTTTGAAGTCGTTTGTGATTCTGTAATGGTCATACTTTGATTCAGCTTTCTGTGCATCGAGGGTACCCTCCAACACGGTGTAGGAGGCCACCATAAGTGACGTTGTCGTTTCGTTTCCAATCACCAGCGATCCCCGTTTTACAACCACCTCGATCGGGAACATCTTGATAAACGAAGGTATATCCGATTTTCTCTGCTCGCATTGTTTCTCGTTCATTGTCGTGGAATCCTCGCCGTTGGACGAGCCTGTCGATGCGGAAGACGGTTTGCGGTTGCTCAACGATGGCGAGCTCGCCGTGAGCCCGTCGAGCAACTCTCCGTCCTCCTTTTTCAAACTCTCCAAAATATCGTCGTAAACAGCTGACCGATTGTACATGAAGATCTCGAGACCGTACACCTCCAGCAGAAACCTACACGGAAGCGAGCCGTTCTTCGAGACGTCAACATCGTCCACGGATAGACTGAGTCCCGATCTTCGCACCGACGTCAGCCAGTAACGCCACGTAAACCAGCCCTGATGAGCAAGTATCAGCTCGTTCTGCGTCACCACCGTCACGTTTTTGAAGAAGACACGGCCTGCCAGAAACGAGACCTTGACAGATTGGATCTTTATTCGCACCTTATATCGCTTCCAAAGCAGGTATTTCAGGATGAACGACAGGAAAGACCCCACCAACCTATTAAAGTAGAAGAGAATCCCCACCGCTCCGAGCAGCGCGATCACCCAGTCCACCAGCAACACCCACTGGAGGTTCACAGAGAGGTTCACAGAGGCGTACCCAAAGTTGGTTGTGGTATCCATTTTCCAGGGTAATTTTGGGTAGAAGCTACTTTTCAATGCTCCAGAGTCCTTCTGTTCCTCTGAGTAATGCCTGGCGCCTTTTCAATCGCGACGACCGTGGTATAAAGATCTGTTGATCAATCGATTGCTTGTTGTTTCCCCCTGGTCCCTTGTTTGGATCTGATTTTTTATATTTTCGTGAGGGATCCGATTCTGCCAAACTGAAACACGTGCCACCAGCTTTCCTCAAAAAAATTTAGCACAGAGTAAAGAAAAACAAACCTCATCCGTTTCTCTAAACAGTTTGCAAGGCGGTTTTGGTCGGTAAGAAGGCCATTGACGGTAGTTGAAGAGCACAAAACGGCAAAGAGAGCGGCGAAAAGTTGCAGGTATTAACGATAACGCAACTGTCGACCCGTTAAACACCTCATTGCGCAATGTTTGGATCGTCGGCGAAACAACCCTCTGGGTTTACTTTTGGAGCGTCCAACAACACAATGACCGGCAGCCCGCTTGCAGGTGGAACGTCTGGCCCGGCCAAATCGAACATTTTTGGGAACTCGCAGACAACCGGACAGACCACTAGCAACGCGTTGGCCGGAGCAGGATCTAGCAATCCGCCCAACGGTTCGTTTTCCTTTGGGAACAACAGCACAACTTCGAACACAGCCACGACCGGGTTCTCCTTTGGTGCCAAGCCAGCAGCACCAGCGACACCAGCAGCGCCAGCAGCATCAGCCGCAAATTTCTCCACAGGACTGTTCGGTCGCCCGCAAAACCAAACTGGCACCAGTTCGTTCGGCAACAGCAACGGCCCTATCTCGCAACAGCAACAACAGACACAAACCGGATTGAACACGGCAAGTCCCTACGGAGTTAATATTTCCTCGGCATCGCTGCGAGTCTCTGAAATGCCCAAAGCTCTCACTCCAAGCCGAAACAGCGAGACAGTGTCTGCGATGGGAACTCAATTGAAGCGGAGAAGATCTGCTTCCTCGACAGCCTCAAACGAAACTTCTGGCTCGCCCGCTTACTCGAACGGACTCTCATTTTTGAGCAGGCTGGGCAAGTCGCTTAAGGTTCCGGGATTACAAAAGTACGCAGTGGAGAATGTGAGTGGGATTTTTTCACCGTCTCTCGAATCAAACAGCCGGAAGTCTGCTGTTGAGGGTGAATCCGACTCTACACGATCCGGATCGAAGAAACTCGCTTCAATATTTAACGGAGTCAATGCCAATTCCCATAGATCTGATTTCCGCAGATTGGTTATCAAAAACCCAAGAGGAACGTTCAAGAGCTACCAAGAGATTGTTCCTGATGATGTCATTTTAAAAAAGAGGCGACTGACGGGCTCGTCCAAGCCTGCGCTGGTGAGTGTTTCTACCTTCAAGCCGAAACGGCAGGACAGAAAACCAGAAAATGGCCACGTCGCACGCCTGAAAGAGGGGCAGAGCTCGGTTGAAGATAACACGAACAACAGGAGCTACGAGTCGACAGAGTACTGGTGTTCTCCTCCAATCGAGGAGCTTGCCAAATTGAACAGTCTCGAGCTCACACACGTTGAAAATTTTACTGCTGGCCGTACAGGGTTCGGCCAAGTTACTTTTTCATATCCCGTCGACTTGACGTCGTTCAAAGACAACTGGGATGCTCTGCTCGGGACATGCATCAGGTTCATGCCCCGTATTCTTCTTGTCTACCCGGAGAATGACAAGCCGTCCAGAGGTAATGGCTTAAACGTCCCTGCAGTGGTTTCCATCGAGAAGTGTTATCCCACCGACACGTCGACCAAAGAGAAAGTCACCAATCCTTTTGCTCCAGAGGTTGCAAATCACATCGCTCGTCTCAAGACGCTACCGGGAATGAATTTCATCAACTATGATCCAATAAGCGGTACTTTCACTTTCAACGTGGAGCACTTCAGCATATGGGGACTGGTTGACGAGGACCAGGACGATCAGGAGCTGGTAAAAAGATACAGAGACCAAGTGGCCCACGAGAAAACGAAAAGTGACACGGAGATAGATGCCCTGGAGATCAACACGCGATACTACAGTGGGAGCGCTGAGAACGGGGCCAAGTTCAGCTACAAGAAGTTCAAATACGAAGATCCCGGCTCGACTCTGCCTGGAGGCTGGAACGAACTGCTTCACCAAACTGTAGAAAACCAGGAGTCTCCAGAGTCAGAACCTGATGGCTTCGTGAATGTCGGACAACCTTTCGAGCTGGAATCAAAGAACGAACTATCCAATGCGGAGGACGAGCCGTCGTCGAGTGGTGAGCCAGACTTCGACGAGTTGGTTCACGTTAAAGCTTATGAGCCCGAGATTGAGGAGATCGATCTCGTGACTTTGAAGCACCAGACAGAGTTTCCAGTCAGTGAAGACTGGGACCAACAGGCAGAGCTTTCCGGAGGATTTCATTCCGTCTTCAACAGAGAGCTTAGCGAGGTGAAGGAAATGAGGCTGGATACAAGAACCGTGAATGATTTCTTGTTCGGAGGGAAAGACGACTCAAAGTACAAGAAGACAGCGGACAACGCTATCGATTTCCGTGACCAGCAGATCATTCAGATGGTCCTCGCCGAAGAGATCAGTCTCAACGAGGCCCAGCCGAGGAGCTCCAATCTGTACCCCTTCGTTCCTGTTGATTCGAGCGTTACTCTGTCGTCTGTTCTCAGACCGTTTAAAAACTCACCCGATTACCGGTTCTGGGACTTGCTAGCGAGAATGCTCGACGACAGTCACTGCAAGTCGTTTTTGCGCGGAGAGGACGCTGAATACTGTTTGCGGAACCCGAGCGTGGAGCACAGGGTCATTGATCTGAAACGTCGTGAGCTTTTGATTGGCTGGTTACAGGAATACAGCTCTCCGGAGATCAAGAGATTGCTGGAGATCAACAGCCACGACAAACTGGAGTTGATTTATGTTTACCTTCTCTCGGGGGACATTGTGAAGGCAGTTGATTGTGCCATTGAAAGCTCGAACAATCATCTCTCGGTTCTGCTCACATTGGCTGATTCGAACGACCCATCTGTCAAAAATCTCTCTAGGAGACAGCTGAACGAGTGGACCAAGACCTCGTCGGCTAAACTGATCCCTGGGCCAGTTTTGAAAATATACAAACTTCTCTCCGGTAGCATTTTGTCTGAAGAGCACATTCGCCACCTGCAGGGCCTCTCGTGGCCCATTTGCTTGTTGTTGCACCTGAAGTACGGCGACACGAACCTCGATTTGAGGTCGTCGATTTCAGACTTTGTTGGCTACGAGAGCAGGCTGGACAAGAGACCCTCCCAGGATGACGTGATCTACCCGGTGCTCAAAATCTTCAGCGACCCGAACTCCGTGGTTGATCTCTACAGCGAGGAGACACAGTTCCTGTTTGTTAAGAAACTAAACGCGGTCTTGAACATCAGCTCAAACAAGGTGGACGCTATCGCACTCAGACTGAGCGAGAAATTGAATCAGCGCAAACTGTATCGGGAGTCCGTCTTCGTTTTGGAGCACATCGTCGACGACCACAAGTGCAAAGAGGAGATTTCCAAACTGGTGAAGGCCAACGTGGAGTCTCTTGGTTTCTTGGAAGACGATCAAAAGCTGGATCAGCTGCACAGGGACCTCAAGCTGCCGTTGTCTTTGTTGCACGAGTCCAGATCCGTCCAGTTCAAGCTGCAAAACAAGAGCCTACAGGCGGTAAGGTCGTTGGTCGACGCCCAGTTGTTATCCGAAGCACACAAGTTGGTCTTGGAGGACGTTGCTCCAGAGTTCATCATCTCTAACACAGAGTTCAGCGAGCTGAAACAACTGCTCCTCAACTTCAAAACTCTTCCAGATTGGGCACTAGGCGCAGGGTTGTACTACGACTACATCAGCGTCGCCAGCATGGAAGACGTTGCAATGAACAACCTCAACGATTACGTGACAAGACTGATCAACGGGCTGATGCTACTCAAGGAGGCCAATCCTCTCGTGAGAGTGGCCAAGACTCTGATGTTCAAGAAACTCATTAGGCTGATTTTCAAAGAAGGCCTGGACTACAACGAACAGCAGCTGCTGGGGATCGAGCTGCCGGCGAGCGAGAAAAACTACCTCAAAAGCAAGATTCCCCACCGTTCTGTCCAAAATTAAATGCACTTAGAATGAATGATTGTAATTACCGATGTTATAGGGTCTCCCCAATGCGTAGAATAAATAGCGGAGCAGTCACGTGATCACTGGTCATTGCGCTCAATTTCATCTCGAAGACTGTCAACCACGTCCAGAATGGCGTCGCACGCAGGCGAGTCGGGATACATGTCCAGAAAGCTTTCTCCCGAGTCACAGCTCTTTCCGATCCTCGGATCCAGGGGAACGCTTCCCAGGAACTTCAGTCCCAGCTCCTGAGCAAGTTTTTCACCACCGCCGGTGGTGGGCTTGAAGATCTTGGACTCTCCTCCACAGCCAGGACAAACGAATCCAGACATGTTCTCCACAATGCCCAGCACCTTGATGTTTGCTTTCCTGCAAAAGTCGATTTCTTTCCGCACGTCGAGCAGCGCAACCTCCTGCGGGGTTGTCACGATCAGAGCACCGTCGATCCCAACCTCTTTCAAATACGTCGTCACCGAAAGATGCTCGTCCGAGGTTCCCGGGGGCGTGTCGATGACCAAGTAGTCCAGCTCGCCCCAATCAACGTCCTTGAGAAACTGCTTGATCAACCCGTTTTTCTTTCCGCCTCTCCAAATAATGGCCGAATCCTGGTCAGGCAGCATGAATTGTATCGACATCATCCCCAAATTCTCGCTTACGTAAACAGGCGACCAGCCCGAGTTTGAGGAATGTATCGATTCGTTTTCGCAACCCAGCATTTTCGGCAACGAGGGCCCGCAGATGTCGAGGTCCATGGCCCCTATCTCGAGTCCGGAGTCTGCGGCGAGTGCCCACGAGAGCATCGACGTGAACGTGGACTTGCCCACTCCTCCCTTGCCCGAGAGGACGAGCACCTTGTGTTTAATTCCCTCCAGCCTTTTGTTGATAATCGAGATGTCGGGGTCTGGTCCTTTGGGTAGAGACTCGCACACCTCTTTGTTCGCGCATCCGGCGCAGGCGTCTGCTTTTCCTGCGCTGTCGCTCTCTGGTCCTGGACAGTGTTCTGGTTCGGGGGCGTTGAGCTTCGGCTGAGGCCCAAGAGGGGGTTTGGGGAGCAGGCCGTTATCCCCCAGTTGTTGGCTCGCGTTCACTGCAATCATCGGAAGCGGGTGTTGCGGGGCGAGGCGATGTTCTGGTGGCTAAGGGTGTTGCGGTTGGCTCAAGAGGAAGAGCCAAAGATACTAAATGTTTTTCTCTCTACATTTTGTTTTTTGCCAGTCGATGACAAACTTCCAGAAGCACCCGCCACTGCACCGCCACGGATCTTTTTTTTGCACCGCCACGGATTTTCCCGTTTCTCTCGCTCAACTTTTCACACGAAAAAAGGGAGTTTCAACAAAACACGCGTGTTTTCAAAGGGCGATCTCGCAGTCGTGCACGTTATAGAGAAAAACAGACGCCTGGCAGCCGGAAAGACACAGTCCGAGCGCCAATTGACAGAAGCAGCAAGAATGTCAGAAGCCACGCCTATTTTGAGCACGGGTGTTTCCACAGAGGCTAGTCCGGCGCCACAGGTCGGCCAGTACGACCTGAGCTCTTTTGCCGGATACCACAAGCGGCCAACCCAGCAGGAGAAGATCAAGAAGTACATAGCGAGCAGCGACAAGAAGGAGCTGAACGTGGAGGAGACGGCCACGAGATTCAAGTACCTGGTGGGGTTGACGGACCTTTTCCAGCATTTCATCACCCAGAAGGCCTTAGAGGATCCACGATTTGCGCAGGTTGCGGAGCTGCTGAAGGGCGACAAGAAGGACCCCGAGTCCGCCGAGCATCGCAGACGCAAAACGGAGAAGGAGGAGGACGCGGAGCTTCTGCAAGACGAGGAGGACGAAGAACAAGACATTTTCGAGTTTACCGAGAGCCCTGCTTACGTAAACGGGCTTCTGAGGCCGTACCAGATCCAGGGGTTGAACTGGCTGATTTCGTTGAACCAAAACAACCTGTCTGGGATCCTGGCCGACGAGATGGGGCTGGGAAAGACCCTGCAAACGATCTCGTTCCTCGGGTATCTGAGGTACATCAAGTGCAACTCGGGGCCTCATCTGGTGATTGTTCCCAAGTCCACGCTGGAGAACTGGCAGAGAGAGTTTGCCAAGTGGACGCCCGAGGTGGAGACGTTGGTTTTGACGGGAGACCAGCAGCAGAGAAACGAGATCATTAAGGACGGGATACTCGCGTGCAAGTTTGACGTTGTGATTTCTTCGTACGAGATCGTCATCAGGGAGAAGGCCACGCTCAAGAAGTTCAACTGGGAGTACATCATTGTTGACGAGGCTCATCGTCTGAAAAACGAGGACTCGTTGCTCTCGCAGATCATCAGAACGTTCCACTCCAAGAACAGGATGCTGATCACTGGTACTCCGCTCCAGAACAACTTGCACGAGCTGTGGGCCTTGTTGAACTTTCTGCTGCCAGACGTTTTTGCCAACTCCTCCACCTTCGACGACTGGTTTTCCTCGGGAGAGAACGAGGGCGAGGGCGAGGGTGCTGAGAACGGCAGCGGACAAGATGACACGGTTGTCCAGCAGTTGCACCAGGTTCTGCAGCCATTCCTGCTCAGGCGTATCAAGTCGGACGTGGAGAAGTCGCTGCTGCCGAAAAAGGAGCTCAACGTTTACGTTGGAATGACGGAAATGCAGAAAAAATGGTATCAGAAGCTGCTGGAGCGCGACATTGACGCGGTCAACGGGGCCAACGGCAAGCGGGAGTCCAAGACCAGACTTCTGAACATTGTGATGCAGCTGAGAAAGTGCTGCAACCACCCGTATCTGTTCGAGGGAGCCGAGCCCGGACCGCCGTTCACGACCGACGAGCACCTGATTTTCAACTCCCAGAAGATGAAGATCCTCGACAGCATGCTGAGAAGACTGAAGGAACAGGGCTCGAGGGTGTTGATCTTTTCGCAGATGAGCAGAATGTTGGACATTCTGGAAGACTACTGCGTCTTTAGAGAGTACGACTATTGTCGGATTGACGGCCAGACCGACCATGTTGACCGGATCCGTGCCATCGACGAGTACTCGGCTCCCGATTCCAAGAAATTTGTGTTCCTGCTCACCACGAGAGCAGGAGGACTGGGAATCAACCTCACGTCCGCGGACATTGTTTTCCTGTACGACTCGGACTGGAATCCGCAAGCGGACCTGCAGGCGATGGACAGAGCCCACAGAATCGGCCAGACCAAACAGGTGAAAGTTTTCAGATTTGTGACTCAGAATGCCATCGAGGAGAAGGTCCTGGAGAGGGCTTCGCAGAAACTGCGTCTGGACCAGCTGGTGATCCAACAGGGCCGAAACACCAGTTCGCAGCAGGACAACAAGAGCAAGGCCAGCTCGAAGGACGAGCTGCTGAACATGATCCAGTACGGAGCTGCTGCGGTCTTGGGCAGCGGCGTTCGGTCGTCCGAGGAAGAGCAGAAACAGCAGCTAGACGACAGCGAAATCGACAAAATCCTGATGGAATCGGAGCAAAAAACTCTGGAACTGAACTCGAAATACTCGAAACTGGGTCTTGACGACCTCCAGAATTTCACGTCCTCCAACTCGGTCTACGAGTGGGACGGAAAGAACTTTCAGAAGAAAGACTCTGCCAGCGGAAACGTGCTCGGAAACACCTACACCTGGATCAACCCGTCCAAGAGAGAGAGAAAAGAGAACTACTCCATTGACATGTACTACAGGGACGTTTTGAACCCTGGCCACAGAAGCGGGTCCGCACAGCCTCAATTCAAAGGACCGCGCCCCCCAAAACAGCTCACCGTCTACGACCATCAGTTTTTCCCCGCAGAGTTGCTGGAGCTATACGACTTGGAGAGGAGCTACTTCAAGAAGAAGACTGGACAAAGCGCAGAGCTGGCCAAGGGCTCGGCGGACACGCTGGAGCAAAGGAAGCTGAACCAGCAGTTAGAACAGAAGCAGATAGACAGATCGCGGCCGCTGACCGAAGAGGAAGAGGAACGGAAACAAGAACTGATAGGCCAGGGGTTCCAGAATTGGTCCAGAAGAGACTTTTTCCACTTTATTCATCTCAACACCAAGTACGGCCGCAACTCGCTGAGCTCGATTGCGTCGGAGTTCGACGACAAAACCTTTGAGGAGGTGAAGGAGTACGCAGAGGCGTTCTGGCGCAACTACCCTAATATTGAAGGATTTGAACGGTATCTGGGCCAGATCGAGGCGGGTGAGGAAAGAACTAGACGTAATAAGATACAAAAGGAAGCTCTCCGCCGCAAGATCTCTGAGACGAAGAGCCCGCTTCAAGATCTGGTATTGAGATACCCGCCTTCGTCGTCGAACCGCAAAGTATTCACCGATGAGGAAGACCGTTATCTGCTGGTGCAGCTCTACCGGTACGGGCTGGAAAGACCTGATCTCTACGAACTGATTCGGGGCGACGTGAGGAACAGTCCGCTCTTCCAGTTTGATTTCTTCCTGCAGAGCCGCACGACCGCAGAGTTAGCGCGGAGATGTACAACGCTTCTTGGATGTGTAGTCCGAGAGTACGAAGGTGTCAAGCGGGCAAAAAGGTAATTTGAAGATGCGGTGCAAGGTGTGTACATTGTATCCGGTTTGAGGTGTATACTTTTTTAGTACAGTCAAAAAAACTCCGAAGCGACTTCAGCCTCGTTTTGATACTAAAGAGAGCCGTTAGCGAGAATACCCAAGGACGCCGGGAAGAGTCCTAGTCACCACTTGGCACGCAATGGCAGGTGGGCCAAGCAGCGACGCGGGTCGTCCGAGCCCAATTTGTACCGCTCTTGTTTGAATGGGCGGACATACACGACTCGTTTCACGGGCGGTTATCCGGGAGTCCCTGCCGAGGAACATCCGTATCGCCGGAGGTCACCATCGCCGGTGAAAAATTTCCAGTACGAGATAGCGAGCAAGGAACGAACGAGCACGGACGCGAGTTGTGTCAGCTGAGGAGTGCAGGTTACAAATAATATAATTACTAAGCTTTAGCGATGAGCGTTTCTAGAACATCTATAACGGTGAGAAAACCGTTGAAACGCTGAAGATCCTGCGTGAGCTGATTAAGAGGAAATCAAATTCCTGAGGGGCGGAAAATATTTAAAAGGGTCCGATTGTCGCTGCAGAAATACTTTTTTGCTCAGAATGTTTAGCAGCAGAAGAAAACTCAGAAGCATATCCACCAGCAGCAGTAAAAGCTTCAGCAGTAAAGGCTCCAACATTAACAAGATGTCTGAATTCTACAACTTTAAGCCAATTGACAACAAGGGACAAGAGTTCCCATTCGAGAACCTCAAGGGCAAGGTTGTTCTCATTGTGAACACAGCTTCCAAGTGTGGTTTCACTAAGCAATACAAGGAACTCGAAGAGATTTACGAGAAGTACAAGGACCAAGGATTCACTGTTATCGCTTTCCCATGCAACCAGTTCGGCCACCAGGAGCCAGGTTCTGAGGAGCAGATCGTTGAGTTCTGCTCTCTCAACTACGGTGTCAGTTTCCCACTTATGAAGAAGGTGGACGTCAACGGCTCTGACGCTCACCCAATTTTCCAATGGTTGAAGGACCAGAAACCAGGTCTTCTTGGATTCAAGGGTATCAAGTGGAACTTTGAGAAATTCCTGATCGACAAGAACGGAAAGGTGGTCAACAGATACGCCTCCATCAAGACGCCCGGCAAGATTGCCCCAGACATTGAGAAGCTTCTCAGTGCTTGAGTGTAGCATTATCGTGTTTTGTTTTTAATAGTGCTAATATACTAATATTTTGGATACGCCGGGTAATTTATTTTTTGTCGTTTTGCCCTCCAGAGAGGGGGGAAAAAGTCCCCTTCAGATCCCCTACGGTGCGCCCTCCACGGGTTTACTAAGAAGATGGCCCATCCGCTCAATCTTGGTTCGAAGATACCCCTCAACCTCCTTGGACTGGATTCCGCCTTCCGGATGCTGCCATGCAAGCGGAACCATGGGCACACGTTCCTCCACCTTCACCAGTCGGTTCTTGCCCTCGACAGCAATGATCTTGTCCGGGTTATTGGTGAGCAGTTTGATGCGCACCAGATTGAGGTCCAACAAAATGGCCGTGGCGAGCGAGAAACTGCGCTTGTCGGCGGGGTGTCGAAGCATCAGGTTTGCCTGCACCGTGTCGGCACCTAAATCCTGTAAATTGTACGCCTTCAATTTTTCCCCGAGTCCGATACCGCGGCCCTCTTGCCGCAGGTACACGATGCACCCGTGACCGTTGGCCCCCATGAGCCGGCCCGCCTCGTCAAATTGTTCGCCACAGTCGCACCGCGCAGACCACGCGGTTTCCCCTGTGTAGCACTCCGAATGAATTCTCACCAGGGTGGGCTCGTCGGGCGGGTCGCGACTCGCGTCCGGCAGAACGTATCCGTCCCCGTCAAATTCTAGACTGAGTCCGAGAACTTTGTCGTGGTCTGCGTCCCGTCGTCCTGGGTACAATCGTCCCACGTAAGCTCCGCGGGTCATTCTGTCGTGCTGTGTTTCTCCCGGGCGACGTCTGAAGAGACTCCGCGACCGGATGTCCTCTCCAAACACGATCGCTAAATGCTCCTTTTTGTCCACGTTGTTGGAGTAAAGATGCAAAAAAATTTCAGGCCCCTGGGTAGTGGGGATTCTGGCCCGTGCCACGCACTCCACCAGCGGCAGGGTCGCGGGCAGCTGGTTCCGCTTGTCCTGGGCCTGCTGCTGTTCGTCTGCCGTGGAGGCAGCCGCCGCTGCCCTGCTGGGCGAGATCGTGGGCGATATGATCGGCATCTGCTCAAAAACGTCCACCTCATCATGGTCTTGGAGACTCTCGGTTTCCCCGTTCATGGTGTGTCTTACTCCGCTTCGATTAATCTGCTGTAATCTCTTTGATAATCCGGCTGATTCTCCACGTGTTCGGTTCGCCCCGTTTCTATGCTATGCCGTGTGAGACACTCGCTCTCCAACCACCTAACAAACTCAAAAGATCTCTGTTATAACCCCTCTTCTTACCGCCTTCTCTTGCCCCAGAATCTGTCTCCACGGCTCCGAAAAGATTCCGCTTAACTTGTCGATTCTGGAAAAAAATACAACTTGCTTATGTCAGCTGAGTAATCCTCGAGACCCCGAAACATTCCCCGCCACAGCAACCAAACCCCAGAAAGTAATCAGAGTAAAATTTCAAACTCAGATACATATGTGAACTCAGCCTTTTCGCATCCCTGTATTCTTTTCTCTGCCCACACATTCGCAAACATGCTTACCGAGAAACAGAAATGGATCCTCGGCGGAACCGTCGCGGTCGGTGCCTTGGCAGTCTACATACAGGCATCCAGAACCCCCCTAGTTAGACCGAAGACTGTCCTCTATCCACCCTCGGGGCCCACCAAAAATAGAATATTTCTAGCGGTCAGAGAACGCGCAGAACTGGAGAACATAATGCCCCAAAGAAACCCCCTGTTACTCAACTTTGTTTACCGTGGCGATACGGCATCCAACAAGCAGACGGCGGCGCTGCAACGGATCATCGCGTACGACATTGACGACTCCAAATTGGTCAACATGGTGGATGTCGAAAGCGATGAGCCGGGCACAAAGTCGCTACTTCTCGACTATCAAGTGAACCAGATCCCTTCCGTGGTTTGCGTCCGCAATCAACTTCAGTTGGGTACTTATGTTGACCGCGAATTGCTCCAGGACCCGGAAAACCGCGACGTTAACTATGAGGAGCTCAAAAGCTGGGTGGAGGCACGGGCCGATAAAAAATAGTCTCTCTATAACCATCTTAGTTGGAGTCCCAAACCTGTATAACCCTGTCGTAGAAACTACATGTCACCATTCGGCCGTCTGTCCAGTCTCCGCCATAGCACATCGACTCGTGGTCTCCCTGGAAGCTTGTCTCGACCCGCACCCCCTGTCCGTCGCCGTCGCACCCCAACACCTTTGCACCGGCGTACATGTTACACAAAAGAACCCGGTTCCCTGTTCCCTCGGGCCCTGGAATGAGTCGCCAGCCCCCGCCGTCGACGTTAACAGAACTCAGCTCGCGAACAGGAGGATATCCGGCAATAAGAGGGCACGGCGGAGATACCCGCAAATCCACTGACTTGACTGTGTCGTCGTAGGAGCCGGTCCAGACAGTGTACGGGTTTGCTGGAGTCCACCGCGGCCCTGCGCTTAGAACTGCCACCACGCCGGCGTCATGGAGCCGAGATGTGCGCCAGATCTCGCTGTTTGTTCGCAGGTCGTGGGCAATGAGCTGACGGTCGTCTCCGCCCGAAAAAATTACCTCCGAAAGCGCACCTTCTGCGCCAAACGTAGCGTGCCAGCACTCCAGGTCGTGCTCTCCATCCATGTCATTCTGCAGGACGGTGCCGTCGCCTGAAAGCGTAAGAACTGAGCACCCTCCCGCGGTTGTGGTCAGACAAAGTCTGTTTGCTACCGTTTCATGGAAACTCACCGACGTCAGCAAAATATTTTTTTCATTCGCCTGGTAATCCAGGGTTGTCTCCAGAGTGACAAAGTCCTCGGAAACCTTCCAGACCATCAGATTACCTGTCGAGTGCGAGCTGACCAGCCTCAAAGGGTCAAAAGGGTCGATTTTCAGGTCTAGAACGGCCCCACTGGTGTGGTAACTGCGTAAAAACTCCAACTGCGTGCTGCTAGATCCCTCTCCTTCCTCCTCCAAGATCCTCCAGACCTCGATCGAACCGTGTCTGTCTTCGTTTTCCACCAACTTGTAAGTCCCCACGTACACGATTTGGTGATCCAACGGCTGTATTCGAACTGCACAGGGCGGTAGCTGTGCCTTGGCAACAGCAACTCGTTCTACGTTCATTGTAGGTGTGGTAGATTGTCTCCGGATCTCCACAATGCCGTGAAATTCGTGTTGTCGGTGGCACAGATCCAGCTTTCCTGGGGTTTTCTGAATTTTGTGGCACGAGAAAGCTTGATCTATTTTTTTTTTGTAGCGAATCTCAATATTTTTTTTTCAGAATGTTTACATTTAAAAAACACACGTTTCAACGTGCAGCAAAACAAGTACCCGTTTCCGACACAGAAGAGTTGGAAACAAGCCGAGTTCAGTTGAAGATCCGCATCGAAACACCACAAAAATGGTAAGTGGAGCCAAAGGCGCAACAGTGCAGGCCTTTTATGCCCGTTTCAACTACTAACGCCCTTTGTCTATCTAGTCCCCTAAAGAAAACGTTCAAGCCTACAAAGACGCGTTCGCTCTTTTCGACAGAAAGGGAACCGGAAAAGTGTCTTCGGACAAGCTCGGAGACCTGTTGAGATCCGTCGGACAAAACCCAACGTTGCAAGAAATCGCCGAACTGCAAGAATCGGCGCCTGCGGAGCTGTCGTTCGACGACTACGTGAGCCTGATCAAGAGAGAGAACGGATTTAAACAGGCGGGCCAGCCTGAAGATTACATCAAGGCCTTCCAGATCTTCGACAAGAACCTCACCGGTTTCATCGGAGTGGGAGAGCTCAAGTACATTCTCACCTCAGTTGGGGAAAAGCTGTCCGAGAGCGAAGTTGACGAGCTGCTTAAGGGCGTCAACGTGACCGACGAGCAGACCGTTGACTACGTCGAGTTCGTCAAGTCGATTCTTGCTCAATAATTATACCTTCGAGTCGTGTTTAGTAATTTTGTTAGGTATGTCGATTGAATAGCTATTCTGTTTTACAATATGATACATGGGCTGTAGTGACGGCGGCTCACGTCAAAATGGGCAGAAAGCTTGCAATGATCATCATAGGAATGCCAAAAACGTCTCTTTTCAATGTCCAAATGCACGAGGTCCGAATGCTGTCTCCCGTCGGGGTGAGCAGGGTGCATTCTGTCATGGTAGCTCCTCGGAAGTCGCCGAAGGCTATCTTGGAAAACAATTGGAAGTACTCCACACACGACTTGTCGTCCATGATCTCAACCGCAAACGTGGACTTCCCCAGCAGCTGGGACCTCTGCCAGCCTGTCAGGATGCAGAACTCGTCTCCTACATACGCGATCTGCGACGTGCGTCGCCAGACCAGGGTCGGTGTGGCCGAGATCGAGATGTAGTAGTCGTACTCCAGCAGCGTTCGCTGAAAACACTGTTCGGCAAAGATCAGATCGTCTTCCTTGAGATGTATCATTCCCGCGATGAACGATGGACGGTATTCCGACATCGACTTAGACATGGACACCAGATGCTGTTTGTCGAACCGCTTGCGCAGGTACAAGTTGAGGTCGTGGTACGGTTTGACGTAGGAAAAAGGGGCCTTGATTTTCGAGTATATTTCGGACGGCTCCTGGAAGAGCAGTCCGCAGGGGGTCTGGAAAGAAGTTTCCGCCGGCGGCAGCGGGTCTTCGCTGACTCCGATGGAAAACGAGATGGCAGATCTTTTGTTGCGTTCGTGGAATTGCGCCGGGCTCTGGTTGCGCAGCTGCGAGATCATCTTCACCACCTCGGGAAAGGTGTACTTCTCGACCCCGTCCACCGTGGACGTCGATCCGATGAAGTACTGGTTGGTGGACGAGTCGCATTTCGGGGCCGACGGGTACAGTTCGTACTGAGGGGGGGGCGCAGCCGGGGGTGCTGGCTGTTGCAGCTGACCATACATCGGCTGGTAGTTCTGGTAGTCAGTGGTTTCCTCGGAGTTCGATGTGCTGAGCGTGGGGCTGAGAAACCGGGCGGGCGGCTGTGAGGACTGCGATGTTTCTGGGCTCAGGAAGTCCTGTCGGATGATGCTTCCCAGTATGGAGTACTCCAGGTCCGCGGCCGTGGAGAGGAAGTGCTTCGGAGGAGCCGTTCCCAGTTGCGGAGCAGGCAGAGCCGCCGGTGCGGACAACGCGGGTGGCGACTCAGACATCGTGGGCGGGTCGGACGACTCAGCGGGCCACAAGTACTTCTTGGCTTTGCGAGGGGCGTCAGCGCACGAGTCGGCCAGACCTCTAGAGAGGCACCGTTTACAGGGCCGCGAGTCGTCGCAAGTCATGTGTGCCCGTCGACAGTGGTTGCACGCCCGCGAGACCTTGTTGCGGACTCTCCGTCTGTGTCTTTTGGGCGGATCAGGGCCGGTTCGGCTGTCGGAGCAGTTTTGAGGGTCCATCGCAAAAGGGGTTCTAGTACATTATTCTGGCTATTCTGGAAACAATTGTTGGAATTCGGGGCTGTTTTCTTCGACAAGATGTACTTCAAGTGTGGAGTGTTGTGCAGTGAAGCTCTTGGGCTCGTTGGACGCTCTCTTCCTCTCCGGACCTCGGCTCTAAGGAGAGGGTTCCTAAACAAAGAAGCAGAGTAATTAGAACAAAGGGGAAAAAAAAGCTGACATCAGCGCGAATGGGTCGTAAAAAAAAATTGGCCAACAAAAGATTCTTAGCCAAGGTCGAACAGAAGAGAAAGCTCGCTGGTGGTCAGAATATACATTTGTGTTAACGTTTGGGAGCCGAAAACACAGCCAAACAGAGCAGACAAGCCCAGAAAATACGGGCCGGTATTGATATAGACAAAGAGCAACTCTCACACAGAAAAATGTCGAGTCTGACTGAACAATTGCAAAAGCTCACAGTGACAGAGTCCGCTGTGGCGGCCGAAAACACCCTCTCTGCCGAGGAAAAAGCCCTCAAAAGCCAGTGGGAAACAATCGCAGCTACCGGAGTCACTGAACACGTGACCCAGCTCAACGACTCGCTCAGAAGTAAAACCTACCTGGCCGGATCCAAGTCCTCGGCCGCAGACGTGGAAGTTTTCAAGGCTGTGCTGCCCATTGCGCAAGGCTGGACCAGTTCGGAGCAGCTGGCGCAGCACAGACACATTTTGAGATGGATTGATCTTGTCCAAAACACTCTGGTTGCTGTTCCTGAGGGACTGAAGCTGAAGGTGGATGTGGACGCTATTGTCCCTCGTGAAATCAAGGAGAAGAAGAAGCCGGCTGCCAAGGAAGGTGACAAGGACGCTACTAAGGACGCTGTCAAGGACACCAAGGAGAAGGACGCCAAGAAGGAGGTCAAGAAGGAGGCTGGTGCCAAGAAAGGTCCTCCAGCCGACGAGGCTGCGCTGGCTGCTGCTAGGGCTGCTAAGGAGGAGAAGAAGAAGGCCAAGGCTAAGGCTAAGGCTGAGGCCGATGCCCTCGCCGCTAAGCAGGCAGTTCCTCCTAATCCTTCGCTGATTGACTTCAGAGTGGGGTACATCGAAAAGGCAATCAAGCACCCAGATGCCGACTCCTTGTACGTTTCCACCATCCACATGGGAGACGAGGAGGGTCCAAGAACTATCTGCTCTGGCCTGGTGAAGTACTACCCGTTGGAGGCCTTGCAACAACGGTTGGTTGTGGTTATTGCCAACTTGAAGCCTGTTTCGATGAGAGGCATCAAGTCCTGCGGTATGGTTCTGTGTGCCTCGGAGGGAGAAACTGTTGAGTTTGTTGATCCTCCGGCAGGCTCCAAGGCCGGAGACAAGCTGTTCTTTGAAGGCTTTGACGGAACCCCAGAGAAGGTGTTGAACCCAAAGAAGAAGATCTGGGAGACCGTTCAGCCAAACTTCTCTACCAACGACAAATTCGAGGTTGTCTACAAGCAAGAAGGCAAGTCCGACGTGCGTCTGGTGAACAAAGCTGGCGAATTGTGCCACAATGTTTCCCTTGTTAATGCCAATGTCCGTTAGGGACCGAGTATTTTGTGAAGATTAGATAAGCCTACATAATTTTTCAGATAATTTTTTCACATAATTTTTCATAGATATAAAAATATCTGATTAGCAAAAGTGACTTGAGAAGGCACCTCAAAAGCAGTCTGTAACCCCGTTGAGAAGTCTATCAAAATCGTGCAAAATGAAATTGGTTGCACAATCGTTTGAGAAGGACAGAAGCGGCTCAATTACGCTTATTCCGCAGGACAAGGAGGACCTGTGGACGATTTACAACTTGGTAGCCAAGGAGGACGAATTACGACTCAAAACGTTTCGAAATGTCAAAAAGAACGCTAGCTCCGGCTCGGGAGGACCAAGCACGCGGAAACTTATCACGCTGAATTTGGCCGTGGAGTCTGTGGAGTTCACGCCGAGTGACGAGGTGATGCGGATCAAAGGAAGAACCACCGAGCAGCACGACGACGTTCCCTTGGGATCTTACCACACAGCAGAGCTAGAACTCAACAAGAAGCTCACCTTACAGAAGAGCGATTGGGACGAGGTGGCGTTAGACTTGGTGAATAAATCGTGCTCAATAGAGGCGAAGGCAGAGGTTGGCGCAGTGGTTTTACAAGAAGGGGTGGCGCATCTGTGTCTGATTACCGATAATATGACGGTTCTACAGGCCAAGATTGAGAAGTCCGTTCCGCGCAAGAGACGTGGCGACTCCAGCAGTCACGACAAGGCTGTGACGCGGTTCTTGGAAATGACTGGCGAGTCGGCAATTCGCCATTTCGACGTGGACAAACTAAAGGCCATTTTGCTGGTGTCTCCGGGAACGACGGCTGCTCAGCTGTTGGAAGAGATCCAGCGTATCGCGGTCCGTTCTGGAGACAAGAAACTCATCCAGGCACGGTCCAAGTTTGTCGTGGCCCACTCGTCTACCGGTTATCTCCAGGGTCTTGAAGAGGCGTTGCGCAGTCCAGAAGTGATGAGAAACCTTGCGGACACCAAGTTCCAACGGAGTGTAGCCATGTTTGATGAGTTCAGTCGACTCTTAAATGAGGATCAGGGCAAAGCGTGGTATGGAGATGACGAGGTGGCCAAGGCAGCAGACATCCCGGGCGCGATAAAGACTCTGATGATCACCGACTCGCTTTTCAAGAGCGACGACATTGCCCGAAGAAAGCGCTATGTCAAGCTGATGGACCAGGTGAAACAGGACGGCGCCGAGGTCGTTGTGTTTTCCAGTTTACACGATTCGGGAGAGCAGTTGAACCAACTGACGGGTATTGCCGTGATTCTCAATTATCCGTTGCCGGATCTCGACGAAGACGATGATGAATAAATAACATGTTGTTTCTGCTGATCCTGAAGGATCACAAACAGACGAATTTCGCTGTGCCAGATGATAAATAGGTCGTTTCCAATGGAGTCAATGGATAATAAATAAGTCAACGCATTCTTTCCTGAAGCCGCATCGGTTCAAAGCCCAGAACATTCAGGTACCACAAGTTTCCGCCCTTGACAAACATCAGCAGGTCCTGGGCCAGACCGAGCACAATTCCGTAGCGTCCACCCCTGATTATGTAGTCCTTGGCCTGGACTCTTCTCATCCCTTGAGACCACGCGTAGATAAACCCGGTGAGAGACGTGGCCATCATGGTGTTCCCGAAGTCTTTGAGACCACGTGAGTAATCCAGAAACGCTTCCAGCGAGAACAAAAGCCCCGTAAACGATGCCAACTTCACGGATGTTTTGAACCCCGTCGCCATGGCCTCTTTCAAGCAGTAGTATCCCTTCCGCTTATGGTAAAAGTACCAGCCGTTGTGAGTCTCGGGGAGCCGGTGGGAGTTCGAAGCAAGGAATTTCAGACCTGCGGACTTGTATCCGTGGCCCATTCCCCCCATTCCACCCATCGCGGCCGCCGAAAAGGCAAACAAGGGGACTCGAAGCGGCGTCGGGAGACCAAGGCGCTCGTCTCGGCTGCGATCAAACAAAGTCTTGGCATCTTCCAGCAGAGTCCCCGTCTCTTCCTGGGCCACATGTGCATTAATTGCAGCGATATCGGGCACCGACATGGTAATACTGCCTGTATTCAAGAACAAGACAACTATCAATAGGAAATAAAGAAAAAAGTTTGGGGGGAAAATTACGCGTATTTATATTGACAGCAAGAAAAATTTACTTAAGTGTTCCCCATACCAAGAGGCAAAAACAGGATTACATCTGACTCAATTGGCTGGAGTCGTATATATTGCGCGCTTCAAGCTGTTGATCAACTTCCACAAGTCATAAAACTCTGTTCAGGATCGCTTGAAGCCGTTCAACGTGAAGTCTACACCGTTAGTGGTCGTTCAATGTCTCACTCCTCTACGCCTTTGCTGCAACCGCCTGCAGATCTGACGATGCCGCTGCTTGCGGCAGTCGGTGTCGTGTGTCTCAATGCCGTTCTGTACGGCTTCCACATGTCTGAGCTCAACGCCCCGGAAGAATTCATGAAATTGGACTTGGGACTGACCAGCGCTCAGGTGGGCCTGGTGACGTCTGTATATTCGGTGGGCGGGCTGTGCTCATCTGCGTGCGCTGGGGCGCTCAGCACGCGGTACGGGCTGCGGCCCGGGTTTGTCGCGGCTGCCGCACTTTTTGCAGGGGGAGCATTCGTGGAGTATGGGGCCTCTGGAGTTGGAGCTATGACGCTCGGCCGTTTCGTGAGTGGTCTCGGTGGTGGCCTGACTCTGGTTTACGTCCCCCTGTACATCAACGAGGTGGCCCCCGTGGCGGTGCGCGGAGCCCTGGGGAGCATGAGCCAGGTGAGCATCAACGTGGGCATTCTGGCAGCTCAGGTCCTGGCAATTCCGTGGGCCAGCGACGAAGAATGGAGATCGATTCTCGCGGCCGGCGTGGCACTGGCTGTTGGAGCACTAGTGCTGGCCCTGTTCGTTCTAGAGGAGTCCCCCAAGTGGCTGGTGACTGTTCGCGGCGATGAGGCTTCAGCCGCAAAAATTCTGGGGAAGTTGCGCGGATGTGGCGGTGCATCTTCCGTCGCGACTGCAAAGGCGGTTGTAGACGAGATCGACTCATGGAAGAGAGACCGTTCCCACAACGCAGGCTCCGACGCAGGCTCCAGCGCTGACCTCGGCAACCAGCAAGTGACCCTCTCTGCATACCTCACCCACCCAAGTTACAAGAGATCCCGGACGATTGCCACTGCGATCATGGTGGGCCAACAGCTCAGCGGAATCAACTCAATCGTCTTCTACGGCGTTCGTATTTTGACCGGGCTGTTCCCCACGCATGCAGTGGGAATCAATTGCACAATCAGCGCAACAAACATGTGTGTCACCTTTGCGACTTCGCTTGTCCTCGACAGATTGGGCCGCCGTGCGCTGCTATTAGCCTCTGTCGGTGTAATGGGCGTGGCTGCAGCCACCCTCAGTGCAGGGATTTTGAGCAACAGCTCATTTCTCACTGTGTTGGCCATATTCGCGTACGTGGGAGCGTTCGCTTCGGGGTGCGGACCTATCCCGTTTTTGTTAGTGAGCGAGGTCTCGCAACAGGAAGCCAAAGACCTGGCTCAGAGTTGGGCCACCGCGTGCAATCTAGCCAGTTGTTTTGCAGTCGGCTACGCGTTTCCCCTTATCAATGCCGCGTTTGGTGGCTACACGTATCTACTGTATACTGCTGTTTGTGCCGTTTTCTTCCTCTTCATTCTGCACAACATCCCGGAAACCAAAGGTCGGGCTACGTATGCCGATGTATGGGGTGTTTGACTGGCCGAGATTATTGGCAGACGCACTGCAAGACGGATATATACAGCTTCAAGTCTTCTCCGGTATGGGGATTTCGAGATCAAGCCCCAAAATAATTAATTTTCCACACCTGGAACCTAGCCCTAAGCCCGTGACACAAGAGAGGGTTTTGTGACAGGTTTTGAGCGTATCACGTGAGTGAAAAATTTTTGTGAAAGTCGGGCTGTGAAGTGCAAAGTTGCACAGTTTGTGCCGGTTCTGGGAAAGTTGCAGGACGCAAGGTTTGGAGAGCGAGTTTCTTGATCGTTAAGAAAAAAGAGATATTGAAGTGTTTGAGTGTATTCAGAAAGACTGTTAGACAGACACAGACACCGTTTGTATTATAATCGGAGATGCCTACCAGATTAACTAAAACCAGAAAGCACAGAGGTCACGTTTCCGGTATGTGATTACTACAAGAGCCGAGTTCAAGATTGGAAGTGAGATGATGAGCAGTGGAAAGGGAACAGAGAACGCAAACAGATGGACACACAGTATGAAAAACAACAGCACAAGTACATTGCTCAGCATCCCGCGCATTCTATGGACAACGAATCAGCATTTTTGACTAAGTACTAACCCCTTTAATAGCCGGTAACGGTCGTGTTGGTAAGCACAGAAAGCACCCGGGTGGTAGAGGTATGGCCGGTGGTCAACACCACCACAGAACCAACTTGGACAAGTTCCACCCAGGTTACTTCGGTAAGGTTGGTATGAGATACTTCCACAAGCAACAAGCCCACTTCTGGAGACCAGTCCTCAACTTGGACAAGCTGTGGTCTCTCGTTGACAACAAGGACGAGAAGCTCGCTTCCTCTTCCAAGGACTCTGCTGTCGTCATTGACACTCTCGCCAAGGGTTACGGTAAGGTTTTGGGTAAGGGTAAACTCCCAGATGTTCCAGTCATTGTCAAGGCCAGATACGTTTCCAAGCTAGCTGAAGAGAAGATCAGAGCTGCTGGTGGTGTTGTCGAACTAGTTGCTTAATTCCCGGACAGAGATGTGCATTGTCGTTTTGCTTTTCTTATCCATTTTGTAAACTTTAATTGAAGTGTGACCAAGACGTTGAGTCTAGAAGGTAGTAACTGAGATCAGGGCGTAGCAGCTGGTGTGTAGTCGCCAAGGGTGGTACGAGAGCCCACTCTTTGCCTCTTGGTTTGAAATATGCGACGTTTTTCACGGTCGACGCGTCGATAATATTTTCTCAAAAGAAAAAAAAATTCGGAGCACACCTTTATTTACATTTTTACACCCCTAGGATATTTGTGCTTCCATGCTTCTCCGAAGACCCTTCAAACTCTGCTTTTCTAGACCGGCGCGCTCCATCATGACTACCGGCGAATGGGAACCGAAGCAGTGTGTGCCACAAGAAATCGTGGACCTGCTCACCCCGGCCAGATCGTGTCCCTCTAACTACAACTACATAAACGCCTTCTACCAGATCACGTCCCTGCTGAAACAACAGAAAAGAACAGGATGGCTCGACCACCGGATACCAAATCCCGAGTCCATTGCTGACCACATGTACAGAATGTCAATCATTGCTATGTCGCTGAACGAGGACAGCTTTTCGGAAAAACCCGATCTTTCCAAGTGCTGCAAAATCGCCCTGGTCCACGACATCGCAGAGAGTCTGGTGGGAGACATTGTCCCGCACGACAAGCTGGTGGGCAAAATTGAAAAGTCCAGAAGAGAGCTCAGTACCATTCAGTATCTGGGCGACTTGATCAGACCGTATAACCCGAAGTTCGCCGACGAGATCATCCAACTGTGGCTGGACTACGAGGAACAGCGAAACTTTGAGGCCACGATTGTCAAGGATATCGACAAGTACGAGCTACTGATCCAGGCCTTCGAGTATGAGAGACAAACCGGAACCAACCTGGAGGAGTTTTTCCGCTCGAGAAGCCTTATCAAGCACGGAGAGATCCAGCAACTGGCCGACAACCTCATCTCAGAACGGACATTGTTTTGGAGCTCAAAGTGACTTCCAGACGCTTGTATTTAGGACACTTTCCGCAGACAACGACCAAATTTAACTTAGATCTATATTTTTCAGTTGAATCTATTGAGCATGCTCCACGAATTGTCATAGCCGAACAGCATCGGCGCCAGCGTGTGTCGGAGAACGAGCATGGTGAACCCAACAAGGAACTGCAGCCCCAATATCAGGAGACACAGCTTGTCCTCTCTGATGGGCCCGGTCCAAACTATCACCAGGTTAATGATGGTGAGATTTGATGATTTGGTGATGACTGTGATACCGTTCTTGTTCTCTTTCACCAAGCCGATGAGTTTCAGTTTTTCCAGAAATAGCATTGCAGGAACCAGTTTTGGGTTCAACTCTCTGTTTTCGCCGCCGTACTCGGTGTACGAGTTGTAGAGGAGACCGTCCTGTTCGCTGAACTTGGGCAGACGGTGTCTGGGGCAGTCGATCACGCCGAACAGTTGCGGGGCCGAGTAAAGGAAGTTGACGATTTGGGGGAGGAAGAACAACATCAGCGTTTTGGCAAAATGCCCAGAGATCCCGACAACCGCAAAGACCATCCCACTGAAGTAGCACCACGTGTCGCCTACAAACACCCGCGCCGGGTACCAGTTGTAGCGCAGTAGTCCTAGCGAGATCCCGAGGAATGGGATCAGGAAGCACATCGAGAAAAGATGGATCGAGTAAGACGGCGACTCGAAACTTCCGATGAACAGGTACCAGAGATCGTTCAGCAGCAGTAACAGAGCAATGACGACCGTCTGTCCGACCTCAAGTCCATTGATGCCTGCCAGAATGTTGACCGAGTTGGGGCAGAAGATGGCCACGGCAGCCATGTAGAAGTAGTACAAGGAGCCCAGGTTGATCGAGTTGGACGACAAATCAAACCAGTTTTTGAGGAAGTTTGGAATCAGAATTGATGTCACTCCGAAGTCCACGTAGTAGACGATCAGCAGAGGAATCGAGGCTATCGCCGGGAGGAAGAACTTGTGTCTCCATCTGATATCAAACAAATCGTCCAGCAATCCCAGCAGAATCATGGATTCTAGCGACAGCAGGCACCCGAGAAATGAAGACAACATGTTGTGCGGGAACAGATTCCCCGTTGAGTCCGAGTTGAGCAATCGGAGAAACATGAACGGAATGAAGGAGAACATCAGGAACAGATACGTGATCGCAGGTATCACGCCCATGGTCTCTGGAATAACCGGCTTACCACGCTTCGATAGATCTTTGCCACAAAGACCCCTTTTGACAAAGAGAGGCCCCACCCTCGGTATCAGGTACGTGTTCAGCTGGTATCCCATAATGGCGAACCCCAGAGCAGATTGTATTGGCTGGAAGCGGTCGCTGTCTTTTAGGACCAACGCCAATGCTGCAACAAATACAGCCGAAGAACCCAACTTGTTCATTTTGCTGTCTCTGTACACTTTTTCGGGCTTGATCGGTGGGTTATCGAAAAAGAAAAGGCCACTAGCTGGAGGGTTCTTTGTCTTGTTCTTTTACTTACATGTCAAAAAACTGAGTGGAAGCGAAAAATCGGGGTTCGTAGACGCGTCGATCGACGCAAGTCGATAGTTTGATTTTTTTTAAAGTATTTATCTCTCCTGAATTTGATTGTTGCAAATCAATTGAGGGCAAATGAAGGAAACTTTTATCTCCTTCTCGTCTGACAACTATAAATACGGCGATGGAACAAGAGATACAGACGCTCAACATTCCGATTGTGGCGTTTCCGCCGTTTAAGCTGCGGTCGAGTCTGATCGACAAGGACCCTGTCATTTTCCAACATCTTTTAGAGGATTACATTAGATTGTTTCAGAAGCTGATTGTGATCGCGAACAGACGCAACTTGACGCTGTCTTTGAAGAGTCAGCAGCAACTGACGACGTTCATGAAAGTGTATCTTTTTGAGACTGGTGAAGAATCCTCTAAAATCTTCTCTTTGGGTGCGATCAACCCGGACATTGTCAGGAATCAAAAGTTGTTGAAGCTAATAGTGTTCCAATTCATCAAGTGCTACAACCTGGTAAACCTGAAGCTGGGCGGAGATTCAGTGTGGAGTTTCTGCAAAGTTTACCTGAAGCTGGCGTACGAAAATTCCTCGATGAATCAGTCTTTGGTGAGTTTGAGCGTGGTTCGGGGCCTGGTAGAGGGCTCTGTCAAGTCGAAACTGAACTCAAAGTCGGACGATGTTTCAACAATCAAACTGGTACAGGACTATTTGAGGGTTTTAATCGCTGAGACGAAATTCGGGCGGTCGGATTTGGAGACTCTGAGCATGTTGCTCGGACAAAAGACTAGGCGTGGAGCCAATTTGAGCTCGCAAAAGGCCGTCAACATCAGATTGAACAGCAGAGGAGGTGGCCAGAACGGAGGGGACTTTGCAGACAAATTTTGCAATGGATACTGGGTCCAGATGTTGGAGACTTTGTATAACAAAGGAGAATCTCTGCATTCAAAAGACGTTTTTGAGGTTATGTTGATATCTCTAGTGAGTCTCCCTTCAGGAAAGATTGCTAGGTTGATGCAAAAAGAGCTTCGTATTATCAGCAAGACTCTTCTGGTGAGACAGTATCCATTACTGGCCAAAATCGTTTTGTCGAAAAAGTTTCTGGAAATGAACCCCGACTTGAAAGAAAAGCTTGCCTTTTTGGATAAGCCGAAAAGCAAGCAATTTGACCCGAAGAGCATCCAAAGTCTGACCGATTTGTTCCCACAGTTGAACGAAGCAAAAGCCAAGACTCTTTTGAGCAGAAACAGTGACAGCGTGGAGAACGTGATTAATCTTCTACTGGAAGACCCAGATAGAGTGATAAGAGAGACTAAAGAGCACCGCGAGCCAACGCCCAGGACAGCGAAGAAAGCCGGCGAAGCCGTGGAAGCTAAAAGATCCGTCTACAGCAATAACGAAATCGCAACGGAGAAAGTACAGTTTGGGAAGAAAGAGCTCTCGCTGAAACAAGATGCCCATGTTGAGAAAGAATTAAAGAAAAAAACGCTTTCTGACGCTCTTCGTCTGCTTTATGAATCCGACGAAGACGAGCCTGATGATACGTATGAGGACCAGGAGGTGGTCAAAACCGCAGGTTCCCGGAACCGCATTGCCCCTGATTTCGAGGAAGATGGAGAGTTTGACGAGACCAAGAAAATCAATCAAGCCATGGACAACATTGAGATGAAACTGTTTCAAATTCTCAGGTCGAGTCCTGAGGCTTTGGAAAGAACTGCAAGATACTCTAATTACCGGAATCAACTGAAAGCCGAGCTAAAGTGGTCTGATGAGCAGATAGAGGGGTGGGCTCGGATGTTGGAACGGAATCCCCGGCGGTTCAAGCTCCTGGAGGAAAAGCTGCTGGACGCTGGTGGCTCGTTGAACGGAAATTTTAGAAAACCAAACGAGGACCAAGAGCCTGCGGAAACGCCAGTAAACAGCAAAAGACAACAGGCCAGCAAGAGCAAAAACAAGTCGAGTCGAGCCAACCACAACAGAAAAGCCGGTCACGACAAAAAAATGGCCAGACAGCTGGTCTGAATTAAAAATAATGCATTCTGTCAGTATTCTATAATTGTAAACTATTGGTACATATTCAGCAGAGTTTTCTCTTTTTTCTCTTTTCGGACAGGTTGCTCTCCAATTGGGCCCACATTCCTTCCTCATCGCTGCTTTCCTCTGCGCTGGATTCCTCCACATCCTCTTTGGCCTCCTGATCATGGGACGCAGCCAAAAGCTGCTTTTTGTCGTTCACTCTGGCATCTGGCTGCTGGTCGTCGTCTTGCAAGATCAAAACGTCATTGATCTGTGTTCCGAGATAAACCTTTGCCACCAAATCTCTGGTTTCGAGGTCAAAACATCTAACGTATCTGTCCAGTCCTCCTGTCGCGAGCAAGTTCCCCTCTTCAAACACGTTGATGGCCTTAACCGAACCCACGGCCCCTGGAAACTTCCCGAGCAGCTTCCCGGTCTTGAAGTCGAATTTCCCAGTTGTCACGTGGGTGTCCGAACACAGAATCTCCGTGTCGTTGAGCTTCACCAGCGTTGAGATTGGTTTTTCCACCAGCTTGAAGTTGAGAGTCGGTCTTCTGGATTTCGACGAGTCGTAGTACCTCACTTGACCATATCTGGTGACCGTGACCAGGTTGTACACGTCCTCGGGGAGGTCTTTTTCAGTGGAGAACTCTATCTTCGAGATCCAGACCGGCTCCCGGAGATCCAATTTGTTATTTGTCACATTTTTGGCTTTGAAAAGCTGCGTCAGTTCCGACTTTTTCAGGTCGAGTTTCACCACTGTCAAATCGTTCTCCTTACCACCGTAGGCGAAGACATCGTCTCTCTTGGGATCGTTCACGAAGCAGGAGACAGGGCCTTTCACTTGGAACTTATTTGCCTTCATTTTGACGCCGGCCTCAAAGTCAAAAACCGACACTTTTCCTGCCTCCGTGCACGCATAGATCATGCCTTGGTGGATCAAAAGAGACACAAACATATCGCTTGCCGTCTCAGCCAGACCACCGATTTTCCCCACCTCCTTGTACTCCTCGTTCATATCGTAAACACAGACATATCCGCCTGCTCTAGAGGCCACCAGGTACTGTTCTTTGTACAGAACAAACTGGAGGATCTTGCTGGCTCTGGTTTCCTGGCAGCGAGTGACGATAGATTCGGGTTGTGGCGCCGCTTGTTTCGAAGTATCTGTTCCTCTTTGGCAAACAATCTCCTTAAGAGACCCGGAGTCCTCCGCGGTGGCGATTATTCTCATTTTGATACGCTTACCAAGGGATACTAAGACTAATTCAAGAGAAGAATGAAAATCGACCCTTTTTCTCTCCATTAAATTTTTTTTTATTTTATTTTTTTTAATATGTTTTTAGACATAAAAATTTGTTTTTCCTTTGTTTTCGTAAAAATATTGTTTATCAAAAAAGGGTCGGTAGAGGACGATTCAGCACGATTTACATATTATTTGTGTGGCGAGACCAACGAAACCGCGCAAAGGGACAATCGGGTACGGAGGTGTTGATCGGACGGCACAAAAATGGCTCCACGCAAGAAAATAGGGAAAAAGACCTCCAAGTCGGCTTCCTCAAGGGCAAAACAAGGCTCGCAGGAAAAACAAGATGTGGGCCCGTTGAGATATGTACGCTTCGAAGGATTCAAAAAGGCAGTGGAGTTCTCGCTGGACGAGACAGTGAAAAAGATGACCGTTGAGAAAATGCAGGAGTGTTATCCGGGCGCCGACCCCGTGGCTCTGGCTGATTTCCAGCATCAGATATCAGAGATGTGGACATCGCGGTCGCTGGCAGAGTTCCAGGGTATTTACACGGAGCGCGAATTGGAACCCAAACTGAACGAGCTTGATGAGATCGTTCACGAGGCTAAGCAGCGTCAGTTTAACGGCGAACAGACAGTCTCAGTGGCTGAACTGCAGCCTGCGGAGCTGGTGGAAAACAGGCTGTTGGCCTTGAAACAAAGCTCGATCAACACGCTGAAACAGAAACTGGAGTACCTCAAGCACGAAAACTGCAAAATCATACGCCAGTTGGACGTTGTCTTCGAACAAAGTGTGGAAAATCTACAACAGGCAGAATCGCATCTGAGCGGACTCGAGGAGCTCGATAGCTTCAAAGACCAAATCACAGACGAAAAGTTCAATGGGCTCATCAGTTACATCACCGACAAGTGTTTTTAGGGCTATAGGGCGCACGCGCATACATGTATATTCATCTGGTGGATTCCGCACTCACTACACTCATACATTGGAAATTATTGGCATAGTTGGACTTGTACAGTCGAATGAGGCCATCGTCGCCACAACTGCTGAGAATCGTTCCTGTCAGGTTCCAGCTTACTTTCCAGACCTCACCTTTGTGATCGTTGAACGAGGATAGAAGCGCGATTTTGAGACCCTCGCTGCCGCTTCCTTCAACCAGTTTGAATATCCTCACGAAACCGTCTTTGCAGGCAGTGGCGATCAGGTGGTACGATCTGCCCATCGAAGCGGCCCACGAAACCGACCGGATGAGACCGTTGTGTTCAGGTAAAACAACACCCAATTTGAACTTGTTGTCGGTCTCATCTCGGTAGTATATATACGCCTGGTCCAGCGCACTCACCACGAGTTTCTCGCTTGAGAACCGCGAGGGGCACCAGCTCAGTGAAAAGTCGCTCTGTAAATGCGCGGCCACCGACGAATTGAGCACGTTTATTTCATGAGCCAGTGACCAACTCTTGAGATTCGAAGGGTCCAAAGAGTAGTAGATTCGTAGCTTTCCGTCCGAACCTATGGTTCCGGCACGCAATCCGAGATGTGACGGAGCAAAACACGCATCGTAAAGCGGTCCGTGCGAGTCGGCGATTGTGCACAGCTTGTTCCACCGTCTGCCAGACCCAACAGGCTCGTCGAACCTTTCTTCCCATATTTTGAGCGTGCGGTCGTATGAAATTGATAGCAAAAGACGGCCGAACTCCGGGTTGGCGAAATCCACCTTCACCACTGTCGAGTCATGGGCTTTCCACGAGTCATTGAGCGTCCAGGACGAGGTCAACGGGTCCAAGTCAAAGACCTTCACATGCTGGTCAGCAGAACAGGTGGCAAGTTGTCGTCCATAGTAGTCGTACTTCACGTCCAGAACAAGGTCTTCGTGATGCGTCAGAAAAGGCTTCGCTGTGTCTTTCATTTTGGAGGAATTGACGGGGAAATGATATTGTAGCGAGGAATCAGTCAGAGTAGATGACCGAGAGTGTCTTGATTTTTTGTATTTGGTGTTTTCGCACACTATTTTTTAATTTTCGACCCAAACAATTCTCGTCGCGTCGATTTCAGAAAGCCGAACTCACCATTTAGTCATCTCTGCAGCAAGAAGGAACAGCCTAAAATGTCAATATTAAAAGGAGCAGTGCATTGTTCGTGATAAGCCATACACAACAAGAAAGGTGACGAAACAACAAATAGCAGCATAAATTACAGAAGTCAGTCAACACTTAAGCCAAAAGTAAAGTTAAGTCGGAAAGTTCAAGCCACGGAGCAAGCAGTGTCGTAGAAAAAGCGTGAGAGTCTAAGAAGATAAAAATCGGTCGCTGTCCGGTGATTCAGTCACTCGGAATAATCGCTGGCTGTGCGGTCGTCGTCCTCGTCCATAGCCGTTTCTGGAGCAGTCGTCTTGGTGGAAAGTCCAAGACCCTGTAGCCCTGTAACATTTCCCGCAGTACCGTTCGAATGACTATGAAGTCTAAGAGCGTCTTCCTGTTCCTCTAAGTCGGTCTCGTCGTCGGTGCTATCGTCTCCAGCAGATCCGTTCGTATGTCGGGACTTGGGTTTCTTGCCATTCGTTCCTAGGGCGAATGGTAGAGGGTGTGGTTTGTCCAGCTGGTACTTGGATCTAGACTGGGGTTGTGGCGTGAGATTGGGCGGAGGCAGGGGATTCAGAAGTCCGCCTGTTGCAAGGGGACGCATTTGAGCTGAACTTTGCGGAGGAGAGGGCGAGTTGGATCCGTTGTACTTCACTGGAGAAGAGAGCGAAATCAGAGACATGATTGCCTCTTGCTCCAGCTTGCTGTCGGAAGCGTGTCTCTGATGTCGATGGTACGAGTCTGCAGGTAATTGCGATTGTTGAAGAGGGGGTAATGTTGTGGCACTGGTGCTTGGATTAATGGACAGCCTCGGTTTTCTTGCCGGCGAAAGAGCCGTGAATAACGCGGTTTCCGCTGATCCCTGTCTGCTCGCAATGTCGTCAAGCTTGATCTTGGAAGCTGACGACGTTGACGTTTTCCTTGGCGGTGAGACTAGCGAGTTTTTCGGACTTGTAGGCGAGGTCTGAGCTGCGGGTGGAGCTACCGAAACCCCTAGGGCCGTGGAAGACGCCGGCTGTGTGTAACTGGGCAATTGGTCGCTGTTGAGACTCCAGAATTGGTCGTATTGGTCTCTATCGGTTTGAGAAAGTAGCTTCTTGGCCTTTTCCTGCTCCAGATTTTTCTCCAGCTCAGAAATCGACTTGTTGGACCATCCGTGCTGGATCTTGAGATTCGCATAATTGAGTCGGGTTTTCAGATTTTCCGAGATCTCTTTGATCTCGTTGTCGTTCTTCTTGTGCACCCTGAACGGCGAGGACGGAAAAGTAGCCCCCGTCTGTCTTTTGGGCGACTTGAGAATGCTGTCATGAAAGATGTAGTTGTTGAGCTTGTCCGGGGACCTGTTGATGATCTTGTTCAGCTCAACCGAGCGTCTCTTGAGGTCAGTGTCATTGCGGTTCGCTTCCGGAGACTTGAGAAGACTGTAAAAGTCGGTACTCTTCCGCTTCGAAGGGGTCGTGGAGTTGACCGCGGAGCCGTAGTGCGACTGTGTTGGAGACAGCAACGGAGTTCCCTCCGGAAGCAGTTGGTGCGGGGTCCGCTCCGGTGTCTTGGGAAAATGGTGCGACTGGAACGAGGCCGACTTGCGCAACGAGGGGGTAGTGGGTTCTCTCGACATCGGATGGGCCTGATGTTCCACGGGGTCAAACTGCTGCTTGCTCAATGCCGGAGGTGTCGACGGAGCTGCAAATGCAACACTTGGTACTTCTCGCTCGGTCGCGGAAACAGTCGCTGCTGCCGCTTCGGACGCCTTTGTTTGCGACGGGCCCGAATTGCTCATTTATGCGCGCGTGTGCAAACTCTCAAGACTGACTCACGCTGTTGTACAGCTTCTCTCAGTTCTTTTGGCCCCTCCTGAACACGTTTTATCGTCTTGCAACGTAGCTTTGTCTCGGAGTTTGCGTGGTCTGTTGTCTGAAGAGCCGTTTTACCGTTTTTTGCCCCTTTATTTTTTTTTCAAAACATAAAATCCGGGTGTGTTTTTTTTCTCATCAAGCCGACCTGATGACCTGAATCACTGACAGGTGCTTCCGGGGCGTCAAAGACGCTTTGAGCCAGCCAAGAGCAGAAACGGCAAAACAGCTGGTGTTTCAGGGCCGGAAGACATAAGGTTAGAGTAGAAATGCGGTCCAGTCACGTGGTGAACTGGCGCTGTTTCGCTATGATTTGCGTCGATCGACGCGTTACGGACCCCCGGATGAGACGCGCGGAGGCTGGCGCGGTGGCGCGCGCGCGCGCACAGGCGACCTCGGGGGCGACGGCGGACCACTTGCCTCCCTCGCCGATATTGCTGTGTTTCGATTCTTGTAGGCACCAGACAAGACAATAGCTGCTTAGGTGATCATCCGTGGGGTGATGAGTGCGACCGTGAGCGTTCCAGAACGATACGAGAAACGACGACTAAAACTCTATTTTACGAGAAGTTGGTGCCCTGCGAGCTACTTGGGGCGCTGTCATCCTGTGTGGCCGGTGTCCTTCTCGTCTCGGCACCGCCAGCCTAAGCTGCGTTGGTAACTAAAAACTTTTATATTTCCTGTTTCAGCCGGCTGTTTGTTGACGTGGCAAATATAAATAAACATCGCTTATTACGTAAGCGATTAGCTAGCGTTATTGTTTTTTGGGCTGTGCAGACGGGGGGCTGGTTTATCTGCTTCTTCACTTGCGATTCAAAGCACTGACTGCAATGCTTGCGGACAAAGCAGCAACACTACAACCGTTCCTCTTCTCTATCCAAGCCGACTTCCTGGACATAACGACGCCATGATCGACCGCCGTCAGCACAACCGGGACTTTTCTCCGCAGTCCTACGAAAGTCTGGTGAGACCGACCAGCGTCCGCGACGACGAGAGAGCGTCGATCGTGGACTCCCAGGAAGAGTATCCTCGAGACTGGACGAACTACTACCAGTTCAACGCAATCAAACAGCCAAAATCCAAAGCAGCCTACGCAGATGATGACGCCGCTCAGGAGGTCAGCTGTCCGACGGACCAGCTCTTCACCACAACCAAAAGGAACAAGCTGTTGAATTTTTTTGACAAACGGTCGCGGTCCCGTACCATCAGGCTAGACCAGTACCAAACCAACATCGAGTCAATGCCAACAGTGACCCGTCTCGACAGACAAGGTGGCCGGTGGACTGATCTCACCCCTCAAAAATCCGCCTCTAGCTCGAGCACAGCCAACAACCGCGCCCCATCCCCAGTACCTGCACAGCCTGAATTTTCTCCTCCGACCGTGCACCGCGTCGAGTCAAGCACCAAGATCGAACGTGAAACAAAGCTGTGTCGGAATTCTGCTGGGGAAGAGGAGCGTGTTTTCAAAGAGACGTTTGTTGAACATTCGAAGGCTCTTTCCCCGCAATGGGCTGATGGTCGCGTCAAGCCGCAATCTCGGGCGCATCAGGTTTTCCTGGGAAAGCCACGAAGAAACAATAAATTTCAAGGGGAAGAGTTTGATCGAAACGTTCGAGATTACCAATATTACAATAACGGGGCCATTTATCCGAATAGAGAGCGAGGACTTAAAAACCGTTTGCGACTTTTACAACAACGTCAGATCCAGATCGGGGCCCCGGAGGAGGATCTCTTCACCGCAGACTACTCTCATGAGGCGGAAATGCCTACCGATTCGCCGGCGTCGCCGCCTCAGCTTCGAGACACACTGTTACAAATACATGAATCTATGCAGTTATCGCTAAAAAACGTCCCCGTGATATGCGTGCTGTTCCAGATCTTCAATTTAATGTATCTCCAGACGACTGTCAAAGTGGAATTTGTGTTTGCTCTAGAGATTTCTACCTTCATGTGCATCTTTATCTTTTTGTACAGATTCTACCTTGTTGTTTGCTCCTTGTTAAGTCCTTTTTGGTGGTTCTATAAGGCTACGGTGGGATTCAAATAAGAGCCAGCCTTCGAAATAAAATGATCGCGATAATATTTCATGTAATATTTTAAAACCGGAAATTATTCAGAATATACGATAACAATTTCTATTGAACTAAACTCTCTAACAACAACTCAAAAGACCGTGCTTGGTACAGAGAACATCCAATATAGACAACAAAAGAAAACACAATGAAGAAACCAGTTATCAATGCAAAGTGAAAGGAGTCTAGGAACCAATCAAAGACAAACTCCACGCCTCCTTTCATCAACACGACCCTGTCCAAAGTCATAAAAAAGCTTCAAGCAATGACTCTAATCTGGACAAACAATATTGGAAGCAACTTGAAAAACTAACCACATTATCCAGAAAAACAAACACTCCAAACAACAGAAAAAAAAGGAAAAGCGATCAAGCGCAATATGAGTAACAGGACCGCTGTCTAAACCCAGTTTCCGAAACCACAGTAAAGACAAGATCACTGAATTGTTAGAAACCTAATCGAACAAATCAGCAACCTCTTCGGCGACCTCCTCCAAAATATGGTTGAACTTCTCCTTGATATCTTGCAGGTCTAAGTCAACACTTGTGGCAATATCGACAGCCTTCTTCAAGTCGGACTTGGCCGAGGCCTCGTCTTCAAACGCCCAGAAGTCACTGATGTTCTTGCCAGCACCGTTGTAAATGAGAATATTTGGGGTTCCGTCCGATGGAATCTCAGACAAAACGTTCTTCGTACCAAACTTGATCAGGTTCTTCTTCAGCTGAGCAGGGGAGATAGCTGCCGAAGAAAACAACGACGACGATTCTGGTTGCAAGCTCAAAAAGTAGGTCAACAGACCACAAACGTGAGGGGAGGCCATCGATGTACCAGAAAGAGTGGCGGTGGCAGTGTCAGAACCTATGTAGGTGGAAAGGATGTTCAAGCCCGGAGCAAAAATGTCAACACATTTACCATAGTTGGAAAAGTAAGCTCTAGAGTCAGACAAAGTGGACGCACCAACAGTGACTGCGTTCTCTGCAGCAGCAGGAGAATAGTTGCATGCGTCAGCATTGTCGTTACCAGCGGCAACAGCAAAGTGTAAACCAGCTTTGACAGCGGCATTGACAGCCAAGTCAAGAGCAGGAGACTTGCCACCTCCCAAAGACATGTTGGCAGTCGATCCCTTGAAACCGTCCTTCTTGGCTTTAGACTTGGCAACGTGATCATTTGCAGCGAATTCAACACCCTTGATCACGTCAGACATGGAACCAGAACCGTTAGATCTCAAAACCTTCACTGCGACAATTTTGGAGTTCTTAGAAACTCCATAATCTTCCGAGCCAATTGTACCAGCGCAGTGAGTACCGTGACCGTTTCCGTCAATATCATCATCACCGGTTGGGATGGTCTTACCCCACTCTGCTCTGCCACCGAACTGCTCGTGCTTCACATTGATACCGGTATCAATGACATAAGCCGTGACGCCATCTCCAGCAAGATCGTCGTAAACGTACTCGTTGAAATTGCCGAGACTGAGAGGCTCTCTGTGAGAGATTCTAGACAAACCCCAAGGAGCACCGTTTTGAGTAGACGACTTATCGGCGAAAACTCTCGAGTCCTGCTCAACGAACGCCACGTCAGGGTGTCTTCTGATGAGGTCAACCACCTTCTCCGGGAAGTATCCGGTATATCCACTGAACAAATCGGAGATGCTAAACACCTCAGTAAGATCAATGCTTTCGGAAACGAAACCTTCGGCGGCCAATTCTTCTGCTGGCATGTCCTTAGACAAAGCAGCCAGGGTTTGGGAGTGCGTTTCCTTGAGCCACTCCATGTGGAAGTCAACTGCCCCGGAAGCTAGGCCATTCTTGAAAACGACAATATAAGAGTTTGGAATCAAATTTTGAGATGCGATCAGCGATGTGACGAGAGGGCTTGGAGCATCATTCAGTGCCGCGATAGGAGCATCACTAATGGCCGAGTCGACAGGAACGTCAGAAATGACTTCCGCTTTCGCATCCATTGGAACAAGGGCAAACTCTGCTGGCAAGTCGTCAAATAACGGGATGACCAAGGCCTCCACTGCTGCCAACGAAGACAGAATAGCCACCGCAGCAGACTGGGATAACTTCATTTTGGTTCAAGTGGTTGAGGTGAGATAAGATAAGATAAGGCTTCAATTAGGACTGAATCTTTCTGTGATTGGCGATTTTTCTGTTCTGAAAAAAGACCTACAAGAAAGAATAACTCCTAAGGATGCTGAACTGCGCAAGATAATCTATGGCAATACCGCTAACCGTCCAAGAAAAGAAAGAGCAATGTATATGAAACGTCAAAACACCCTCTTATTTCCCCTATTCCCTCACCAGAATGCCCCAATTTAGTCTGGTGGCAAATTTGGGATCTGCGCACGACCTAATGCAAGCCGGCGCACGACTGCAGAAAGTGACGTGTTGGGGTGAAAGCTGCACAGCCGGTTTTCTCTTATCGCAGAGCAGGCGAAACTCGCTAGCGAGAGAGGGGATCCTGGTGGCACTTCGCAGGATAGAGAGTCGGCTAGAGTAAGATTAGGGAGTGGAGCGACAAATGCCCGGACTCATCTCCCGGGGGCTGGATCGGTGGCCATTTCCCCGTAGCGGACTGTCCAATGGCAGGACCCGGAGGGCACCCGGAGCGAAGGGGAGAGACAGCCACATGATTGAAAAAGAAATGGCGGGGAAACCAGATACACGAAAACGGACGAGTGAAACGGGGACAAAAAATAGACATCGACGCAGAACGAGTTCGCGGCGCGTCGTTCGACGCAAGATGGGATTATTTTTTTTTACCATGTGTTTGAAAAAAAACCTACCGAAAAAAACCTCTCGCTCGTCTTCACGTGTGTTTGCTTGTCTCCTGAACCCGTTATCGGTACCAGAATGTCGTCGATGTCCACGGATTCCGAGAACGAGGTGAAGACGTTGCTGCGAATTGCTTCCAGAGCGTTTTACTCGCACCAATGTGTCTTGATTCTAGAGGTTTTACTCTTCCACTCGGTTGTGTACGAGGAAGATCTTTTGAAGCTGACGTGCATGCACAGAAAGGTGTTCCGGTCATTCTGCAACCGGCTCATTGAGGACCGATTGGTGATTGCTTATACCCAGAAAGAGGAAGTTGGCCAATTCCGACTTATAGCGAAAACGTACTACTATGTTCACTGGATAGAGGCTATTGATTCGATCAAGTGGAAGATCCACTCGCTGGTGAAAGTGGTGAAGGACGAAATCGAGCAGTTCAGCGATCCTCAAGGGTATGTGTGTCCGACGTGTCGCACCAAGTACTCACTGTTAGACGCCGCGTCGCTTCTGAGCGACGACAAGATGAATTTCGAGTGTTCCGTCTGCGGAGACAAACTGGCCGAGGACGACTCGGGGCTCGAGGCACAGAAGGGACAAGAAAAACTCGAGCAGCTGATGTCCCAGATAGAGCCGATCATCGATTCGTTGAAAAAAATCGAGAATATGAGAATCGAAGACAACAATTTCGAGTCCTCGCTCATCAGAGCTATTCCGGCAACCTCGTCTTCGACGGCCTCGTACACGGTTTCCACCAAGACCTCCAAGAGCAAGAGAGACCGCGAGAACAGCAGCATGTCGCAGTCATTGCAGAACGCGGCCAGAAAGTCTCAGGCCACTGTCCACGTGTCGATCACTGCGGACGGCGAGCACACTGAGCTCGAGCGTGAATTGAAAGACCAGAAGAACGAGGCACTCCGGCAGAACGCCCTTCCGTCGTGGCATGCAGAGAGCACGGTGGGCAAGTCACTGGGAAGATTGGACGCCGATGTGGACGAAGAGGGACTTCTACAGCTCCAGCAGCAGGCCGAGCGGGTCGTCAAGCAGGAGGGAGGGTCCGAGGATGTTGGCCTGTCTCGGGACGATAGCAGCAATGCTGCAGACGTTAAGATGGAAGAGCCGGGCTCGGGCGATCTATCGCTGAAGTCAGTGCCAAGCACCTTGGACTCTGCTCCTTCAGAGTCGAATGTCTCCAACTCGGCTGCCGAGAGTGCCGAGGAGCTGGACGCTCTCACGGCCTACTACGCGCAGCTCAAGGCTCGGCAGGAGCAGGAGCAAGAGGAGGAAGAGGAGGAGGAAGCAGAAGAAGCAGACGACTTGGACGATGAGGATTTGGACGATGCCGCATTCGAGGACATGGACGAAGAAGAGTTCGCCGAGATTAAGCAGGAGGATGTCCCGACGGTCGGTAATCCTGCGGAATCCGTCAAAACTGCTTCGCAGCCCGACTCTGCACAGCCCGACTCTGCACAGCCCGAAGACGACGAATTCGACGAGGCCGATATTGACGAGGACATGTTTGAGGGACTTGAGGACGTGAGCGACACCGACGTCTAGAGTCGGTCGCAGGACTGTTTATACTGTACACTACTGTATGTGAGTGGCGGCCGGGGCATTCGGCTGCAACAACTTCGAAGATGTTTGCATCAGAGAAAACTACTGTGGAGAAAAGTAGACGAAAAACTATAGCGGAGAAAGATCGAAATTTTTCACCGTTGTGAACTAAAATTTTTCAGGGGTGCGTGAAAAATTTAGATATGATCTAGGATTTGACCTGGGGCGTCGGTCGCAAGGGAGACGAATCAGTGGGAAATCAAACAGAAATGAGCTCGAAACAAGACTCAGGAGCGAGCAAGCCAGACCCGTTCAAGTCTTTTGTGGCTGGAGGAGTGGCGGGTGCTGTTGAGGGGGTGGTGACGTATCCATTTGAGTTTGCGAAAACTAGGCTCCAACTGGTGGACAAGTCTGCGAAGATGTCGCGGAACCCGCTCGTGCTGATCTACACAGTCGCCAGGACTCAGGGCGTCTCGTCTTTGTACGTGGGGTGTCCTGCTTTTGTCGTGGGAAACACAGCCAAGGCCTCCGTGCGGTTCCTCGGGTTCGATGCCATTAAGAGAATGCTGGCTGACAAGGACGGCAAGCTGAGCGGACCAAGGGGTGTTCTCGCCGGGCTCGGTGCAGGTCTTCTGGAGAGTGTGGTCGCCGTGACACCTGCAGAGGCTATCAAGACGGCCATGATTGACGACAAACAGACGGCCAAGCCGAAGTATCAAACGGGACTAGGAACCTTCGCCCTGGTGCGCGACCTGGGGGTGCGGGGACTTTACGCTGGTCTGCTGCCCGTCGCAATGAGACAGGGGGCCAACTCTGCTGTCAGACTGGGTTCGTACAATTCAATCAAGGGATTCTTGCAACAGGCCAGCGGAACGGGACCTAACGAGCCGTTGAGCTCAAAACTCACCTTCGCGTTAGGTGCCTTTGCCGGAGTGGTGACCGTTTACACCACCATGCCCATCGACACGGTCAAGACCAGAATGCAGGCATTGGGTGCCGACAAGGTGTACACGAGCACTTTTAACTGTTTCGTCAAGATTTTCAAGGAGGAGGGACTGATGACGTTCTGGAAAGGCGCCACTCCCAGACTGGGAAGACTCATTTTGAGTGGTGGAATCGTCTTCACCATTTACGAGAAAATGCTGGTTCTCATGGCTTGATATAGCATCGAATCGTATCGATTGGCTCAACTGGAATATACACAGAGAATATAAAAGGAATTGTAACAAAGCGAGTCACCGCCAGCAGGGGCGTTCTCCGCACGACGCCCAGATCGTTCACACAGGAACGGTCTGGCCTGCTGGAGGGTTGAGCATGACTCTTTCCATCTTTTTGGCCTTGAGATAATCATACACAGCTTTGCAGATAATGAAAACACCAAGAGCAATTAGTCCGTAGGCGAAAATTGGAGTGGACTCCAAGTAAGCAGAGTCGGACCCTGAACCGTTCATGTAATCTTCGCTGTTCTCATCCGCGTCGTTTAAAAGAGGAAGCGACGAAGAGTACTGGTCAACAGATCCGTCAAGTACATTGCTGGAGTCCACGTCTATTGAATTGGGCCAGTTGGGCTCAAACTTCTCCTCATCGTCGTATGAACCAGAGCCATACGAAATCGGGATCGAGGAATATCCAAAACTGATCAAACTGACACCCAGCCCGGCCTGCGAGCCGTTCTTGGCAGCGTGCGAGGTATGCAATAAATAGGTGATGATGAAACCAACAAACTGAAATGCAATCGAAACCATCATGTTCCACAAGAAGTTTATCAGGTTCCCCACAGGAAGCCCGTCAACAAATATCTCGTCATCGTATCCGGCCATGATTGAAGCCTCCCAGTACGGAGGCGTCGGGTCAGACGCCGCCTCGTCGTACGTGGGCAGATGCTGACTGTTTTCGATTTCTTGTGTCGCTGTTGGTTTTGCTGCCAGGTTGCTGAAAACACCGTCGTTTCCAAGTCCCATTGCCGCAGTCCGGCCATTTTGAAGCGAGTTGTACCGGTTCGGTCTGTGGAAAAACCGCAGAAGCGGGGCGTTCGTTAGTGTGTACCTTATGGCATTCGTTGCTCTTTCTCGAAGTGTCTGGTCGGGCTCGCTCGAGCCTTGGATGTCCCCCTCGGGTAGAACGGACTGCTCTGCCGCAGAGGATGTCATGCGCTGCTCAATGTTCTGGGCCACATCAGTGCCCGAATTACGGGCTAACGACTGACTCAGTCTGTTATCTGTGCGTTCCGATCTTCCGATAGCACTTTCTGTGTCATCGAAGGACGCCAGAAGCGTATCCGTTGGGCGTCCGTGCTGTTGGCCGTGCCCTTGGGGCAAGCTCGCGAGCTCTATGTCCTGGTCAGAACCCCGATGAGCGGCATTCGGGCCCCATGCATCGGGAAATCCGGTTCTCCCGCCAGCATCCTGCTGGATTTCTTCCTCCTCGCGATGCGGTGCCATCGTTGGCCGCTTCTTATGCTATCTTCTACTGCGCCTTTGCCCTCAAAACAGTTCTCTCTAAACTGATCTAAAAAGCTTGTGTCGCACAAGTGGAAACCTCTATCAACAACTCCCACACTATCACAGAGCCAAAAAACGCTCTATTTGCTGCTCAAACTAGTTTCCGAACCTCCGTTGGACCTGAAACTCAGCCTGTTGCCCTCTTCCCACTTGTATTTCTGAAACAAAACATCTTTTTCCTCTATACTAAATGCGTTTTTATGCTCTTTTTTTAAGCAGCGAAGACAGAAAACCTCCGCGAAGCTTTGAGGAACAACTGCGCCACATCTGACCCGGCCCCATACGTGGCAAATTATCGGGCGGTGCACAACCTCTCGGGCCGGCCCGCAACTTTAATACAAGTACATCTTATATATACACCTCGTACAGCTGCTCAATTCAACTTGATCCGAACCACAAGGGAACGCCCGTAGTCCAATTGGTAGCTCACGCGGCTGTGGCCGTCGCCGCCAACTATGGTGGGGCCGGGAACAGACACTTCTCCAGTGATTGGAGCGTCAACGGTCTCAGAGTCAGCGTCACGTGACTCCGTTGGCTGCAGCAGCTGTTGCTGCTGGCGTATGACATTTTGTCGCTCTTCCTCCTTGTGTTTCTCGAGCGCCCGCAGCTGTTTCTTGGGAATCTCCACTTGCAACGGGTAATCGATAAAGGAGTCCACGGCCGGACCCAAATTGACTCCGCCAGGAAGAACGGTGGACGGTAACGGAGTGCGGAACGTCTTTGGGAGGTCGTGCAGGTCCGGCAGAATCACACCGCCTCTGCGACCAACTCTGGTCTGTCCACGCTTCTTTCTGCGGGACTCGCGCTCGCGCTCCTTGGTGATCCTCTCGATTGCGTCGAAGGACACCTCCTGGACGGACGGGGTGTACTCAGACAGCAGATACCGGGGCCGAATCACGTTTGCCGAGTCCAAGCCAGGGCGAATGAACTCTTTCAGCTCGTCCCCCGTCACAGAAGATCCGTCAAACCTGTGGCCAATCAGATACAACGACTTGATGTAGATCTGGCATTGTTCTCTAATGGAGTGGGAGATTGCCGTCAGAAACTCGGACGGTAACGCCATCTCGTCGCACAAGACCCGGGCAAACTCCTCTGGGTCGTTTTCGGGGTTGGAAAGGTCCCAGTCGAACTTGTCGGTCAACTGGTTGTTTCCGATGGTGATGTCCAGGTTTATCGGGAACCGCAGATCGTGGATCTGTGACGTTCGGCTCGGATAAACCATCGGGTGGTAATCGTTTAGTTGCTCGCGAATCTGGCTCAGAATCTTGTCCATGTTCATAGTGTTATTGCTGCCAAACTTGTAGTCTTCCATGAGAATCGAGACAAACCGCTCCAGCGAGCAAGTCGACTCGTTCATGTTCCACAGAAACGTGTCGTTCAGCTTGAACGAGTCACGGTCAATGTCAAACTCAAGCCGAACAGGAACCAGCTCCTCGGACTTGGTGGCCTGCTCCTCCAACTGCTCAGGCGAGATGTAATTGTCCGAAATCCTCGAATGTTTCTTGCGGTCTTTCGGAAGAACCAGTCGCGTTTTCCCCGCGGTGAATCCATTTCCATAGCCTGAGTATCCGTCTCTCCACAAACTCTCTGGGTTCTTATTAGCCTCCGTCAAGCCAATCGCTTTCAGACGGGAATCGCGGACAGTCTGGTAGTACTTCAAGTCACGGACCATTCGTCTGATGAGATTGGCGTCCGAGGGATTTCTCGCCTCCTGCTGCATTCGCTTGTCAAAGTCCAAGTCTCGGTCTATCATCTGCTCGTACAGCAGAATCGAAGAAGGAACCTCTTTTCCTTCTTTGAGGTAGATTTTGGACCATCTTTCAATATCGTTCAAACGTTCTGGAGGGGGGATCAGAGGAGGCGGCGGAGGCCCCGGGGGCAACACAGAGCCTGTTTGCGCAGCGGGGGACTGCATGGCCATCTGCTGGTGCTGTTGGGGAGGAAGTCCGTTATGAGGATGCATATTGGGCATTGCCATTGGCTGGCCGTGAGGCGAGATTTGCTTGCTCATCGTCGTATCCAACGGGTCTCTGGCCGAACTTCTCTTTCTCACTGTGCGCTTCATGTTGCTCGCGTTGGAAAGCTTTTTCTGCGGCAGCGGAATGGTTCCCGTCATGTCGCTCGGAATCTGTCCTGGCATTGCCATTCGCGGTTCCGGAATTGGAGGCGTGTGCAAAGTCTGTTGCATCTGCTGTTGAAGCTGACGCTGCTGATGCTGGATGACAGCGGCCTGCATTTGCGGGTTGAATTGCGGCTGTGGCGGCTGCTGCTGATGGGGCTGGTTCTGAGCCTGGGCCTGGGCCTGGGCCTGAGTCTGTGCTTGCACCTGGGCCTGCTGCTGGGCCTGCTGCTGGAGCGCCGCCTTGCGCTGCTGTTCGTATTGCTGCAAAAACAGCTGCAATTGCGGGTTCTTCATTATCACCGCGCTTCGCTGTTGCGGGTCCATTCTCATCAGGTTTTGTATCACCAGCTGGGGGGTCATCTGCGGGGGCTGGTTGTTGTTGGACGAGGGCTGCTGCCCGTCAAACATCTTCGAATCCATCGCGCAACGGCACTCACCTTTTAGGGGTCGCTTCTCGCCTACTGTTTCCCAAACTGACCGTGTTGGACGCGCTCCAAACTGCTTAGTGGCTGCGTTCTCGGAAGACTCTTTCTAAACAAAAGAACGAATATTTATTTATTTCAGTTTGTATCCCTACGTTTTTTTTTTTGCCTCGCAGCTTTGGAACATCCTTGCACCGTCAAGTCTCGAAACTTTGCTCTATTATTATTAGGCCTCTAAACACCGGAGTCTCACGACCGGTAGTCTCCGTTGATGGTGACGTACTCGTGGGTCATATCGCAGGTCCAGAACTCACAGCTGTGGCCGCCGCCCGTGCCGAGATTGATGAGAATCTCGAGGTCCTCGGACTGCAAGATCTCGGAGGCACGGGCCTCGTCAACGTTCTCTGGCTCACCGTCTACCAGAAGCTTGAGCTCCTGTGACCCGTCGGTTGGAATGAAAGACACATTGGTTCTGGAAGGCTCCACCTCAACGCCCGCATAACCGGTGGCACACAAAATACGTCCCCAATTGGCGTCCTTTCCGTACATGGCGGTTTTGAACAGTGCCGAGTTGGCCACAGAGTTGGCCACCGTCTTGGCGTCCTGGTACGAAAGAGCGTCCTGCACACGCAAAGTAATGAACTTGGTGGCACCTTCACCGTCTCTGACCACCAGCTGGGCCAGTTCCTTGGCAAAAGCCGTAATCTCATTTTCCAAGGCTGTGTAGTTCTTGTGCGACTCAGTGATGAGTTCGCCTCCTGCCGCACCGTTGGCCATGGCAGCGATTGTGTCATTGGTGGACATGTCGCCGTCGACCGAGATACAATTGAACGACTTGTCGACCGCATGGGACAGAATTTTTTGCAGGGCTTTCGGCTCGACCGGAGCGTCGGTGACAAAGAAACCAAGCAAGGTCGCCATGTTTGGACAGATCATTCCAGCACCCTTGGACAGACCAGCGAGGGAGTAATCCACGCCGTCCACAGTAAACTTCTTGGAAACGAGCTTAGGGAAAGTGTCAGTAGTCATGATTCCCTTGGCACACTCTAGCCAGTGCTCGTGGTCCGAGCCCAACTTGGATTGGGTCAATTGAGAGATTCCGGCCAGAATTTTGTCCATCTGCAATCTTTGGCCAATGACTCCAGTGGACATCACCAAGGTGGATTGAATTTGCGATTTGAGCTCTTGATCCACTTTGGAAGCCATGGTGTATGCGTCTTCGAGCCCTCCTTCACCCGTGACTGCATTAGCGCAGCCACTGTTGACCACGATGGCAGAGATGCCCTGGCCGCCTGCCTTGGTGAGGATCTCTTTCGAGGCCACCACTGGGGCTGCTTTGAACTTATTTGTGGTGAAGACTGCAGCTGCGGATGCTGGTTTCTCCGAAGTGAGAATTGAGAGATCGAGAGCTCCGGTCTTCTTGACTCCGCTTGCTAGGGCTCCCACCTTGTAACCCAGGGGGTACGAGCCGGAGGAGGGCACGAATCTAGATTTGTCTGCGGCCTTCGATAAGGCCGACGAAGAGAATTTGCGGACAGCGTGAAGCATTACTTGATGAGAGGGGTTTCCGATGGAGGCGTTGGTGGTCCCAAAGAAAGCTTGATATTCCAGCTAGCCGTTATTCACCTTGGATTCCTTTCATGAGTCAAGCTAAAAATTTTTTTTCCTGAAAGCTGGAAAATTGAGCGCGGTTATCAAAAATTGCCAGATCCGGAAACAAGAAGTACCGTGGGGACAAAAGGGGGTGTCGAATGTTGCGTGGGGGCTTGAATGGACGGCAAAAGTGAGGCTGCTTAAAGGAGGGCAACGACCAAACGCAGAGGACGGAAAACTGACCGGCGTGAGTCGGCGTGCAACAACGGGATAGCCCATTGGACAAGACAGACAAGCGTCAAGGGCTGGAACTAGACTAGACGAGTCTAACCACATAGACATTAAGTGGGATAATGCGGCCGGTATCCTGTATTTAAACCTTTCGCTTTGCTCCCTCGTCTTCCTGGTCCCTCGCACTCCCGTCACGTCACCCCTCACATCAACCTCTTTTCCGGCTCTCAATCGGCTGCTCCAAGCCATTTTGCTTGCCAGTTCAATGGGCCTATTTGTATATACCTTCTGTCTCTCCTTTCCTACGAGAGAAGCCACCAAATACGGGTGAATATATCGAAACACATCCTCAGTTTTGACCCCCCTTTTTGAAAAAAAAACAGGGTCTATCGACGCGACGAAAATGTTTTTTTCCAGTTTTCAGTTGTTCAACATGGATCAATACAGAATAAACCAACGAGCCCTTGTTACAGTGTTTCGAGTAGTATTGGAAACGGATATTGTTCCAGCACGAAGGACGTCGTCACGGGGGCACACACAAAGCACATCATAGCGTGTTTGCGAGATATGACGGAGATGAACGCCGAAAAAGACGAGACTGCAATAAAACGAACAACAAGGGCCAGGTCGTCTAGACAAAGTTCACCGGAAAACGGCGTGAAGAATGAGATGTTCGAGAGCTGGAAGACAGGGAACGGAGTCAACACGAAGCGGGCTCTTCAGGAAGAGGTGAATGGGTACGAAGGCGGCGTCGGGACGGTTAAGACAGAGGAAACATGCGGTTTCATCGAGCCTCCCGTGACCAACGTGTCTTCAATCACAGGCCAGTCATTGGAGGAGCCCCCGTCGGCCAAAGTGAAAAAAGAGGCCTTCACCAACGGCAAGAAGCGCAAAGTTTACTATCTTCCGGGGCGAAGAGGAGCTATTTCGGCAAAGGAATATTGGGGTGAAATGGGAGAAGAAGCTGCCGTCGCGGCCGCTTCTGAGAGATACAGAGCAAATTTAGCTACGGAGGTGTCTGAAACGCTCACGAAACCGAGTGTTTTGCGGGAAGAACACGAAATTAACGCAGCCGGATTCGACCGAGAAACGGGGAAGTCGAGAATCCCAGTGGTGTCGGTAGAGACCCCCCAAACCCCGAGGAAGAGCCGGCGAAGCACCACGACGGAGCAGAAGCTGGAGTTAAAACGAGCTAAACGAGTGAAACAGTCTCCACGCAAAAAAGAAGCGAACTTCGGGTTTTTTCCGCCTTCCGACCCGCCGAAAACGGAGCTGAACTCCCCCCAAGACGACCCGACGTTGGACAATCAAGATTTTTGTTCTTCTTGCGGTTTAACAGGCATGTTCCTCTGCTGCGAAGGGTGCCCAAAATCGTTCCATTTCCTCTGTTTGAATCCCCCTGTGGATGAGAACAACTTGCCTGATCAGTGGTTCTGCAATGAATGTCTCCAAACCCGGACCAAACAGCGAAAACACCATGCTGGAATTCTGTCCAAGCTTTTTGACAGCTTGGAGGCCCGCAACCCGATCGCGTTCCGACTGCCTCGAGAAATTGCCGAAGCCTTCGAGGGAGTCTCGATGAGCAAAGACGGCGACTTTGAAGATGACTCCATGAAGCCAGTGAAAAGTTATAAACAACTTCTGGCCGAGTCTGAAGATCCGCTCAGTTCGGTGTACAACAAGGAAGGAAACCCGTTTTTCTGTTATAAATGCGATGGATCAGGACTGAACGATAGACAATTGACAAAGTGCGACTACTGCTCGCTTTCGTGGCATCTGGACTGTCTGGACCCGCCAGTCGCCTCGGCAAAGCTGCTGGGGTCCAAGTGGATGTGTCCAAACCACGCAGAAACAGTGGTTGCTCCCCGACGCAAAATGAGAAACCAACCGCAGGTCGACGTCGGTCTCACCAGAGACTTCATAACCCCAGCAGATTCAAATATTGAAATCGTCAATATCGAAGACTCGGACTCATACATCGTGGACGAGAATCTGTTGGAACAAACACTGCCTGTGGACCCGATCTTCCAGTACCAAAACACGGACGATGGACTGAAATACACCAGCACAGCCGAGCAGTCTCGGTTTGCTGATGCCAAAAGAACCAACAACGTCACGTACAGGATAAAGGAGGAGTCCATCATTCTGGACTTCATCAAGGGGACCAAAATCAAACGATCCCACCAAGAAAAACAGCAGGATCTGGAGAACTTGGAACTGTATGAGAAAGTCACTCCGGGGCTGAGGGATTACCTGCTTGGTGTTTCCCGGTTGAGCCAACGTTCAATCGTCAGCGAGCGGCAGAAAAAGCTCAACTTGGATCAACTCTTGAGCGCAATTGACGACGAGTACAGAGTGGAGCGGGAACAGCTCTCGAAGGACGAGCTCAGGGAATTGATGATTGTTAAAAAACTCATGGAATTAAAGGGGTACGAAAAACTGATTGATTTCTTGAGATCGTGAGACTGATTCCATCCGACTGATGATGATTGTATAGCATGCAAGAAAGACACTCATGGGACCAATGGAGCCTGCCTAAATGGAAAGATCGTTTTCAGAGTTGTCGCCGGAAATTTCTTGGTCGCTCTGATCACTCTGGTCGTTGTAATTGATACGAGCTCTCCTGATAGAGCTCCGTCTGGTAGGTTCAACCGGTTGTTTCGGTTTTTTAGGCGTCGAACTCGAAAACGGTGCCCGTCTTTTCTTCTTGGGGATGGTCGCGGCCGTCGTCGTTGGCTTCGGCTTCTTTTCCAATTCGACATTGGGAACCGGAATGTACGGCAAAGAAGCTCCCATGTGTCTAGTTCTGTCTCGTATTATATCACCAAGCTTCTTCTCCACGTTTTCTGGGATAAAGGACTTGGTGGATATTCCGTGGAGTTCTCCCGAACTGCCAATCGGTTCAAAGATGTCATTCGGAAGAGTCAGCTTGCCGGGCCAGGTGGCCAGATTCCAGCTCTTGAACTTGGCTAAGCTCTTGATAGTGAGCTGCGTGAGATCGGAAATCAGATATAAATTGGCTGAATCTTCAGGCGAAAGCTTGTCTTTGAACTGTTTGACTCGTGAAGACAGGTAGAACAGGAGCGACACATTGTCGACATTGGCAATTAGGTCCAAGGTGAACGAGATGTAGGCGAGAGCAAAGTTCAGAACTTGCAATGTCGACCTGATAGCCTCGTCTGAGCTCGAGGGTGTCTCTTTGGATGTTTCTGCGAGTTCAAGAAATTCCTGGTGGTGAGATAGCATGTACAGCAGTCTAACAAACGATTTTTCAAACAGAAGATTATTCTTCTTGTTCGAAGACGATTTTCTCTTAAACATGGACCGAACCCACGTTTTCGTGTCGTCTTTCAAATTCTCTAACGGCTCGTGAGCGATGAAGAACACGAGCGGCAGAAACCGCTCAGAAACATTGTTCAGCGTGAGATGTTTCTTCAACTTGGACATGAATTGGGTTCTCACGTTCTCATTCTCGTCTTGGATCAAAAATATCAGCCTGTTGATGGTCTGCTGCTGAATGATTAGATTGTAAGTGGGGTATTTTGCTAGCTTCAACAGCTGTATCCCCGCCTCCAGTCGCATTCTCGACTGGTATTTTCTTGGAGTTGGAAACGTTCCGGTCTTCTGCGAAACTATCTCACCCCCGTTTCCCAGAATTGAGTTGAGAAGTTTGAAAATCGGTTCCGCAATCTTATTGGCGTTCTCGGATTTTTCCACCGCTCTTAACCAGTTGACAAAGAATCTCAATGCTAGCAGCTTGGAGTTGCAATCTTTGTTCGTCTCAGAAAGTGAATCGTCCTGGATCCAGGAATTAGAGTCCTCCTCCTCGCCACTTTCGCTTCCAATTGTTCGGTTTCGAAGCAAGACCTTAGACGCAAGTAGCGAGCTGAGCTCGGTGGTCTTATCTTCTAAGAGACCGAGATCGGTCAGAATCAACTCGGAAATCGCAGATAGATGGGTGTTGAAACTCTCATTTTCAAGGTCAAGGGGCCAAACCTTTTCCAGTATTTCTGAAATAACCACGTCTCTCAAAGTATTTGTAGGCGCTTGTCCCAATATCTTCATAGCATACTTGGCCTCCAACGGGGTTCCACCAACACACAACTGCTTGAGATTCTCGTAGTATTGCTCAATTTCAGACACATCCTTTTCGGCCATAATGTCAGGGAACTTCTTGGAGAAATGGTAAATAGCTCTCAAGTCTTTGGCCACAGTGCTGCTTTTTTCGGAAGTAGAAATGCTTTCCACTAAAGTTTGAATATTCGCTTTCAAAACAGCAGGAATTACATTGGAGATGCTGTCGAGAATCTCTTGGGCAGACAGATTTAGCGGATCGGTGGTGCTTTTGCTAATTCTGACGATCTCCCCGACGTTGCTCTGGTTGTAAAAAATTACTGATGACCGGTAAACCAGCAGCTTGACAGTATCTGACATCTCACGAGGAGTCACGCTGACCTCATTCTCCACTTTTATGTTCTTCAGTTCGGACACTTTGCCAAAAAGCTCTTTCATACAGCTGGTGATTGTACGGTAATCCGATTCGACACTTGCACAAAGTTTCATCAACTTGAAAAACCTTCGATTGTTCAACTTGACAAGCTGTTTCAATGCCGACCTGCACTCAAAACTATCAGGGAATCCAGAGGCAAACCACGAGACAACTTTGTCAATTTTGTTCATCAAGAGAATTGAATCAGACGCGTTGGGGTCTATTTCATTGCCTCCATTGAACTGTTCTGCAAATTTCAGCAGCTGGCTCAAAGTGCTCGCGAGTTGCTGCTGACGCTTCACAACAGCGAAAAACGAGTTCTTACCCTTCTCGGATAAATGTTGAAACACCGTCATCAGTCTTTTGGCACGGGAAGCATGATCAGGATCGAAAGGAAAAATCTGCTCAAACAAGGTGACGTCCACCTGGGCGTTTATCACTTTGTCGTTGATATAAATAAGTTTCAGAATGTCGTCTGGAATCCAGCCAACCAAAGCGTCAAGTTTGTCGTCATTTTGGTAGAGCTTGTCGTAGGTGGTGTTGTAGATATTTCCCAAGAGCCCCAAACAGGAATTTCTAATCTCGACGTGTTTTTCTCTCACTAACTGACTCAAAGTGCTCATTATAGTCTGATTGGCTATTTTGGTGACAAATAACTCCGGTGATAGAGTGGAGAGCTCTCTCACGGTGGTCAGCCTCACCCTTTCGTCGCTATCGACCAAGGTCTTGATTAGTCCGTTTGTGAGATCGCCAGCAATTTCGGGGCTGTTGATCAAGATCTGAGCGGTCGATTTGATCCAGAAACTTCTCACGTGGGGCGATCTGTCCAAAGGCTTCTTCGCCCAGCGCAGGTAAGTTTCATTGTGGGTAGAAACAAAATTCACTCTTGATGGCTTGATCGCAAGGATCTTCCCGATTGTCTCTGTTGCGGTAATTCTGATTTTCTCGTCGTCTGCTTCCAACTCGTTGTCGATGAGACCCATGACCGACGAAAGCATTTCAGGGACGTGTCTCCACAATTCAACCGAGAGAGTGTGTAATTTTTTCAGCTGTTCTAGCATTTTGGCCGACTCCTTTTCGCTGGTTTCGTCTTCACTGTCGCGTTCGTCGTTGTTGACCGAGCCTGCACGTTGAAATTTCTCATTTTCCTTACCTTTGGTGACCTCGTAAATAATTTCCGAAAAGAATTGGGTCAGCAGCCTGGACATGCGATCGTAGTTCGAGTTGCAAATCTCAAGTGTGAACTTGAACCCGGGAACCGATGAGTTGGTCCTTTTGAGGGTTCTGGTATTGGCCAAAAACTTGTTCAAAATCAGCTTCAGAGTTTTGTTTGGAACGAACGTGGATTCTGCAATCACCTCGCTCAGTATCTCGCAAACTAGAGGCTCTATTTTCTCGCCAAGACCGTTGAGGGCCGCCAAATCATAAAAGATATCAAAGATAGATTCCACGAGATCATCTGCGTTAGGCAGGTCTGTGATGAGCACGATCGATCGCGTTTCTGCAAGTCTAGTCACCAAGTAAACCTGTTGGTGATAGTATGAGTTGTCTGGATTCTTAAGGTGTTTGAACTGTCCGAAGAAGAGCTTGAACAGATCCGATAGCTGGGACGCATTGTAAGGCGCATCAGGGGCGTAGACACGTAGTATATCCGCAAGGCAACACGCCACATACGCCTGGACCCCCGCGTTTGAGTGTTTGATCAGTTTTTTGTTGAGCAGATCGTCCTTCACCTTGTCGAGAGAGCTCACATCCACTTTGTCCTGGTCCAAAGAAGACAATTCATTGTACAAACTTTGTAGCCGTGTCAAAAGCTCTTTTGTCGCGATTGGCCGGTCCACAGAGGACACAATCTTGTCGTGAAACTTGAGCTTTTGTAATCCTCGCGATATTGCCATGATTTAGGGAGCGATATAGTTGGTGCAATCTAAAGAAGAGAACAAGACAAAAGAGGGAAACTTGGGACAAAGCCAGTTTTTCTACGAGACGCGTAAACTCGCAGAAAGAGGAGCGTATCAGCACAGCCGTAAGATTGTTCGCAAAATCAGCAAAATGTTGCACAGCCATTGTAAAAAATATTGCACAGCCTCAAAGGAGAAAACGAACGCAGTACATCAGACCGGCTGCTGCCTTATATCCCATCAACCGGATCTGATTGCCAGCTGTCTTGGGTTGAGGTTTGCGTAAAAGAGGGAGGAACGATTTTTCGAGAACGCTGCCACTCAACCGTTTATGGCTACAAAAGCAAGGTCTAGGGATCGTTACGTAACAGCCCAGTTGATTCAATTGTTCTCATTTCTCACCTCTTGGATAGTGTTACTGAGATGACTCTTTTTTCAATGTTTGGTATTAGACTAGTGAGAAACGCAGGTGTTGGTGACCCAAGAGTGATGCTGCCCGTACCTGAGCTCCACTCTGAAACTGCTCTGCCCTTATCCATCATTTCGCTGGGTTTTGGAACGCGAGCAACGATAATCGTCCCGTCGATCGATCTTTTGTCCCGAGAACAAGATATTTTGTCCAGGCTATGCAACTTCCTGCGTCGATCGGCAAGCCAATTATTCCTAGTGGTGTACGGGTGTAGATATAGATAGACGAGTCGATTTTTCAGACAAACCGGAAACAATAACGAATTCCGGACAGTCTAAACCAGACAACGATAGGTCTCCCGTGGTAATCAAAGCTGTAGATATTGAACGCAGTACAATCCAGCTCTGTTCCACTAAACTTAAAGCCAGCATCTCGCTTTTCCAAATCCGAATCTAGGTGTGAGGGGTGTTTACAGGTGTGAGGAGTTTTTGTTATAGGTCTGAGGGGTGCTTGGTTCTGTTTTCAGATGTCCTCGTTACTAGTTTCGTTATTAGTTTCGGGGGTCTCTGAAGGTATGAAGGGTGTTCTGACCTGGTATCAGGTTTCTACCGCCCTGAACTTAGGGATGTTTAGATGTCTTAAAGGTACCGGATCGTTGCTTCAGGAGGAAATTACTAAATTTTTTTTTTTTGGCCCTCATCCAGACCTTTAAATCACTGTAACACAAAATTATTGTCGTGATGCCAGTGAATTCGAGCTCAGCCTTTCCCTCGTTTTATAGACTGATCTCGAATTGTCTTCCAAAAAGAAAAACAGTTTTACAGTCTTATTCAGTTCAACGAAAAGCTGGTGATGGAAGTGGACTACAAGAAATAAAACAAAGATTCAACATTTAAATTTCATGAGCTGTCCGAAGAAGATCAAAATTATTCGAGTGAAAATGAATTAGTGAAAGAAGTAACGTTAACGCTTGAATAACTGAGATACTTAGTGGAACCTCGATAAAGCCGTTGGAAGCCTCCAAAAAGATGAAAACTCTTTACAGGGCCTTCTCTCACAGACGGCTCGATCCGCTTAAAACTCTGGAATACTTGACTCAATCTCACGACAAGATTTTTGTGGCAGCGTTAACTAATTTTTTGAATTCAGTGGCCATATCGCTGCCTCCGTATCACTTAATCAATAACGTAAGCACTTGTTCTTTATTTTCAAAATTTATTTTTTATCAAGAGAGGCAACCCAAAGAAGGCTGCTGTAGATGTAGAGAAGCAACACAACTTATCCTCCAAAAAGGCACGTTTTCTTATTATAGGAGTATTCGAAAGTGTTTTGCAGTTGTATAACGAACGACAGATTGTTTCCTAGTGAGATTTCTGCGATATAACCGGTTTTTCTCTTGCAGATAATATGAATTGAAAGGAAGAAAAAGGAAAGAGACGAAACGAGAACATGGCACGTTCTTTTGGCAAGCTTTTGAGCGGTATTGGACACGCTGTTAAAAACAATGACCACACTACAGGCACAGGCTCGGGCTCATCGCTAACGTCATCAAATGCAGGGACCGACGCCTACCATACGGAGAAGTTGAACAAGGTGAACCCCCAATCGAGCATAAAGCTGACAATTAAGATGGAGAGTCCTCCGATTCTGTTGTACGGAACTCCTAGCGAGAGCTCAGGGGCTCTTTTCAGCGGATTATTGGTGATGGACACGTTAATAAAAGAGGTAGATTCTGGTCTCCGGCCCACCGATTCAAACTTTGGAGCCCAATTGGCTTCTACTGAGGCTTTAGGGACTATAGATTCAGTCCAATCCACAATTTCCCTCTCTACTTTGAGCGCGCAACAGCTGAAAAGTGATTACATTGAAGTTCATGAAGTCTCGTTAATGCTGATCCAAGTTGTTGACTACGGGAAACCATTTTTGCCCAACTCGAGCACAATAGAAATGTGTCCTGATTGTCGTCGCAAGACCACAGAGTTGGCTAGTTGGGACGTTCTGGCCAAGCCCACCGGTTTTAGAAGAGGAACGTCTCACGCCTTCCCTTTCAGCCACTTGATTCCAGGGTCGTTACCGCCGACATCGACTCTATCGAACGAGGGGTCGTCTATAAAATACGAGCTGATTTGCAAAGCCAAGTCGGTGAACAGCAAGGGGAAGTTGGATCTCACCAACCTGGCACTCCCGGTGGTTATTCGCCGGTCAATTTTGAGGGGCCAGGACAGAAACTCGTTGAGGGTTTTCCCTCCCACGGAGGTGACAGCCACGGCCGTGATACCCAACGTGGCTTATACCCGGTCTTCATTCCCCGTGGAGATCCGAATGGACAATGTTTGCGCTCCAGAAAGAAGGTGGAGAATGCGGAAGTTGCAATGGAAGCTGGAGGAAAGTGTGAGGGTGAAGGCGCGCCATTGCGAGCAACATGACAGCAAGTTTGCCATGATTGTCGACGCGACCAAGAAGTCCAACAAGGGAAAGAAGAGGCACAAGAACAGCGGAGGAGTTAACAATCCCGCCATAAATTTGTTTTTCGAAGCTCCCGCCAGGCCAGAGCCATTGGAGGCCACCAGTGGAGACCAGACCGATGCTTCTGAAGTGCCGCAACCGGACATCACTCCGTTTGCGTCCAATTGGTCGGTCAACACAAGGGGTGAAGCTGTGCAGCCCCAGGTGTCGCAAAGAAGCATGGCCAGCAATATCAACCCTACAGAAACCAACGAATCGACGCTACAGCCATTGGCGAACCCGGAGTCCGATTTTTACGTGGAGGAAATCAAAACCATCAGTTCTGGCGAGCTCAAATCGGGCTGGAAGTCTGACTTCTCCAACAAAGGACGCATTGAGATTGTTGCTGAGATCTCTGTGATGAATCTGATCAGTATGGGAGTCAATGCCTCGATGAACAATCTCTCGTTAATAAGTTCGTTGAATTGCGACTCGCCCATTTTCAACACGAATCTCCAAAAAGGCTCAAATTGCTCCTGCGATATCGAGGACCACGAGCTCGGAATATTCGTCAACCACAACCTTGTCATCGAAGTGATTGTGGCAGAAGAACTCCTGCACTCGACCAACATCCAGGCGAATAGGCCGGTTTCTTCGCCGAACGGTTTGACTCCACAAAGTTCTGCGTCACTTCATTCTCCGCGGCCATCAAGATCACCGCAACTACGGCCAGCTGGACCTCCTACACGGACCTCAGCATCATCCCCACCGTTGCAATCGCCCCACAACGATGGCGGAACCGGACCAGACCATGTGGGCGGAAACAGATCAGACCCTTCAAACCACTCGACTGGTATTCCCACGGGAGTGGCTCGGGTTTTGAGAATGCAATTCAAGTTGGTTCTGACCGAAAGATCTGGCCTTGGAGTTGCTTGGGACGACGAGGTTCCACCCACTTACCACGCGGTCGGAGCACTGTCTCCACCTTCGTATATCGATGCTACCAGCGAAAACAACCAAACCCCGCTGTTTTCACCATACGTGATTCCTTTGGAAGGCCACTCTGCCCAGAGCCCGCTGGACGAGGTTGTTCTGTTACAGCCAGCGGCCCCCGAATCGGCGAGAGTCCGACAGTCTCCTCGATACGTCGGTGGAAGCGGAACTGCCATCTACCCAAGGGAACTGGAATCGCAGCTGGACGATCTACAGCTTTGAGACCAGTTGCCCGAGCTGTCGTTTGCTAAACATTACTTACTGTCTTTCCACTACACATGAATCTACCATCGAACACTCACGAATTCCTCATCCGTTTGGGTTCTCTGTCCGATTTAGAGTCCGGAGCCCGAGATCTCCCGGAGCCGGAGGGCCCGTCACGAATCCTGTTTCGCGATGAAGAAGACGCTACTGGAGGCATTCTCCCTGACGAGTCTCTCCCGTTGGCACCCCTGGAGCTTGGATTCGACGGAGCCTGTGGCCGGGACGACCCCGCGGTCGTTTGCGTCCTGCCCGCGGCCGCGGTTGACGAGGGAGGCAGGCGTTTCTTCGGCACTAGCAGACAGCATTTTCCTGTGTCGTCGTTGAATGCAATCACTTTGAACGTTTTTGGATGGAACTTGGCAAACGGAACGTACTGATCAGACTTGCAGTTTTTCAGCTCGAACACAGGCTCGCCGCTTGCAAGACCAAACACTTTAGCGTTCGTGTGGTATTCGTAGGTGATGACGAGGAACTCCTCGTCTCCCTGGGGCGAGGCAGCAAAGTCCACCACTCCGATGGGCTCGTCGATCGTGGCCAACGATTTCACGCAGACGAGGTTTTCCGCGTCGATAACAAGGACCTGGCTGTCATTCGTCCCGACGACGATGTACTTGTCGTTTGGCGAGTACTTGATGCTGGTTATTCTGGAATTTGTCAAAGACAGCGTGAACTTGAGCTCCAGTTGGTGGAGTTTTCTCTCATCTCTGGAATAATGGTCGAGTTTGTAGAGCTGCAATTTGCCAGTTTCGAGCGCAAACATAATAAATTTCGAGTTCAGACTCCAATCAAAGTCGTAGATCTTCTCCGAAACCCGGATCGAAATTATCTTGTCAAATTGTAGAGTGGAAGCGTCCAGTATGGTGACCCAATTGTGAGTGTCTACCACCGCCACGTACCCGCCACACTTCGAGTACTTGACCAGGAAGTTAGACTCTCCAGCCGCCACCTTTAAGGAGCGGATTAGCTTGTGCGATTTGTTCTTGAACTCCCACACCTTCACGGTCTTGTCGCGAGAAACCGTGGCCATACGGTTGCTGTTTTTAGGGTCCCATGACAGCGAGCTGACCGGTTTTTCGTGCGCATTGGGTATCACAATCACGTCATCTGTTCGACTACGACTGGTCTCGTATCGCACAACCTTGATCGACTTGTCGTTTCTTCCATATCCTAGTCTGCTGCCGTCCTCGTTCCATTCGAAGCAAACTGTCTTGGCTGGTGGAGACTCTCTTGAGTCCAGTTGGAGCGTGTCAAACTCCCTAGGAAAACTCGTTTTTGTTGTTGAAATTGGTTCCGGCATCGAAAATGCTGATAATTTCGTACCTGGCTCTGGGATCGGTGCTCGAATCGTTGAGCTCTCTGCCAAACGCCTCGCCAAGCTCCTTCTTTCTTTATTTTTCGTCCTCCGCACTGAAATTTTCAAGATCTCAAGTCCTCGCACCTTGAAAAATAGCCAGCGACACGATAGAAAAATGAACATTTCGTTCTGATTTCTCTCACTTTTCAAAGAAACTGGTGCAATTTCGTCCTGTTCTGCCTCCCGATATACTCAACTACACATATTCACGAAATGGTACGCGTTATAACGAGAAGAAGCCGAAAATTACTCCTCCGAACGTCTCTTTCAATTCTCGGTGGACCCTCAAACTCAACCATACTAACATAAATAACGATATCTGGCTTGTGTTTGCAATTGCAAACCAAAAGCTAGAGATCAAACCACACCTATCAGGCTCTCCAAACCCCAAAACAAAGAAAAGCTATACAAAAGTTCAATAAAAAGCTCGAAAAACAGATGGGAAAGCCTAAAAATACGGCAACCAAGAAAGAATACCCAATTTCCAAACGTTGGATCGGTACGTACAGTCCTTATGAGCCTATCCAGTCAAGTCAAACCAACTAACTTCTCGCCCACTTCGGCCTCCAGCCCTCTTGTGCTTTCTTCTCATCGGAGGTGGTGTTCTCGAGATCCTGCGTATCTTCTTCTGATCAACCGGGACCAGGTAACCAGTCCGCTAAACTGGCTTCGACCATTCCAATTTATTCGTTGGTTGTTCTATACTTACACCGGTACTCTGCTGGCTTTACTTTTCCGTACTAGCGCAGACCCGCTTATGTAATCAAAATCCGTGCACCAGAACGAGCCTGCGAGCCAAATTTTGTGGCCAAATTCAAACAATTTTATTTGCTAACGAGATAAACACGACGCTCCTGTTCTTGAACTCTACAAATAACTTTTCCAGACCGCTCGAGGCACCACTATTACGACATATAAACGTCCCATAGAGAATGCTGTCGGCGTTTGGACAAAAGAGGTCTGTCTCAGGACTGAAAGCGGTGTCTTTAAACAGACAAATGCATCGCTTCCCCTTCAAGAGCGACATTGCAATCACTAAAAGAGGCGAGACCAGGATTCTGGCCGGTGCAGGGGGGCGTTCATCTAGGACCGGCTACACGGCCACCGTTTTCGGCGGTACTGGCTTCCTGGGACGGCTTTTGGTGGCCAAGTTGGCCAAACACGGCACCATTACTGTGTGTCCGTTCAGAAACGAGACCTCCAAAAGACAATTGAAGGTGATGGGGGATCTGGGAGTTGTGAATTTTGTTGAATTCGACGTCCGGAATCTCAGAAGCATTGAGGACTCGATTTGCAAGTCGGACATTATCTTCAATCTGATTGGCTCGGATCAGAACACCAAAAACTTCACCATGGCAGACACCAACATTGAGGCCACAAGGAGGATTGCCGAGCTGGCGAAGGTTTACGACGTTCCGCGGTTTGTCCAGGTCTCGTCTTACAACGCCAACCCGAAATCGGAGTCTGTCTACTACGCCACAAAGGGTATTGGCGAACAGGTCTTGAAAGACATCATTCCTGACGCCACTATTGTGAGACCCGGACCAATGTACGGCCGGAACTCTGGGTTTCTCAACGAACTGCTGCCTCTGAAAGTTCTCGGAGGTAATGTTTTGTTCCGCAAAGAGGTTTATCCGACCCACGTGATCCAAGTTGCCGAGGCACTGGAGAAGATTGGATTTGACGATTCGACAGCAGGAAAGACATACGAGCTCACTGGTACAGAAAGATACTCCAAAAAAGAGCTCAGAGAAATGCTCAAATTCATCACCCACATCGGACTGAGTGGCTATTTCCCTGTGGCCGCTGGTTACTATCTTCCGCTGACGGAAAGTCTGTTCAAAGCCTGGTGTTTCATCAATGAAAAGTTGAACTCAAGTTTGACAGCGTTGAACTACGACCACTACACTAGGTCCAACATCAATCACGTGCTAGACCCTACGGCGCTCACTTACAGGGATCTCGGAATGGTCCCCGATGAGCTCGCAGACTGGCTTTACAAGTACGTCAAGCCGCACATTGCTGCCTCCTCTCAGTCGAAAAATAGAACAGTTTACAGCAGAGAGGAGATCGAGAAACTGCGTGATTACGTCAACACCCCAAAGAACAGTCTGGACTTGTTGAACCTCCGGGGCTGATTCTCTCTGACTCGACCACCTTATTTATTTATCTTATTTATTATCTATTTATTATTTATTATCACCTCTATCAATTATTTATTACCTATTTGTTCCCCATTCGTTTCTCAATCATTAACATTACGAACCAAACCGATGACTCAAGAAGTTCATGTCCTCCTCCTCTGCGCTCAACCCGTCCAATCCTTCCTCCTCCTCGGAGAACGCTTCCCGATCCACGTTTTTCTCCTGCTTTTTCTCAACAATTGCGACTTTGTGCTTGGTTTCTCGCTTAAACTTACTTTGAAACCTCTTCAGCATCTCAAGAGTCTGGCTCTCCTTGGGCTCCAGAACCGGTGGGACCGGTCCAGACTGTAAAAGGTCGGGTCCCGGAGACTCGGGCTGTGCAGCGTCGGGTTGCGGGGAATCGGGCTGTGCAGAATCAACTCTCTCCACCTTTTCTTCCTCCCGTTTCAGCTTTTTTCTGGACCTAATCCCTCCGAGACTCTTTATCCGTCTCAACGGAGCAAGGTCCTCGGCCGGCTCGTCCTCTTCGTGGCCGAAACTCAACGCAACCTGCCTCTTGTTACCGGTTCTTTTCTTCTTTTCATCTTGGTTACGTAATAATCCATCCTCCTCGCGTCGCCGAATCGAAAAAAGGTTATCTCCAATCACCTCTCCGCTCAAACCACGAACGGGATACTGCAAAAGTCCTTCAGTATCTTTCTCCGAACTCGAGCTTCCCAACGATTGTAGCCAATAAACTGCATCGCCCTCGACGCGACCCAAAATTGTCCAACCGCTCAGCTCCACGGCTAGCTCCCGCGACGAGCTCAATGTAATCGCATACACGTTTGGAGATGCTTCTAAGTCAACGGCCACCATGAACGGATAGGCCAGTCTCAACCTGTTATTCAGCTCATTGGTAGCAGGTTCGAGTTCCACGGTGTCGGCCATCAGCTCCACATATTTTCCCTTGACGACTCGGTTAATCGAGAGCTTTTTTGGATGATTCACAACCAGCTCTGTTAGAGACCTACTTGCCTGTGGAGTCTCTTTGGCCCAAAGAGCTATTTCCAGTAGACCCTTGGTGGTTTCAAGCTTTATTCTGTCCGATACAGCAGGCTCAATCGTACTCATTTCGCCTGCCAGACAACGCTCCCTCTGCTCATCGATAAGCCGAAGCCTGCAGACAATTTTTCACTTTTATATCGAAAATTATTTTTACGGCTTACATAATCTGTTTTTTCCTGCGCAAGGAGAATACATTATACCAAATGGAAAACATCTATGAATTTAGGTACACTTCAACCAAGACACCAAGAATTAAACCACCCTTTAAACGTCTTTCACCTCACTGCAATATCCGTTGATGTCCTGTCCTCTCATGCCGAACTCGCGATCCAGATGCTCCTCAGCCAGACAATCTGCCAACCAAGACTGGTTGCTCATTGAACCGGCATCAATTCTTCTTTTGGGCTCAAACGTGAGCATTGAAAGTAAAAATCGAGATATATCGTTCGCTAAGGTCTCTTCAATGTGATATTTTTCAGTGAAGACAGCAGACAGGGTCCAGATTTTGAGCTTGGAAATATTCTTGAGCGATTGGTATGATTTGTCGAAAAACTCTCTGGAGTACTTGCACTTCTTGAGGTAATCTTTAGATGGCCAAATCTGTAACAATTCAATGATTTGGGCAAGATGATCATCGTTTTTATTATAGGTGGAGCCTGATTTTGGATCAAAGAGATAATCTCCCGTTATCAATTCGAAGATCAGACATCCTGCAGACCACAAGTCGGTGGAGCATCCCCACTTACCACCAAGGATGACCTCGGGGGAACGATATTGCCGTGTCTGGATGTCGTTGGTGTAATGAAGATTAGTCCAGCAGGCGTTCCCAAGGTCTGCTATTTTCACTGAAATGACAGAATCGAACTCGGCCGCGGTTGTGGTTGATGAAGACTGGTGGGATAACGTTGACAACATAGATTCTCTTCTGGACATAGACCCGAGCGCAGGCAGTTGCGAAACGGGGTCCGCTCCAATCACGTTCAGAGTGAGAGAAGAGATGCGTCTTGGAGCAGGGGTTGGCAGCTCGGGAGTGTTGTGGCTCGACGACAGAGGGTGAGGGAATGGAACTGTCGCTTCTTGTGCGTCGACGTAATCGTCTTCGTTTTCTTCAGACGACGAATACTCTCCTTCTTCCTCAGGAATTGTTTCTGCCTGTGGGTCTTTGATACCAAGTCTTGGGGAGCCTGTTCGAATGCCTGTTGGAAGGATCGGAACTTGACGAGGAGACGGGGAAGGACCTGTTTGAGGAGAAGATTGGGAGAGCGGCTGAGCAGGGATGCCAAGATGGAACGTTGCAAATCCTGGATGGGGTTGGGGTGTATTCGGGACAGGCGAGTCGGCCAAGGAACCATTTTTGTTCGGCGTCGAGTATGGCTTAAAATTGGGGGACTCATAAGAACTGTTTCTCTTCTGCGAAAAGGACAACGAGCGGAAGAAGTTGTCGACGGAGCCCTTTGTCTCGACAGGCGACGTGAGAGGCTTTGAGGACCGAATTGGAGTCGCCCTATGAGAGAAACTTCGGGAGCGACCGAGTTTCGGCGTTGAAGCATCTAGACCGGAGCTGCTCGAAACGGAACCGGCCAAGGAAACAGAGTTGTTTTGCTCGCGCAAGCTCATCAATTTGGCCACTTTTTTACTTCTGCGTTCCTTTTCAAGCAGATGAACAAGCTTCTCAACATCGTTGATCTCAACAAGAACGTTCTCTGGCTTGAGATCTGTGTGGATCAAGCCGCATTCCCTGTGCATGAAGTCCAACGCGAGCAAGAGCTGTTTGGCAATCTGCTTCACCAACGTCAGCGGTAGTCCACCGTAGCTCTCCTTCAAAATGGTCAAATCATTGATGGTACTGATGTGATGTTCCACCGAGATCGAGGAAGAGTTCTCGGCAACCTCTTCGGTGACAGAGCTCTTTTTGAACTCGTTCGTCTTGTCCTTTTGAAACTGCTTGTATCTCAGTAATAGACTTAGCATGTTCTCTCCTAAAACCTCGAAAATCATGCAAATATGCTCTCCGTTTGGACCTACGTGGATGAAGTGGTCTAAAAGCTCCACGATATGCTTCTTACCCGGATGCGAGGCGGGACCGTTCTTTACCTTCTCCAAAATCTTGATTTCATCAATTGCCGCTTCTTTGTAATTTTTGGAAGACCGCACAATTTTGATGGCAACGTGTCTGGAGTTTTTGGAATCATAAGCAAGCCAGACCGTGGAGAAATGGCCCCATCCGAGCTTTCGGACAATCAAATACTGTTTCTCCGTCCCGTATCTTTCGCCTATGTAGGTAGGATGGTAGCCTCCTTCACAGTAGTCCTTGATGTCCTCCTCTCTCTTGAGATCTTCCTCTTCTTCCTCCGACTCGGACGAGACTCCAAGCTCCTCAGGGCTGTATTGGCGGGGATCAGGGTCTGAAAGTTCAGACTGTTCCGGGTTTGTCGGCTCTTCGCGCGAGTGCGAGAGACTCGTAGCGGGACCTGGGGAAGCAGGAACGTCTGAATCTGGTGTGTGATGCTGGTGTGGGGCGTTCCGATGCTGTTTCTTTAACAATGAGGACAGATTGCTGTGTACTGTATCGGTTGGAACGCTATGTTTGGAGAACGAAAGCCTGTGTGTGAGAACTTTGAGACTGGGCAACCGATTAATTCCGCTCCCCGATCTTTGATGGGAGTATGACTGTTTGGTACTGGCGCTGCGGGTACTGTGTACGCCGTGATGGGTGTTCCGGCTCTCTTTGGCCGATAGGGCACTCGATTGCGACCCCACGGATGAAACCGTCACCGTTGGCGTCAGAGACGGCGACTCGGACCGATCCGCAACACCCTCACCGGTGTCAACCGCGCGTGCGGTGGATTCCATGCTTGTTGTGGTGCGTGGTGGTATGCACTGAGACTATGTCTGATGTTTTCTAAGGGCAGCCTTACAACACAAAGGCCGCGAATAAAGCCATAAAAAAGGTGCTGTCCGTAAAAATCCAGCGAGTTCCACTATCAAATGAGCCCTGTTGCTGTTTGCAGGGAAAAATTGCCTGCACAACGCTTGTATACTGAATGAAAACAAGGAAAATTGCCCTTGTTCCCCTCTCCGATCAACCTGAATTACCCTTTTTTTCGCACTCAAAGGAAAAAAGCGAAAACTGCAGAAAAAATTACCTCTGCTGCCTTTCTGAGACGCTGCCGAAACCGACAACATCCCAACACCAGAAGAGAGGAGAGCGGGGAGGGGAGAATTAGAGAGATTGGATTGGACATGCGAACACCAAACGGGGGAGGAGAAGTGGCGGAGACGGGGCTTGTTCCTGACTGGTGTCCGGCTTGGCGAAAAGGCGGTGACGGGAAATACAATGACAGACTGGATCGCCGGCAAGGAGAATCTGACGGAATTTTGGTTGGCCAGGAGTCTGCAAAGCCCGACGACGCGACGACGCGACGACGCATCGTGTCGTCGCGTCGCGAGATGAAACAAGTCTGGTTTTCAGCGTCCACGGCTATCGCTCCCGCTTTATAGCCCGCTCCAGGTAACGCGTATACTCAGGCCCAATTTTGGCACATTTCTCCGTTCCCTGCCTTAAGCTGCTTTCCGTGCTTCGTGCAATTTTCCGCCCATCCCTCTCCCCGGATCTCGCTTCCCAAAGGGGAAATCGGGACCACAAATCCTGCTGACATAATCAGATTCCCGGCTCTCGAGTTAAAAAAATTAATCAATATATAACTGCGACAACGGTTTCCGTTGACTGTCTTAAATTTCCGCTCATTACACCATCTGGCAACCTCGACTGAGATCCTCTGCTTAATCCCTTCGCAATGGCTGCCGCACAAAACACGCTTTTACTTGCCACGCTCACGGCACTGGCCTCGGCGCTGGTTGGATATTTCTACCTGGCTCCAAAGGAGAGAAAGGTGTTGAAGACAGACGAGTTCCAAGAGTTCCCGCTCATTCAAAAGACCGTTTTGACCCACAACACAGCCATCTTCCGTTTCGGCTTGCCAAGACCAACCGACATTCTTGGCCTGCCCATCGGGCAACACATCTCGATCGGGGCAGTTATCGGGGGTAAGGAGATCGTCAGATCGTACACTCCAATGTCCCTAGACGAGGAGTGCAAGGGATACTTTGACCTGTTGATCAAGGTGTACGAGCAAGGTAACATCTCAAAACACGTGGACAACCTCAAATTGGGTGAAACTATAAGGGTCAGAGGTCCTAAGGGATTCTTCACCTACACTCCAAACATGGTGAGAGAGTTCGTGATGGTTGCAGGAGGTACTGGTATCACTCCAATGTTCCAAATCATCAAGGCCATTGCCAACAACCCAGCCGATAACACCAAGGTGACTCTTCTCTACGGTAACGTCAACTACGACGACATCCTCTTGAAGCCTGAATTGGACGCTATCACCAAGCAAAACTCTAACATCAAGGTTTACCACGTTCTCAATAACCCTCCTGAAAACTGGGATCAAGGTTCGGGCTTTATTACCAAAGACATCTTGGCTGAACAGGGTCCTGCTGTCGCTAGCGATGTGCAATTGTTGCTCTGTGGTCCTCCTCCGATGACTTCTGGTCTCAAGAAGGCTGCCGTCGAGCTGGGCTTCCAGAAGGCCAAGCCTGTTTCAAAGCTTGGAGACCAAATCTTTGTCTTTTAAGTAGGAATGTCAAATTAGAGCTAATTACAAAATTTTGGAAAATGCCGGTACCCCTCCGGCGACGGAGTAAAATTTCCGCCGCTGTCGGAGCTTGTATTTTCCGCCTAACTTAAATCCAGTTTCAGCTCAGCGACTCGTTGATCAACAGCAGATCCCAGGTTGGTGAACGGTTTCAGCAGCAGCTTGTCGTGCAAAGCGTTCAATGCTTTTATCGTGTCCTTTCTATCTATAACACATGAAATGTTGATCTCGTTAGCACCCTGACTGATCATCTCGATGTTGATTCTTTCGTCGGCCAAGATCTTGAAGGTGGCTCCCGCGATGCCTATCAATTGCTTCATGTGGATACCGACAAGGGAAACAATACACAGGTCCTTGGTGACGTCACAATCTCCGTATTTCTTGAGCTCCTCGAGAGCTTTTCCAAAGTTGTGGCGCAGCTCATTGGTGTAATGGAGGGCCATTGAAACATGCACCTCAGACGTGGAGATCAGGTCAACAACCAGTCTGTGTTTGTCCAAAATAGTGAAAACATTGGCCAAAAACCCGTGCGAAAGCGTTTTTTTGTTGGAATGAATATTGAGAACGGCGATGTCCGACTTGGCTGTCACGGCGGTAGCAGTCTTGGTAAAGGAGAATATGCTGCTAGGAATCTTCTCCACTGAGATCGGAGGATGTGGCGGCGTTTCTTCTCCCTTTTTGGCAATGTTGTCCGGGTAAATGATGGTTCCCTCACCTGTTGGATTCACCACATTTTTGATTCTGATTGGGATCTTGGCCTTGATGACCTGTTCCATGGTGAATGGGTGTATCACTTCTGATCCGTAGTACGTGAGCTCGGCCGCCTCGTCCGGAGTCACTGACTTCAACAGACGGGCATTTTTCACTTTGCGGGGATCAGCAGTGAAAATACCGTCAACCTCTTTCCAAATTTGTAGCTCTTCAGCGTTGAGTCCAACGGCGGCCAAAGCAGCACATAAGTCTGTATATCCGCGACCAACAGCAGACAAAAGTCCACCTGGAATAGTACCGAAAAATCCCGTGACAACAGGAACAGTTCCCTCGGGGAGCTTGAGAACCTCTTCCGCGAGCAACTCGCTAAGTTCGTTGTAAAAGGCAGCATCCAAACCATTAGAAAAGTCTCTATGCGCAGAAATAACAGTGGAAACATCAACGTATTGCGCACTAACACCCCGATCTTGCAAAATATAGCTCATAAACCGACAACTCAACTTCTCCCCACATGCCATAACCGTGTCGTTGGTTTTGGCAGAAACCTCTCCAATAACACAGCATGCATCCAGCAATCTCTTGACCCCTTCAATCTCCTTCTCCGTCTCCTCTATTAGCTTCTCGCGCAGCTCAGAGTCCCTGATCTTTTCCTTGGCGTTGCTTATGTGGTCCTCTAAGACCAGATCGAGTACCTTGCGATACTCGTCCTCCCTGTACTCGGCAGCCAGCTCCGAGGCCAGCAGAAGTCTTGTTGTAGTACCCTCGGACTTTGTGTTGGTGGATCTGGCACTGCAAACAACAGCCACCTTGTTGCTACCACAATAGCTCTGGACAATATCGTCACAAATCTGCTCGGGGAATTTTCCCACGCTGGTTCCTCCAAACTTCTGGACGATCCATCTTCCTGACCCCAAAGAGCTCAAGGACGATGTTGACGCGGCCAAACTTGACATGTTGTGTATAATATTAGGGGTGATATTCTACGATTAACCAAATCGAGCAGAACAGCTTCTTGGCGGGTAAGTAATCTGACGATACGGGTCTATAATGGGTGGACTGGATCAACAATGTTCAGATAAATGTAATCACCATTTGCTTCGATGCCAATGAGTCACCGGCATCTAGATAATTAAGTATCCCCGGCCTGAAAAATTTCAAGCTCGTGAAAAATCACGAATATTTTTTCCGCCGGTACCGGAGACCGGGTTGCACAGCCACGTTTTTGAGATCGCAGTGTGCTCGTGATTATATAAGCGATTAATAATCGGTAGTCAGGTCCGAAGAGAGGAGAAGAGCGAGTAAGCGAAGGTGAGGAAGAGAGCGAGCTGAGTTACTCGAAGTCGGTGTCCAGCACCACCGGGAAATGGACCTCTTGGAAGATAGAGTTTTGTCTGACTGGCTAGCGCGGGAGACTGGAGGTGGCGTCCGAGGTTGTTGAAGCCAACTGAAGGGGGAAGGGGGTGACGACGACATGAAGAAGGTCTTTCGCTCGCGTAATGTTTCTTCTTTCCTACTCGCGTAGTATTGTCTGTACTTCAGTCAAGTGCTCACCAGCAGCTGTTCCAGCTTGAAGATCCCGTGGAGTCTCATGCTTATAATATGGCATGAAGTGAGATTCGGCGATCCATCCCCACAGAAACAAAAGTTCCGCAGATTCCCGATTAGGGAGTTGCGATCGCGATAAGGAATTTTTCATGCCAGATTGACCGTCTCCGTGGCCGATTCCTCGAGGAAGGTAAGGCTCAAACTAAGCCCGGTTCTATATATATCGAGCAAATTGCATGTATTGTAAACTCATGGGGTTCTTACGATTTCAAGCACTTAGCAGCAAATCCATCATGCAATTGAAAGTTCCTGATATCGACGTCAACGAGAGAATTAACAAAGACATTGCCACTCTGATCAGACCTTGGCGTCTTCCTAAACCAAAGAAATATGCGCTCCTGAACGCAGGTATTGTTGACAGCAAAGAGGGGAGCGTGATCAAAGGTTTGGCAGTGGTCACAGCGGACGGAAAAGTGCTAGATCTGGTGCCAAATGAGACCGAATTCGACCCGAAGGAGTACGAGGTGGTGGATTGCGACGGGAAATATATTTGTCCTGGGCTTTTTGATTTCCATGTTCATTCCAATAGCTCTCCCGGCGAAACAGGATTGGATAAGCTCATGAATCTTCCTAAAACCACCGGCTTGATGAGAGTCGGTAAAAATTTGGAACTGATGCTGGGGAGAGGATTCACTAGCATCCGGGATTGCGGCGGTGCTGAGCGGTATATTGCCGATGCAATCGAGGAGGGAGTCATCCACGGACCAAGACTCTTCTTCTGTGGCCATGCGATTTCTCAAACTGGAGGCCATGGAGATATGAGGGGGCACGATATGCCTGGAGATGCTTACGACAGCTGTTCGTGCCACTTGAATGCAATATCCAAGGTCGCCGACGGAGTCACTGAGTGTCTCAAAGCGGCAAGAGAAGAACTCAGAAGAGGAGCCAGTTTCATAAAAATTATGGGCGGGGGAGGAGTGGCATCGCCAACAGACAGACTGACCAACACTCAGTACACATCCGAGGAGATCCAGGCTTTCGTGAAGGTGGCAGATAGCTACCACACGTTTGTCACTGCTCATGCGTACACTCCTGAAGCCATTCAACACTGCATCAACAACGGTGTTCGTGGAATAGAGCACGGTAATATGATTGACGATGCCACGGCCAAACTTATGGCTAAAAAAGGTGCCTATCTCACTCCAACTCTCATCACCTACAAAGTGATGAGTTCGGACCAATTTTCGGACTTTTTACCCGATGGGGGGAAGGAAAAAAACAAAGACGTTCTCACAAGGGGACTTAATTCGCTGTTGACCGCCAAAAATCATGGGGTCAAGATTTGCTACGGGTCTGATCTGCTGGGCTCTCTGAGCGGTTACCAGACCGGAGAGTTTTTTCTGCGGGGCAAAATCTTGAGCCCCGCCGAAATTCTGAGGTCGGCAACTGTTACTCCGGCCGAGTGTTTAGGGGTGGAGGAGACGATTGGCCAGGTCAAAAAGGCATTTATTGCAGATCTGCTGATTCTTGAGAAAAACCCTTTGGAAGACATTACCATCTTGGACGAACCAGAAAAGAACCTGTTGGTTGTGATGAAAGACGGAGTCGTTTTTGTCAGCAATTGGGAGAGCATGAAGTGCGAAGTTTAAGAGATAAGGGATGAGAAAGATAACTCGAAGACGGTTTATGGACTGAGAGAAAATAGCTAGAAATCTCGAAAGTTGCAAAACTAACGAAAAGTAACGCTTGTTCGAATCTGAAACTCAGAGCAATCCAAGGCGCAATTGAGACTACCTCGTCGTGTTTCAACTTATAAAAAATAGCTCATAGTGAGCAGTTTTTCGATCATCTGCAAGGAAATTCGGCTACCGAATAAACTTTTCAAACATTAAATAAGCTTTTTTGGCTACCAAACTTTTTTTTGCGGCCAATATATTTTTGTGCTACCAAGAATTGTATAGTTATCTTTTTAGCCATAAGCAGCGTCTTTATAATACTGACTCATCTATCAGGAGGGTTCACAACTCTTTCCCCCGAACCTAAACTGGATACCTCAGTAACTGTACCGATGATAAAGATCCTGCCTGTCTGTAAGATCCACGGTAACATCGTACTCAGGAACTTGTCCTTCCTCCGCCAGCTTATCTCTTCTTTTGTTCTCGTGGACACACTTGAAGCGATAAGCCAGAGTGGCTATTTCCATGACGACCCAGAAAGCTATATCAGTGACGATACCAGCTTTGAAGGTCGGGTCTTTAGAGTAGTTCCACCATTGTGGACTGATAACCGCTGCCACAGCGTAGCCAACGTAGAACATGTTACTGACGATGGCCTTTTTGGTGTTTCCTCTCACGTTCGAAGCGGTCAAACCCAGAAGAATACAGTAGAAGGACGTAATGCAAGAGCCCAACCATCCGCCCACGATCAAACCCCAGCCTGCTCCGTCCCTCATGGTTAATAGCATGATATTACCTGCGAGCGGAACAAGAACTAGCACCATGATCACATAGCAACGCTGTTTAGGGAACACCCACAGCATGAGAGCACCAATCCAAATCATCAAAAATTGGATTGCTCCCGAGGGTGAGCTATACTCCATTGTTTTGAACTTGTCGTAGCCAAATCCGTTGATGATCAAGGTCGAGAAAAGTATCGGACCCGAAGTCACTGTCGTGATGAAACCAAAGGCGAATGTCGACCACATGACCCAATCAGTCGCACACTCCTTGGCCTGGGCCCAATCCCAGGACCGCTTCTCTCCTCTGTCCGACTCCGCCAAAATTCGGTGGACGGCAATTTGTCTCTCCCTCTCGGTCAAGAACCAGGCTTCTCCTGGACTTAGCGGAACAAGAAAATAGAACAGAGCACCAGCAACCAAAGTGACTGATCCGCAAACGAGGAAACCAACCCTCCAGACTGCGAGAGAAATGTGGTCTTCTCCACGACCGATCCCGTAGAACAGGTACGTCGCAAGAACCTGGGTGATGGCATTGCACGAGATCCACGTGGCTGTTCTCAGACTGTGCTCGGCCTTCTTGTAGTAGACGGACGTGACGATCACAAACGACGGAGAAACGCAGCCCTCGAAAAATCCCAACAGAGCACGGACTGCAACAAACCCGCCGTAGCTGTCTGGAGCGGCCAGACACATGCACACAGCCGCCCACAACATTATACAGGCCCCGGTGACCATCTTGACGGGAAACTTACTCAAAAGGTACATGTAGATGAACTGAGATCCCAGTTGAGCGAGGTAGAACCCAGACGTACACCAGCTGAATTGACCTCCCGTAAGGTGTAGATCTGTTTTCAACCCAAAAATAGCAGCATACGAGAGCGACTGTTTGTCCAAATATTGAGAGAAGAAAACCAAGCACATGATCGGAAGAACGCACTTATCAATCTTCCTCACCACGCGTTTTTCCTCCTCGGGCGTGAAGTCCAAAAAGTCACTTGGGGTTTGACTGGTAACTGTCACGATCCCCACATTTTTCTCGTTTTCTGAGTCCCCGGAAACCTTATCGGCTTCGTTGTGGACCTCAATGAACCCCAGGTTGGATTTTTCGGCAGACATGATCGAACACGACAGTTATAGTGCTCTCACCTACTTGCTGGAACGGTCTTTCAGATCTAGAAATAACCTGAAAACGGTCCCTTTTTAAATAGGGCTAGCAAAGGAGTCGTCAGCAAGCTCCCACGAAATGGCCGCCGCGCTGATACTAATATGCTTCGAAATCCCTATTGGGGCCTAATTAGGACACCTACGTTTTAGTTCTGATAAGATAAGATTGTGAAAGATTTTTGCGCGGCTCGACCTTACAGGTTCTGCCGCGACGCCCCAAAGGGCGCTTGCGAGGTACAAGGAGGACGTCAAAAAAATCGCGGTGCGAGGTGTAGATAGATAAGATACCAGGCGTCGTCGATCAGCCAGCGCACAAACTCCAGTCGAGCTTGTCGACGACGATCTGCCAATTACAATAGCGAGCCCCGTCGGGATTAACTATCCAGAACTCCTGTATAATTTGCCACACTCGGCAGACGTTTGCGTCCCGGGAATGTGCCACGATCTGCAGGTATATGTCTTTCACGGTCATTCGGTCTCTGGCCTCAGCTGCCGCTGCCCCTGCTACCAGCAGCGGAAACGCGAGATAGCCGTCGAGGTCCGTATTGAGGAGGATTTTCATGGAACGAACTAGATGCAGTAAAAGCCGCTTCACCTCGAAATTCAGCGAGGACACTTCTTTGAACTTTATCAGCACGAAAAGTTTGACGCAGAGCTGCATCACTTCGAAATACGTCAGATGAAGCTCCGCCAGCGCCGCGCTCATTGAACTGAAAAGGGTTTCGCTTGGTTTCGTTTGCTTTATTTTTTCCATCATCGACTTTGCCTGGTGCTCCACCCAATCATGGAACTCTATTCGTTGATCTTCGTAGAGCTCGTACTCCTTGGACCTCAGAATACCAAGCTTGTCAGTCTCAGACTTCCCCTCCATCCCGAGCAGTCGGTAAACCCGAAACAACTCGTTTTCTCTCGCGGTGAACTCCTCGTACAGGTTGTTGATTTCGCCCAAACACAGGTAGAGTCCGTCGCAACCACCCATAAGCGGGCTTATCGCGGTACTTGTCGAGCAAGACTCTCGGCCTGCGCCTATCGCCCGCTCGTACTCAATGAGCGGGAACACTGTGCCGAATCTAAGCCCCGGCTGCACTTTCAGCACATCGTAGTAAAAAAAGAGCTTGACGAGTCTCTCTGCCACGGGAACTTTCTGCAGCAGCGGACCGAGGCCAATTTTCCGCAGAACCCGGTGCAGGTTGTTGAAACTCTTGCGCCATTCCCGGGTATCTCCCGTGGAAGAACCCCGCAAAATATGGCACCACAAGCTGACTACAACGCTTAGCAATTCCTCGTTCGTAAATGTCGTCGAGCCCATTACTTTTCGAAACAGGTCCTCGCAGAGAACCATGGATTTTTGCACGTAAATCATCGACTTCGCAGAGTCTTTCGGCTTCGAAACCAACGCTCCCCAGCCACATAATGCGTACAGTACGGACTCGTTTTGGGACGCAAGGGAGAGGAAAAGCGGCAAAAATTGGCTGTATTTCGGTGACATAGAAGCAAAATGTCTGAAGCTATGCAAATGCCCTTTTACCTGGTCGTCAAGGGTTACAGAGAAGAAGCCCGAAAGACCGTAACTCAGTTGCGTTCTGGACATTGCGAATTCATGAACTTCTCTTTGCCCGAAATTGGCAGCCAAAGGATGAGACAGGACAGATCGCCATTGAGCAGACAGACTCGACGGGAAACAATCTTCTTGGAAGAACCCTGTATGGCCTTCTAGATTGATTCCGGCTAGACCGATCTGATTGCTTGTGTAGCACGGACCTAGACGGGGGAAAAATTGATTCACCTTGTAGCTACGCTCAAGCTCACCACCAAGACTTCCTACGCAAGAATCAATTGACACCGTAGTGCTCTCGGATCTCCCATTGACGATCCCGGCTTCTTGCTCCCGGCTCCTATCACCGCTAGTATCTTCTTCCTCTTCCGCCTTTTTAAGGGCTTTTGACTTTAAAATGGACTTTTTTCTCCAATACTGGTCTCGGTAAACACAGCTTACATTTCGCTTGAAACAACTCGCACACATTGGCTTGTTCTCGTCACATCGGGTTTTCCGTCTCCGACATTCTTCACATCGTCCGTACGATCTGCTAGATTTTACCGTGATAAACTTGTGAACCACCTGATTGGCACTATACATCTATGGGAGTCTCTATCAGTGAGAGAAGCACAACAATGCAACAGTGACACAGAATCGTGGAGAAAAACATAAGGACATATTGTTTTGGTTCCTGGTTATATCGATCAAATTATTTTCATCTTCCCTCATAGCGAGACTCCGGTCCTTATCAGCGTTCTGTAGTCGCTTCCCGGAGCAACTCAACAGATCACACCGGCTAAGTAGTTCCTATGCATGGGCGTGTGGCGTAGTTGGTAGCGCGTTCGCCTTGCAAGCGAAAGGTCATCGGTTCGATTCCGGTCTCGTCCATATATTTTTTTGAGCTTTGTAAGTTTTAACACCCGTGCACCAGCAAATATTTTATTAAGGTATAGACTCACTGTAAAATAGTATCGTCAAATCAAAGTACCCGTCAAGGTAATGGTCCAGTTAATCTCGCGTTGCTCGCAATTGAATCACTGGAGATGGGCGGAAATGCTTCGAAACAGGCAAGGAAACTGAGGACTGGTGTTCCCAAGGTGGTTCCATCCTTGAATGCGGAGAGTGCAAAAGTCGATCATTTGGTGAAAGAACACCGGCTAGGAGAAGAGATCGCTGAGTCGGACTCGCAAGCGGCCAATGGTGATAGAATCAACCACAAAAGCAGCACAGAAAATGATTTCAAAAGAGCCCCACGTGACTCATTTGTTGAGAAAGCCATTTCATTGGGTGTGGTTGGTGTGAACAGGAGTGAGCCAAAACCTGGCAACCACGAGTCTTTGAATCTGCTGAAAAACAGGGCCAACGTTGAACGACAGTACAGCAATTTGATGGAGGAAGACGAAAACAAAAACTTGAAAGCCGATAAACACGAAGTGACAAAGAGTACCCGTCGAACGTTTGCGTCGTCCGAATCAAGTGGGGACAGAAGTCTTCTCAACAGTGGATCTTTAACAAAGCTAATCAAACAGTACAAATCGGAACCGGCGAAGTTCGAGCCCAAGTCTTTCAAAATCAACGAGCAGACTTGGCGTGAGCTGAAAAATTTGATTGATTCAGGAGCTTTGGACTTACCTCAGCACTCCATCAAACTTTCAAGACAAGGGGGAGTGGACTCCAAGGATCGGTTCATAATAGTGGAGGGAGACCAGACCGAAGATCAAGAACAGATTCTGAACAAAGTTTCGGATGACCTCATTGAGAAACCAGGCCACAAGAAGTCGCAGCGTGTCACTCGAGAAGTGAAAGAAGTCAAACGAACCTTGTGAAAATCGCCTTTATTTATTGCTTACTGTACATGTACATAATTCGTCACCACTTTAAAATATCACTCTAGTGTGCTTCTCGAACCAATCGTCGAGAAAGTCCTTTGGTATAACTTCTTTCCTTTTTATTCGAAACAGACGGTCGTCTATTTTGAGATACTTCAGCCGGAGATCTTTGGGAGGAAACGGCGGCTCGTTAATGAGCTTGAGAGGGAAATGCTGGACTCTCCACCAATCGTCAAAAACTCCGGGATATGTGTTGCCCAGCCCCCAATGAGTCTCCACCGAGCCCGGTCCTACCACCCAAAAATTCTGCAAGTTCGGAAGATGTGAAAAGAACTCAGGCTTAGAGTTCAATAGGATTTCTTTGAAGTAGGTTTGGATTCTCAAAGACTCCAAATTCGGGTAAAATACAGTGAGTAGGAGAGACTTGAATTGAGAAAGTTTGAGCTGTCTTTGCATTTCAAACAAGTCCTTTGCCACCTTTATCTCAAAGGACAGCTTTTGGAGGGATTTTGAGTGCCAAATGATTGCCCGAATGTAGTCCTCTAGCAAATCGTCCAGCGACTGAGCTTTCAGGTCGTTGTATCTGACCACCAGGTCGAGTTCCAGCAACGAGTTCTGCGGGAGTTTCAGCAAAAACGATGGGATCGAGTCGCTGACCGACTGGACGATGTCCAGTCTCAGGAATTTTAGGCTTGTGGGTGCGAATTCGTCAAGGAACGAGTCCGAAGTTGGTGAGATTTCCACCAGATTGGACAACTCAAGAAAGATCAGTCTATCTTGCAAGACGGAAAGCTTATCACTGTCGGAGGGCCTGGAAATCATGTTCACGAGGCTCAGCCTTTCCAGACAGGCATATTTTCCTTGGAAACTTGGTAGGCTGGAGTCTATCCCCGAGCCGATTTGCTCTCTCAGGGTCAGCCTGTGAGAATGCGAGACGAGCCTCAGGCTCTTGAGGGTCTCGTTTCGCGGGCTTACAAGCAGCTCAAGCAACTCCAGGGGCCCCGGTCCAAACAAGTACGGTCCTATTGCCAGACTTTCGAGCTGGAGCTTGTTAGATGGACCGACAGGCTCGCTTTCGTTGCTGAAGATGTTGATCAGATAGGACAGCTGCTTGACGCCAGAGGGAATCTTCCGGAGCAGCGAGAGACCCACTGGATGGTTGAGATGTAGGGACTCCAGGTGGGTGAATTTCTCCAGATTTAGCCGCAAAACGCCCTGCAGTTCGATGTACTCTTCAGGAAGGTTCACCACGCTGAAGCGTCTGACCAACCGAAGGTCATCGCCGGCGTTCTGGAAGAAAAGCTTGATGTTGGATTTCGTCCGTATATACGCCGTTGAACATGTTTCAAAAAGCTCTTCGTTGAACCGGCTGAAGTTTGAGTCGATCGTGATTGATCTGTACAGCTGCGGCTTGCAGACCACCCGGTAGAATCTGTTGGTCAGTTGGAGGTTGGCCAGGTCGAACTGGTTGAGGTGCTGCACTACCAGAGTCTGTATATCGGCAATCTGGAGAAAATCATGGAATTCTCCCATGTTCGCGTCACTTCGGAGACATTCGGAAGGTTGGTAAAGAAGAAGAAGAAGAAGAAGAAGAAGAAAATGAAAGATGAGTAGAAAGTTGCCCTTTTTTTCCCCTTTTATCGTCCCTCCTCAAAAAGTACATTTTGTGGCGTAATTTCGCTGTGGCAAAAAAATAAAATAAAACAAAAAAACAGTAATTGAGGCCACTTTGTTCTCTTAGACGGCCGCCAGACAGCTTTTGGTACGGGAGAAACGGTGCACAAAGTCGGAAAAATGAACCTGGAGATGAACGAAACAAGCATGGCGCATCAGCTGGGGAAAGTGGATCAACTGGGGCAACTGAACCAGCTAGGCCGTCTGGGCCTGGATTCTCCGTACCAGCCTGAACATCGGCAGTACGATGACATGTCGGTGGTATCGACAGTGGCCACCGACACGCAAAACGAAACCAACATGAGTGAGGAGGACGAAGACCTCGAATTCTACTCCAGTCTGAACCGGGAGTCGTTCCAGTACAACTTGTCGAAGCTGCCTACGGCCAAGCAGACGGCAGCCCAGTTTGATCCATCCGAATTCTTGACGATGAGCTACAAGTACTGGTCGCTGGATGATTTGATCAAGTCCCTCGGGTTGCTGCTGCACGAAATTGACCAGGAGCTGATTGATCTGGTGAACAACGACTATCTGAACTTCATCCAGCTCGGGAACTCGATCGATGGGTCGATTGACCTGATCCACGATTGCAAGATTGACCTCAACGGGTACATCAAGGAACTGTCCTTGGCCAACATGAAAATTAGCGGCGATCTGGAGATCGTGGATGATCTGCTCGCGTACAAAAAAAAATTGAGTCTTTTCAAGGTGACGATCAACTACATAATTTTGCTCGACGAGCAGATCACGGTGTTCAATCACCTAATCGACCAGTTCCAAAGCCGAGACCTGAAAGAACTCACCATCCTGTTTTTCTCCATCAACAAGATATTTCAGAAATTGGCCAAATTCAAAGACAGCATCGACTTCCTCAACTCGCTCAGCAAGAAGATCACCGCCCTCAAGTTCGAGTTCAAAAGCGTTCTGGACGTTCAATTGACCGAGCTTAGACAATCCGCAACAAAACAGTCCAAGGACCAGCTGCTGGAACTGCTCAAGGTGTACAGAATCCTCGACGAGTCACGAAGTTTCATTAAAATATGCAAAAAGGGAGCTCAATAAATAACCGGTACCCTCCAAGAAGCGGTACTATAATAATACAAAAGCGAGGCAGGAGTTTAGACAAGGCAGGTCGCCGCGTCGTTCAAACTTGTCGTCTCGGAGTGCGCACCGTCAGCAAGCCAGTTCAAGTCCAGGTTCTTGTAAACCGACTTCTGCACCTCCTGCCAAATCTGGAACTTTAGTTCATCGTTCATTTCCGGGTTGTTCTTGACGAGGACCCGTTTATACAAATTGTCGTCGTCTCTTCGGCTGCCCAGTCTCTTCACTTTCTTCAGGTTGTTGACTTTCAGCTTGAACTCGGATCTGCATTGGTTCTCAATAGCCAGATTGAGCAGAAAGTTTTCGACAACATTGCGCCATTCAAATTTGAGAAAGCAGTCGTACTGATGATTTAGGTAGTTTTCCTGATCAAATGCTTCACACGGAACGTTGTAGGTGTTGACCAGTAGGTTCTTGTGTCGTAGTCTCGCCTGCTGAACGATGTACTTTGCCGTCTTGAGCCGAAACTCAAAGTCAAACTTGCTCTCAAGGTAAATGTCCGAGTTGACCAGAACCTCCACATACTGGAGGTCCGATGCGTCCAGGGGCAGGTACTGGATTCTGAAGGTCAGGTTGGGGTATGGCGAAATTACTTGCGGCACCTTTCCTCCCCACTCTGGCCGGAGCTCGTCAACGACCAGAAGCGACCTGATGTCGTTGAGTTCCCAATTCTTCAAATTTCGCTTGGTGAAAGTTGGCCTGCCGTTGGAGAATCGCTGAACCTGCAGCTCTTCCGAGTAGTACGACGTGAAGTCCTTCGGCAGAGCGTCGTTGAGGTGAACGTACCCATTGAACTGCTGCCCTGTGTGGAGATTGTCTGTGGCTACCGACGGCAGCGTGGTATTTGTGTATATTGCGGTCAGTTGTTCGTTGGTGAAAAGCGACGACTCCAACGTAGAGTTCGTTCGGTACCGGCTCAGAGTAGATAGCCGGGAGTCTCGCTCGGCCGAGTCGATCGACGCATCGTCGGACGAGTCTTGGTCCAGCGACGATACAGTCACTGCCCTTCGCAGAGGCGAGCTTCCGTACGTGAGCGACTGCGTTGTCTCCTGGGGAGCCTGCACCGAGGGTGTCTGAGACACTCTCAGCAGGCTGCCCACCATGCCCGAGCGCCGGTCATTGCCGCCTATTGACGATCCCGAGCGCCGGAGCCGAAATCTTGAATCGCGCTGTTGTGGCTCTGTTGTTGTTTGCGTGCTATGGTCCCTTCTAAACCTCTCCAGATGTCGATTCACGTCTTCCCGGGCCTTGATTTGGAACTCCCGCGGCGTGGTGAACGCCTCTCGCCCGGACTTGTCAAACAGTCGGTATCCAAACATCCTGCGCCGTTCAAAGCTTTTTGCGATCTATTGGCGCAGGATCACAACAGTTTTCCAGTGAATTCCAGTGTTGTTTTATCCTAACTTCCTTTCGAAAGTATATAATCCGAGATTAATTACTTATTCAAAGGGATTTCCCTGATTAATCTTCCGTAACTATCCAAATTTTTCCATCCAATTTACGATTTTCTCGCGCGGCGCAGCACCCCACAGCGCCCGGCTAAAAACTGGGGCGCCTTGCTGCCCGCGGCCCGCGCCGCCCAGGATTTCGCGGGTCGCTTCCAGCTGCATATACGTGCAGATCCGCTCTCTCCCCAGGGGGTCAGGTTAGCCCGACCGCGCGCACGTTCGTGGGGTTATTGTCTATTATTGTGCACCGGGACCCAATAGGAGCCGGTTGACAGTTGGTACCAAACACAATGTTCCGGGAAACGCACGTAGTTGAGAGAAAGAGGATGCCCAGTGGAAAGCAGGCTGGGGCAGACCACTCAGGAACAGGGGGAAGGCGACAGAGTTGCTTAAGAGGCAGAACGGGACCGGCGCTGGAAACAGTGTAACCAGACCGGTTCGGTTGCGACCGGTGCTGAGAGTGGGTCAGGCCGGACGCAGACGGCGACTTTCCGTAAGTTGCGTCGGCCCGCCTATTTTTTCCGAGCGGAAATGTGGCGTCGATCGACGGAGAAATGTGATCGACGCAAACAGACGAGCCATACAAGTGCCCGTCTGCTCGGACTCGATGGCAGGAAGAGGCCTTGGAGCGACCGGGACTGATTGCTACTTCGCTACGATATTCCAGCCCGCGACATGCTCAATCTGACAGGCGAAAGCGGAAAATACTGCTCCCTTTCCGTGAATAAATAATGATTAATAGTTAATATAATAAATAAATAGTAATAAATAATGATGCAGCGTCCCGAGGACACTTCTAATCAGTCGCCTGCCACCACGCGGGCTTCCCACATCACTTGGAATCCCTCTCCTTTCTGTAGTCCTCCAGCTCCTTCACTCTTCTCTTGAAGTCGAGATACTGACAATGCTCGTAATCGTGTCTCTCTTCCACGCAATTCCACGGAAGATACCAGCCCTCCTGCCTGCATTTGTTCAACGGAACCAGAAGCTTGGCGCATCTGTCACGATACGGGATGGGAATTTTGTTCTGCTTCATTTCCTCATGGCTCACTTCGCAGTGTTAGTTTCTTTTCATGTCTCGTCACGTCTCGTCACGTCGTCGCACTGTGCATCTCGTGTTCTCATGTCACTTACAGAGTTCGGGGATTTCGTGGATCGCCATTTTGTTTGTCAATGCTTGTGTAGGCCTCAGTGTTTTCATTTCACCAGTCTCATGCTAATCAACATCTACGACTTTTTTATTCGCCAGCCAGGACAAGGATCTCGGGTTACGAAGCCCGGTCCAATACTTACCGCGCCTTGAAGTTTTAGTTTTTCCCTTGTTTGTTTGATTTGAGGGTGTTTTGATTTTGATTCATCTGTTTTGCTTTCCAGGACACCCCGATCGCAACATTCGAGTCTGTGATTTACGCCTCTGGACGCTTCAATAGATCTCTGAGACAACTGGACGCGTATGGAATGAGTCTCGGGGCCGACGAACGCGACTGCGACACCGAAAATTATACCCCAGATAAGTACAAGATCAAGCCCAACAGAAGGCATAAGATGGTGGAGCCGTTGCAAGAAACAAGCACGAACACCCGGGAGCTGAAACTAGACACGGGGGCTTCCGAAAACGCGAAAATAGACACAAATATCGTGAAATCGGAAAATGGCGTTCAGGTGGTGGCATTAGAGCCAGTATTGGAGACCGCGTCGCAGCCACCTCTCGAGTTCACTCAAACTCAGTTCTTCTCGCAGGAACAAAAACAGGAAGTAGAAGAGCCCTTCAAACCGCGGCTCGTGATTGACCAACTGGCTTTGATCAATTTCAAGTCGTACGCGGGAAAGCAAATGGTGGGGCCTTTCAACGCTAGCTTCAGTGCTGTGGTGGGACCCAATGGATCCGGTAAGTCCAACGTGATTGATTCGTTGTTGTTTGTCTTTGGGTTCAGGGCAACCAAAATGAGACAGTCGAAACTGAGCGAGCTGATTCACAATTCCGAAAATTTTCCAGATCTAGGATTTTGCCAGGTGGACATTCATTTCAAGACTGTATTGGACAGCTACGACGATTCAGGAGAGGTCGTCACGGAAGACCTTCCTGGAACGGAGTTGATTGTTTCACGAAAAGCTTTCAGAAACAACTCTTCGAAGTACTATATCGATGGCAAAGATAGAACATACTCAGAAGTGCAAGTTCTTTTGAAAGACCAGGGAATAGATCTCGACCACAAAAGATTCCTGATTCTACAAGGTGAGGTCGAGAGTATAGCTCAAATGAAGGCTAAAGCTGAAAGCAACAGCGAAGATGGTCTTTTGGAGTATTTGGAGGACATCATTGGAACGTCGAAGTACAAAGCCTCGATTGAACAAGGATTAACTCAGATCGACGAGTTGAATGACGTGTGTGTGCAAAAGGAACAGAGGTACGAGATTGTGGAGAAGGCAAAGGACGAGCTGGAGTCTGGCAAAAAAGATGCCATTGAATTTTTGAGGCGTGAAAAGCAACTGGTTGTCAAAAAGTCGCTCTATTTGCAATGTTCTTTACTAAAAGACAGAACGGTACTGGAGAAAAACACTGCGTCGTTGAGCGAGTTGAAGAAGAAACTGGACGCTGAGAAAACGGAGACTTTGGAATTCAATGAGGAAGTGAAGAAGTTAACTGAAGAGTACAACGCTCAGAACTCCACCATTAAGAAGATCGAAAGCAAAATATCTGAGCTCAAAAATGCACACAAGAAAATTGAGAAGGAAAAGGTCTCGATGGAAGAGAAGATCAAGCATAACCAAAACAAACAAAAAAAGGCTTCCAAATTGCTGGAAACCAACAAGCAAACTCTGCGTCAGCATCAATCCAGCGTCGAAGTTCTGGAAAAAAACAAACAAGACTACGAACAACAGTCGAAAGAACTCATGGAATCTCTAGACCACGAGAAAGCAGAGCTGGAAAAAATCAAGCTTGAATTATCGGAAAAGACGAAAGATTACTCGGGTTCTATCGAAAAGCTACAAAAACAGCTTCAGCCGTGGAAAGACAAGATTGGATCCAAACAAGCTGAAATCGACATCAAGAAGTCACAGCTCGAGATGAAGAGTAGCAAAGTCGCGGAGTTAGAAAACGAGTCTAAGTCTGTTGAGACCAAAACGGAGGAACTTGTCGAACTGATCAAATCAAAGGAAAAACAGATTAGTTACTTGAAGAAAGAACAGGCTCATGTCACAGAACAGATATCGTTGGGGGAACACGAGGTTAACGAAGCCCTAACCAAGTTGAATGTTATGGAGCGCGACTTGACTCATGCGAAACACAAGGCTGAAGACTCCAAAAATAGAGTCAACAATTCCAAATCTAGAAATCGAGTCCTTCAGGCTCTGACCCATTTGAAAGATTCGGGTAGACTTCAAGGGTTCTACGGACGACTGGGCGAGCTTGGTGTGATCGACGACCAATACGATGTCGCCGTGTCGACCGGTGGAGGCTCGCTGGATGACATGGTCGTTGATACAGTGGAGACAGCTCAACAATGCATAGACTACATGAGAAAGAACAATCTGGGTTTTGGAAAGTTCATCATTTTGAGTAAACTGCGGAAATTCAATCTCGGAAGGATTTCGACTCCCAACAACACCCCCAGACTTTTTGATTTGATAACCCCGGTCGATCCGAAATTTGCCCCGGCGTTTTACAGTTCGATGTATGATACCCTGGTTGCTAGAAACTTACAGGAAGCGAACAAGGTTGCTTTCGGGGGGAAAAGATGGAGAGTCGTTACTCTAGATGGAAAGCTCGTGGACGTTTCTGGTACACTTTCTGGTGGTGGTAACCGGCTGTTCAAAGGTGCGATGAAGCTGAAATCCTCGAGTTCCTCAGGTGATGAAATTTCTGAGTTTGCTCTGCAACAGCTAATCGAAGATGTTGGACACAAGGAAGCTGCTTTTTCCACGGCACAATCAGCGTACAATGAAATGGAAGCTGCTCTCAACGGGTTCAAAGAGAGACAACCTGAAATTGAGGTTGACATTTCCAAGCTACAGCTGGAGATCTCTCACCTGGAACATGAGCTCAAGACTGCAAAGGCAAGAGCGAAGGATTTTGCTTCCAACACGAAGGAGCTGAACAAAATTCAGCATGAAGTTGAGCAAGATTTGAAAATCGTCAAAGGGATGGAAGCAGAGAAGACAAAATTGAAAGAGCAATCTCAAGGTCTCGAAAAGGAAATTGAGGATCTCCAGGAAAAGATTATGGAGGTTGGGGGTGTGAAGTTGAGACTGCAGAAATCCAAAGTGGACTCTGTTCTACAAAAGCTGGAAATCGCCAATGAGAGAGAGTCGGGTGACAACATACAGCTTTCCAAGCTGAAGAACCTAATTACCAGACTGGAGAAGCAGATTTTAGATAACGAGAAGGAGGTCCGCGATTCAGAAGAAGCTATAGTCAAAATCCAAGCTGTGCACGACTCGAAGACTGCTGAATTTGGGAATTCCGAAAAAGAGATTGAAGCATTAACCACTGAAGTGGAGGAGTTGGTTAGAAAGTCTGAGGACTTGAAAGAGGAACTAGACTCAAAACAGGCTACGATAGCTGAACTGAGAAAAGAGGAAATCAAGTTGCTCACTGAAATTGAGAAATACGAAAGCGTTATCAAGAAGAGCGAGCGTAACATTGAGCGTATTATGGGGGAAATTGGCTCCTACGAAATTCGAGACGTCGGACCTCTTCTGACGTGGTTAGAAGACGACAATGAGGAAAAGAAAGAATTGCAACAAGCCGAAGTTATTCATGAATATTCACAGGATGAATTGAAGGCTGTAGACATAGAGAAGATTTTACATCAGATTGAGGAGTTGGAAAATAAGATTGAGAACACCCAGGTCGACCTGGACGTTCTGCCTGAGTACGCAAGAAGATTCAAAGAGTTTGCAGAAAGAAAGCAAGATTTGAACGAGTCGGTCACGAAAAGAGACGAGATCAAACAAAATTGCGAAGACCTCAAGAAAAAACGGTTAGACGAGTTCATGGCCGGATTCACCCAAATTTCAATGACTTTGAAAGAAATGTATCAGATGATCACGATGGGAGGTAATGCCGAGTTGGAATTGGTTGACTCGCTTGATCCCTTTTCCGAGGGGATTCTGTTTTCTGTCATGCCACCCAAGAAATCGTGGAAAAACATCAGCAATCTGTCCGGAGGAGAGAAGACACTTTCTTCCCTCGCGTTGGTGTTTGCACTTCATCGCTACAAGCCCACGCCACTGTATGTTATGGACGAGATTGATGCGGCTTTAGACTTTAGAAATGTGAGTATTGTCGCCAACTACATCAAGGAAAGAACCAAAAACGCACAATTCATCGTCATTTCCTTGAGAAACAACATGTTCGAGCTCGCCAAACAGCTGGTTGGTATTTATAAGGTGAGCAATATGACCAAGTCCATCACTTTGCAAAATAAGGACATTCTTGCCGATTGAATTGACCTTCCAGCGTGTTTCTCCTAGTCGTTTTGTATGCTATCGCAATGTAATTTGTAAATTGTATAATGGGATATCGAATTTTATTTGGTTAATTGGTTGATTTTGTCTTCGATAATTTTTAGCGGATTCGTCGATGTTGGTTCAAAAAAATTGGTGTTTTTCATTTTCCCCTTTTCTTTGTGTCCGTTCGTGCCGGACTTGTCCCGTATTGCTTCATCATCAATGGAGAACCTCAGCGTTCGGATGATCTCGTATCTGGTTTCCGTCTCCGAAATTACGGAGTCGGATTCCGACATCTCAGTCTCGATCTCGACTCTATCGGAAACAACCAGATTGGACCTGAGTTCTGGTGATGCCAGCATCAGACATACGATCAGGGTGTAATAGGCATCATTGGCAGCATTGTGAAGAAAAGCGTAAGGTACTCCCAGTTTTTCCAGGACGTAAGTCAAAGAACTCTTGTTGTAGCTCAATTCTAGCGAAGTCCAAAGCCTGCAGGTGTCTATTGATTTACTAAGCTTGCTGAGGTCGACTCCAAATTTAGCTAGTCCTTCAAGGTCCCCAGTGACATTGTGGCCCACGAATATCGTCTTGACCGGGTCCAGTTTCTGCAAAATCAATTCAATCATTTCTCGAATCTCGTTTTTAGGGGCCACGATAGACTGACCGGTTATATTGTTCAATTTGTTATCGGGAACAAACCGGCCGTTCGCCAGTTTCCGGTACTCGGAGGTGATGAAGTGAAAGTTCAGAGTGTGAGGCACGATTGCATTTTTCTGGTAGCTGGGATCATAAATTGACAGTCCCACTTCTGTCACTTTGTTCATTCGGGTGCGCTCATCCCACTCTAGGTCGACAGAAACTAAAGTGTACTCGCTGGAATTGATAAGGGAGATAGAGTCTTCCACCGACAAAACTGATTTTCTGAAGTGCTTCCGGTTGATTGGCTCGCAATTTTCCCGCTTCTCTGAGAGGTTTGGATTCCAACGAGCCGGAGTTGGCGATGGCTTGGTCCTGGAATGTTTGGGAGTATTACTTGAAGCGGTGTCTTGACGCAGTTGCGACTGGCTGAAGCTTCTCGCAGAAAACATACTTCTTAAATTTAAAGTCTGAACCCTCCAGGCTTTGCACTTGACCACCAAATGTAAGGACATCAACGTTTGACGGTTGTTCCCCTCGCTGCTAACGAAGCCGTTTTCACGTTTGATTTGTAGAACCCTTATTTTTCTTGTATCGCAAAATTTACCACTAAGCATAATCTTTGAAAATTTTTTAGTTCTTTATGCCGGAAACTCGGATTCCGATAACCGGTTTTGGCTACAATGCTCTACTTCTCAAGTAGTATATACATGTCAAGGAAATCAACCAACAAAGGTAGACGGCCAGTTACTTGCTTCTGGTCAAGACTGAGTTGGTCAACAATTCCAATGCACTTCTAGCGTCTGATTCAGGGAGCGATCTCAGATTGCTCAGAGCGGCAGAACAGTAATCTTCCGCCAGTTGTCTAGTTCTTTCGACACCATTCGTCTCTTCAACGGCTCTTTTAGCAATATCGATGTCCTTTGGATCGCTGAACTTACGGCCAATCATGTTACCGAGTTCTGGTCTGTCTTTCCAGGCAAACAAGATTGGCGCTGTTGCTAGGCCAAGTTTCAGGTCGGCTCCGGCAGGTTTTCCCAGCAGCTCAGCGGTGGTCGTGTAGTCGAGCATATCATCCACAATTTGGAAGCACAATCCTAGATTCCTTCCAAATTGGTAACACTTTTCAATAGTCTCTTCGTCACATCCGGCCAAAATGGCGGCCGATCTCGAGGATTTGGACATCAACGAAGCTGTTTTTAAATAGGTTTTATGCAGGTAGTATTGAAACGCTGCGTCAACGTTTTCCTGGTGGGTAGCGCTGTGCAAAGCTAGTGGGTTGACAGAGTACTCGTGGACTTCAATAGGGACCTTTCCTGTCGGATCTGGAATTTGTTTCAAGTTGTCTCCGTCCCTGATCTGGCTAAGGTTTGGCTGCAAGACGGTGTTCTTCAGCTGCATGAACTCGCCCTCAACGAGATTGGCAATGGCAGTGGACATGAGTTCAACCACCTCGCTGTTGCGGAGTCTTCCAAGCGAGACAGATGCTCTTCCGAGCAAGAAATCCCCGGCCAAGATGGCCATCTTATTGCTGAAAGCGATGTTTCCGCTTGCTCTTCCACGTCTCGAGTCGGAGAAGTCGATCACATCGTCGTGCAGCAACGAGGCCGTATGGATCATTTCTGTGATTTCAGCCAGTCTTCTCTGCTTCGGGAGGATCCCGTTTTTCGTATCCAACGCAGCATACTCTTCTCTGCTCAGCATGGGCTTGCTGAGAGGGTTCAGAACGATGTTCGGATTGATCCCATGCAAAACCCTAAGCGGACTGATGGAGTCCAAAGGATTCTGTCCGGCAAACGAAAAAGCCTTCGGGGTCCCCTTGAACTCGTCCTGCTCGTTTACATCGTACTTGTCGATGACGATTCTCGTTCTCTGTGCCTCAGGAATTTTAGCCAGAGCCTTCGCCAACAGCAGCACAATCAGCGGCCGGACGTTCTTCCCCTCTGCCTCAAAGTAGTACGAGCTGACTCGGTTGAGCGTTGGGTGTCCAGAGCCAATCAGACTGGCTATGTTTTTGGCCAAGACCCGCATTTCCCCGGAAACCATTGAAAAGGGGTCGAATTTGTTGGAAGGGTTAGCTTGAACCATCTTCTCGGCTGTTTCTATGGCGGTAGCAAACGAGGAATTAGTCCTGAATTGAATGAAACTGCCTCTAATGCTGGACCCTCTACCGATTCTGTCCGCTCTGAGGGCTCTATTGGCCCTGCCAACACCGTTGGCAATCCGAACGGTCCGCACGGCCCTGCTGTTGGCTGTTGCCGCTCTTTTCAGCATGGCTTATCTTGTCTAGTTGTTTTATTTTTGCCCGCGGGGGAGACCATGTAGATTCTGCCGAAAAAAGGGGATCTGATCCGCTATTTATAGCGCACAACTGTTCTGAAACACGTTTCCGTTAGTTCTGGACGGAGATTGACCGATTTGTCGTATTTAAATCGCCCAATTGACCTTCTTGTGCCCGCAACCGACCCTCTAAATAGCGATTTTGACGTTTCTGGTGGGAAAATTTTTTTAGCCGGTTTTTTTTTTTCAAGAGAATTATACGAGACTCGACTACCAAGGCGTGTTGAAAGAGAACAGACAGAGAGAACAGACGCGATCCCGGACCGCTTGATGGAAAAAACTGCCACATTTGCTTTGTAGAGGAGATAAAGTTGGTCGTGGGAGTTGCAGTAATCGAAAGCAGCGCAAGAGAAGTATCCTTTGCTACAGAGAAAGAGGGGGCGAATGCTGGACTGGATATCGAGCTTCCCGCTCACACAGCATGTTGTTGAGTTTTCAAAGAAGCAGATGTGCTCGGTGCTGAAAAGCGGGCCTGTTCCGCAGCACATTGGGTTCATCATGGACGGAAACCGCAGGTACGCCCGAGTCCACAATATAGAGACTAAAGAGGGCCACAGCGCCGGGTCAGACAACATGGGCAGACTGCTGGAGGTTTGCTACGATTGCGGCGTCAAGGCCGCCACGGTGTTTGCATTTTCGATCGAGAACTTCAGCCGATCGGATTACGAGATCGAGTGGCTCATGAAGTTGGCCAAGTCCAAGATGAAACAGATCGTGGAACACGGGGACCTGTGCGAGCAGTACGGGGTGAAAATACGAATACTCGGCAACACAAAACTGCTCCCACACGATGTGAGAGATGCGCTTCTGCAGGCGCAGAACGTGACGAAAAACAACACACGGGCCGTTCTCAACGTGTGTTGTCCTTACACAGCCAGAGACGACATTACGCACTCCATCAGATCTATCGTGACCCAAGATTTCTCCCCCGAGGAAATTTCTGAGCAGCTTTTGGGAGAACATCTTTACACCGGCGAGGTGCCAAAGCTGGAGCTTCTAATTAGAACTTCAGGGGTCTACAGACTCAGCGACTTCATGCTCTGGGAAAGCGTAGACCTCGACTGCGACATTGAGATCCTGTCTACACTGTGGCCTGAGTTCTCACCTGCGCGCATGTTGTGGATTCTACTGAAATGGAGCTGGTACCGCAGCTACCACCGGATCCGGGTGAAAACGCTACTGGGCCTGAGCGACAAGGAGGATTAAACACAAATACATGGAGAAAGACAAAGACAGCTGATTAATATCACTCTACATAGTTATGTGTCGACTGCTGTCGTCGACAACTTGTCATTCAAGTATCGATTTATTATTACCAACATTGGCGATGCAAGACAAACACTCATCAATATATTCATCGACACATTCGTCTATTTGTTCAATTCTTGAGCCTTGGTAAACTCCTCCTTGAACTTGTCTGCGTTCTCCTTGTTTCCGAATCTGATGGCCAGGGTCTGGGCCTCTGGAATTCCGTCAGAAACGTCTCCAGTCACCGAGTAGACCCATGATCTGTCCGATCCGACGTTAGGAGCAAGCTTGTACTCCGGCGAGATAATGTGGTTGGCACAAACCTTGAGGGTCTTGTCTCTTCTCATCAACAATCTCACCTTCTTGGTCTCCTTGTGCTGCAGGAACTTCACGTCTCCCGTTCCTCTTTCTCTCCATTCCTTTGCATCGGGGTGAAACTTGAACAGCTTGGCTCTGATCTTGAACAAGACTTCCTCGTTCTCCTCGTTGGTCTTCACCTCCACCTTCTCCAACTGCACCAGCGGCTCAAAATGGATGTCTTCGGACTCTGGGGCCTCGTCGTCGTCCTCCTTGGCCTTGCTGCTCTCTTCCTTCTTCTCGCTCTTTTCTGTGTCCTTTTCATCTTCCTTTTTCTCCTCCTTCTTTAAAGAGGCTCCTCCGAACATGGCAAACACGTTTGAGGTAGGTGGCTTTGGGAGACTCGAGGTGGCGGTCGACTGCACCTCGCTTGCGCTTTCTGCCACCTTGGTCTCGACAGTCTTTTTATCCTCGCTTGACATCGCTGTTTTTCTATGCTCTCCTGTTGATTCAAACTTATTCGCCCTCACAAACACCACTCTTGTTTTGTTTTGCCTCTCTTCGATCAACTCTTTTTGCAACTTGCAAAAAACTTTCCAGTCCGCAAAAGGTCGTCGGCCAACCAATTTACCTTTTTTCCCTGCTGACGTAAAAAGTCTTCCTCTTGGGGAAGATGGTCTCCGCCCAAAACTTGCTCGCCCTCGGCTGTCAGCCTAAAGTGTGACATCAGAGGCAAAAAACAAGAGGGAAAAACCTAGACAAAGATAGTAAACGGGAAAAAATAGAAGTAGGAGCTGCGTCTATCTGGATATTTCTTGAACTTTGTACCACATTTTGGCTTGCAGGAACCATCGGATCAGTATAAAACAGACAGAAAGTACTCCAAGAACAACCTTGCGATCGGCGATTTATTTAAATGAAATAAGGAGACCAGTTTTGTTCAGATTACGTGGTTAAAGACATGTCTCCCCTTTCAAGAGCTCACAGGCGCAAGTCTTCGTTAGAGGATGTGGACCCTTACGAGTCTCCGGATTTGTACTACGGGCCAAAGACGGACCCCTCTAAGTCGAAGAAGGACTCTCGTTACGGCCGGACAAGAACAATGAGCGCGGTGATACCCAAAGGCAAACAGATGTTCCCTTTTTCTGTGCTGTCTTCGGCCACGCCGTCGCCTGGTTCTACTCCGACCAACGGATCTGCACTTTTTGATTTGAACAACAGTTCGGACGACGAACAGAAGACAGTGTCGGACCCCGAACCGGGCTCGGGATTGGTGTCACCTTCGGAGTCGACGTCCTCATTGGTGAAGCTTCGAGACTCGCAGCTGAGCAATTCCAATGTGGTTGATTCGCAAGGTTTGGCAGAAATGCCTTCTGCCGGTTTGCGCAGAAGAGGTTCTGCCGACGACTCTTCGGGTATGAGAAACCCCAAAAGGTTTTTCATCAGCGACATCGATGCCACATTGGAGGAATTGCTCGAGAACGAGGACACGGATCGGGATTACCAGATAACCATTGAGGACAGCGGGCCAAAAGTGTTGAAGCTCGGGACAGCCAACTCGAACGGTTTCAAGCAGTATGACATCAGAGGAACGTACATGCTATCAAACCTGCTACAAGAACTCACCATCGCCAAAAGAATGGGCAGAAAGCAAATGATCCTGGATGAGGCACGGTTGAACGAAAACCCGGTGAGCAGATTGAAACGACTGATAACCAAGACCTTCTGGAAAAACCTCACGAGAAAAGTTGACGAGCAAAGTGTTATCGAGATGGCTTTGGACACAAAAATCGACACCCCGGAAGCCAAACTACCTAGAATTTACATTCCTCACAACGAGGACGAGCAGTTTGAATATTACAGCAGGATCGCCAAAAACAACCCTGACTACAAACTGCAAGTGGAGTATTTGCCTGAAAAGATCAACCCAGAGTACGTGAAATCCATCAACCACAAGCCGGGTCTTTTGGCTCTGGCGACTCGAAGAAAATCTGAGAAACGCGGCGATCTTGAAGGGTATCCGTATGTCGTTCCTGGTGGTAGATTCAACGAGCAGTACGGCTGGGACTCTTACTTCGAGACCTTGGGACTGTTATCGTGCGATGAATTAGAGCCATGTGTTGGTATGTGCGAGAACTTCATCTACGAAATCAGTCACTATGGCAAGATTTTGAATGCCAATCGGTCGTACTATCTCTGCAGATCGCAGCCTCCGTTCTTGACCGATATGGTTCTCCAAGTGTTTGATTATGTGAGGCGTAACAAGGGCACCGAAAAGCGGGATTTTTTGAAGAGAGCTACTGCAGCCGCAATCAAGGAGTACTGGAATGTCTGGTGTTCCAAACCAAGATTAGACGAAGAAACCGGCTTGTCTTGTTACCATCCTGATGGAATGGGCATCCCTCCGGAAACGGAGTCCACTCATTTTTTGGCTGTTATGAAGCCATATTGCGAGAAGTACAAATTGAGCTTTGAAGAGTTTGCCGAGAAATATAACAACGGAGAGATCCACGACGAGGCGTTGGACGAGTACTTCCTGCATGACAGGGCAGTCAGAGAAAGTGGACACGACACGTCTTACAGACTCGAGGGAGTTTGTGCCCATCTGGCAACTGTTGACTTGAACTCGCTGCTGTACAAGTACGAAATCGACATCTCGTTCATCATCCGGACGTATTTTGATGATCATTTTGAGTCTGATGGCGAGATAGAAACGAGTGAGAAATGGGACAGATTGGCTGCGTTAAGAAAGGAGAAAGTCAACAAGTACCTTTGGAACGAGAAGGAGGGTTTGTTTTTTGACTACAACGTGAAGGAGAAGAAGCAATCGACCTACGAGTCGGTGACCACGTTCTATCCAATGTGGGCTAAGTTGGCCTCGAAAGAACAAGCTGAGAAACTTTTGACAAAAGCCCTGCCCAAATTCGAGGAATTTGGGGGTCTGGTTTCTGGTACGTTGAAGTCCCGTGGAGACATTGGCCTGGAAAAGCCTTCGAGACAGTGGGATTACCCATATGCGTGGTCGCCTCACCAGATTCTTACATGGCAGGGGATGCAGAACTACGGCTACGACGGGGTTGCCAAAAGACTCTCGTACAGATGGTGCTATCTGATCACTCTCGCGTTTGTTGACTTCAACGGAATTGTTGTCGAGAAGTACGACGCGACGTCTGTAAAACAGCCCCACAAGGTGGATGCGGAGTACGGCAACCAAGGATCGGGATTCAAAGGGGTGGCTACAGAGGGGTTTGGCTGGGTGAATGCTGGGTATCTGATTGGACTGAGAAACCTGGATAAGGTTGGTGTGAGGGCCCTGGGCCTTGTGACTTCTCCTCTTGACTTTTTTCCCAAGATGAACGAGAGCGAGAAGCGGAGTTATGGATTATGAATAGGAACTTTCATCTCTGGAAAGATTAGATAAGAGAATTTGGAGAAAATGAAAAATGAAAAAACCTAATCGCGAAATTAATATAAATATTTTGGTTTTTCTCAAAAGTTTGAGTAGATTTTTCGTGTTCGATCTGATGGGGATCCCCTGATTTACCTTTAGAAGTCGTTGGATCGAGCATGAAGTTGAAAGTGATTGTCGAAAAACCTGTGGAATTACGAAAATGCCTGTCGTTCCTCCTGAGTCTGCGGAAACTATGTGTGTTTCGGTTCACTGAAAGCCAGCTGATCATTATCTCGTCTGCTCTAAACGAACCCCATGTTTGGTGCAAGATCGACCGCTCGTTGTTCCAGATTTACGAGGTGGACTCCACGCGGGACAAGGTGATTCCCTTTGAAATAAACATTGAACCGCTGTGCCAGGTTTTGAGAAACTTCGAAAAGTCCAACGTGACCAGCAATTTGTCCATACGGCTACAGAGGCGATCGCCCGCCGGGACGGAGGTGAAGAACAAAGCAGCGGCTTCTCTGGCTCTATTCTACACCGAACAGATCTCGATGAGCTCGACCGTGAGCCACTCGTTCAACGTTCCCGTCAGGCTGCTGAAGATGGACAGCGACCAGCGGATCCAGGAGCCCAGCATGGACGTCATGAAACTAGCGATGAAGCTGCCGTACAAAATCCTGCCTCTATTCAAGAGAATCGAGAGATACAAGACGTCCGAATCGATAATAATATCGGGCAACAAGCTGGGGCAACTCAAGTTCGTCATCGAGGAAGAACAGCGCAAAATCGTAGTCCAATGGAAGGAGAGATTCGACGTTCTGCCCGACATAACAGAGAGCGTGGACGACAGAGACGAGCAGGAATCGATGGCCGAGCCAGAGAGCTGGAACTCCGAGATGGTGAAGCCCATTAACCTGAAAGTGAGGCTGAAGTACTGGAACGTCGGCTGCAAGCTAATAGAGCTCTGCGACGCCATGTCGCTGATTATCCACGGCTCGGGCGGGATTCTGCATTGCTACATTGATCTCGAGCAAAAGTGCGACATTGCCTACTACCTGAACGGATTTCAAAACGTTGAAGTCTAATGAGATTATCTATTTATGGAACTCGGCGAACTGCTCAGCAAACTCGCACAACAGCTTGACGCTTTCCAACGAAACGGCATTGTAGAGCGAAGCTCTCATACCACCAACCGACCTGTGGCCTTTGAGTCCAGAGAGGTTTCTGACGTCCGCCTCCTTCAGGAACTTGGAGTCGAGAGAGCCGTCCTTGATGGTGAAAACAACGTTCATCTTTGACCTGACCGACTTCTCCACTGGAAGGTGGTACACCGATGGATACTTGTCGAGCGTGGAATACAGAAGCTGGGCCTTTTCGGCGTTGATTTTCTCCTGCGGCCCGAGCCCGCCTCCCCTTTGCAGGTGCTGCAGAACCAGATCGACAATGTGGACAGTGAAGGTTGGAATGGTGTTGTACGACGAGTTGTTCTTCACCACCGTTGGGTAGTCAAAGGCGATCGGCGACAACGGAATTCCGAGCTCAGTCAGCTCGGACTCAGATGGATACTCCAGCAAAGTCTTCTTGATGATATAGATGGTAATTCCTGCCAGTCCGACGTTCTTCTGCGCTCCGGCCATGATACAGCCATACTTGCTCACGTCGATCTTCTTCGACAGAAAGTTCGAAGACATGTCCGCCACGATTTCTGTATCTGGGAACTTTTCAAACGGGAACTCAGGGAACTCAACACCGTTCACCGTCTCATTGTCGCAGTAGTACACGTAAGAGGTGTTGGAAAGGTCGGCTGGAATTGACCACTTCTCGACAGCTGGAATGGCTCCAAACTTGCCGTCAGTCTCCTTCGAATCCACAATAATGTCGCACTCGAGGCCCAGTCTGGCAGCCTCCCCGTATGCCTTTTTGGACCAGGTACCAGTCACGACATACCCAGCTCTGCCTTTTCTGCCCGTCTTCTTAGCGAAGGCCGACGATAAGTTGGTTGCTATCGACGAGAACCCCGTGGTTCCGCCTCCCTGCAAGAAGAAGACCTCGTGGGTGTCTGGAATGTCCAACAGCTCGGTCAGGTGTCTTTTGGTGTCTTCGACGATGCCAGTTCCGGCCGCTGAACGGTGACTGATTTCTCCAGCCCCAAGCCCAATGCCGTTGAAATCGATCAGATCCTTAGCGGCCTGTTGAAGGACGTCGGTGGGCAGCAGCGCCGGACCGGCTCCAAAGTAGTTTGGCTCCTCTCTATCGAACGACATGTTTGCTGTGTAGTCTGAGGTGGTCCCTTCACGCTAAAGAAGTTAATTTATTTGCGTACTGAAAAATTATATCAGAGTCAGGAAACGGGCCCTCGATTTGTATTACGTAAGCCGAGCCGCGGAAAAAAACCATCGACTCTCGCTCCGAGCTGGGTCTGACGGGAGATTGAGACAGACAGCCGCCGGAAACCCAGAGCGGTACCGATCAGTCGGTAACAACATGCCACAGGCTCGGCGATCGCCGGGCCAGACCCCGTGCTCCGAGCCCCAGGTCTTTGGGCCAGGCAACCACTGCGAGATCACTCTTTCTTCGCAACCTCGGAGTACTTGTCGTAGGAGTCGGCCTTCTCGAATATCACCCCGTTGTGCTTGCCGTCTGTGACGTGTTCCCTGACGGCCAGGAAGTCCAACGGACACAGCTTGGGCCAATTGACGTACTGCGGACCGTGCGAGACGAGGTACTTCAAAAGAAAGGCGGTGCAGCCGAGAACGAGCAGCAGCGTCTGGGTGTTTCCTGCGCTGAAGACAGGGCCTTTTGGGAACACCATTGTGGTAAGACCAATGACAAAGCACACAAACAAGGAGTAGGGAACGGCCTGGGTCCAGCCTGGTCTCTGGTCGTAGAAAGGAGAGTTTGCGATTTCGTAAGGGGTTACGTTTCCCAGGAACAAGTCGAAGCCGTCCTGTCTCGAGCCGTCTCTGAAATTGTTCTTGATGTATCTGATGATGGAGTTGGACAGGTCGTTCAAAGCACCCATTTTGGTTCTTTGGCCGGTCCTTGTGAAATCCGTCTTGAGCGCGCCTGTTCCCGAGTACGCTGTCGAAACAACGTCAGCATTGTCGGCCCAGATGTTCATGAAGATGAGGTTGAACGCAGGATCGACCAACTCCCAGTTCACAGACCCGTCGATGACAGAGCAGTCGACCAGCTGCTTCTGCAGGTACCAGCGTCCCAACGTGGACTGAACGACGTTGGTTCTGTCCAGACAGTCCATGCAGTTGGTCCTCACCACGTGAGTTTGTCTTTTAACGGACTCAAACTTCTCCGAGACTTCGACGCAGGTGTAGTCGCTCTGGGACAGTCCCAGTTCCGCGAGACGGTCGATCAGGAGCTGCACGCGGTGCCACTTCATGTTCTTGCACTCGTGGTGGAAGTCAAAGTACGTGTACTTGAGCTTTGGGTCATTGAGAGCAATGACGGCGTTCTCGTACGCCTGCTTCACAGGCTTCTCGTACCCCTTTTGGTTCACCAGGTTCACCAGATAGTGGACCCCGTACTTGTCGATTGTCCTGCTGAAATGCTGTCTGGTCGGGGCATAGTCAGTTGGGCCCAGGAGCAAGTTGGGCTTGTACTTGAGATTATTCATTTCCGCCCAGTACACGGGAACCGACCCCCTGGTCTGGATGTAGGAGTGAACCGTGTCCTTGTCGCCGGCGTGAACCGTCAGCAGCTGCTCCGTCTCGTTGAAGTTGGCCACGTACCCGTCCTCGTTGATTCCTCTCTTAAAGTACCTGGTTCCTGCTCTGAACCGCGATCTTCTAGTAATGAGCCCAAACGTCACCGGCTTCATGTTGATCCGGGTCTTGGAAAACTTGGCGTACCCGAATACAAACGGCAGAATGAACGCGTTGGCGTACGGATCCGACCCTGCCAGCTTGAACAGCTCCTGCGAGACAAAGTGATTCCACATGAATTCGGTGTCGCAACCCGGCTCGTTCTGCTTATCAAACGGCTTAGTCAGATCGTAGTTGTACGAGAAAAGCAGCGAGGCCGAGTCCAAATGCTGCTTCAGAAGGTCCACGTACTTCATCTCGTCTTCGTCCACCTTGAAACGGGTGCTGTTCAACGGCAGAACAGAGAAGGTCGTCACTTTGTACACCTTCTTGTCCTGGTACACACAGCCCATCTCGGACGCACCATTGGCGGTGATTAGATAGTGGTTGGAGTGCAGGTGGATCACGCCAATAATGCCGGCAATCGGCTTCGACGGCTTGTCAAACGTCATTTTCTCTGTGTCGACTATCTCACATGTTCCCGAGTGGGTCACTAACAGAGCTTTGGAAGACGCAATTCCTGACTGCTGGACCACATATCCGTTGTCCCGCTCAGTGAGAGACAAGAAACTTGAGCTTACCATGGTTGAATTCAGTTCCGAACGACCGTCTTGATTCGTACGAGTGCGAAAGACTGTGTGTGCACTGGAAACCGCTTGTCTGTGCACTAGATATGGCTGGCCTGGCTTTTGGTGACGCTGGCTCTTCGGAACCGGACTGCGCAAGCATTTATTTATTTTGTCTCAACACATTTTGCTGGAAAAAATGCATGCGCCACACAGGACAAAAAACGTGGCACGTGAGGCGCAGTCGCCAGATTATCAATTACCGATTATATTCGACAATGTCTAAGTGTACACAGTTACAGAAACAGGAAAGGCGGTCCGGACGGGCACAGCCAGTTCTGCGAGATTGTGCTGCGACGGCAGTTCTGCCGTAACTCAGTCAATAGTCCAACACGTCCTTTTTTGGGAAATCTTTGACGACAGGAACAGGGATCTCGTCGACCAGATAAACGATCCCCTGCTCGTCAACACGTTCCCGGTCGCGCTGGCTGATGTTATAGATCTCTGCTGCATTCTCCTTCAAAAGCTGTTTCACCTCGACGAAGCTGCGTTGTATTTGGTACGCCTGCTCCATCATCCGTCTGCGCAAAAGGCCTTCAATGAGATGGATAGCCTCGGGCTCTGTCTGGTCGAGTCTGTCGAGCAGCCGGCCAATCGACTTCACCAGATACTCCTCCTCGTAGATTGTTCCCTTTTTCCCTCTGGCTTTCTTCCGTTCCTCTCTGCGACGATTTTTGGCAGTTCGACGCGACGCTCCCGTTTTGGCTGTGCCCTGAGTTTTTCCAGTGTACCGAGTGAAGAAAGACTCCTTGGTGGACGTTTCCGAGGCGGCAACGGAAACGTTATCTGGAGTATCGCCCGTTTCTGCCGATTCGCCGTAGTATGCAAACGGATCCTCTTCCTTTTTGGATCTCAGCTCCCGCAGCCGGTTCAGCTGCGACACGATTTGGCCCCTACAGTCAGCCAGCAGTTCTGCAACCGTTCCAAACCCTTCTCCGAGGGCAGGGTCGACCACACTTTCCACGAGTTCCACCCGCTTCTCCTCATGGCACAACATTATGGCATGCTCGTACATGTAGTTTTTGCAGTAAAGTCTGAGAGATTCCTCGATGTTCCTGAGGAACTTCAGCTCAATGTACGCTGCCGAGGAGTACTCGTGTGAGTCTGTCAACGAGCTCACCAGGCTCTCCGCCACCTCAAAAATAGACTCTTTCAACTCCGGTCTCATTGCAATAGATAGCGCTTCTTGCCATTTCTTTGCGGGAAGATAGCTTTCCAAGGCATCCTCGTACAACCCGAGAGACTCGTAGGTCAATCCGGCCTCCGTGAAGTTCTGCTTGTCGTGCAGGTGGTCGGCGTAAGCCTTGCGGACTACGTCAAACTTGTCCTTCTCATACCGATAGACACCCAACGCATGTTTGTAGAGGTCGTGTTCAATGATGTACTGGAGAATCTCAGAGTCAATATCGGCAGACTCCTGGACCGGTATCTGAACCAACGAGTCCAAGGCCTTTTCAAATTTGTTCAGATGGGTATCAATCATGAATTGTTTCCGCAATTGAGGTTGAATATGCAAGTTCTGCAAAAACGGCAGGTATTCTTTTGGATCTTTTTGAGACTGCTGGGCAATGACCAACGTCAACGGGATGTCGTATATTCCGAGAGCCGTATCATAAAGAACGTTCACGTCCAGCAAGAAGCACAGGTGTTGGACGGCCTTCTCGGTCTCTGATTCGTTGGTGAACGATCCGATCAGCTCAAGAGCAGCCTCGGTTTTTGGCGGGTGTTGACAGGCATAGGCCGTGATGATCGTTTGCGAGTACTTGTCTCGGTAGGATGGAGAGGACAATACCTCAAGAACGGCCTCGCAAATACGACTGATCTTATCTTTCTCAGGTTTCTGTTCCTGTTCCTTGCTGTCTTGCAAGGTTAGTCCTTGGAAGTTCGGCGCGGCGATACCCCCTTCAACGATAGTCTCCTTGTACTTGGTTTGGGTGACGTCCTCCGGCAAAAGACACGACAGAAACAGCTCAATGTAGTCTGGTCTCTCAACCTCTTTCACAAAGTGCTCCACGTTAGAATGGAACAAATTCGGGTCGCAATCATGCAAAATGTCCAGAGCAATTCTGTGGGTTCTGCATACGATGAATGCCTTTTTGTATTCTTTTTCCCTGATGTCTCGTCTCACACCCGTGAGAATCATGATTCTAGGATGGATCGTCTCCAGGTTACCTCTTGGGGCTTGCAAGACGACCGCAGCTTTGGACGGCATAGCGGAGACCAACAAAGATCCTCTTTCGATCATTCTCGTTCTCTCGTCATTGTCGTTCTCCTCGGTGTCCAGCAGGTTCTCTTGGTCGTCATCCTCAAACAAAGCCGCGTTTTGCAACAAATGGACAAACTTCAGCTGGTGTTTCGCCGTGGTATACAATAGATGAGACTCCGTCAACAACATCGACGTCACCCCCGAACTCAGCGACTTTCCATTGATGAATAGTTTTCCTGTCTGGGAAATTCCAAAACAGTTCAACGTGGACTCTTCGTCCCACTCGTTCTCCTGCTTCGGGAACACAGCGTACTCGCTACACAGTTGCGGGAACTTGGTGATGAGCCTGGTTTCGAACGTTTCTGAGTCAATCAAGTAAACAGACCCGTCGATGGTCTCGTAGGTCAGGCGTGAGAAATCCGAGACCGGCTTCAGCAGAACACCCTTCGATGAGTTGATACTGATGGTATGCACCACTGCCGGTTGCTCGATGTCAGAGATATCTATGAGCGCAATTTTCGAGAAATAGTCACCGTCAAACAGAACAGCCACCAGATTGTCCTTGGCTATGCAGACCTGCTTCATCAGGTCGAGAGGGTCGGCAAACTGATCGACGGAAACGATAGACCGAATCTCGGGATGTTTAGCTCCTTTGATCATCCTGTCAAGTTGAACAGAAGCAATGCTCACTGACTTATTCCCCAGGATCGCAAAAACTGAGTTCGACTGAGAGACAGCCATGTCAACAATGACGTCAGCAACGTCAAGCTCTCTCAAAGAGGCCGGAGGAGGCACGTTGGCCAGCGAAAACGGGGTCACAAGACAGGTAGTTCCGTCTGCAACAAGCGTCATTCCGAGGTCATAGGGAGCAGAAGTTGATCCTGAACTGACGCAATAGGTCATATCAACAACCTCTATGCTCTTTGTTGTTCCAACCATGATTCTCATCGGTTTTTCGGGGTGGAACTTAATGTACTCCACAGGTTGATGTGTGGTGCTGTAAATTTCGGCTTTTAGGTACCAATGGTAGTTCTTTGTGGTCCAAATTTGAACGCAGTCTGAAGTTTGTATGGCAATCATTTCACTGTTGCAAGACCAGTCAATGTCCAGAATATCAGCCTGCGAGCTCAATCTCGAGTGGAACTCGCCGTGTCTCAATCCGTTTCTTTCAAAGAAGATAACGTCCAGAACGTCTTCGCCGATTTCAGGCTCAAAACGTCTCTGTGTTGAAACAATCAAAGATCCTTGCGGTTTCCACGAAAGATTGTGCTCCTGTCCGTCCACTGCCTCGGAACACGAATCCAACTCTCCATCTCTCGAGTAGACCCGTATCACCCGACGACTAGAGCCGATCGCGGTGTCTTCAATGCTCGTCACCGCCAGATATTGACAGTCCCCCCTCCACGAGATCTTGCAAGAGTGACGGTCGAAATCAGACAACTTTCCCGTCTGAATCTCCGTCACCGTGGGATCGTGTAAAATGGCATTGTCGCTGTCGATGTTCAGCCCTGCGTGTTTCAACGCCAGTCTCTCTCTTTCCATCTGTTTAGCTCCCTTTCCCTTAAATTGGGTCTCCTCTTTACCCCAGCCAACAGAAATATGGCTGTTTGCCTGTAAATCGCCCGAACTCAGAGGCCTCTCAGCAATGGGTTCAAAGGACCTCGACAGTAATAGGAGGTTATTCTGGTACGTTAGTAGAGCCAATGTTTCTTCATCAGGAGACCAATCGGCACACTTAATTCCATCATCAATAGACCCAACAATCATTATAACCGTGGAGTCCGGGTCCGGAGAACTGTAGTCGTATGTGGCCGTGATAACGTCTCCTTGCTCGAAGACAAATATCAGCTGTAAAGCATCTGCAAAATGGACAAAGGACAGTAACTTGTCGCCCTGTTTGATCGGGAAGGAAGCCAGAAGGCTCACTTGCCCGGATTTCATAAACTGTTGGACTTCCATAATCTGTGACTCCTCGGAACTCATCACAATCGTGACGCTGTCTGTGATGGCATCAAAAACAGAAGTCACCACATTCAGATCAGGATAAGTCCGGGACTCCGGCCGAACCACTCCTTTGTTCAGAATTCGAAGATTTTTCATCTCTTATGAGATCAGGTCAGTTGGGTCTCTCCTGAATTGGAAGTCTGAGTAAAAAGGGTTTGATTGCAAACCGACCCTTTTTCATCTAGTAAAATTTACAGAGTTAAAAAAAGTTCGATCCTCAAATTTTTTTTTGGTTACGTAATAGATCGAAATTATCAGTCGGTTTGGAAAAGTTAATGCTTTAGTATATTCTTATGTACAAGGGTTTGAGACTTTTATCACTTTTTTTTGTTTGAAACAGAACTCTCAACCCATCTGTCTTCGATAAGCGACCAGTCAATGCAGTTCCAAACGTTCTCCAGGTACTGCTCTTTTCCAAAGACACCATAATCTCTGACATAGAAGGACATGTTACTGCCAATGGCCAAGAGAGGCTCGTAGACGAAATCAAACACCTCGTACGAGTCTTGAGCGCTCTCGAGTGTTGGAATTCCAATCTTGCCAAAGTTGAATGCATCGTCGAGGGAAGGTGCAGCGGTTTCCAACTGGGACTTTTTCTCGTGATACTTTCTAGCCGTCGATATTTGACCGGACCTGAAATGGTGAGGAGTTCCGGCATTGTAGGTGTTCACAATTGCCAACGAAGAGAACCTGGACAAGTCTCTGCTCTGTTGACCTTGTTCTGGCTTTCTGAATCTGTGAACAAGCCAAGTGTAACCGTTACCCTTGATGGAGTTCGACGTTGCCAACAGAAGGGTCTTGAATTCTTCGACAGAGCCAAAAGAAGCGTTGATCTGTTTGAGCAGGTCGCCCTGTGGAACGTTTGAGATCGACGCAGTCACATCCGGGGTTTTCAACAGCTCTTTGTAGCCTGGCTTTGAAATGGTGTTGGCCTCATTGGCTTTTAACGAGGACAGGAAGTAGAACAGGTTGTAGATCGAAGATGCCGACTGGAACACAAATTGTTCGTTTGGCTTCTTTGCAGTCTTCTGCAGCAGCTTGTAATACTGATCTATGATTTTGCTGGACGTCGTGAGGGTGTATTCGTCGATCAGAGAAGATGCGCTTCTTCTCCCTTTCAAAAACGGGTTTTGGTTCAGATTGTGAACCACAAAACAAGATTCCAGGTCCGCCTTGTTTGGAGACTCTGATACTCCGTATTTGAGGTCATCAAGCTTCAAGTTCGATTGTTGGTACCACACGTCGTTGAGCACGGCACTGCTCAACAATCCTTTGATCCCGACATCTTTGCACGAGTCCAGTCTGTCTATCTTTGGAAGCTGGATCACTGGCGAAGCAGTTGCGTCTTCAGCGTTCAAGTCGAGTTCCTCTCGTTGGTTTCCGACACTCACAGACTTGCTGAAGTTTCTCGTTGTCAAACCAAGTCGAGCGGCCGATATTCCACTGGGCTTGGCGAACATGAGTCTTGAATGTAGCATGTTATGTCTAGTGGAGTGTACGTGCTGCAATCGGTATCGCGAGTCTCACTATGCCGCTGCTGTCTGAGCTTTATTCCCGTCTCCGGTGCTAGCTTAATTATTTTTCAGTCTCGCAATTTTTTTCAACGGAGGAATATCGAGCACTTGAATGCGGCGCACGACCTGGGAAAGAAGAAGGAGAAGACTAACAGCTGGCGGCCCGCGGCCAAACTAGGGCCCAAATTGGCCGTTCTCCGCAGGTCCCGGGAACGAGGAGGCCACCAAGGAAGTTGTATCTGGGGAAAGTGTCAGCCGAGAGAGCGCAGCGGTCGGGAAAGGCGTTCACCGAGCGCGAGAGTAGGCAACAGCGAACGCGGGAGCGTTGGTTCCGGAGCGGATGGTGTGTCTGGCGTGTCTGGCGTTGGCAATGCCGCGAGGCTGTTTCCATAAAGACGCGGCTGTCGTCCCAGACTGAAGCCCAGTCGCAATCTGTGAACCTTTCTGCACGACTACATCTCCTGGGAAGGTCGAGGGCGAGGGGCGTCCCAATGCAACCTCGCTGTCGTCATTGCTGGTTGGCAATCTGCTGTAGTTTCCGGTAAGCTGTGGTATGTGCACGAATCACCTGTTGCAGAAGGAAACACAGTTGTCTGAGTTCAATGGTCTAAAGACGAGGGCTGGCAAAATAATCTCCCACACAACATTAGGCGCGTCGCGAAATATACTTACCCGGCACAGATGCGGGTTTAATTGAGGGCGAAGTGGCAATACAGCCAAAAAGGAGAGACTGCCAAAAAATACGGTGCGAATTTTTTAAAAAAAGAGAAGGCCAGTAAAATAAAACAAGTAAATAGCAATTTGATTGGTACTTGTTCGGTTTTTAACGGAAAACAACAGGTTGTGACGAGGCGAAGTGGGTAGTAGCTTTCGGTAAATTATAGCTGACAACAGGGGCTTCTCATTAGGGAGTTAATCAAGCTCACACGGAGGTAAATTCCAGGGAGACAAAAGTGTAACATCTTGAAAGTAAAGGCTATTCCAACTTGTTATTGTTTTTTTGTCAAGACGCGTTAAGTGAAACAGCATCCCGCAAGACACAAGACCATCGGAGCAGAAACCAGTAACAGCACAGCGGTACTCACACTGGAAAGCACAATTCTCAACACACGTTTGAGTAATTGATATTCGGTTGTTGACACGACATACAGGTCCACTCGAATCGCATCAAGCAAGGGGCGAGAAGATCCAACCTGGGTTTGTGTTTGAAAGCAAAAACGCTTTTACACACGAAACAAACAACCACCATCGCGAACGGTGGTAACAACATCAAACCTTTTGGAGAACGATCAGCAGACTTGAGCGCGGCTCGGTTCGTTTAGGAAGTTTAACGCCTTTTAGGAAGAGATCAGTTGTACAAACATTTACCAAGCGGCAAAAATGGCTGAACAAGAAGCGGATATTGAATCCATCATCGACAGACTTCTGGACGTGAGAGGGTCCAGACCGGGCAAGCAAGTCCAGCTACAGGAGTTTGAAATCCGGTACCTTTGTACGAAGGCCAGAGAAATATTCATTCAACAGCCTATACTTCTGGAACTAGAGGCTCCGATCAAAATCTGCGGTGACATCCATGGGCAATACTATGACCTGCTCAGGTTGTTTGAATATGGTGCATTCCCACCAGAAGCAAACTACCTGTTCTTGGGAGACTACGTTGATCGCGGTAAGCAATCGTTAGAGACCATCTGCCTATTGCTAGCATACAAGATCAAATACCCCGAAAACTTCTTCATCTTGAGAGGTAACCACGAGTGTGCATCGATCAACAGAATTTACGGATTTTATGACGAATGTAAGAGACGCTATAATATCAAGCTTTGGAAGACCTTCACCGATTGTTTCAATTGTCTGCCAATCGCTGCGATTATCGATGAGAAGATCTTTACGATGCATGGAGGTTTGTCGCCAGACTTGAACACAATGGAGCAAATCAGAAGAGTTATGAGACCAACAGACATTCCAGATGTTGGACTTCTATGTGATTTGCTGTGGTCTGATCCCGACAAGGATATAACCGGGTGGAGTGAGAACGATAGAGGAGTCTCCTTCACGTTCGGTCCAGACGTGGTCTCCAGATTTTTACAGAAACACGACATGGATCTCATCTGCAGAGCCCACCAAGTCGTGGAAGACGGATACGAATTCTTCAGCAAACGTCAATTGGTAACCATATTCTCTGCTCCAAACTACTGTGGTGAATTCGATAACGCTGGCGCCATGATGAGTGTTGACGAGAGTTTGTTGTGTTCGTTCCAGATCTTGAAACCTGCAGAGAAGAAGAAGTACGGTTACGGCGCACAACCCCCTCCCGGAGTCCAATCTCCAAAGAATAAGAAGAAGCCTGCAAAATAAAGAGCCTCCACTAGATGTCAAGTCTGTTTTACACGGTTTGGCTTCACCTTTCCTTGCCACTTCTTTCTTGTAAAGGAGTGTTTCCTAGTACTTAACGTCTTAGTTTTACCTCTCACCTTTTTTTCTTACAATTCAACTGTTACCTGTTTATTTCTTTACACCTCTTTTTCAAACATCTTAGAAGTATCACTCACACAATTCAGTCTACTGATTCGTCTTTACCGTTTTTGTTGTTAACTGGCTAGTTTCGATTGACTAGGGTTTGTGACGGTTGCTTTTAGTATATGTACCAGCAGGGATAACGAATAGTTCAGAATTATGACTCACAGGAGGCGATTTTCTATAGTTTAATTGATTTTTTACCCAATAGCCGGAAAGTCAAGGTGCTGTGCCGATCAGATATTCCATAAGGGAGCATTGGTGGCTTCTGTGCGCTGTAGGTTGAGGTTTTAGTGATGTTTCACTATCTGAATTAGTACCCAAACAGGAAAAACCGCGGGGTAAAGCTTAGTCAAACTGACTGATCACGTGACTATATGGAGGGTTTTATAAGGAAAAAGGTCACATGCGCGCTCCTGACACTGTGGGCAGGTAGAGGGGGAAACAACACGAGATCGGGGACGGAAAAATTAAAACGTCGTATAAGGTAATGGATGAGGTAATTGGATTCGGTTGTCTCCGGCGCACGACCGTTATTTTCCAAAAAATTTTCACGAACCCGGGGGTCAGAGGTCGGGTTTTGGCTTGTGCAGAGACAGAGACCGGGGTGTAGCCTGGAGAGAGGTGACCAGCAAGGAGACAGAGCGCGGTATTTTGTTTAGTTTAGAAGAAACCAGGTTGAATTTGTCATTTACAGAAGCAAGGGCTGTTAGATCATAGCAAACTATAGAGATTCACCATGGTAAGTTGAATCAAGAGGATGCGAGACGGGTTACGTGAACCAGACTCTAACATCGGTGTTACACCATTCTAGGTTTTAGTCCAAGATTTGCTACACCCAACTGTTGCCTCCGAGGCTCAAAAACACAAGCTCAAGGCTCTTGTGCAATCACCAAGATCATACTTCATGGACGTTAAGTGCCCAGGCTGTCTGAACATCACTACTGTTTTCTCTCACGCTCAAACCGCCGTCACCTGTGACTCGTGTACCACTGTGTTGTGCACTCCATCCGGTGGTAAGGCTAAGTTGTCTGAGGGTTGTGCATTTAGAAGAAAGTAAGCAAAAACGAAGAACACTCAACAGGTACGAACGCGGACAAACATCAATAAGAGTTACATTGTTTAATCCTTTTTGTCACTAGGTTGCACCGTTAATGAATCTTTACTGTTTATCAAAGAGGGTCTGTAAACAAGCGATTGAAATGTATATACTGGTCAGCGCGACCCAAAATCAGAAAATGGAGTTGACAATGTCACCACCAATGGTGGCACCCGCACCGAAAATGGCTGCGTTACCCAACTTGGAGCCGAATTTCTTGAACGCTCCGCCGCCGTGACGGTGGTGCTTCTGCTCTTCAGGCTGAACCACGGTCATCGGAGTCAATTGTGGGGTAGACTGCTGCTGAGGCTGTTGGTAGTAGACCGGTTGTGCCACGCCTTGTTGGGAAATCGGTGCCATTGGAGCCATTGGCTGTTGTTGGTAATAGTTTGGCTGTTGCGACACAATCGAGCTTGCATCCGACGAACCAATCACCTTGACGTAGTTGGATGGGAACATGCCTGTTTTGCCGTTGGCTGATCCCTTCCACCAGGAGTCGGATGTTTGTTCCAGGACGCTAATCTTGTCACCGCATCTCAGCTCCAGGTCTTCTGCTTGTTGCGCCTTGTAATCATAGATAGCCTGCGCCATCATCTTTGTCGGTGGAGGTCCGCTAGGAGCGACAGGAGCGGGAGCAGGAGCAGGAGCGGCGGCAGCGGCGCTCTTGATACTACCAGTCTCGGTCACGTCCGCTGGAGCCATTCCATCGCTGTACTTCTTCGGTAATGCCGTAAGGATGTGCTGCAGCAGATTCTTGGTGATCACATTGGATTCTTCAAGGAATTCCAGTTCCTACAAAAAGTGGCAACATTAGTTAGCAACACTGCTGATTTGGGCAATCTGGGGGCGTGGCTTGTAAACCCACCAAATACTCACGGTTCTGATTGTGGTCAAAGAGCGGTTGATTGAGGCGGACATGGTGACTTGTATTGGCTGTTTCCAAGAGAAGAGAGGGAGAAAGAGCCCACATGAAATCTTGAAATACAGTGCATGATTATTATTTTAATTTCTTCTAGCTGAGCCTCTCCAAAATGCGGTGTACGGAAGTTTTATTTGAGGCTGTGCAAATCTGCCTCGTTAGCGTCTTGTCACCTTTACACCGTCTCCATCCTTCTATCTCTCTCTGCCGTATTCAATTACACTATATTACATAGAGATGTTTGCCAACAAACCAGTTTTGCTTGCTTGTCGTGTGCCGGTCGTCTGTCTCCCTCTCCGGAATCACAAAGGACCCAGGTAATCCTCCTTGATACTTCCTATGGCACTGATACTGTTGACGTCCGATCTGGTTCCAATAATCTTTATGCGCACTTTGGAACCTTTCATAATCACCTGGTCCTCGCTGATGTAAGCAGGCGGGGTGTGCGAGGGAGTGTATTTCATGCCGTTGGGGATCAGATGCTTGGAGATGAACACCGACAACGGTCCCACGTCGGCAAAGAAACCCATGTTGTTGACTGACGAGACAATTGCGTCGACAACTTCTCCTTTGAACGGCTTCCACACCACAGCCCGATACTTCACCTCGAACTCTGCGTATCCTTGCTGGCCCGGCACAATTTTTCCCTTTCCAACATCTATCGTCATGCAGTCCATAACACAAATGATGTAGCCAAACTGACCTGTACACGTTCCCTCCACGTCTGTCAGCAGTTTTTGCCGCAGATATTGGTTCATTTGTGGTCCAAAGTAAGATGGGTGGAGAGTCAGATTGAGCGATAGGTCTTTGATGAAGAACATGGTGAAGAATTCCTGGTCCCCTTGTGTTGGATAAACCCCTCTCTGTGCCTGTCAGAGTTCGCAAAATCCACGTCTTACTCTTCTGTTTGTTCTCTTGTCAGCGTTCAGCTCTCGATATTTTAGTTGGTTTTAGCCATTCGAATTTTTTAGCTGATCGCGGCATAACACTCAAGAGTCATGTGCGTCATTTTTATGCCTCAATATTCCACGAATTTTTCACCAAGGAGTTTTTTAATGGTTTTAAAGTGCTGGTACACATAGCTGCCAGGGAAGTAGCTTTGTCGCAGTACACAGAACACCTCGAAATGTCGAACAAACTGGGGAAGACGGGTCTTGGATTCAGCAGAGTGTGGCACCATGTGGACCTCTCTGAGGACACCAGGACACTCGGTAGACTAGCATCCCAGATTGCCATAACGTTGATTGGAAAACACAAGCCCCTGATGCACGAGACTCAGGATGTTGGCGATTACGTGGTAATTTCCAACGCGCAATTCTTGAGAGTCACGGGTAGAAAAATGGAAGAGAAAACCTACTGGTCCCACACAATGAGACCGGGTTCGGGACAGGCCACGCCAATGGAGAAAGTGGTGAAAGACTACGGTTACGGAGAAGTGATCAAAAGAGCGGTCAGCAAGATGTTACCGAAGAACAAACACAGATGGGCCAGACTGGACAGATTGAAGGTTTTCGATGGTTCAGAACACCCTTACAAGCAGAACGTGGTGGCCTGGGCTGACCAACAACAGCAGGTCCATGACAGAATCGAGAAACTCAATAAGAGAAAGAGAACCATGGAGGAGTACGAGAAAAGAATGGCTGAAAGAAACATTTGATCAGTCTCGCCACCAAATCAGAAACTTGTATATACAAAATTCATGTCACAGTAATTACCGAAACTTTTTTTTGTACAAATCAGCTAAAAGACTCTGAGACGATATAGAATCCTGGAGAGGTAGGCTTGTCCAATGATCAAGGGTAAAATAATCATACAGAAGGTGAAGCTCAGCGAGTGGTGACACCGGACTTTTGGGTGTACAATCTAGGAGAAATGTTCATACTCATGAGCTCCTGGAACAATAACTTGGCAGCGTATGGGATGTGGATCTGGTAGATGTTGGTTTTGTTTTTGCACGATTTGCATTCAAATTGGTTCTTTTTCAAGTTGGCAATAACGGACATTAGACCGCAGATACCACAGATGTGCACCCTGAAAGCGTCCGAAGAATCCATCAATCTCTCTTTCAAAAATCCGGCAGCACCGTGCGCAATCATACAATCTCTCTCCATTTCTCCAAATCTCAATCCACCGTGTCTAGCTCTACCCTCCATAGGTTGTCTCGTCAAATTCTGGTACGGGCCTCTTGCTCTGGCATGGATCTTGTCGTCAACCATGTGTCTCAATCTTTGGTAGTAAGTAGGGCCAAAGAACACCTGGGCCATGAGTTTCTTACCGGTGTGTCCATTGTACATCACTTCGAAACCTCTGCTCTGGTAGCCGTTCTCTCTCAGTAGCTTCGAAACAGCATCAACTGTCAAATCTGTGAAAGGCGTGGCATCTCCTTCGTATCCTCTCAAGGAAGCAACCTTAGATAACAGACACTCGATCAAGTGCGCAACCGTCATACGCGAAGGAATAGCGTGCGGGTTAATGATCAAATCCGGCACGATACCCTGGCTGGTGAATGGCATATCCTCGTGTCTGTATGTGATACCAATGGTACCCTTTTGACCGTGTCTGGAGGCGAACTTGTCACCGATTTGAGGAATCTTCGTTGTTCTCATTCTCACCTTGACAAACTTCAAACCTTCAGCATTGGTAGTGAGAAGAACTTGGTCAACGATACCGCTCTCCGTGGTTCTTAATGCGGTCGATGCATCTCTCTTTGTATGGTATTTGGTTCTTTGTCCCAACTCCTCCGTGTCTGGTGGAATAGGAACTGTCTTACCAATGATGATGTCGTCTCCAGAAACTCTGACACCTGGAGAAATCAATCCGTCGTCGTCCAACTTCTCGTATGTTCCTGCTTTGAAGCCCAGTGTACTTGCACGCATTGGTTTCTCAAATTCTTCCACAATGGAGATACCGTTTCTTCTCTCTTGGTCCATATATGATCTGAAGAACAGAGATCTGAACAAACCACGGTCGATCGAAGATTGGTTCATAATCATGGAATCTTCTTGGTTGTAACCCGAATAACATGAAATAGCCACAATTGCATTTTGACCTGCTGGCAACTCTCTAAATTTCAAATATTCCATCGCTTGCGTCTTGGCCAGGGGTTTTTGTGGATAATACAGGATGTTGGCCATAGTGTCCATTCTGACACTATAATTTGTGAGGAAAACACCCATCGCTTGTTTTCCCATTGCAGATTGGTAGGTATTTCTTGGAGACTGGTTGTGATCTGGGAATGGAATGATCGAGGCGGCGACACCCAAAATCATGGAAGGATGGACTTCACAGTGGGTAAACGAGTGAGTTTTGATCACGTTCTTGATTCTCTTGGCGGGATCCATTTCGGCTTGTTTCTGCATGTCGTGTTCAGTGACCGGAATCAAATCTTCCGGAGACATTGCAATCAGAACAGTCTCTTCTTCTTCTGCATCCAGGTATTCGATAATACCTCCACTGAGCAACGAGTCCCAGCCAAACACTCTTTGTATCGGTTCCAGGGGTTCTCCTTCCTCATCGAACTCTTCATCTTGGGCAATCTCCTCGACTTCCCTGTCCAAAATTTTTCTGCAATGCTCCTTCGTCAACTTAAGCTCGCCCTTGTGCTCACTGTCAGGGTCGTCATCGACAATGAACAAAGGTCTGTAAATTCTTCCGGCATCCGTGAATATTTTGAATTCTCTTTCTCTGATGTCTCTGATAAGGGAGACCTCCGGAGAAATGGTACCACTTCTTCTGAGTTGTCTCATGGTATCCACCAACATGGCAGGGTCTCTGTGTGTACCGACCCAGTTACCGTTGAGGAAGACTCTTGTTGCATTCTTGTGTTCTTGAGGCTCGTAATCCGATAGTGGTTCTAGACCCCATTCTTCTAACAAATAAGTGATTGGCTCCGAGGCTGAACCAACGGACACACATGCCATCAAAGACAGGTTCTTCACCAATCCACATGCTTGACCCTCAGGAGTCTCTGCTGGACAAACCAAGCCCCAATGAGTGTTGTGCAGTTGACGTGGTTTTGCGATCTTACCGTCCCTTCCAATTGGAGTGTTTGTTCTTCTTAGATGCGATAATGTCGATGAGTACGTGTATCTGTTCAACACCTGAGAGACACCGGCTCTCGAGCTCATCGCCTTCTTCTGCTCTCCCCAGTTACCGGTGGCCAAAGAATACTTCAATCCAGACGTTATAGTGGTGGATTTCACTGCTGAAACAATGTTGAAATCTTCACCCCTTTCAATACATCTCTGCATGTATCTGTAAATGTCTCTCGACAATTTTCTGAACAGAATTCTGAACAAGTTTGCTAGCAACGGTCCAGCCAAATCAAGTCTCTTCTTACCGAAGTGGTCTCTGTCGTCAGCTTCCTTTCTTTCGAGAGCACACAATAACAGTCTGTTAATGATATAACCCAGGAAATATGCCTTGTTTGTCTCAAACCCAGTATCTTGGGAAATGTGCGGCAAGAATTCACGCTGTAAAATATCTTTGGCATATTGAATACGTCTGTCCCTCTTGATACCCACAGAGTTACCTCTTCTTCCAATGTAGTCTAGCGCAACCTCCTGTGATTGAATCAGGAAACCTTCCTCGATACAGGGTTTGAGCATCTCCAACATCTGCCAATCGTTCTCGTCATAACAGATGTGTTGCAAGATGTCACCGTCTTCAATGACACCAAGAGCTCTGAAGACGATCACGATAGGTATATCTGCCTTGATGTATGGAAGAGTGGCCTTGATGGAGCGTCCCACACCTCCACTCTTGAAACTGGATGCTCCACCTCTTAGAAGCTTGACCTGAATTGAAGAAATCAATCTTGAACCCTTTTCCAAAGCAGACCGTATTTCGGCAATATGCGATATTGGCGAAGGACCAGACTTTTTGAAAACCTGCACAATGTTGGCCGCAGATCTCTCTTGTGCAATCAGAACTTTCTCGGAACCGTTGATAATGAAATAACCACCCATATCAAATGGACACTCTCTAATCTCGTAAAGTTCGTCCTCGGACAGTCCCCACAAAGAACAGAACTTGGACTTGAGCATGATTGGCACTTTTCCAATAAAAATAGTCTGGGTCTCGGCACCACTCTGATGGATCTTGATACCGTGTTTCTCATCGACGATATCGTCGTTCTCATCGTCAAAATTAGAGGCAACAGGCGTCATGTCCGCCTCTTCGATCTCGCCGTTTTTGAACCTGTTGATTTCTCCCTCTCTGAACCACGGAACTTGAGAAGTGGCAATGCTGTCATCGTCCACACTCTCTCTCACGACCTTCTTCATCTCCACATACAAAGGCGCAGAGTACGTGAGGTTTCTCAACCGCGCCTCCTGGGGAAGCAGGGTGCTGGTGGTACCATCAGCCTCCGTCTGAGAAGGCTTGGACAAGAAAATGTCTCCAAACGTAATTTCGTATCTTCTGTTTATGTCGTCGTCTTCGGTAATGTGCTGAGCAGGCTGGTCCAATATCAATTTCTTGTCTTCCAGGACAAGCTCCTGGATCGAGGACTCTATAAACTCTTCAAACGACTCCAGTTGCTGCGAAACCAACCCCTTTGTCTCAAAGAAAGACGAAATCACCGTCCAGCAGTCCTCGGTTGTAATCATTTCGTAGTCTTGCACGTCGTACATGTCGTCGCCGTACATCTTCGAAGCCATCGCGGAGTGCTAATTAATCAAGCCAGACCAATATCTCAATCCAACTGTTTTCAATTCTCCGACTTGTCAAAACTCAACAGCCGAATCTCCGCTCCTATGCCAGACTCGTCAATCGGTGCTGGTTCTCACAAGGATTCGCTACTCAGAAACCTCGTTAGTCTGATGACAAACCCTCAAAGTCTTGTTTTGCCTCTGTGGAAATGTTTCTTCATTTTGAATTTTCTTCCAGGAAACACGGTCGTGCGTTTGCAGACAATTTCCCGAGAACTGTGTTACCCGGCCCGTTGAGATTCGGGGTGGTTTTTATAATTTTTTTTCCACCCACAACTAAGTGGCTATTGAAACTTTTCAGCTGGGCGCATTACTGGACCTCGGCAAACTGCTCTCAATAGTCACCTTTTTGCATATCGAAACACGCCAACGTCTCCAGAATGTTTTCCCGACTGACAGCGTTGAGCGGTTCCGGCTACAGACCTGCGCAAGGCCTGTTTGCAGCAGCATCAGCAACCGCAACAAGAAACATAATCCAGGGCAGATTTCGTCCATTCCCACAGAAACCAAAGCCAAAGAAGGACCGTTCGGAGCGCGCTTCGATATCGAAAAAGATCGTGGATCTAGTGAGAGAGTCAATTGAAAAGGATGAGCCCCATTTTGCCATCGGTTCCAAACAGTTGTTCTTCCCCTCGGCAAGAGTGTGTCTGCTGAGACCCAACGCCAAGCACACCCCATACCAGGCGAAATTCATCGTTCCCAAGTCGTTCAACAAACTCGATCTCAGAGACTATTTGTTCCACATCTACGGTCTGAGGGTTCTCAACGTGACGGTAGCACTTACGCCGGCCAAATTCGAAAGATCGCTGCCGATGCCATACAGAACCAGATACAGATCGCCTCAGCTCAAGAAAATGACGGTCGATTTGGTGGATCCGTTTGTCTGGCCAGCGGAAACACCCGAGTTTTTGCAAGAATTGGACCTCGTGGAACAGCTCAAGGTGTACAGATCTGAAAAGGAGGCCGCCATAGGCTCGGACCAGGCCAAGCCTACCACTGCTTTCGGAGGAATCATCGATCCTAAACCAAGAGCAATGAACTTCATTCCAAAGAAGCTCAAGAGACAAATGAGAAACACCAAGAGAAGAGACATCAGCGTTTACAAGAGGCTCAACGCTGAAAAGATCATCAGCCAACACCTCCAGCTATAGGACGGCAGAGAGCATGTACATATTTTGGCCCTGGGCGCGGCGATAAGTTGGAGCTCTTCAAGTTGGCCTGCCCAGTGTAGCACAATTCACCCTTCAAATAACGCTTACTAGATAATGACGTAATCTTAAAAAACAAAGCTCGGGCCGGTTCAGGACTCCGTCCAGCTCTCAAACATCCGTCAAACTCATAGCACAACGCGACAGACTAATCCATGCTGTCGCCTGGCTTAGCTCGCGCTTCCTAAAACCAATTATATAAAAAACCAACAAGCAACACCACACCGGGTGAAAACGTCTCGTCTTGCTCTTCCCAGTTCCCTTGTCAATCCGTTGTCTGTTTGTTGACCTGATCAAGAGTGCTGACAGATCCGCTTCTGCTTTTCCATCCAAACCCCCACGACGACTTCCTGGCACCCCCAGGTTGGGTTCCGCTGTTGGAAGAGATCTTCCTCAACGAGCCCGACGAGCTTGTTTCCCGCAGCTTGGGCAGATAAGTTGAGGGCGTTGCCTCGGTCAGACTGTCTGTGCTGCCACCCTTGAGCTCGTCCTTGTTCACCATGTCGAAATCTTCAGACTTTCCGTCCCGGACCTCAGAAAACAGCACCGCGCGCAACGGCGAAACCAACGAGTGGATCAAAACCTGCGGATAATACTGGCCCAGCATACTCTCTTGAGCAGCGGAGGTGTCTGGCTCGCGACGCAGAAACCGAGCTCCCAAGGATCCTTCGAGAAAGTCCCCGTTCGCCCCTGCCGCTCCCCAGGGTGCAGCCGAGCTCTGCCAAACATCGTTGACGATGGCAGAGAGACTGTTTGGTGCCGCCGCCTCTGCGGCTGTGGGCTCCGGGACGCTGACCTTGAGAAACGACAGACCTTTGAAGTACGTGTCAATCAAATAGTTGAAAAATCTCACCAGGTAGGTCACGCAATCGTCGGCCCGCAGACTTCCAGCGTAGTGGTTGAGTTTTCTCAGCCAGTGCAGCATATAGTAGTTGTACAGCACATACGATCCCGTCACCTTGCCCTTGGAGCTCTCCATAGAAACCACCGGGAAAACCAGCCACAACCGCAGATACAGCACGATCAGCGAGCTGAAAGGAACCAAACCTGTCACCGTGCGAACAACAGCGTTTGATTTCACCACCAAGAAAATTGCCAACACCATCCAGTAAATCATCCATTTCTGCAGCAGTTCATTTTCCTGCGGCTTGGTGAGGGGAAGAGGTCTCCCAGCGCCAGATGGGTCGCAGGGCGCAGACTTCGCCAGTTGTGCCGACAGAAGTTTGAACGATTCGTTCATCGGATAAACGAACGAGACCGCAAGTCCGATCGCCGCGAACAACGAGCCAAACATGATGAATCTCGTTTACCCCAGACTTTGCTAGCAGGTCTTATTGCTCCCACTAATTCTTTCTAAAGTTTTGACTTTGCAATGGAATTTTCGTTTCAATCAACAGCAGAAACAACTTTATCTCCCATAGCAAACCGCTGTTCTCGTGCAAGCTTTCTTTCGCAAACAGCTCTTTGGTAGAGGAGAATAGAGTGCCCAGCTGATAAAGAAGGCGCACTTTAAAAGATAATCTACATCCAGAAAAATAAAAAAATAAAACTGAACCGGCATTTGCGATTACGTAAGCCACAAATTTCAGGAAACTCGTACAAGATCAGGTTGGCGAGGGGGCTAGCGATAGAATGTATCAGTGTTATTAGTGGCTCTAGGAGTAGAAAACAATAGAATAAAGATCCGAAGAAAGGGAGCAAGAAGGCCACGCCAGACGTTCTAGTAGGTAGCCCAATCGTCAATGTAGCTGTTCAGGTCTTTCAACAGGTTCTTGGTCTCGTCTGGACTGGAGATCCAACAAGTCGTTGCTGCGGTTCGACTGGCATAGTCGTTGGCGCCGAGGGAGCTGAACTGGTCGCCGACGTGCAGGGTGTTTTCGGGCTTGATGGTACGGTTGTCGTTGCAGCTGAGGAACTCTTGGAGGATTTTCACCCCGTAGGACTTGTCGCCAATATCGACCCAGATGTCCGAGCCTCCGTTGAAAGCGCACCATCTGATTTTCTTAGAGGAAGGGAAGTGGCGGAGACGTTTGTCTACGCGCAGAACCACCTCTTCCAGCTGCTCGCGAACGAGTTTGTAGCCTTCTTTGGGGACCAGTCCAACGGCACGCTCCTTTCTGATGATGATGGCATGCAATGAAAGTTTCTTGATCAGGTCCGAGAAGATCTCCTGCGCAAAGTCCAGGGTCCGGATGATGTCTTCCTCGGACCAGTCGAGCATGTTTTCAAGCAGCCATTTGTCTTTGGAGAAGAACTCGAGTCCGCCAAGCTCGTTGGAGTAGCGGAATAGGTAGTTTGCTTCGCCTCCCATCACCAGAACGTTCTGGCGCTGTCTGTCGGTGAGCTTTGGGGTGGTCTTCACCTCGTCTATGAGCCCCTTGAGTCGGGCGTAGTACTTGGAGCCGTCGGAGTAGCCCGCGGCAGTGACGATGCCGACATAGAGGTCTTTGGCGAGCAGCTTGATGAGATGGGGCAAGATCGGCGACGAGGCGTCGAAGTTGGAGCCGTCGTCGTAGAGAGTGATGTCTCCGTCAAAAGTCACGAGCTGGAGTCTGCGGTGTACGGATGTTTTGTTGTGGAAAGTGTTGGAGAGCTCGAGAAGTTGCGCCGTGTTCAGAATGAGCCGAATGTCGTTGAACGAGGGCGCTACAAGTCTCCTTTTGCTGATTGTGCGGCGTCCGTCCTCGATGTAGAACGCCTTCTCCAGGGGCAATCGGGTGAAGAAACAGCCAACGGAAGGCACCAATTGGACCAATCTGGACATTTCAGGCATTCCCGCCTGGGTCATCTCGATGTTGTCGTTGATCAGCAGCTCGAGGTCATGGAAGATTTCCGCGTAGCGTCGCTTCGCTTCCGAATTCACCATGAGGTCGTCCACTGCGGAGATCCCATTGGACTTGACTGCATAGAGAACAAACGGGGTGGCCAGCAAGCCCTTGATCCACTCAATCAGTCCGTCTCGGCGGTGCTCCTTGAGCGCGTACTCGACTCTGTATCTGGTTGTCATTTGCGGGAGGGGTGTAAAGCAGCTCAGCCGGTGACTGTGCAAGGACGAACGGTTCCTACTTGAATGCTAGGCTGGCTAATTGGGTATGGCACAAACGGCACAAACGGCAGATGACTGCAAATGACGACGGTAAACAGAATCCACTCAGCTGGCACTAACTGGGTGTAGACTAAGAGTTCGAGCCGGGGAGGGAGTGACGATGCAGCCAGAAAAAGAGCCGGTACGCAATCAGGGAAATAGCCGTCAAAAGAAAAACAGAAGGGGCTGCAGTTTTGCTGCCGCCCGCCGCGCGCCCGCGCTGGCTTTCCCCGGCCGGGGAGGCAGCCGGCTAAAGAAAATAGCCTATTTCGATTTCGCGTAGCCCCTCGGTTGCCTATTGAGGGTTACTTTTCGCTCCCTCTTTTGGGCCAACTGACAGTTTGTGGGGTAACAACGGTGTCCGAGGCCAGCTATTCGGCAAACAATAGACAGATTAGAGACCTACTACGGAGTTTCAGTGTCTTCGGAAGCTGCACAGCCCGAATGTCGGAGCCCGTGTGACGACACCCCCGCATGGCTTTTGGCAATCTCACATCGCCCCTCCCTGCGTCTCCACTCTGGGCATGAGCAGTGGTGTGCCTGGTGTATCTCTGGCCCCCGCGGGGCAGACAGCAAACTGCGTATAAATAGCTACTTCCATCTCCTACTTGTTGCACCATTGCCATAGTAAGAAAAGAAGCAGATCACTCAACTTGTTCAAAGACTCTTGTGTTCTGTTACGACTTACGACTTACGAAAAAAATGGCTATTCCTGACGAATTCGATATCATCGTTGTGGGTGGAGGCTCATGCGGCTGCGCCATCGCCGGTAGACTCGGTAACCTCGACCCGGACGTTACTGTGGCTCTCATCGAGGGTGGTGAGAACAACATCAATAACCCATGGGTCTACCTTCCTGGTGTCTATCCAAGAAACATGAGACTCGACTCCAAGACGGCTACCTTCTACAACTCGAGACCATCCAAGCACCTGAACGGCAGAAGGGCCATTGTCCCCTGCGCTAACATTCTTGGTGGAGGTTCCTCCATCAACTTCCTCATGTACACCAGAGCCTCGGCCTCCGACTACGACGACTGGGAGCAAGAGGGATGGACCACCGACGAGCTGCTTCCGCTCATGAAGAAGCTCGAGACGTATCAACGTCCTTGCAACAACAGGGAGGTGCACGGTTTCGACGGTCCGATCAAGGTCTCCTTCGGTAACTACACCTACCCAACTGCCCAAGACTTCCTGAGAGCCTGCGAGTCGCAGGGTATTCCTTTCAACGACGATCTTGAAGACCTCAAGGCCTCGCACGGAGCTGAGTACTGGCTCAAGTGGATCAACAGGGATCTCGGTAGAAGATCGGACTCGGCACACGCCTACATCCACCCTACCATGAGAAACAAGAGCAATCTGTTCCTCATTACGTCCACCAAGGCTGACAAGGTGATCATTGAGAACGGCGTTGCTGTCGGTGTCAGGACCGTTCCAATGAAGCCGGTCGAGACCAAAAACCCTCCAAGCAGGATCTTCAAGGCCAGAAAGCAAATTGTGGTTTCGTGCGGTACGATCTCCTCTCCATTGGTGCTGCAAAGATCTGGTATCGGTGCGGCCCACAAGCTGAGACAAGCGGGCATCAAGCCGATCGTCGACTTGCCTGGTGTCGGTGAGAACTTCCAGGACCACTACTGCTTCTTCACCCCATACTATTCCAAGCCAGAGGTTCCAACCTTTGACGACTTTGTCAGAGGTGACCCAGTCGCTCAAAAGTCCGCCTTTGACCAGTGGTACTCCAACAAGGACGGTCCTCTTACCACCAACGGTATCGAGGCTGGTGTCAAGATCAGACCAACCGACGAGGAGTTGGCCACGGCTGACGATGACTTCATCCAAGGCTACCACGAGTACTTTGACAACAAGCCAGACAAGCCACTGATGCATTACTCTGTCATTTCCGGTTTCTTCGGTGACCACACCAAGATTCCAAACGGCAAGTTCTTCACCATGTTCCACTTTTTGGAGTACCCATTTTCGAGAGGTTTCGTTTATGCTGTTTCCCCAGACCCATACGAAGCTCCAGACTTTGATCCAGGTTTCCTGAACGATTCCAGAGACATGTGGCCTATGGTTTGGTCTTACAAGAAGTCGAGACAGACAGCCAGAAGAATGGAGTCGTTTGCTGGTGAAGTCACCTCGCACCACCCACTCTACCCGGTTGACTCTCCAGCCCGTGCCAAGGACTTGGATCTCGAGACATGCAAGGCATTTGCTGGACCAAACCACTTCACCGCCAACTTGTACCACGGTTCCTGGACTGTTCCAATTGAGAAGCCAACGCCAAAGAACGACTCGCACGTGACCTGCAACCAGGTCGAGATCTTCTCCGACATTGACTACTCTGCCGAGGACGATGAGGCTATTGTCAAGTACATCAAGGAGCACACTGAGACCACCTGGCACTGTTTGGGAACCTGTTCGATGGCTCCACAAGAAGGTAGCAAGATCGCTCCAAAGGGTGGTGTTGTCGATGCCAGATTGAACGTGTACGAAGTGAAGAACCTCAAGGTTGCCGACCTGTCGATCTGCCCAGATAACGTTGGATGTAATACTTACTCCACTGCTCTTCTGATTGGTGAGAAGGCTGCCACTTTGGTCGCCGAGGACCTGGGATACTCAGGATCTGATCTCGCCATGACCATTCCAAACTTCAAGCTAGGTACTTACGAGGAGAAGGGTCTGGCTAGATTCTAAGAGACGGTGCCCGACTCTTGTTCAATTCTTTTGGTTCTTTTTCTGTTTTTCTCTACGATTCTACTTGATGATGTATGACGAGTGAAGATTGTGTTTTTTTCTCTCTATAGTTTTGACTGTAATGAAAATAGTCTACATGAATGAAAGAGATAGCTGACCAATACGGGGCGTCTGGTCACGTGATGTATCACGTGATCTTTAAGTTTTCGAAATGACTAAATTTATAACGAAAAAAAGAGTCTAAATGAAAAAAAATCGATCTCTGCCAAAGACTCATCGATAGGCTAACTCAGGAAGCATTCCGAGCAACGCATAATGCCCTCAACCACAGTCTCAGAGATGCGCAAAAAGGTGCTGATGATCGACAATTACGACTCGTTCACATGGAACTTGTACGAGTATCTTTGTCAAGAGGGAGCCGATGTCGAGGTCTATCGTAACGACAAGATCACAATTGAAGAAATCGAGGAAATGAAGCCTGACATTATAGTGATTTCGCCAGGCCCCGGACATCCGAGATCGGACTCTGGTATCTCTCGAAAGACTATTGAGATTTTCAAGGGCCGGATTCCTGTTTTTGGAGTGTGCATGGGCCAACAGTGCATTTACGAGGTTTTCGGGGGAGACGTTGAGTACGCTGGTGAAATTGTTCACGGAAAAACCTCTTCTGTGACCCACGACAATCGTGGAGTCTTCAAGAACGTTCCGCAGGGAGTTGCTGTGACGAGATACCATTCGTTGGCTGGAACGCTAAAAACTTTGCCCAGCGAGTTGGAGGTGACTGCCCGTACCACTAACGGTATCATTATGGGTGTCAGGCATAAAAGATACACTATTGAAGGCGTTCAGTTTCACCCGGAGTCCATTTTGACAGAAGAGGGGCACTTAATGATCAAGAACATTTTGAAGAGTAGCGGTGGTTACTGGAACGAGGAGGAGGAGGAGGTAAAACAAGGCGGTGCCAAGAAGGAGTCGATTTTAGACAAGATTTACGGCGAGAGAAAAAAGGCGTACGAAGAGATTGAAAAACAGCCAGGTCGCTCGTTTGCCGATTTGGAGGCCTATTTGGAGCTATGTGGTGCCCCAGACGTTTTGAACTTCTACGACCGGTTAAATGAGAACGTCAAGCAAGGAAAGCCTGCCATTTTGAGTGAAATCAAGAGAGCCTCGCCTTCGAAAGGGGCTATTCAGATGGGTGCCAATGCTGCAAAACAGGCGTACACCTATGCCACGGCGGGGGTTTCGGCTATATCCGTTTTGACAGAGCCAAACTGGTTCAAAGGAACGATTGAGGATTTACGAGTTGCGCGTCAGACGGTTGGAAAACTCCAACACCGTCCGTGCATTTTGCGCAAGGAGTTTGTCTTTTGCAAGTACCAGATTCTGGAGGCCAGACTGGCGGGCGCAGACACTGTTTTGCTGATTGTCAAGATGCTTTCAGGAGCTGAGTTGCGCGAACTGGTTGGCTATTCCCGGGAGCTAGGAATGGAGCCTTTGGTGGAGATCAACACTGCGGAGGAGTTGGAACAGGCGTTGTCTGTGGACGCGACGGTTATTGGAGTGAACAACCGTAATCTGCACGATTTCGATGTGGATCTCGACACTACTAACCGGATGAACAAGCTTGTGGAAGCACAGAGCTCTGGCCGTAAGGTGATCATGTTGGCATTAAGCGGGATCTCAGGTCCTGAAGACGTTGCCGTTTACAAGAAAAATGGCGTTTACGGCTATTTGATCGGGGAGGCCCTCATGAGAAAGGGAGATAATGTTGGAGAGTTTATTGAGGAGTTACTGGCTGTGTAAAATATTCGCGACACATAATCTTGTCGCAGTCGTGTTTCTGGAGCCAAAACGCTTAGAAAAAAAACAGAATATAAATAGAAAAAAGGAGAACGAAAGCGTAGAAAAAATTAAAAGCTTTTACGTTTCAAGGACGGAAAAGGCTTTTAGCGAAGGACAAAGGGGGCGTAAACCAAGGCTGTTGGAGGTTGACGAGCGATTTCCAAACTTTGAGAAAACAAATAGCGGAGTTTTGAACTTGTGTGCGCAGATTACCAGCTGAAAAAATAAGTGAAACGAGTCACTCTACATAGGAGACAGCCAAAACAAACAAACACCAACAAAAATCACACGACGTCCGCGAAATAAGAATGCGTTTCAGTAGCGTGGCAGCGATCCTGCTGTTGCAGCTGACACAGTACGTTGTTCGGGCAGACGTGGAGATAAAGACTCCAAAGTCAGACGCCTCGTACGGGGTGGACGATGATAATGTCTCGTTTGATATCACTTGGGACGATGACGGTACCGCACCTGACGTGGACACTGTCGAGGCGTACAAATTCTCCCTGTGTACCGGATCAAACTCCGACATCAACTGTCTTTTGGTCGGCACGGTCACCGCGGCCGAGCTGACCAACAACTCGTACGCGGCCACAGTTCCTGCCGACACCAGCGGAAGCGGAAACTACTATGTTCAAATCATCGCGACGTACCCGTCTGGTTACACGATCCATTACTCGGATCGGTTCGAGCTGACTGGAATGACCGGTTCCGAAAAGGCTTCGGGATCAGGGGACCCTCCAGCCGACGAGCTGTCGGCGTCCACCACGGCCACAGACATCTCCAAGTCGTTCACAGTTCCCTACACCGAACAGACTGGAAAGACCAGATACGCTCCGATGCAGACGCAGCCCGGAACCACAATCACGGCCACGACCTGGTCCAGACGGTTCCCTACCTCATCGGTCAGTTACTACTCCACCATGAAGCCCTCGCCTAACGTTTACTCGACCGTCACGCCCGGCTGGTCGTACACAATGAGCTCCATGGTGAACATGGCGTCGCCCGCACCGTTCCCCAGCGAACTGGGCTGGTACGCTCCTAACCAACGGCTGCAAAGCGCGTCGCTAGACAGCTCGCATAGACGTTTGAAGAAGAGAAGATGGGACGACTAGACTTGTTAAGGCCGGTTTGGATTCACCACCTGCATTTGGTACTATTATTATTCTGGTTTTAGCTTAGTTGTATTTTCTAGTGTCATGCAAATATAAAGCGATTTCCTTAACACTGAAAGCGACGTTTAAACACTGGTGTAAAACAGCTCTGGCACTTTGTGGCTGAGCTGGACCAATTTGAGGACGGCTGGTTCGTTGATGTTGTCGCCAAAGTCAATCACCTGGATCACTTGAACTGCTCCATCCTCGTCGACGATTCCAATACACTCGTAGAATCTGTCTGGGACCAGGGAGTCCAGAGTAGACCTCTGATTGCCGAACTTGAGCGTGATGGGTCCGTTAGCGTCCAAAACGGCCGTCGCGTCGGCATTCTTAGCCGTCAGTCTTCCAACCACGCGCACGGTTTTCTTCGTAAACTGCGAAATGAGCGTTGCGTCAATTCTGATTGATTCCATTGTGTTATTTGTGGCGTTCTTGAAGGTGTCAATGTAGATTAGAGCACTGGCCTAATTTCCTGGCTTTCTCTCGTTCTTTCTGGGCGTGAACGTGATCTTGTACCGTGTTTTCCCATGATTTGCCTCCCCCCTCTTTATCTTTTGACGCGTTTTGCTCAGATTTTCGAAATTTTCGAGAGAAATTTTTCGAGAGAAAGTTCAGCTTGATAACAGAGAAGGCGGAAGAAAGAGCTGGAAGGACGGCAAACGGGTACTAGAGCGTACAAACGAAAGTTGAAAAGAGTCGCATTATTGCCAAACCCAGCATTATACATCATGATTTACTTGAAAACTCTTCTTAAAGTGATCGACAACTCCGGGGCAGAGCTGGTGGAGTGCATCAAGGTGCTCAGAAAGAACCCGAAGAACTTCGCCAAGATCGGCGACAAGATCGTGGTTGTGGTCCAGGAAGCTAAACCACTCACTTCGCAAATCACAGGTGCCACGGCGTCCAACCGTGTCAAGCGTGGAGATATATGTCGTGCCGTGGTGGTCAGAACCAAGTCACCAACTCAACGTACGGATGGCTCTGTTGTCCGGTTCGACGACAACGCCTGTGTTCTTATCAACCAAAAGGACGAGCCTATTGGAACTCGTGTCAGCAGTGTTGTTGCCAGAGAGTTGAGAAAGAAGAACTTCAACAAGATTGTTTCGTTGGCTCCAAGAGTGGTCTGATGGACTCTTAGGGTACTCACATACATTCCCCGTCCATTTGTGGTCCATTCCATCTCCTTCTACGCCGTCCCCGGTGCTTCTTTCCTTGTAAATAACCATCTATACGAATGAAAAACTACGTTTTTACCTACAATGTGCTCTGTGTTTGTCCTTGTGGGCTGAGACTCAAACCTCGTGGTCCCTGGTACGATCCCGTGATTCCCATCCTACGATGGTCTTGTCCCGTCGGCTCAAACACTCAAAATCGATCCTTTCGACAGTTCTTCAGGCCTCGTCCGTGGAAAATTTTTCAACCGTGTGAAAAGTTCGAGCCTCGAAAAAAAAGTTGATGCTTGTACCAATAGTTACAGAACGAAAGAGCTAGTTTTACACCACCCCCACGATCCTCGTTTCCAACCGCTTCATCGCACGCATTACATAAAATGAGTGCACCAACGTTTCTGAGAGGCCTTCCGCGGTCGCGGGTGCTCAAACAGTACGCCAACCTCAACAACATCGCCAACTACAAAAACTCGGCCTACAAATTTCCCGATGTGTCCAAGCTGGAACTGGTTTTCAAGAAGCACAACTCAGACGGTCACATGGGAGCTCGTCAGTTCTGGAAGTACAATCTGCGCACAATCCAATTCCACAACGCGGAAGTAGAGATTGACGTGAAGCGTATCGAGTGTGTCACCAGAGAAGAGCAGCTCAAATGTCCAAGCATTCTCAAGGTGCATTTTGCCAAGGGAGACCCAAAGAGTATCGACTGTAAGAACAAGCACTCCGACGAGATCATGGAAGAGCTCGTTACCCTCGCACAGGCTGAAAAGGTTGCCGAAAGCGAGATCCCTGTTTTGAAGCCCTGAGAAGTTGAGATGAACGCACAATCCAAACACGGCTGTGCAAAGTTTTTCAGCAGTTTCCGTCACGATATAAATGTATATAGTCAACACGAACGAGACAAGTGAATTGTCTCTGTATTTGAGTACCGCGGTTGTATTCCTGTACTAGGATCCGTTTCCATGGGGTCCAGATCCCGTTTAGTCAGTTTTTGACGTTTCCTGTTTGTAATGGCGTCATTTTTATAGGCCCTCCCAAGCGGTGAAGTTTGCTCGCTTAGATCGTTTAAGGAAAAAAAAAATGCTGATGCGTGCACATAAAACACACCACTTCTATCGAAAGTAGTTGTTTCAACAGCACTTGTTTCCATATAAGAGACCAAGTAACTTTCTAGAGACGTGTGGGTAACACAGAATTATATCGGGAGCTAGAGACACTGAAAGTTTGTTTGTTTGTGCAAAATGGCAGTGGTTGAAGACGTGTTTTTCGAATTGAGAGGGACAGTCGTGTGGCTATTGGGGTGGCTCGCCGGGCTCCCCCTGGGCCATAAGGTTCTGTTAGTGGTGGCAGCGCCATTCCTGTACTCTATTACGTGGCAGTTGCTGTACTCGTTGAGAAACGACCGTGTTCCGCTTGTTTTTTACTGGATCCCGTGGGTTGGGTCTGCGGTGCCATACGGTATGCAGCCTTACGAGTTCTTCGGCAGGTGTCAGGAGAAATACGGAGATTGTTTTGCGTTCATGCTGCTGGGAAAGGTGATGACTGTTTACTTGGGACCTAAGGGCCACGAGTTCATCCTCAACGCCAAGCTATCTGACGTGTCTGCCGAGGAGGCCTACACCCATCTGACTACGCCGGTGTTTGGTAAGGGGGTTATTTACGACTGTCCAAACTGGAAGCTAATGGAGCAGAAGAAGTTCGCGAAAGTCGCTCTCACCAGGGACTCGTTTGTCAAGTACGTTCCTCTGATCAGACAAGAGGTTCTGAGCTACTTCGAAGCCTCTGAACAATTTCAGGGGTGTAAGGGTGTCGCGAATGTTCTCAAGTCGCAGCCTGAGATTACCATTTTCACCGCCTCGAGAACCTTGCTGGGCAAGGAGCTGAGAGCCATGTTGAACACCGGATTTGCCCAATTGTATACCGATCTCGACAAGGGGTTCACCCCAATCAACTTTGTGTTTCCGAACCTCCCTCTGCCATCGTACAAGAGAAGAGACAACGCACACAACACGATTGCAACCACCTATTTGTCGTTGATCAACAAGAGAAAGGAGGAGAACGACATCCAGGACAGAGACCTGATCGATGCGTTGATGAAAAACTCAACCTACAAGGACGGCACGGCCATGACCGAGAGGGAGATTGCGAATCTGTTGATTGGTGTTCTGATGGGAGGCCAGCACACGTCTGCGTCGACCTCTGCGTGGTTCTTGCTGCACTTGGGAGAGAGACCTGACTTGCAGGAGGACCTGTACAACGAGATCCGGTCCGTTTTAGGGGACAAGAAGGAGGTTTCGTACGAAGATTTGCAAAACCTGCCGTTGGTGAACAACACCATCAAGGAGACCCTTAGAATCCACATGCCTTTGCACTCCATTTTCAGAAAGGTGATGAACCCGCTGCAAGTGCCCGACTCCAAGATGATTGTTCCAAAGGGACACCACGTTCTTGTTTCGCCTGGCTTCGCCATGACCAGCGACAAGTACTTCCCCAACGCTGACCATTTCGAGCCCCACAGATGGGACTCAATCGGAGGCTCTGGCGGAGGAGCCCTAACCGAGGACCCAGATACCGTTGACTACGGGTTCGGAAAGATTACCAAGGGCGTTTCGTCGCCGTACCTCCCATTCGGGGGAGGAAGACACAGATGTATCGGTGAGCAGTTTGCCTACACTCAGCTGGGGACTCTTCTCGTGGTTTTCATCCAGACGTTCAAGTGGACCAGCAAGTGTCCAAAGGTGGACTACAACTCCATGGTGACTCTGCCTGAAGAGCCTGCCGAGATCCAGTGGGAAAAGAGAGAAAACTAGCCGAATGCAACTGTTTGTATTAGTCGTTGTGTCTATCTATCTATCATTAACAACCTGTAACTCTTTGTCAAATGCGTTTTTCCTGTCCTGTTGGTCCTGTTTCAGCAGCGAAGTAATCTGGTCGGTCAGCTCGTCCACGAGCTTACTGGCGAGCGAACAACAGTTGACAATCAGGGCAGCGTCGATGTTCAAACCCCCGCTTTTCACCAGCTGGCACAGCTCCTTGTTCTTGTTCAGCGTCAGCGTCATCGACCCAAGACTCAGTCTCTCCTCCAACAGACTCGAGTCCACCAGGATCAGCTCGTTGTTCAGGTCTCCCTTGATGTTCTCCTCGTCGTCGTTCGGATTGTAGAACTGGAATGTGATGCAGATCGGTATGTGCAACACAGACAGCGCCGTGGGCTCACGCTGCTCCGCGCTAAAAACAATCACGTTCTCGCCGTCAATCTCGATGTCCGGCTTGCGGAAGTGCATCAGCGCAGTGATAACAGCTATTGACGAGATGTCGATGAAATTCCCGTCGTAGTTCAAAAACTGTATGTCCGCCCGCACCGACCAGCACTTCGACCCGGCAACGATACAGAGACTCTCCAAGTCAAGAGCTCCCGACCGCCGCACTGCCTTCTCAATCAACCTCGATATCAGAACCTCGTCGTTCGACTGCTTCGACCCAGACGTTAACCCACTCTCAAAAAAGGGTGAACAAAGCGGGGAGATCTCAGTGGAAATCTGGAAAAGCCCCTCAAACGGCCGATCTTCGTACGGCTGGGTTATCTCAGCACTCACCCGGCACGCAACATGTGTCTTCCCGAGTCGGGCCTCCGCATACCCCAGGTCAGTCTTGCTCACTTTGATCTCTGTCTTTCTCATCTCCAGCAGCTTGCGTCCGTCCAAACGCAAGTTCTGTTTCAGAGCCTCCAGAACCAGCTGTTTCTCATTGTTGGAAATGTCGTAATCTCGCATGTTTAGGTGTTGCCTGCAGCTGAACCGTTCAGCTAAAGAGCACCCCAGGGGACTCCTAAATAATTTGATGTAGGAGGAAAAATATTTACAAAAATCCACTCTAGTTGCTTACATAAGCAAAATCGCCCGTTACCCGGACAAAATCCCTTTTCCTCTGTTTGTTCTCGATCAGAGCTCAACTTTTGAGAACCCTCTGACCTTGCCTTCTTCTTGGCCGATCACTCCCTGTTGCCCTGCAAAACATTTGGCACTGCGATCGGGCTTTTGTTGGAAACGACATCGAATCTTCTCGAAGCTTCTCGAACAAACATGAACAGACTCACGCTGGCATTAAGACCGGTGGCAAGAGCCTCTCCACGGGCTCCCCTCAACGGCATGGCCAGACAGTATTCGGGCTCGAACAACCTCAACTTCTTCAACAAATCGCGACTGCCTTCGAACACCGTGATTCGTTTTGTTCCACAGCAGACTGCGTGGATTGTGGAGAGGATGGGTAAGTTCAACAAGATTCTGAAGCCTGGTCTGGCCGTTCTTATGCCCTTCTTAGACAAGATCCAGTACGTTCAATCGTTGAAGGAGGTGGCGGTGGAAGTTCCATCTCAGAACACAATCACCCTGGATAACGTGACGCTTGAAATGGATGGTGTTTTGTACTACAAAGTGGTGGACGCGTACAAGGCGTCGTATGGAGTGGAGGATGCCCACTACGCGGTGGTTCAGTTGGCTCAAACCACCATGCGTTCTGAGATCGGCCAGCTGTCGCTAGATCTTGTTCTGAGGGAGAGAACAGCACTGAACTTGAACATCACGTCGTCTATCAACGAGGCAGCGAAGGATTGGGGTATTGAGGTTTTGCGTTACGAAATCAGAGACATCAGACCGCCTCTCAACGTGGTGAATTCGATGAACCAAGTGGTTGAGAAAGAAAGACAAAAACGGGCAAACATTCTCGAGTCGGAGGGACTCAAGTTGAGCGAAATCAACATCAGTGAGGCCCACAAGCAGACAGAAATCCTAAAGTCCGAAGCCGAGATGAGCAAGAGAATCAACCTCGCCAAGGGTGAGGCTGACGCAATTCTGCTGAGATCCAGGGCAACCTCAGAAGCCATCAAGCAGATCGCAGAGGCCATCCAAAACAATCCTGGGGGAAAAGACGCTGTCTCACTGAGCGTCGCCGAAAAATACGTGGACGCTTTCGGAAAACTGGCAAAGGAGAGCAACACTATTATTCTGCCAGCCAGTTTGGATAACTTCCCAAAGCTGATTGCCAGCGGCATGAACATTTACAACGAATTGAACAGCAACGAGCTGTCTAAAAAGGTTTTGAACGTTGACAGCGCAAAAAAGAATTGAAGATATTTTTATTCCACCTGTATATATGGTATCTCACTTGTTGGGTTTCCCGAAAAATGCATCCAATGCCCCCCGTCCAACAGCGACTTTCCTGATCTCTTTTTTCTTTGGTTCGATCTTGCGCTTTTTGGACTTGTTGGCGTTGCCTGTGGTCCCAAGGGAGTCATTCAAGTTGTTCAAGTTCTCTTGGGCAATACAATTCAGTTCCTCAGTTTTTTTGAACTCTTCCAAGTACCTGTTCAATTCATCCATGTTGTATTCATTTCGGAGACTTTCCAAGTAAAACTCGCTGACGTAAGACGATAACAGGTCTATTGAGTGTTGGATCTTTGTCAGCCTCACCACCTCACCTGGCGGTGACAGCGTTGATAACGTCAATTTCCGAAGAATGAGCGATTCGATGGACTGGGGGAAATTTTTCATCAAGTTGTCCACCTTTGACTTCAGATATTTGGTTGTCTTTGATATTGACACCTTGAAATATTTCTCCTCGTTTTCCACAACCACCTCAGAGATGGCTTCCAGCGCGGTCTTGAAATCCACCTGGTAGCTCACCAGCGGAGCCAGCACGCTCGACGTTTCAAACAGATCCAGCCAATCATCGTAGTTCAGCATCCTTTGGTTTTCTCTGTCTAGATGGTCCACGAAAAAATGCAGCAACAGATAGACCAGGTTGAGTTTGGTGGCTACCCAGAGCTCGCAGCTGCCCCCTAGAAGTAACGCATCTTTTTGTGGACTGCTGCTCGTGAGAAGAATCGATTTCAACGGCTGTTGCTTGTTTGTGAGCTTCTGTTTCTTGTTATGAGGGTCTTTGAAACTGATCTGGTTGAGATCGTACACCTTGGAGTCGGTGATCAAGTAGTCCACGAGATCGTCCGAGGACAGACTTTTGAGCTTTATCGTTTCGAATTCCTTTGACTTCGTGTCTTTCGGCAGCAGAATCAATCGCACGTTTCCTGGCCGCATTTCTGCAATGACCGGGTCTTTTGTCATGTTGTCGTTGGCCAATTGGTTAGTCTATCGACTGCGATCAAGAAGTAACGCACGCGTCTTTGAACTTTTCAAGCCGCGTCAGCGAAAATAAAATCAAGCCGATCTAAACTTTTTTTTTTTACAACTTCTCAGATGAAAAATCCGTCTCAAAATGCTATCACAAGTTCGACCTAACCCGATCCAGAGACCCTTACTTAGCGAAACCATTCCAAATGAGTTCCCGAATATGCTGGATGAAAGGTGCTGGGATGATTGTCGCAAGGACTCCGTCAGTCCGACTCCGCCGCGGCGTGAGAACGATCCGTCTTTCAGCGGCCACCCTACAAGACGACAAGCTCGAACGCTTAGCCTCCAGGTTGGGACAAACCGTCAAGGAAAATCAGTTCTACTCGGAGAAACCTTTTCAAGCCAACACAGAAAGCGAGGTCGTTCGGAATTTCATGAAGCTGGTGAAAGCTAAGCCGGATATTATTCCTGAATACGACGAGTGGACCCGACTCCACGAGCCAAAGACGGAGACCAGCCCTCCGTCAATGCCCGAGCATCTTACCTCCGAGTCCCTCGTAGACTATGTTGCCCAACTTGACAAGGTGAAAACCAGAAAGTTCCCGCGAAACCGTGAGTTTGTGTCCAAATGCTACCACGTGATCATGGACTCGGGGCTCCTCCAGGATCTGGGTTCCTACAACAAGATCCTCAGTTTCTTTGCGCTGGTTCATGATCACGACTCCATCAAACGAACGCTGGCAAAGATGCGTGAAAGCAGAATCAAACCTTCCACAGACTCGTTCAACTGTCTGATGAGCCCGCTCATCAGCTCCACAAACAGATTCAAGTACCAGCTGATAGCCATGAACCTGCGACAGATGGAGGTCTTCGGACTCAAGCCCAACCTCAGCACGTGTTACATGGTCTTTAATGCTCTCTCAGCCGAGAGAAAACCGATTTACGATCTCATGAAACAGTTCGACTGTCCTACGGATCCTATCATTGACCAGGTGCTTCTGTACGAATTCAGCCACGAGGGCAGGTCCACGGCCGAACTACGTGACAGTTTTCTCGCCAGCGGCGCTGAGGTCAATTCAGCGGTGCTGGCAGCCCTAGTGGAGATGGAGCTCGCCGGTTCCGGTCCCCAACCAGCCTGGCAGCTCGTGGTTGACTGGCTCGACAGCCACCCTCAACAGAGGCCGTCTCCCCGCATCCTGAACTTGTTTGTGGCGCACTTCATCAAGAAGAAACAGCTCTACAACGCCGTGGCAATGACAAATCTCTTCTACGCCCACTTGGGTATGAACACCGTCGCGAGGAGCCACGGGTACATGCTTGAGTCGCTGATCAAAGACACATCGCTGACGAACTGGCCTACGCTGGCCAGAAGGTTTTACCGCGATTCCACCATCGCACTAGACAAAAACGTGGTCCCCCCACAAACCCTGCGTCGACTCGTGGCAGTGGCAGAATCTCGCTGCGGCTCCCCGTTCAACATCAAGCAATTGTCGGCAGACGAAGAGAACGAAACCACCCGCGTTTTTGAGGACCTCCACTGGGACAACTATCGCTGCCCGTGCTTCGAACTGGCAGACAACAGCGCTTCATTCGTTGAGGCAGCCGGATATCTTCTCTCTCGTTCCGGCTGAGCTGTTCGGCCCTGTATATATCCCTGTAATGACCCGTGTTGGAGTGATCCGCACCGAAATGTCCCCGACCTCCGTATTGATTATGTCAGCAGCAGATCGTTGATCGAAAAAAAATAAAAAGTAGCGAGGCAAATTGTACACAAATTAGACCAGACAAGAGGGGAAAGGATTCAAAAGGTGACAAAGGGGCCTCCAGTCGCGGAAGAACAGCACAGCCGGTGTATCCAAGGAGTCAGTGTTGGAAGAGAGATAATTGAGAGCGACAAGGGCAGAAACACGACACTATAGAATGGAACAGAGTCAGTTTGTTCCTGGGGGAAACGCGGGTAACGGCAATGGGAATGGCCAGGGAGATCAGCAGGGTGCCTCACGAACGCAAACGCCGCGGTATACTCTTCCCGGAGTGATGCAATATCTGCAATCGCAGTTCACGCTGGTGGAGAGAAACCGGATGCTTGGTGATCTGGAGAAATCGTCGCTCAAGCTCAAGATTGTGGAACTAGAGAGCGAGCGCAACACGTTGAGGCTGCAAAATGACCGACTGGCCGCGCGGGTGACAGAACTGGAGCAAAGGCTGGAAGGCTCTGGGACTAAACCAGTTTCTAGTGGGCCCGGAGGGTCCAACGGAACCGCTGCAGGCGGTAACGACAACGGGTCTGAGTCTGGACTGCTGCGAAGTCTGGCGCGGTCGAGCTCCCGGAACAAGAACGGAAACGGGCGTTCCTCGTCGAGGCCTGGAACCAAGCCGGTTGAAGACGAGGACGGGCTTTTGGACATAAAGACGATCGACATTTCGAAATTGCTCAAGGCGCGTCAGTTTCTCAAATCGGCCACAAGTGAGATCCTCTTCATGTTGAAGTCACCCACACTAGAATTGACTGACCCACTGAACTTGGCTAAAGAGGAGTCGAACGATTTTTTTGTGGACCCGCAATCGGTCTTGGTTTCGCCGACAGCTGCCAATCCCCCGACTAGAGACGTGACGAGCTTGCGATTGGACGAAACGGACGACAACGGCTATGTCGACATGTCCATTTCGCTGGCTCCCCCTTTCAGAGCGAAGTCGTCGAGCGAAGCTCCTTTGTCGTCATCTGCATCCTCTGCATCCTCGGTTGAGCTTCCCAGCGACACGGAGACCGTGACCGACTCCAGAGAGGAGGAACCCCACCACGACCTTGAAAAAGAACAGAAGAAGAAACTAGCCAGCATCCTCAAGAGATCGCCAACCACCGGAAACAAGCAAATTCCCGGGGCTGCCTCGTTGTCTGTTCACACCATTTTCACTCCGAGCAAGTGCAAAGTCATAAACCAACTGCTTCTGTGCTACATAGCGGAGCGCAACCTAATTAAAGTGTGGAAGGGCTTGGAGGACGAGAAAAAACTCAAAGTGACCGTTAACCTTCCTTCGCACATCAACAGCATCTCCGATATTTTGTCAAACGAGTCATACCTTGTTCTGAGCTCGGAAAAACAACTTTTGATCTACAATACCAACAGCGAACCCGAAGTCAGCGAACCTCTAATCACACACAACTCTGACCTAGAGGTGAGGAGTGTCGATCTTTTCGGAAACAAGATTCTCGTCACTTCTGATTCCAGCATTGATATACTGCAAATTGAGCCTGAAGACAGTAGGCTGATTCTTCTGTTCACGACCAACTACGACACCGACGGTCAGGTTCTGGTTTCACGATTTACAAAGAGCACCAAGTACGATATTGCGATACTGACCTCCACGTCTCTCATTTTGCAGAACACCGCTCAACACAAGCCGTTTGTTGGTGATGACGATGACAAAGAAAAACAAGACTCCACTAAGGTGATCCCTATAGCAAGCTTCAAAGAGTATCTGTTGACCTCGAGGTACGTACTAGTGAACCTAGCCCAAGGGCTGTATTTGATGGACTTCGAGAACCCTTCATCTCTCAAACAGGTTCCAGTCAAAGGTGTCAGTGGAGACTTCAGTCTGGGGTATTCTGCTGACGACGAGTCGCTGTTCTTTGTGTCCAGCAGAGCGACGTCTTCAGACAGCAGTTCGACCAGTTTGAAGGAGGTTCAAATATTCAAGGTCATTGAAACGGGAGACATTTTGAACATAAAGTCGGTCGTTGTCAAATCCGCCAGCGAATGGACTTGCGTCGCCAATCTGGGGGCCAAGTATGCTGTCGTTTCCGGATCATCTGCCGGTGTATTGTTCTTCCAATTCTGATCCCTCGTTATATCGATTATGTTCTCATTGTTTCGCCTAGTTTCTATATGTGTGTTGTTACGGATTGCTCTCTTTGTAGCAAGTTCCGTTCTGTTGTGCTGTTTCCTCGCTATTCTAATTGTCTTTCATCTTGATAGCACCGTTCTGAGTCTAATAACATTTGTCAACTTCGCTAATTGGGCTGTAAAAAAAGGGCAGGTAAAAAAAGGATACAAAATTTTGTATCCTTTTTTCGAGAAAGCGCTGAGGATTTTACCCAGTTTAGGCCATCTGTTAAGACCACTGGGTGCCCAAGAATCACCGAACTCCACGATGCTGGGCAACCATTTCATCTTCAAGAGGCTTTTGCTAACGATTCTCTTCACTTTCTTTGCCTCGCTGCTGATTTATACCGACTACCTGCAAGAAGTGTATCTGTTCACCAATAAGTTCAAGCTCCCAGAGTTCAAAGTTGACATGAGCACGTACCACTTTTTTCAGAAGTACTCTGATCTGAAGCAGTACTCAATCTCGTCGGTCAAGCTCGCGAACATCGTCCACAAGATAGAACACGAATCCAAACAGGGGATCTCCGGTAACGTGGGAGACCCTGAGTTTTATCTGTATCCGCCATTTCCATATCTGGATCTGGTATATGTTGGTCCCACGTTTATAGAAAACGGATCTTTGTCACTGAGTTGCGAGTACCGTTTTGGAAAATTTAGATGCCGGATCCAGGGAATGATCCAGAGCGATAAGACGTATCTTTCCAACACCTACTTCCCTGATTCCAAATTTGAAGAGATTGAGTTCAAGTTTTCCGGACGAAATCTTTGGCAGGCGTTCAAGCTTTGGGAGGATAAACCACGAGCAAGTGATCTTCAAGACCCGAATTTGAGCAGCATCAGACTAATTTCTAACTACTTCTTTCTATTTGGCTCCAACGGCACTCAGATACCGCTCCTATCGGCCGAGTCTGGCGAGTTCGAGTCCACGGTAATACAAGAGACAATCGATCTGTACAGTTCGATTCAGAAATACGTCGAGAAGTTCGTGCTGCTGGTTCATCTCAAGATGGTGAATTTCGGGCTCATATCCATATCGTTTCTGTCCATTCTGGTTCTACATCTGTTTCTCTATTGGACCCTACATTTGGTGTGTCAATTCAAGAACCCTTCCAACAGAGAGTTGGGCCCCGGGGTAGCTGAGAAATACGAGATAGTACAAGATTTCGAGCAACTGGGGTCCGAGACCATTCGATTCGAGTCCTCGTCGGGCGGCTTGAACAACTCGTCGTCGCAGGCGCTTTCAGCTGCTACTTCGATAGAGAACTCCAATCTGAGACCTCTCGCCCTGGAGACGTTATTCAACGGAACAAGAGGGATCATCAGAGATGCCGAACTAGAAGAAACGGGGGCGGTTGACTTCCAGAGCCAGGACCTCGTGGGAAAATGCCAGTTCTCTTTCGGGATCATCATCATTCACTGCCTGGTCCATTATTTCACATATTACGTGATAGATTTCGTCATACAACAGGCGATCAACCACATTTTCAGGAAAATCACAAGTGGAGAAATCGAGCTCAGCAGTTATAGCACTACCTCTCCGACCGGATTTGGAAGTGTCTCAAAAAGTCCCGTCCCAGTACCGGTCAATTCAAACAATAATTTGGCAAGCTCACCCAGCGGGTCCGTTGAAACTAACTGGAATACCAACGGAGGCGAGACATTCACCACTTTATTGAATATCAGCGGACTGATCATCAACACCTTGATTTTTAGCTTCTTTCACTATTTGTACGGAGTCATGGTTTACGTTTATACCTTGTCATGAACGGGCAATTTGCGACTGTTTCCACACTTTGGTAGCAAGTATTCAGTAACACCCGTACTCGAGCTCTACATGTTGAGCCAATGAGGCTTTTCTCTTGTCTCGTTAGTATCTCGTATCTGTCCGCCGGTTCCTTTTTTGGAGCAAAATTTTTCAACTTTTTCACAAGATTCTCAAATTTTTCAAGCTCGCGAGAAAAATAACAGCCAAAGAAAGCGTTGAAGCTTTTCAAATCACACGGTTGAGGTGTTCTCGCAAGCGGAACTCATCGAAGAATTTCGTCGAGCACGTGATCATGTTGATTGGTAGAATTTCTCACTCGTTGGGATGGAAGCATGCCGTCCAGAGCGGGCTGGCCAGGTCGGCGAAGTGTCAGGTCGGAAGCCGTTTGTTCCACAACACCTCCATCAGAAAGTCCTACGAGGAGGAAAAGGTGGTGATCGATGAACTTTCCGGTTCTTTGTCGGACAACGACCTTCATAGACTCGGAAAGATGAGAAATATTGGTATCTCGGCCCACATCGACTCCGGTAAAACCACTTTCACTGAAAGAGTGCTGTTCTACACCGGTAGAATCAAGGCTATCCACGATGTCAGAGGCCGTGACGGTGTCGGTGCCAAGATGGACCATATGGACCTTGAGAGAGAGAAAGGTATCACCATTCAATCTGCCGCAACCTATTGTTCTTGGGACAAGGAAGATGAACAATTTCATTTCAACTTGATCGACACTCCGGGCCATATTGACTTCACCATTGAGGTCGAGAGGGCTTTGAGAGTTTTGGACGGTGCTGTTTTGGTTGTTTGTGCTGTTTCCGGTGTGCAATCCCAAACTGTGACCGTTGACCGTCAAATGAAGAGATACAACGTTCCTCGTATCACTTTTGTTAACAAGATGGACAGAATGGGTGCCAATCCGTGGAGAGCCATCGAGCAAATCAACAGTAAGTTGAAGATCGCTGCTGCTGCTATTCAAGTTCCTATTGGAAATGAGAAAGATTTGAGCGGTCTCGTCAACATCATTGACAGGCAATCGGTCTATTTTGAGGGCCCTCAAGGTGAAAAGCTAAGAATCACCAAAGATATCCCAGCCGATCTGCACGATCTTGTTGAGGAGAAGAGAGCTACTTTGATTGAGATGTTGGCTGACGTCGATGACGAAATTGCAGAATGTTTCATTGACGAAGTTGAGCCTACCGTTGATCAAATCAAGGCCGCTATCAGAAGATCCACTATTGCTAGAAAGTTCACTCCTGTTTTGATGGGTTCCGCTTTGGCTAACAGAGGTATTCAACCTGTTTTGGACGCCGTTGTCGATTTTCTTCCAAATCCCTCGGAGGTCTTGAACACTGCCTTGGATGTCTCTAAGGGAGAGACCTCCATCAATCTTGTTTCAGCTGCCAACCAACCAACTGTTGTCCTGGCGTTCAAATTGGAGGAAGGAAAGTACGGTCAACTCACTTACTTGCGTGTTTACCAAGGTAAGCTCAAAAAGGGATCGATGATCACGCACGTTAAGACTGGAAAGAAGCTCAAGATTTCGAGACTCGTGCGTATGCACTCCAACGATATGGAAGACGCGGAAGAAATTGGTGCCGGTGAAATTTGTGCCACTTTTGGTATTGACTGTGCCTCTGGTGATACCTTTACCGACGGAACTGTTGATTATTCCATGACTTCGATGTTTGTTCCTGATGCCGTTGTTTCTTTGTCGATTATTCCAAAAACCAAGGACGCCGCCAACTTCTCCAAGGCTGTGAACAGATTCCAAAAAGAAGATCCGACCTTCCGTGTCCACTACGATGCCGACTCGAAGGAGACCATCATCAGTGGTATGGGTGAGTTGCATCTCGAGATCTATGTTGAGAGAATGCGCAGAGAGTACAATGTTGACTGTACCGTTGGAAGACCAAGAGTTTCGTACAGAGAATCCATTCTTGGAAGCTCTCCGTTCGACTACACCCACAAGAAACAGTCTGGTGGTGCTGGCCAGTTCGCCAAGGTGATGGGAGAAATGCAAGCTACCGAGTTGAGCGACCCTGAGGAGATCACCACTGTTGTTGGAGAAGAGCTCAAGTTCCGTAACCATTTCCAGACCAAGGTTGTTGGTGGAAAGATTTCCGAAAAGTTCTTGTTGGCCTGTCAAAAGGGTTTCGAGGACTGCTGCGAAAAGGGTCCGTTGACCGGTTCCAGGGTTTTGGGTGTCCATATGGTGGTCAACGATGGTGCCACTCACGTGGTTGATTCCTCTGAAATGGCTTTCAGAACCGCCACCCAATTTGCTTTCAAACAGGCCTTTTTGAAGGCCAGCCCTGTTGTGCTTGAGCCGATCATGAACGTTGTCATCTCTGCTCCTATCGAGTTCCAAGGCAGTGTCATTGGATTGGTGAACAAGTTGCAAGGTATCATCCAAGACACTGAGAACAACGCTGATGACTTCACCATCACTTCTTTGTGTTCTTTGAACAACTTGTTTGGTATCGCGTCCAGTTTGAGAGCCGTCACCCAGGGTAAGGGTGAGTTCACGATGGAATTCAAGGAATACCAACCAGCTTCGCCTCAATTGCAAAGACAATTGATGGAGGACTATCAAAAGAAGAACAAAGAAAAATAGATCCTTTAGATCTGACAGACCTGTTGTATGTACTTCTGTCTAAAGCCCTGTTCATAGTTTTTTGTTTCGTTGTTTATAATACAACCCAAATGTGGTTTGAAAGAAGTAGAGAGCAGATTGTTTTGTCTTTTTCCCCCTTTTCTATCCCTTTTTTCAAAAGGTGGCGCAGTTAGTTTGTGGCGTTCCCGCAGTTTTTTTCTGTGGCTGGGGTACTCCAAACAGAACAACTTCGACTACAAAGCAGTCTCTGTGCTCAACCGTGCGCAACTACACAACCCTACAAGGTCACAACCCTATGAGCGTCAAATTACAGTTGAAATCATTCGAGAAATTAACTTGACCTGATATAGCGTGTAAAGGAATGAAAGAAAGAGCAGTAGAAATGGAGTTGTAGGTAAAAGTCAGAGGTCAAGCGAAGTAACAACCGCGAAATCCAATCGGGACTAGCTAGCACTGACTCCCGTTAAGGGTCAGATATCACCAAACACTACCCACATCGCTCAACAGCTGCAGGAACCATAGCTGTCTCCGTCAACATGGATGTTCACAGCATCAGTATAGTCATCACTGAACTCCAGACTCTCCTCCTGCTGCAGAGCATTTCTGGCCACAACGTCGAAAGCCTGCTCCACATTAACCGCCTCCTTGGCACTGGTCTCGAAGTAAGGAAGGTTTCCCAAGCTGGCACAGATGGCCTGGGCCTTCTTGGAGCTGATGAGTCTCTTGTTTTCCTCAACATCTATTTTGTTTCCAATGACAACGAAAGGGAAGTTGTCAGGATCTTTGATGTTGGCCTGAATGAGAAACTCGTCTCTCCAGCTCTGCAAGTTCTCGAACGACTTGGTGTTCGTCACGTCATAAACCAGCACGCAGCAGTCAGAGCCTCTATAGAATGCAACTCCCAAACTCTGGAACCTTTCTTGTCCGGCAGTGTCCCATATTTGCATAGTCACCTGCTTATCATCGATCACTAGGTCTTTAGGCAGAAAGTCTGCGCCAATAGTGGCCTTGTACTGTTGTGAAAATTTCCCGTTAATGAACTGTTGCATCAAGGACGTCTTTCCAACTCCCGAGTCCCCGAGAATAATCACTTTCAGTATGGTCTTCTTGCGGCTGCTGGACATATTGATTGTCAATGTTTTTGCGTCTATATTTAGTCGTCCCCTAGTGTAAGCAATCTTGTTTGAAACGTCTGCTAAAATTCCCACAGTTCCCTGAAATAAATCCGCCTTGTCCACTGAGAATTGCTACTCTTTGCCCGAAACAGATTCACAACCGGCACAATGTATTTGCTCTTGTATATAAAAGGTGTTGGTTGCTGGAATAAAGGTTGGGAAGGACGACAATCCTGTCAACTTCTACTGCAGAGAGGCTGAACAGGCGGGCAATCTTTGCGTCGCCGACGCGCGTCGATAAAGGCCGGGTAATTTACTGCGACATACAAATTGTTGCTGCACATATTTTGAGACCTTTGAAACACCGTTGAAATGTACACCAGCGCACCAAAACAGCTATCTAGTGTGATACTATTTTAAAGGCAACCCTTCGTTAGCACTACTCCCTGAAAACAGTGACCCTATCCAAAATCAATAAATAAAAGTTGTGACTTGTTGAAATTCAAAACTCCATAATTATCCTATAACCTATAAACCTATATTCTCAATTTGAAGAATCTTGCCATGACTCTGAAGAGCTGATCTCAATTCGTTGAATGTTTTCTCCTCCTTCAATCTTTGGGAGGTTCAAGTGAAGAACGCCGTCTTCGAATTTGGCCTTAATCTTGTCCCCATCAACTTTGGCAGGCAATCTAAGAACTCTCGAAAATTGACCAACGGTTCTCTCCGAGTAAACTTTCTTGCCCTCTTTTGCAGGGATTTCACCCTTGACGATCAACTCGTTGGACTCCTTATTGTAGTCGATCGTGACTTTGTCTCTTGGAGCACCAGGAATTGATATGGAAAGATCGTAGGATTTATCGTTGTCATGGATGTCAACAGGAGGAGAAATAAATGGCTCATCAAAGAAGGAGGTGAAGGGACTCAGCAAAGAAGTATCGTTCTTCTTTGGAACCACTTCATTTTGCTGTTGCTTCTTTTGCTTCTGCTCCGATGAATTGTTTTCCTTGTTTTCAGTACCCTCGATCCGCCTTCTCTGTTGCTCTTGCGGCCGATAGACTGGTCTAGCAAAGAAAGGATCGTTGAACAAATTTTGCATTTGATTCACTTCCTGGTTGATGCTTTCGAAAAAGTTGTAGAATGGATCGTTGAAGTAAGACATTTTGTTTTTCTCTTTTGATACCTTATGTTACTCGCACTAGTAGCTGAATTGGTTCTGCTGAACGAAGCTCGTCGTACAGTCACTAAGAAGTCTTGCTACCGCTCCTTATATACTCCTCGGAGATAGAGTTTATTTGAGCCGCACGCCGCATAACTTTCGCGGAGAAATTTCGAGGATTTTCTACTCGGATCCAGAATCACCAAGGGTACCAGGTGACGGGGGTGGAGGAGAGGTCAGCAAAACACAATCACTCCATTTCCAGGCACTGGAGGCACAAGGAACTCACGTCCTGTTCAATCTAGAAATTTCCCGGCGGTAATTTCGGCTGTTCCAACCAATAAAATTAGGTGATCGATGTGTCATCGCGTGATGCGTGATGGCTGCGTTTTTTTCCCCGCGAGACAGTCATGGTGAACCACCGAGGTCCACCCACGACTCTTTGAACACTGGTTTTCTCTAACTTGCGGCCAAGTCGCAATGCTGCACTATATCCGTCTCCTCGTTATCCCTCGTAAATTCAAAACCCTTCTTCTTTTGCTCCTATGACGTCCCCGCCCGCTTATCAAAACCGTTGAGCGAGCGTCATCGCGCAAGCCTGAGTCGCATGGCTAAATAAGGTCCCTTGGAGGTGGGAGACGGACACGAGACCGACCCTCGCTAGCTAAAATCGGTAATCCAAGAGTTACTTACTCACCACTACTTCAAATGCGCCTCGGCTTCTCTCCAGTCCGTCTCTACGCCATCTGAGCGATGTCTTTTGCGGTATCTGGGCACTATCAAAGAATCCTGAGGGGAAGGAAAATATTTGATTCATGCACGACATTTACTTTTTGCAGGAAGTTTTTAAAAAAAAGATCCGAAACAGGGAAGCATCAGGCATTGTTTATAGGTGTTCCTCTTGTTAAGGCCTTTCTCCTCTTTAACCAGACGCTCAAACACTCTCTATTTGTTGTCTTCAATCTTGAGACAGCTCCTAAATAGACCTACGTCGTCGTACCACTCGTTGAATCGCAGACTGCGGGGATCGCCAATCAATTGTTGGCCACGGGCAAAAGTCATAGCGGGAGCGGGCCAGTCGGTTTTTGTTTGGTTTATGTTGAGAGAGCTTGATTGAACGTTGGTCGTTAAGCTTGAATTTACGATGTCAGCGTACCCAGACCCCGGCTCGGACTTGGGCTCGCGCAGAAAAACGTCACACTCAAGCATCAATGTGCCTAGCAACACTGCCACGAATGAGAACAGGAGGGTCTCTTCTGCAGAAGCAAGAACGCTTTTACCCAAAAATATGGACTTGAAGAACAAGAACGCATCGTCAAACTTGATTGCCGTTGTCCAGGAGGAGGCAGATCATCCGAATTCGGTGCATATCATGCCCCTTACGTTGTCTACGGTGTCTTCCACTGTACCGTCTGCCACGGTTCTGAGCAGCCCAAGCTCTTCCAGCACAAACAACAGCAACACAGCCGGCCAGATGGTTAACAGCGTCAATCAATCACAACCGAGCTTGCAGCCGAGCCTGCAGCCGGCGATTTCTGCAAAAACAGCCTCCTCCGCGGGAGCTGCGGCAAGCCCGGCGTTGACTTTAGTGGAGTCCTCCAAGCCGGCCACAGTGTTGAGTACCAACAGCGGTAACTCTGACTCGCTTCTCAATCATTTGAAGACGAAAAGATCTATTATTGACGGGATGTCAACCGGCGGGACTACGGTTGACGATTTAATATCCAACAACACAGTGCGAAACAAAAAGTCAATAACCAACTCGTCTTTGATGAACCTTCGCGTGGGATCTAACCAGGCCACTAACAACAACACAGTTTCATCCAACACCACGATTCAAAGCAAAGCGTCCTCAAGAGCCGAGTTTTTCGCAGCCAAATTGCACGACGCGATAAGAGTTGACGAGAAAAACAGCTCGGACTCTGACGAAACGTTTGTCTACGACACCTCTGCGAGAGAAAACGTCCTTACCAAAGAGCAGCTTAACGAGCCGGAGACAGCGCCATCGGAAACCTTGCAGCAGCAGCAGTTGCAGCAACAGTTACAGACTATTCAAACAGGGTTACAACAGGTCCAAATCACGCTAGCGAACTCCCATCAAGACAGCAGCCCACAGGAATTGATGTCGAGAAGCCAGTCTCATCAAGCGGTGCTGGGGACATCCCCGAAAAACGCAGCCTCTGAGTCCCTGGCCAATGTCCAAGACCAGAGCAAGACAGACTCTAAAGGGTTTTCTACGTTGCAGCAAGCTGGAACAACGACCAGCAAAGACGGGAGTGTTTATGGTGGCTCACTGAACTCGCCAGTGGCCCCCAAACTCCAGCAGCTCCCGAGGGACAGCCAGAGCGATATGGCAAGCAGCCAGTCTGATACTGTCATCTCGCCTGACAACAACTTTGGATCATCGAACAGCAACGACTCACATAGAGCGAGAACCACGAGAGCGGAGGGTTTTGCTGACGCTGCTATGAAAGACGAGCAATCGGTGGACAGCTATCGACCAGACGCCAACTCGAGGTCTTCCTCGTTCTTAAAATACCACAGAAAAGGGTCTTCAAGAGTGGATCCGCTAATGTTGATGACCAACATTGACCCGCCTCAGCACACTGAGGACGAGCATCATAACCAGTTGCGCCAAATAACGTCGAAAATCTTTGACTCGAAGGGCGTCCACCCGAGACGATATTCTGGCTTGAACTTCAACGACTCGGGGTTTGACGATTTTGAAAACGAGTACGACGAGGAAGCACAATTCAATGTCAACAACGGGGAGGTTGACTACTTTTCAGACTCGGGAGACGACTTGTCGTTGAACGACCATTACAAGTCCAAGGGTTTCATCGCGAATTATGGCAGTGTAGGAAGTCAGACGGGAAGCGGTTTTCAGACACCGAGCCAGACCCAAGACAGTTTCAACAACACATATTTGTCCCAGCAGCCCTTGTTGGACCCTCGCAGCAACAAGCCAGGTGGAAACAAGATTTTGAGAAGAAAGAAAAAAAACTTGTACTTCTCGCCCCACGATTTCACGGGAGCAAGAGCAACGAGACTCAAACAAATCAAGAGCTTTTGCTACACGATTGGCTTGATATTTTTGCTGTTGTCATCAGGATTCATCAGCGGATTCATCCTCGCCACGACGAAGGAGTTACAACACACCAAGGTGGAGGAGGTGAAAGATGTCTTGATTTCGCAAGAGGAATTGGTGTTCAATTTGGTGGTGGAAAGTTTCAACCCGGGGCTTTTGGACATTGTGATCCAAGACGCCCAGATCGACGTGTTTGCCCGATCAGATTACGTCACAGACGTGTTTACAGACGTTTCAGCTGAACCTGGCGCGGCTCCAGCCAGCACGGTTTTGCTGGGCAGTGTAAATTCGCTTAGTATTCCGCTAGTTTTTCACGGTGGATTTTTCACGAGACAAAAAGATGCAGGTGGTACCGAGATTAAGATTGTCAATCCGTGTTCGTTTGACGAGCCCGAGAACGACCACAACCACCACAAGAACGGATCGTCTATTACAAAGACAAAAGCTCCTGGACCGATTCAGGAGCCATCGCAGAAATGGCTCAACATCTCGAGAAATCCCTTCGATCTGATCGTCAGAGGAGTCTTGAGTTACCAGCTCCCGATCTCCAACTCGAACAGAACGATCGGGATTAATAGGATGTTTCCGATCGATCCTGACCATCCCGACCAGCCGAGCGATGGAGGATCACATGAGGGGAGCGAGAGCCGCCACATTTGGTACGCTTAACAGCAACGCGCTCCTAATTTCATAATGATTAATTCACTTTAAAAAAAATGTTCCAAATTGCCGTGCGGATTACGTAATAACAAAAAAAGCCCTCTATGTCCCCACAAGGCTTTAGAAAATCTTTTTCACGATTTTTTTTTCAAGAAATTAGACTGACTTGGATTACCAGCTGGGAACGGAGAACGAGGACTAAAAGTGACAAAAGGAAACAACAAGTTCCGCTTTTGCAAACGTTGTGCACCAGGCTCAGCGAATGATGTCGTCGGCGTGCGAAAAGAAACGATCCCTTCGCGCAATTGCCGTTCGCAGAATCTCGCTAGCGGAGGAGTCAAATAAAATCCCTCGAGCCGCTTAGTGAAGCCCCATCTTTTAGGGCTCAGCAGAATTTGAAGCGGCATGCGGCATGCGGCGCTAGCAACTCCACACAGGCAAACCTGTGATATCCGGCGGCGAGTAGGATACGGAACGTGATTTCAACCAGTATGGCAAACAGGTTGCGACGTGTCATTGCACTATTACGGAGGGGTCAATTTTTGAAACGTAGACCAGTAGAGAGCTGGATTGAAGGGCACAACGTTTTATTCTCAGTTGGCTGGCTCGCAGAGTGAAACCGTTCTTCGCGACAAACTAACTCCAGATCGGTCATAGAAAGTTCGGGCGTACAGCTCCAATACCCGGAATCTGGTATTTTCGCGGGTCACTACCGCCGGATATTCTTCTGTTAGTAGAGGGTTCTGCCAAGGTCAAAGTTCTTTCTTTTGCTGCCTCCACAGAACATGAGGGATATAAATAGGTGACCTGTTCTCTGTAAATTGTGGGAGTGGTTTAGGATGAAGAATTGAATTCTCTTGTCCTCAAATTGTATCAAATTAGCATTTGTTTCATTCGTTGGGTCACAAAGGAATGAACTCGAGGGATTAAACGCTCTGAGATATAAGGGGGAAAAAGTTTTTACCAAAAGCCAAGTCAGTATTACTACGCAATTGTTCACCAAAGAGACAAAATGACAGGCGGAACACTGGGTATTGAGGGCCGTTTAGGCGGACTCACCCTTCACAACAACTTCAGCGCGAGCTCGTTCCAAAATGTCGAGACTGCAGATTTGCAGGGAAGTGGGTACAAATCCACCACTTTTCCAGGAAAAGAGGAGCAGATGGCGCAGGTGATGGATCAATTGGATTCCACTGGGTTTATTCCCGAGAACCTGATTGAGCCAGAAACGAAATGGTTCTACAGCAGTTTGGGTATCGGAAACACCTACTTTGCTTCGGAATCGGTCTCCGCGATCGTGTCGCACATTTTGGCGTTATATTCGGCCAAGGTAGACGCTTTCGCCAGAGGGCTCACCGACAAGCCTTTCTTGCACCACAGGAGAGAGGGAGAAGATCATGCAGTTTATTTCGATGCGGGCGACTCCGGAGAGTTTGAGCACGTGATCGACGACAAGTACCTCGACCGCGCTCCTGGCGATACCGCCTACAGGATGGAGTCCTTCAACTCCACTCTGCCGTCTGGCGATAAGGTCAAGTGCCAATTCGTGTACAAGTGCGATTTTAAGTCAGGAGCGGCTTCCTCAGGAACGTCGATCGAAGAAATCGGCGACAGGACGTTTTTGAATATCGCAACCCCCCACACAAAGCGCCTGTACTCAGAGGTTTTGGGTGAGTTGTCAAACACAGAAGGTCCTGTCATCAAGCACTTTGCAATTGCAGCTACCGGAGAGCAGAGAATCATCATCGGTTTCCGCAGAAACAGTTCTCCTCGTTACAGCTCTGCGTTGAGCGTTTTGGCTAGATATTACAACGTCGATGTGAAGAGAAAGTACGTTGAGAACTTTGCCAACGGGTTTTCCATCATTTCGATGTACATTGAGCATTCGGACACTGTGAGTCCTGAGATGACCATCTTCCAGATGACAAAAGAGGCGTCATTGCTGTACTGCATTCCAAACAACATGTTTTACCTGCAATTTTCAACTGGCGAAATGTCGATTCAAGAGTCCATCTATGCCCATTGCGGTGTGATCTTCGTTACTCACTTTTTGAACAGACTGGGACCTGAGTTCAACTCGCTGAAGACATTGCTGGCTCCATCCAGCTCCCCAACGAACGCAGAGCTGATCAGCAAGATCAAGAAGAGACTGACTTCGGAGACGTACACTCAGTCGTACATTGCCGAGTGTTTCGAGTCCAACAAAGAGTTAATCAGTCAGTTGTATCGTCACTTTGTTGATTCTCACTACACCTCGAGCTCTCTAGAAAAGACGCTATCCTACCAAAGGGTGTCTCAAATAAACCCTATCTCGAACAATGAAGAGTTTGAGCAAGCCCTGAACCGTTCGTGTGCTACCAATGAAGGCCACGCGCTTGTTTTGAGAGCACTTTACTCCTTCAACAAAAGCGTTCTCAAGACCAATTTCTTTGTCACTTCCAAAATCGCTTTGTCTTTCAGATTAGATCCTTCTTTCTTGCCGAAGTCGGAGTACCCAAACACTCCGTATGGTATGTTTTTCGTTGTTGGTTCAGACTTCAGAGGGTTCCATATCAGGTTCAGGGACGTTGCTAGAGGTGGAATCAGAATTGTCAAATCGAGGTCCATCGACAACTATCAAACCAACCAGAGAACACTGTTTGACGAGAATTACAATCTTGCCAGCACTCAACAGCGCAAGAACAAAGACATCCCCGAGGGTGGATCGAAGGGTGTTATATTGTTGAACCCAGGAGCCGCACAAGAAAGGCCTAAAGAGTGTTTCACCAAATACATCGACTCTTTGTTGGACCTTTTGATTAAGGATCCTCGCAAGGAAAGAATCGTTGACCTTTACTCCAAGCAAGAGATGTTGTTTATGGGTCCAGACGAGAATACAGCTGGTTATGTCGATTGGGCCACAGCTCACGCAAGAAAACGTGGTGCAGCCCTAGGATTCCCTTGGAAAGCTTTTTTCACAGGCAAGTCTCCATCTCTGGGAGGGATCCCTCACGATGAGTATGGAATGACCTCTTTGAGTATTAGAGCTTACACCGAGGGAATTTATGAAAAATTGGGCATCACGGATTTGAGTCAGATCACGAAGCTGCAAATTGCAGGAGGAGACGGTGATTTGGGTTCAAACGAAATTAAGTTGTCCAAGAACGAAAAGTACGTTGCAATTGTCGACGGTGCTGGTGTTATAGTTGACGAAGAAGGCATTGACAAGCAAGAGCTTCTCAGACTAGCTGACGAAAGAAAGGGTAACCAGCATTTTGACAGGTCCAGGCTTAGTCCCAGAGGATATATCGTTTTGGTTGATGACGTTGACGTGGAGCTGCCGGACGGAAAAGTGATTGGAAGCGGACTGAAGTTCAGAAACAACTTCCATTTGACTGTGAAGGATTACTTCCCTGAAAACTTTGTCAAGCTGTTTGTTCCTTGTGGTGGAAGACCCAACTCGCTGGATGCCAACAACGTTGGAAGTTTGATTGACGACAAAACCGGAAAAGCAGTTATTCCATTCATTGTGGAGGGGGCCAATTTGTTCATCACCCAACCTGCCAAAATATTGTTGGAGAAGGCCGGAGCTGTTGTTTTCAAGGATGCGTCTACCAACAAGGGAGGAGTCACTTCAAGCTCTTTGGAGGTTTTAGCTGCTCTGTCTTTTGATGACGAGGGATTTTTGAAGAACATGTGCGTCGACGAGCAGACGAATAAGGTTCCTGAGTTTTACCGGTCATATGTGAGGGAAGTGCAACAGATTGTCGTTAGGAACGCCAAAAACGAGTTTGAACTGCTGTGGAAGCTCAAGGAGCAAACCGGGAAGTCTTACAGTGTGTTGAGCGATGAATTGTCGGTCGCTATCAATAAGTTGGCCGACGAATTGGCATCTTCGAAAGAGCTTTGGGACGATGACGTCAAGTTCAGAAACGACGTTTTGACCAATGCGCTACCGAAGTTGTTGCTGAATGAAATTGGCATAGAGGGTATTCTCTTCAGAGTCCCATCTGCTTATTTGAGAGCCATTTTCGCCACGAGTCTGGCATCGGAGTTTGTCTACACCAGAGGCATCGACAGCAATCCCGCCAAGTTCCTGGAGTTCATCTCGTCTTTGAAGAGAAGTTTCGTGAGATAGGAAAGTGTCTTAGACTGAAAAGAGAAAATGTTAGTGTTTTACTGTTGTTAGGGTATTTTTAAAATAAATAAGTTCCCGAGTCGTTTGATCCGGTCAATGATGAATAAATATGATGCAAATAAATAAGATAAGAAAATAGGCCCTGGTATAGTCCTCAGTGACTTGTCGGCTCCTTGAGTTTCTGTAGCTCAATTTCAACGCGTCTTTGCGCCTCGTAGTCAACCATGTTGGATTCCATGATCTTCTCGCTAATTGAGTCGGCTAGGAAAGCCGTAAAAAACGTTGTCGCTCCGAGGTAGAGTTTCCATTTGAGCGGAATCTTTTGATACTTCTCGTACAAGCTCGAGAATCTGCGTCTGGGCTGTTCAGGGTGGGGTTTGTAAAACCTCTGAGTCGTTTTGATCTTTGTCTCCTTCTGCTGGCTTCCCATCTTGGGCGTTCTGTCGACCACTATCTGCTGAAAAGAGCTCTTTTACTGGCTGTTCAAGACGCATTTCTCATATTTTTTTTTTCACGGTTTTTTAGAGCTACACAGCCCTATTTCCAGAAATAGTGTAAACTTGATATGTAAACTTGGTATACAACGGACAAACCACGCTTTTTCCCTCTGTCATTTCTCGAGCAGACCTCCTACCGAGACTGCGAGAGCTCGTCGTCATGCGAGGAAATCCTGTACATGCTCTCGTTGAAGGGGTCGTCTTCGTCTTCGATGCCATTGAAAGCGTTGTACAATCGTTCTCTTTCTTCGTCGTCACGGGATAGGTACTGTTTGTCCTTGTCTTCGGACTTCATTTTTTGCACTTTGGATGCATCCAGGCTGTTTCTGCCCTTGAAGGAGCTCAGAGGGAACTGATTGAGAGAGCCGGACGAGTTGTTGTCGGTGTTCGGGTACGATCTCGAAAAGTGAGCTGACTCCAAGTCGAGGTCTTCGTCTGGTTGAATAATGTCAAACTCGTACTCATCTCTCCTGCGGGACCGTCCGGGTTTGGAACGGCTCTTTAGCATCCAGATGCAGATGATGAACCCTATAACCAGGAAGAAAAAGAAGTACTCCTCGTAATGCGTCACTTCGATGTCTTTGTAAGAGCCTTCCTCGCCGTCGCCCACCTCGGAGTCTCCACCGGTGGCCGAGGGCTGAATTTGGTCGGCCAGAGTTGCGGTATATCCGTCCAACAGAGTGCTGGAAGAAACCGTCGTCGTTTCCACGGAGCTGGCGAAGCTGGTGGAGCTGGATTTCAACTGCGTCATGGTGGCAGCAGCCCCTGTGGTTGAGTTGCTCTGAATTTCGGCCTTGGACTCCTCATTCTCCTCCTCCAGCTTGCTGTAGTCCTCGTCGATGCTGAACCTCTTGGCCTTGGTGGCGTCAATGGACTCGCCAAACAGCTTCAACTGCCAACTCTTGAACTTGAGTCCAACCTCCTTGTTTATATTTCCAACCTCCAAGGTCCAGTTTCCAGCACCCGATTCTCCCCAGTGAGCAACCGAAGAAAACGTCCAGTCTTGGAACCCGTCGGTGCTTCTGTCCAGCTTTCTGGGAATCGCTAATTGAGAAACCATGCCGCTCGGTGACTTTAAAGACACGTATACATCGCCTCTTTTTGAGGTGTCAATGCTGACTGTCACGGTCACATGTTCTATTGTCTCGAAATTTGCTTTTTGTAAATTTTTTTCCGACACCTCGAAAGTACTTTCTATGCTGGAAACTTCGTAAGAGATTGTCGAGTCCACTGATTTCTTCGGCATGTAGTACCACGATTGCGGCTTCAATGCTGTCCAGTCTTGTGCTAGCGTGACCAGCTTGTCGGCGTCCAGCTTTCCCCAGCCAAACTTCGGCGAGTATCTTCTACCTTCAATGGCCGACTTCTGCCAACTAGGGTCGTCCGCTTGGACTTCTGCGGCACCAAGCACGGTCAGGTACTGAACGTCTCTCCAGGTGAGGTCCGGATTTGCCTCCAGAACAAGAGCGTATATGCCGGCGGCCAGCGGAGCGGCTGCAGACGTTCCTCCGTGAGTCTCTGTGCACTTATCGTTGATGTCTGTGGTGTGGATGTACTCTCCGGAACCCGACGAATAGGTGACAACCATCACAGCGGAACACGCCTCCGCGTACGGTGGATGCAGACCCCTGTGGTCGATGGAGCTCACTGTGATGGAGTAAATGCTGTTGGTGTAGCCATCGAAGTTGCAGCTGTCGCCGTGATACCCTCCATTCCCGCTGGCGAAAACGTACAACGCTCCCTTGCTGTCTCTTCCTTCTTGAACCCCTTTCAACATGGCTTCTCTGACGATCTTGTCGGGCATCTCCATCGACGCCCCGTCATCAGGAGGACCCCAGGAACACGAGTAGATGTCATTCACGTCCAATGCGTGAACCATGGCCACCGCCTCGTCGGCCGCCGTGATTTCTCCGGAGAGAATCCGGATCCCTGACACCTGCGACCCGTACGCCACTCCCACTCCGCAGTAGTCGTTGCCCTTCTCGGCTGCGATCTCCGCAGCACACCTGGTCCCATGGTAATCGTCCTTGAGCCGCGGCTTCGGAAGCTCGGTGTGGTCGTTGAAGTCGTAGGAGCCGGCAGCATTGAAGTTCGTGCTCAGGTCCCTGCTCTCGTAGTCCAGGCCGTCGTCCACGAGTGCCGTGACCACGCCCTTTCCGGTGATATTGCGCGACCAAACAGGAACCACGTTCACGTCGTGGCCGGGAAAATTTGCGTTCACCAGGTGCCACTGTTGGCTGAAAATAGGGTCATTGATTCCAAACTTTGCCATTGTCTCTTCTTGCTTCATCTGCGAAGAGTCGATAGCCCCTAACGGCACCGGGGCCCTTTTCGCCAGCCGTTTGGGCGGCAACATGTGCACCCCCTTGACGCCTGCCTCGTGTAACGACCGGTGAAGCGGCTCGTCCCGGGGCCCGAGCCTGCGCGGTCTGGCCTCGCTCCCGTAGCTGGCCAAATGTCGCAGTTTCGAGTCCTCCTTGGGCAGAGAAAATATGTGGTAGTTGCTAAAGCCTTCAACAGGGCGTTCGTAAACAAGCTCTGGGTGGCCTTCGAGCACTGGCCCAATGCTGTTCAGGGTCTCAATTGCGAAGTAGTCCCTGTTCAGATAGTCACGTGGCCTTTTAGGGTCAGCGGGCTCGACGGTCACACCGTTCGGAGCCCCCAAAACCTCTAATCGGGCCGTCCTTGCGCTCTCCATCCGGGGAGAATACGTATAAAACGAGTGGATATGCGGTTGAACCGGCAGATTAGATTCGGATCTGGGATCTCGAAACGAAACTACTCGGTAATCAGTAGCAGAGGTGTAATTAGCCCTGCCTCGAACAGCAGTAGTAGCGATGTCGCAAGCAAAGTAGACTTTGTTCTGTTTCTACCGAAGGGAGTGGGTCGCTGGCATTTTATTTTTGTACGATTTTTTATAAGGGGCAAAATCACCAGCTGAGAAATTTTGGCCCGCGCCCAAAAACCGGCAGAATGAAGACGATTACATAAGCAACATTTAGGCTTACACAATCAGGATCTACGCACGCTGGGCAAAGCTCAATAGAGAGCGTGCGGAGATCGAGCGAAAACGTCTCAGAGAAAATCCCCTTGATTGCTGTCAATAACGTCCATACGGTCAATGCTACCAGCGTCTAAAATGGGGTGCATGACGCTACTCGAGCATCGCGAGAGCGCCCATTGGGTCGTAGGGAGGCAGAACCACAGGAGCAGGGTCGTCCAGAAGACTCACCAGCTTCGGAATTTCGCTCTTCTCCACCACCACCTGATAAACGTACTCGCGGAAGTAGTCGTGGGTCATGACATAGTAGCCGTCGTGACCCGACTTGGAGGACCAACTGTTCTCCACACGGTACCGGACAGGACGACCGGCGGAGTCGAGGTGCACTGCAGTGATCAACATGGCGTGGGTCATCAGCGAGTTGGCATAGATGACGCGCGAGGCTTTGTCCATGGATCTGTGGTCGTAGCCAATTAGCTGGTAGTCCCATAGGTCGATGTCCATGATACCACGCTTCTTGTCCATGAACTTTGGGGTGTCAGTGCCAAAGAAGACGGCCTTGTTGTTCTTGATTCTGTTCACCACAGCGTCGGCCAGAACGTCGATGTCCACGTTCAGGTACGAGACAGTTTCGCCGCCCACGACGTTTCCGAGACGGTCGATCTTCACGACACGGTTGTAGGGGTTTCTCGGGTCGTTCAGCAACGAGACGTACTCTGGGGTGTCAAACTGGGCCACCTCGGTCGCGAAAGACCGCGGGGTCGCGGTCAGAGACTGGTATTTTCCGTCTTTGTCGTAGTATTCCCAGGTGAACTCGTCATTTGGACCTGGTGGGGTTCCCAGGAAGATGCACAGGAGTCTGTGGATCTCCTTCTGCATGGCCAGCTTGGACTCGTCGATCGACTCGCCCTTGGCCAATTTTTCCCTCAGGATCTGGGCAAACTCGCGCAGCTTGGACGTCACCAGCCGGTTCATGATCCGCGAGGTGGTGGTGTTGAACGAGTCCGGGAACACCTGGTTGGGAACCAGACCGTACTTGTTGACGATCTGAGTCACCATGGTGAACTGGCCACCGTCGCAAATCGGGTCGGTCAGGAACCATTGCACCAGGCGCGAGTTCACGTCTTCCTCGTAGGTGTCGACAATCTGCTCCAGGAAGTAGTTCGCCTTCTCTAGTTTGTCGTAGAAGAACAGATACGAAGGACTGAGCTGGCACTCCTTGAGATTGAGCTGCGACATCAGCTTCAGACGCAGCAGATTGGTCGACGCAAACAGCCAGCACCGTCCCGAAGCCTTCTGGTCGGTAACAGGGGCTCCTTCAGGATCCACTTTGTCCGAAAAGACATGGATGTCTGCGATCTCTCTTGTTCTGTTGACGAGGAGGTCGTCAATGTTTCCGTGCTGCACGACGGAGCCCGCCAATTGTCCGATTTTATCACTGGTCTCGAACTCCTTGGTCCAGGAGTTCAGGAGGTCCGGCTTGAGTTCTTTGGCGTGGGTCATTTTGTTTCTGCGGTGGGTGGCAAAGAAGAACACAGGGGCAAAGAGCCGGAGGGCGAACTTTTGTTTGTTTTGTGTTGTCGACAAATTTCGGAGTCGTTCGATTCGCGTCGGTCTGCGTCGATCGACGCAGAGGCAGAAACTACGATCAAGACGTTTGGCCTGCACAAGCAGGGTGCCAGGCGCGCTCCCACGCCGCTACGCTCCTGGTAAATGAGTTGTCGCTTGTGACGGCCCCTATTAGACCGATAACCACCGAGTATTCTATATACGGACTCCGCACCCGAGTTCAGATCTTGCTCTCCTTGAGAACGTCAGGAGTGGTGACAGGCCACTGGTAAACCTCTCTGTTCTGGTGGACGTAGCCGTTGGCCTCAAGGTAGGACCTCAGGCCGGCGGGACCTCTGGAGCCGTAGGCATAAGGCTCCGGAGTAGGGGCGTCGGGACCCTCGAGGTAGTTGAGCAGAGGGGTGAAAAGACCCCAGCTGATGTCGAGCTCGTCGTCACGAACAAAGTTGGAGTGGTCGCCGTGCATACAGTCCCTGATGAGAGACTCGTAGGCCTCTGGGATGTAGAAGTCGGAGTATCTGCTCTTGTAGGTGAGGTCGAGCTCGGTGACGGCGGTCTTGTTGGTGACACCAGGAATCTTGGTGTTCATCTTCATGTAGACGGCCTCGTCCGGCTGGACACGGATGACAAGCTCGTTTCTGTTCACGTGCTTGAACATGCCGTTCGAGGTCTCCTTGAACTGCACGCGGATCTCCACCTTACCCTGGTTGAGAGCCTTACCGGCACGCAGAATCACAGGAACTCCCTGCCATCTTTCGTTCTCCACCTCGAGAGCTATGCAGGCAAAGGTGACACACTTGGAGCCTGGCTGGACAGTCTCGTCGTCCAGATACCCTGGCTTAGAGCCGTCGGCCGACTTGGCGTACTGGCCGACGAGCACCTTCTTCGGGTCGAACGGCCTGATCGACTTCAACACTCTCACCTTCTCGTCTCTGATGGCCTCTGCGTCGAACGACGTAGGTCTCTCCATCATCAGCAGCGTCAGCACCTGGAACAGATGGTTCTGCATAACGTCTCTGATGATCCCGATAGAGTCGAAATACCCGCCTCTTCCCTCGGTTCCGAACGGCTCCTTGAACGAAATTTGGATACTCTTGATGTGCTGGCTGTTCCACGACGCGGACAAGAACTCGTTGGCGAATCTCAGCGGGATCAGGTTCTTCACCATCTCCTTTCCGAGGTAGTGGTCGATTCTGTAGAGCTCCTCTTCGGTCCAAAGCGGAGCCAGCTGGCGCTGCAGCTCCTGCGCAGACTCGAGGTCGTGGCCAAACGGCTTCTCAATGATTATTCTGGCAATCCCCTTGCTTCCCGGGTGGACGTGGGCCTTCAGGTTGGCAGCCACCGTGATGAACACAGAAGGAGGCAGTGCAAGGTAGAACAGTCTGTGCGAGTGCTGCACCTGTCTCGATTGGTCAAACTGCTCGATTGCCGAGTTCAAAGCCTTGTAACCCTCTGGGGCGTCGTACGCAGCCGCGTGGTACGAGCACAGCTGTAGGAACTCATCCACCAGACGCTTCGATGACTCGGTGGGCGTCTTAAAATATGGTCTCAATCTCTCTCTGAGATCCTCGTCAGAGAGCTTCGAACGGGCGTACCCGATGATCTTGGTGGTCTTGGACAAGTAGCCCTCTCTGAACAGGCCAAAAAGAGCTGGATATGTCTTCTTCTTGGCGAGGTCTCCGGAGGCACCGAACACCACAACCACCGTATTCTCTTTAAACTCCACGGGACCCGACATTTCTGTGCAAATGGTTTGTGATAGAATTAGCTTGCGATTGCAGGGAGAAAGGCGCAAATAACAAGGTTGGTGCGGTCTTGCTTCTTTACAAAGTTCGTTTTATAAGCAACTCGCCTTCCGTTTGCCTGCAAGGGATTCGAATTGTAGATGGTCGAGAAAATGAGCAATTCGTCAGCACCGCCTTGCACCGCCACCGGTCAAACCCCGGCATCGAGGACGACTCCAGTCCGGCGGAGAGGCCGCCCTAGTGCTGATCTCCGCGCGGGCCGTAGAGCGGGTAAAACCGCTTTTTCCGGAGCTTGCAAATGTAATTTCCGGCACGCGCCGCTCACCAGCCACACCGGGCCCCGCGGACTCGTCGTCCGTCATCCCAACTCCGACGAACCCGTCGTTCGCGCTGCAGCTGCGCGCGAACGGTGTTCCCTTGCCCGAACCCCTTTTAGCCTAGTCTAGCTGTTGAAAACGAGCCGGAGCCGTCCTTGATTATTAATTACACACAACTGCACAAATTACCACCGCGAGCCTAGCGCGATTGACGTGGTGTCAGTCGGCTGCTCAACCTCTCTGAAGTAGGTCCGCAGAAGCCGTTTGGCCTCCACCTGGAACTGCGCCAAAAACGACTCGGTCCAAGCATTAACCTGCGCGGGGCTCACTTGGGCCGAGCACACCGACCGATACGTTTCCACAACTCCGGCCGTCCACTCCTTCGAATCAGTCCCCGAAGGCCCGGCAATCTGCCCGCCTCCGTTGATGCATCCGCCAGGACAGGCCATCACCTCCACAAGATCGCACGCGGAAACGTCGGCGACCTGCTCGGCAACTTGTCCCGCCGGTGCGTCGATCGATGCACCGGACTCCACACTGCCCGCGCCAGGATTTCGACGCGCCACTTCCCGAGCTTTTCGACGCGCAGCCAGTCCTCCTCCCTTCACCGCACTCTTGCCAGACACTTTCAGTTTTCTCACCAAGTTTTGAATGTTTTTGAAACCGTTCACCACTCCTGCCCGGCCCAAAACTTCGCCTCTCCTCGTTAGGCGGAGCTCGTAACTGTCCGGGTTGCGGCCCGTCACCGTCTCAATCGTCAGCTCCTCCTCTCGATCAACTCCGGTCTCCACCAAACTCCGTCTGAGATCCAGCAGGTACTGCAACGCATACCCACCCGACGTGGACCCCTCGTTCGCCAGCCACGACTCGGCCGGAGCTAACCACCCGTTCGGGGCATATCGCGTGTAAACCTCAGTGATGTCGGTTTCGTCGCGGCTCACTTCGTCCACGAGCCCGTCAATGTCGATCGCTTCATCTTGTAGCAACTGAATCAGTTCTTTCGGCGTGATCACACAGTCGACATCTGCCTGCTCTGCGTTGTCCTGTTCTGGCCGCGCGGCCTCCAACTTCTTGTCGAAACACGGCATGATAGAAACATGGTACACCTGCTGGATGTCGCACCCCAGCTCAAAGCTCACCAAGTGTTTCAACAAAGCGCCTGTAATCTGTTGAGGAGACTTTACCGTGTTCACCCGTGGAAGAATGTAAGGATGTGTTTTCTCCGCGTAAAGAACCCATCCCGGGCAGATAGAGGTCAAAATGGGCCCTCTGTTAGTCTCTGCACTGCCTTGCTTGGCCTCCATCACGTCTCTTGAAATTTGGCCGGTTGCAATCTGACGCGCAAGCCCCGTTCCAACAATAGTCCTAAACCCCAATTTGTTGGCAAACAGGTGAATGAGGAACTTGTCCAATCTGTCCACTGTCAAATCCAGTGCCACGGCCAATGAGGCCCGGGATTGATGACTGATGCTCATGACAAACTTTTTGTCGTTCTTGCCGCTTTTCAGAGCATTTATTAGTTCCTTGTGCGAATGCTGTGCAACTAGAACCTCCTCGGCCGACGTGATACACCCAGAACAGGCCAGACAGTCTGCCAAGGAAATCTGAGCTTGTTGGAGTCTCGAAGAAGTTCCCTCCTTAGTCACTTCCAGTGCATTGCCCTCGCCGTCGATCTCAATCGCAATCTCTCCACCGGAGCTTCGCGAGGCCACAGGATCGTTTTTCACCTCCACAGGCTTCACACACGCCACTCCGGGCGAGATAAAATCGTTCAGATCGTCTGCAGAGAGAATGGCACTCATCGGTGGCAAACGTGTAATTTCTCTTTGTCAGCCTCAAAATACGCCTCAAAAACTCAGAGATTCTGAAAACAGATGCTCAACTGTTCCGCTATCGTTTTTGAACCTTCCAAAACACCAAAGTACTTCTGCTTTCGACGCCCTTCTTACTCTTCTTGATTTATGCCAGTAGTCCTTCTAATCTCAACTTTTATCCCATTATCAGGATAAAAAAACCTTGATTTTGAGCCCGTTTTCAGTTTTGGCAGAAAAAACCTGTTTCGGGCAACTATTTGCAGCTAGGTTCCGCTGACATAAGCTGACACAGCCAACCATCGTTCGAGCATTACTAAATCGTGTCGTACTGCCCGTTATCGTATTGCGTACATGCATAGTATGTGTATAAACCCAAATTCATTCAGTCAACACTTCAATGGTCGCTCGGTGTCTCCCTGTTGCTTTCGAGGTCCGAAAAGTCCTCCATTTCAAAAGCCGAGCTCTCATGGCCCGGCTGTTCGAGATCGCCCGGATTGCCAACGCCGAGACTCGTGTACCGGTTCTGGTCGTAGATAGTGTAGCCAACGAGCCTCAAGTAAAACTCAATCAGAACCACAAACCATAGCTGAAGCAAACAAGTCACACTGGATAGAACCATGATGTAAGAAGAATGCCCAGCTCCCATATCCATCACCAGCTGCAATTGCTCTTCGTTTGCCCCCATGAAGGTAACTCCGGCTAATGCAAGCGAGAAAGGAGGGAGATACTGAAACGAGAGAATCCGACCTTTTTTGTCGCATCTTTCGTCGTTTAACAAGAACGAAATCTCCCAGATCCGGCAAAAACCACCCAAAATCAGCGCCCATCCGAAGAAAGCATGGACCCTTGTGGAAATCTCCAGGTTTTGAACGTGTTGACCCATTGCGTAGCCCGTGAACATCAAGGTGAGAGCAGGCATGACAGTTCGCTTGTTGTTTCGCGAGAGGTACATACCCAGCATTCCGCAGGCCCAGAAAATGATCCCCATACTGGTGTGTTGGTAATCACCATGGGACCAAGGTTCCCAAGGACGGTGTTCAGTGAAGGTATTGACGATCCCCCAAACGGTGATCATCGTGGAATCGTAAAAGTCCTGTGAGTACTTCGGGCTCTCAGAGCCAATTCTGAACCAGGGAACAACAAGAACTACAGTCAGAATCAGTCCGTAGCCAATGAACGCCGATCCCATGATCCCATGCGCATTGCACTGCCCCGTGTGGATTCCGTAGCAAAAACCCAGCACCGACGTGATAGACATCCCGCTTTTGACAAATCCGCAAATCACAATCATCACCGACGTGGTCTTGTAGGCCAGTGTGGCCACTTTCGAGCCCACCAGGCCTACCTTATTCGCCGTGGTAGAGCTGACCAGCAACGACGACCCGGCAGCAAAACTACCCAGGAGAATCACCAGGCAGTAGAAAAACGCCAAAAACCATGCCGTCCCTCTTGAAGCGGCATTCTCGTGTCCCCAAGGGTCAGGAAACCGCAGGATCATCGCCTCAACCACCGCATAGACTGCGCAAACAATCTGGACGAATATTGACGTGCCTAGTCGGTTCGCCAGCGCCAGACACGCAGCAAAAGACGGAACCAGCACCAGGGCCGCCAATGAGAACAACCAGTGCCAAACGGTCGCAGTAGTGACGTTTTTGGCAATATCTTCGAACTTGGAGCTGTCAGTTTTGCTCTGCATTTCCATGTCATCGGCTGACACTGGCAAGAGCAGACAAGCTGCGGCAACCGCGATCCAGATCGGTCTGAGCTGGAGCATTGTTTGGCAGAAAGAACGCAATAAATTCGTGCTGGCGATGCTTGTCGAGATCCGTTCTTCCAACCGAATACTCCATTCGCATAGGGCAAGATTTACTTTCGAGCTCGTGAGTTTTTCGAGCACGCCGAATTCAAAATAAGCGACGCGTCTATCGACGCAGCAAATACAATTCAACTTTTCAGATTTTAGGCCTAAAGTAAACTAAGTGACTTCATGAGGAGCCCGCAGTTTCCAGTCAAGACTTCTTCTTGAACCCGAAAGACATCCTATTCTTCTTCTTGGTTTCGGCAGACGACAGGCGCAGTTTGGAAAGGCCCAGCGTGTCGTCGCTGCCACTGACGGAAGAGGCAGCAGCGGAGGCAGAGTCTCGTGACACTGGAGGAAGCGAGTCGGAAGCCGAGTGGGCGGACGTTTGCAACGGCGGAAGCTCTTGGGAGTCGTCGATGGCCGTCGAGTGGATGTCCTCTTCCTGGTTGAGAGTGTTGTCGAGTCCGTTGTAGAGAGTTTTGTCGGTGAAACCGGTTTCGTCTTCCACTTCTCTGTAAAATAGGAGGTACGCGGTGGACAGGCCGGGACCGTCGCCGAAGAAACGGTAAACGTAGTTTTCATCTATGCATTCGACGGTCTCGTCGTCGAACAAAAGCCAGCCGAACTTGTCTGTTTTCACCAGTGAAACGTAGTGGCCGTGGTACGGACCTCCGCCGATGTGTACCACGACCGAGTACAGCTCGTACAACTTGTCGGGCTGTTCTGTGTCGTCGGTGGAGTTGAAGATCCGGAGATTTTTCGAGTACTCGACTCGGTAGAAGAGCTTGACGTTTCTGCCGAGCTCCTCGGCGTATTTGAATCTTTTGAGGTGGAGGGCCAGGATCTTGGGCAATTTTTTGAGCTTGATTGTTTTGGCGGCCTCTTGCAAGGAGTAGCAGTTTTCGCAGAAGAACTTGTTGGATTCGTTGAGCATTTCTATTTGGGAGAACATTTTGAGACAGTTGGTAATCGAGGAGTTGGGCTGTAGATCAATCGAAAGATCTAGGAACATCTCGTCCCGGCTGGAGACATTTTCGCACGAGAGACACATGGTTTCACTGGTCAGAAGGCCTTCGAAAAGGTCGTGGATTCTGGTGCTTTCACTCGTCTGGTGGCAGTGGCTGTCGACCGATTCAATCACGTTGTTGATCAGAAAGTTCAGAAACTCGTGTGCATCCTGATGCATCGAGCTTCGGAACATCTCGTTTTCTTTCTTCACTACTTCCACTAGATTCTGCGCCGAAACAATGCCCACGTTGGACAGGTTCTCTGCCATGCACTCAAAGAGGTCTTTGATGGAAGTGAACAGATTCTGTTCCATGTTGTACTGCTGGTGGTAGGAGTGGTCCAGATTGATTATGGGGCCGCGGATCAAAGCCTGGCGTTTGCGTTGCTCTGAGTTGGCCGCCGAGTCGTCCATGACCCCGACAATCGTGATGTTCTTCTGCTGGTTCAGTGAGTAGTTGATTTTCAGATTTTCGTACGCCGGGTATTTCGACACCAGTAAGCTCTCCAGCTCCGGGTTATTCAGCGCATGGGTCAAATGGTCGTCAGAGCTGCTGCTGTTGTTGTGGCTGGCTCCGTTGAGATTATTGGCGGCCGAACTCGAGCCGTTAGGACTCACCTCTGACGAGTGCTTTCCAAAAAGACTTCTCATCTTCGAGTTTGCTGAGCTCGTACCCGTCCCGTTCCCATTCACAGACGGCTGCGATTGCTGCAATAGAGCAGACGCACCCTGCTGTTGCTGCTGTTGCTGCTGCTGCAAAACAGAGGCCGTGAATGCGTGCAGCTTGGTGCCGGGGACCTTCACTTTTCGCTTGCGAGGCCGTTCCGGGTCCCGTTTCGGAAAGGAAAGAACCCCCTCGCGAAACCCCGACGTGTAGTAGAGTGCCTGCATGATTGAGGCAATGTAGCACGTATACCCAAAGTTCTCCATCCCAAACACCTTGTCCGATCCGTCTCCGTAGGGCATGTCCAGATGGTATGGATCAAGCACCTTCCAGTCCAGCTCTGGGTCGTACGGCTCGTCCTCGGCAGACAAAATGGCTGACTCCACATGGACAAATTCCCCCTTGTCGCCGTCGGTGCTGGCCAAGACCGGCTCGACGCCGGCGGGAGTTCCCGCGCAGGGGGTCACCACTGTTCTTGCGGGAGCGGGGTTTTTGGACGTCGGCCCGGGCGACGCGCTCTGTTTTCCACGGGATCCATTCTTGTCTGATTTCCACTTCTTAAACATCCCGCAATTATCTATCGCAGAACTACGGGGGGTAAATGGGGAGACAAAAAGAGGAAAAGAAGGCGAGCAGCCAACTTTTGAGACTTGGAGACAATTTATTACATGAGTTTAATTTATCCAGAGATTCCGGGCTGTGCAGGAGGAGCCGCGGGGAAAAAAAAAAGCGAAACTCGGAGGAACATTTTGCTCGAGCGACGCGACGCGACGCGACGCTTTCTCCGTGACGCGTCTGCTCGAGTCTGCACAGCCTCGTTATCGAATTCAGCGCCAGTTTGGCGAAATAAAAGCAAGCCAAAAAACTGTTTCTCGAAGCATTTCCAGCTTAAACTTGTTTCAGCGCCACCAGGAACTTATATAACGACTCCACTAGCCACACTGGACTGTCACGGCCAGTGCAGATCTCTCGCACTCCACGCAAGCTCCATGGCACACCCGTACAGACAACACATAACAGCCAACACGGCCAGCCCAGAGCACAGGGAGAGCAAGCCGATCCGTCTGGATAAGGAGCCGTCGCCCCGGCCCGTTCCCGTCCACCAGCAGCCCCGGCCAAGGGCGTTCGTCCGTCCAAGGGCAACTGAGGGTCCCTGGCCTGTCGAAGAGCGAGCCCCGTCGGCAGCGCCCTCAAATGCGCCTGCTGCCGTGTCCAGTCATCCCTATCTGCAGCGGATCCCTAAGGAGTTTGTGCGTTCCCGGGAGCAGCTGGCGTCCAACAACTCAAAGGAATCCCTCAAAAGCATCGAGCCTGGACCGGGGGTCTCTGCGCTGTCGCAGAGGTCACAATCGCCTCAGGCCTCGCATCTCCCGACCTCCTCGAACTCCTCCGGCGGTCTCACCAAGAACTTCAAGGCGCTCTCAATAGACGCACAGACGGCCAACTATTCTGTCCTCAAGTCGCCCAATACCGACACGACCAGAGCGTACGAAAACAGCAAGGTGCCCTCGATTCCAGGCACACCGGTGGGAATTCGGCCGGTGGGAATCCTCAAGCCGGAAGTGAGCACGCCGGTAATGGCCCGTTCCGAAGAGTCGCAGGCTTCCACGGGGAAATCAACGCCAAGCCAGGTGAGCTTCACTCCAAAATCCGACTCGCTGGACCAGGAAAATATTATATCTCCCGTGATGCATCTTACGTCAGCAAAGGACTCGCACGAGTTTTTGCAGCTCACCCTGGGGAACAACTCGCTTTCCCTGCTGTCTACGGAAAAAGCGTTGGAAATGTATGGGAAGAATGCGAAGAAAATCAAGGATCCAGAGGTTCTGTTCACGTACGCGCAGGTTTTGATCCGGTCGGCGTTATCCGTCAAGTCGGAAGAGCCCGAGGAGGCCAAGAAACGCAAGCAGTACCTCGAGGAAGCCCACGATATCCTGAGGAGATCAAGCAGAGGAGGCTGCATTGATGCCCAATATTTCCTGGGAGACTCGTACGCGGTGGGAATGTTTGGGAAACCAGACGACTCCAAAGCCTTGACCTATTTCGAGGCGGCAGGAAAAGCGAAGCACGCTGAAGGTGCCTACCGAACAGCGGTCTGCTACAGGAAAGGCTGGGGCTGTTCGCCTGACGCGAGAAAAGTTGTCAAGTTTCTGGAGATAGCAGCGTTCAACAACCATCCCGTGGCCATGATGGAGTACGGAATTTACTGTTTCCACGGGCTTATGGGGATGTCCGAGGATACGGTCACCAAGAGACAGGGCATCAGTTGGCTGAAAAGGGCCACCGAGGTGGCCTCCGAGCTTTCGTGCGGAGCACCGTACGAACTGGGGCTCATTTTCCTGAACGGCTTCAGAGACATTGTCATCAAGGACACCAAGTACGCTGTCAAACTGTTCTTCCACGCCGCTACCTTGGGGCATGCGAAATCAGCATCGTTGCTCGGTAAATTCTACGAAATTGGCGATATTGTGGAATCCAACCCGGACTTATCGATCCATTTTTACAACATGGCCGCCATGGCTGGAGACCCAGACGGAATGATGGGTCTTTGCTCCTGGTATTTTGTCGGATCCTCCAACTTAGAACAGGATTACGATGAGACATTCGCATGGGCGCTGCGGGCTGCCGAGTGCGGGCTGCCCAAAGCGATGTTGCTTCTCCAACGTTTCTATGAGTTGGGAATCGGATGCGAAAAGGACCCAGAAAGAGCCAAGTTTTGGGCAGAAACAGCGGCCAGGGGAGATAAAAGGAAGAAAGGAAAGACTGTTGAACAGGGACCGGAAGTGGCTCTTCCTGTCTGATTGATTTCGCCATCCCCATTTGCATGTATCAAAACGGCCCGCCTGAGCCTGTAAGCATTCCAGTTGATTTCCGAAGATTTCGAATTTATAATTGCATATGGACTGTTGCCAAAGACATTTTGGACTTTTCACTTATCTCTTCTGTCTGTAAATAGTAAGAAATTTATCAGGAAAATATTCCACGTTGTAAAATACACAGCCTTGATTACGTAATAGAAGATAAGACGTTGACGAAGCGCTCTGAAGAAGGGGAAGTAGTGAGTGGTCCAGGAGGCTTCAACGAACGACTGTCTTCAGATTGCGAGCAGAGCTGCGTGGCTGGGTTGTTGAGCGCTTGGCCTCCTGGAAAGAAAAGGCGGCGGACGACATGGGGTGCGTTTTGAAACTAAGCTTTAGCGGCATAACAGGAGAGTGTTGCATCTGAGACGGGTTAATAAGAAAAGAAGCTAACAAATTTTGACCAACAGATGAAACACATTCCCGAAGTGAAAGAAAGATTTTAGGATGCAAATTGCGAGTGCCAATGTTACTATACGTGCTTGCATGTCTCTTGCGGCATCCTAAGGTAATCGGATGGTTGAAAAAAGGCATTTTGTCCGATCGAACACAAAATACTCGAGTTTGGATCTCGAGATCACGAGCCGTTTCGGCGACTTTAGCTCGTGGTTTGAATTGGACCCATCGGTTTAAAATAAAGTAGACACAATTCTGATTAAATGCCCAGGGAGCTGCAAGACCATGCAGTGCGCGCAGGGTTAATAGCTAAAGATTTTATGCACTTCTATCTGCCGTATCAGCGCGCACTGCAGGATAACTGCACGTCGGGAATCAAACAATACGTCTCCTGTGAACTGGGATTAGCCTTTCTGATGGGTGATAGGCGTCGAAGTGTGACTTAGTAGTGAGCTCGTTTCAGTGGAGAATACTTTATTAATTGTGCTGTGCACCACCTTGGACTAGGGTCCAGGAACATCCGAAGAAATTAAACTATGTCTCAGGGCAGTTAATAAACCCTTATGCGAGACTGGCAAAGCAATCAAGGGGTAACGCAAGAAGGGTTGATAAGAGCTTTATACGGGTTTTGAAAAACGAAAAGAGTCCTGGAAAACTTTGAGAAGGATATCTGAAACCAGGACCCCCCGTGATCCCTTAAGACCCCTCTGAAGACAAGAGAACAGGCTGGCGCATCGTATCCAAGGGCTACCTGGAAACAGGAGCCAAATAGGCCCGTTCATAAAGTTGGATCCGAGCGGCAAGCAGGCGTTGCTGCATGCAGTGAATCGGCTGCAGGTTGTGAATCGGCTGCATTCTTTATACTTGAGTTTACTGCTTATGCGGAAACCGATAAAACACTGTCTCGCACACAAGCGGAAAGCCGCTATTTCCCCCGCATAACTTTGCAAAAACTCGACGTATTTTTGCACAAAAGACACCATCAGCCAACTGGTAATATTAGAGATGACTGGCAACTGGCCACTCAGGTTGTATTGTTTTAAGAGCTGCTTCCGTTTTGGCCAAAATATTTCCGATTGTATCTCTGCTATAGCTACTTTGGTGGTTTTGTACTATTGTTGTTGCTATGACCACCATAGTATACTCGGTTCAATCCGAAGCGCGGAATTAGGGTGTCAATTCGGGCTTGAGCACACTCGGCCTGGGAGAGTTTGTGGGCGTGAGACCCCGAACAAACAATAGCCCACATATAAAGCACGAGGCCGAGGTGACGTAATATCGGCGCGGGGGCCCTGTCTGGTCGCCATGAAGTTTGTTCAGCTCGAGAGAGCGGGCAGGCTCAACATGTCAAAATGGTCCTTATATTTACTCCCGATTCGGCACGGGGTTGAGCTTAACACAAAAACATCCTGCATAAAACTGAGTGCATATGCGCATGTGCGCAAAATATGCACACGTATGTACATGCACATACCGACTTTTTGATCTGATGAGAGATACCTACTCAGAAGCAGTTGCAAAGGAACATTTCTCCGTGATGTCCAGCAAATGCCTTTGTCTTCTTGTGACTAGGCAACTAAAGTTGCCAACCACCCCAATTTTGTTTATTGTTAGGCAGGCGCATGTTGAAGATTGATCTACATTGAACATCAACCGGTCTGAAATCAACTAATGCCAATTATAAAAACAGCGTTCCCCCCAAAGTTAATTCTCATCCCAACATACTTTTGCTCTTTTGTGCCTGTGCTTTGTTTCCTTTAGATTAATATCCTGGTGTATTTATGCATCGGTGGTTACTTGTTTTCTCGTTCTTTTGAATTTTGGGGCACAAAGCTTGAACCATCCGTCATTCTCAGCCAGACCATAGCATATCCAGCATCGTATACGGTTTCCCATCATTTAATCGTATAACCGTGCCCCCTCATTGTGTTTCTTACTGGCATTATAGCATCAAAGTATCTCCCATTTCCCTTTTCCTTTGCTTCTGTTGACGTTGCTACCCTTGTCTTCTGAACAAAAGAATGCTCATGTCTGAGGAGAAGACCTTTCATTACTGGCCATACCAGTATGATAAACATCCTTCTTCTCGCTACTATCACCCTCAACAATCACAACAGGAGTTGTTCCTGTCCCCTCAATTGAAGCTCTCGGAGCAGACCACCCCCATCGGAACTCCTTCAATCCCATGCGCTCCTAATGGGAGCTTCGCTCCCACTTCGTCTGCAGCCGGTTCCAGCTACTTTGATCTTGCCCATTTTTACCTCCCTGTCTCTGGCGCAACATCCTCCTACAATCCCAGCGTTTACCAAAATCCGTCTCAGCTCAGCCACTCTACCCAGTTGAACCAATTGAACCAACTCAACCAGCTGGGTCAACTCACCCAGCTCAACCAGACGCCTCAACAAAGCCAATCGTTTTCTACAATACAGTCGCAATCGCGTTTTCCTCAACAACAGTATAGTCAAGGTCACTACGAGGATTCTGAAAAGCCGGGTTCTGTCTCCACCATGTATAGCGAAAGACTTGCATCGCCCGATCCATCTCAAACTACTCTGTCTTCCACCTACGACTCGCAGTATCAGGACAAGAAAGTTGATGATGATAATCAGTATTCCTACCAATATCAATACCAGACACCTCAAGTTTCTCAAATTCCGCAGAGTTCACAAGAGTTCAACTGGGCTTCCTATCCACCGTTGTTGGCAACTGCGATCTCTACGGTCCCAGAAAACAAGTTGCTGAAACAGCACCGATCAAGATCGTTACCTTTCTTCAAGTCAGAGACGGCTGTCTCGCCCACCCAGACTAGCACCGATTACTCATCTAGAGATCATGATGATATATCACCAATGCAGGGCCGATTCAGACTCAAAAGGCAACAGTCGGTGGGCGGAATTTCTCAAAAGGGCGTCAATTCCGTGATGTCTCACTTGGAACAATTACAAACCGATCCTTCACTTTGGGATCTTCTCAAGTCCAAACAGAAGAAGGGAGGTACCTATAAATGCAGTCATTGCACCGAGCTTTTCACCTCCGTAGAATTGTTTCTGTTACATTTGGACAAGTTCAAGCTGGTTAGATCGCACAAATGCCCAGTCAAGAATTGCCCGTACCGAATAATTGGTCTGCCAAGAAAGCCCGAGCTCAGAAGACACTGCCTGTCTCAACACTCGGAACCGTTGGAAGAGTTGTTAAAAAGACAATGCGACGATCGCGGTGTGTCCTCAAAGAAAGACGTAGTCTTGGGGCCGGGAATAGTTGACCTTGACGACTTCTATCATGCGAAAAAGGAGCAGCTCAATGTTTGTTGCAGAGACGGCTGTGGAAAGAAATTCAAAAGAAAAGATTCTTTACAAAGACACGAAAGATTGGTCCACGAGAATCAGAACAGTCGTTTCAATCAACGTTTGAGAATGCAGCGGACGATTCTGGGAGATCAAGAAGAATAGTTGCCTTCAAGCTTCATCCGAATTTAGTTTGTTCTAGCTTGTTACTATCTCGGAGCCTCGTCTCGCCTCGCTTGGCTTTTTATTATTTGATTTTGTGTACTACCGTTTGGCTGGATCAAACACCTTTGCAGGAGTTGGTATTTTCTTGTACGTACCGTTTTGTGTCTTAATCTTTTTCACTTGGTCAATGAGACTTATGGAGCTCGATCTCTCCTCCTGGTCTTGCATTGAGCGAATTAATCTACATAGTTCTATCGAGAGCCCCTCATAACCCCGCTAAATGCACAGTTTTTTCACATGAAAGGGATTTACGCCAAAGTTGGAATCAATCAAAACTACAACAATTGCGGATTGTCCACCCTATCGGATCAGATTGTCGGAACAGATTTCGGCCGTTCCCGTTCTCTTGCTAAAAATCTAATCACGTCAAAAGATCACTATTGTGAAATCGTCCGCTAGTCGCAATTATTCGGTAAATCTCGGCGAGTACTTATATCCGAGATCAGCAATAGAGGAACACCAAACAGTTGAGGTCCGACTTCAGATCTTCGTGTCGTGAAGGCTGATTGTCGGGTAGAGATGAATTATTAAGTCAACATGAAGAAACATCTTGACACCCAAATGCGGCTATTGTAAATATACGAAACTTTTGCTGGGGCTATTGTACACTATTATGCAGCTCGAGCGGAGAAGATATCCCGGAAATGCAACTTAAGACGCGAGTGAAGATGCACAACTGAAAAAGGAGAACGCAATATTTCAGCCGAGATAAAGCCGAAACCCGCATGAACTGACTATCGCGGAACTGTTGGCGAGGAAATGCGCGGCTCGACGGCACCTTATCGCCCGTGCGCGAGTATTCCCGCACCTTGACACATGGGAGGCGAAGGATTTGCAATAGCGAGCAGCAACAAACAACCATCGGAAACGTGCCAGATACGAAGCGACACAGTCGATTTGGCGAAAAATCGATCAGTCTGATTACGAGAGCGTTTGCGAGCGGCACATGACGAATCTTTTTCTCCTAGATGCGATACTTGTTGTTTAGTGATAACGAATTCTCCGAGCGTTGTGAGGGACAAACTTTTATGACAGGTCGTGTTTGGATTCTCAAATGTTTGCTCTTGAGATGGCGAAAGGGCCAAACGGCTCAATTTCCGTCGATTAAAATTTCCCTTCGCATCTTCACAACTCGGTAAAACGCTTCTTGACAAATATTTCCATGACGTTGAACATTAACGCCTGTGATCGTTCGAGCCGATTGTTTGGTTCAAAGAGTGATCTCTGACCAGAGCCGCCCCATCTTCAAGAACGATCTCCGGGAGGCTTTTGTCGTCAATTCGAGCTTTTTACTTTTAACTTTTGTATCTCTACAATAGAATCGGACGCAAAAGCGTTCTCCTTGATTTATAACCGGCTACAGCTTCTATACTGTTAATCAAACCAAAACAAGCTTTTGTTCGACGCTTGACTCCAACCGCTTCCGGTAAATCTAAGAAGGGCCCAAAAACAGAAGTCTTATTTATATGCAGCAAAAAAAGCCGCTGCAACAGTCTTCTGCGTTCTTGAGCGCAGATCTCACGCTATGCGCCATGTGAACGAAAGATACCAGATATGGCAACAATCACGCATTTAAATTGTACCTAAAAACCGGAAGAAGGATGGTTCGACCTTCTGACGACCAATATACCTGAAACCCAAACGACAACAAATATACGGCACAAGCTCTTGTTGTTCATGCATATAGGTTCTCCTGATCAATCATATGGGTACACTAAAATATTCGCAAGTCGGCTGCTTCTCTGGCTCTCCGAAGACACCGGCACGCGGAAACTTGCTTGCATTCGAACCTCACCGCCTTACGCTTTTGATAAGCTTGCTTTCGGCTCATCAAGCACCGAGCTCGATTAAACTTTGGTAATTATATTTTAAACTGTAAATTAGAGTTTGTGACAACTTGCAAATATTTTGATCTGCCTGCACCGTCTTCGGCTCGGGAACAAAAGTACTACCTAACAACCTCGACATGCATACAATAACACTTCTGTGAACCTTATAGATTTGCCGATGACATTGGTTAAAACACCTTTATCTAGCAAACTGATAGTAGATGTTCTTTTTATTCTATCCTTGCGTACCTTCTGTCAAGTGGCTACGCACAGACAAAACAAACTATAGTGCTCCTAGATCACCGCATTCGTGAACAGATAAGAAACAGACTCTCCATTGTGCAGCCTTCTTATTGCCTCCGCTAATGTAGGCCCGATATCGATCACCTCGAGCTTCGGACAATGCTCTGCCACTCCGTCGAGGGGCATCGAGTTAGTGCACACAATCTTGTCCAAGGAACTACGGTTTAGCTTCATGATCGCGTTTCCACTGAAAATTCCGTGCGTCACCACAGCTATCACGTTCTTGGCTCCCATTTCTAGTAACAGATCCGAAGCCTTACACAGGGTTCCACAAGTATCGGCCATGTCATCAACAAGGACACATGTCTTGTCCGTGACGTCACCAACGAGAACCATTCTGCTCACTTCGTTGGCTTTCGCACGCTCTTTGTGGATCAACGCAAATTGGGTGTCAAGCTTTTCGGCTAGCGACGCAACCCGTTTAGCTCCACCTGCGTCAGGCGAAACAAGACAGATCTCGCTAAAAGATAGTTTGCTTTTGATGTACTTCAATACTATCGGCTCGGCATAAAGATTATCAACCGGAATGTTGAAAAACCCTTGTATTTGGGAGGCATGCAAATCCATCGTAATCACGTGATTACATCCGGCGGTGGTGAGCAAGTTGGCAATCAGCTTGGCAGAGATTGCCACTCTACTTTTGTCTTTTCTGTCTTGTCTTGCGTATGGGAAATTGGGTATCACGGCCGTCACTTTCCGAGCAGACGCTGATTTGCTGGCGTGCACTAAGAGAAGCAGCTCCATGAGGTAGTCGTTGATTTTTTCTGGTCCTCCACATCCTGTCTGGATAATAAACACGTCTTCGTCTCTGATGGATTCCTTCACAACCACTGCGGACTCTTTATTGGAGAACTCTATTGGGTTGATCTTGGATATCCCAATATTGAGCTGCTCCGAAATCGATTGAGCCAAGTCCAGGTGGGAGTTGCCTGCCACCAACTTTATGGCGTTTGGCTGCTTTTGAATAGACATGGCTTCCACAACACTTCTGATGGTGTTTTCACAAAGCCGAGATCGTTAACAAGAGCTGCGAAGAGCAGTTTTAACGGTACGAGGAGTGACTTGAGTTGACCCAATTATGAAATTTTATTTAATTTCAGCAACCCGATTAGGTAATATCAGGGCGGGAGAACGGGGCAGATCATATATGCTAAAGGAGGCATGGAGACCACCTGGGGGTCTTAGGGTAGTGTAGAGACCGGCCCAGTCTGTCGCGGAGTCTCACAGTAGCCATTTCAGCGCAAACATCGAAAAACACCGCCTCTGATGACGGTGTTAGTGACGGTTGCAATACTGATAGCCTGCGCCACCAATACACAGCCACATATCCCGCCTGTGGCGATGGAAATTCAAATTACCACAGACTAACAAAACATTTTAGAAGTAGTCGAACGGCCGTAGCCGGCTCTTCATTCCAAGTTTATACAACAATTAGAATACATTATGGCATCAAAACAGGCCTTCAAAAGACTGACGAAAGAATACAAGCAGATCCAGGAAAACCCTCCGCCATTCATCTTGTGTCGACCTTCAGAAGCCAACATTTTGGAATGGCATTACGTGATAACGGGCCCTCCAGGAACCCCTTATGAGGACGGACAATACCACGGAATGGTGATTTTCCCCAACGAGTATCCGTTCCGGCCTCCGTCTATCCAAATGTGCACTCCGTCGGGTCGGTTTCAAATCAACACGCGGATCTGTCTGAGTATGAGCGACTTTCACGAAGACCTGTGGAATCCGTCGTGGTCGGTGGCCACGATTGTGACGGGGTTATTGTCGTTTATGACGGGGGAGGAACAAACCACTGGGTCGATAGTTACATCCGAGAGGTCAAAACGGGACCTAGCGAAAAGATCCAAACTATACAACATCACGTCCAACCCGCGGTTCAAGCTGGTATTCCCAGATCTCGTCGAACAGAACAAGACGGACATCAGAAAGCGAGAGGAGTGTCTCGAGAAAGAAAAGGAGCGAAAGCGGCAACAACAGGCTCGTCTCGACTCCTCCAGAGAAGTTACCAGCATAGACAAAATAGCGGACCCCGAGGATAGAATTCGGGCGCAGTCGTTGGGACAGAACAAGCAATCACAAGGGGACCACAGCAACAAAGCTAGCGACGGCGGTGGGGCTATTAGAAGCTATCTGATGTATTTCGTTGTTGCCCTCGCTGTTTTGGCCGGTTTTGGCGGAAAGTTGATGAACGCAAAGGCTACCTGAGATGTGACGCGGCCGCCTAAGTATGAACAACAGTTCTTTTGAGCAGGAAATATAAGTCGACGGATATTAGTTGAAAATACAGTAAACGTTTGTAAACTTTTGTGGGTGCGCATTGGTTCGGGGAACGCGGTGATATAGTACAGGTGCTTTTCTCGGTTCATTCTTCGACCTGGTCGATATACTCTTGAAGATCGTCTTCTTCAAAAATGATTTGTACCATCAGGGAACAGGACGGACAAACAGCAATTTCCTCGCCATCCTTCATATCATCCAAACCGATCTGAAATCGATCTCCGCAGGGACACGGGTATGTGAATATCTGCTGTATAGGATCGAAAGTAAAGTCCTCGATCTCAATCTGATCGTAAATCGATAGCTCCTCTGACATGATCAACTTTGTGGTGCTGAGGGAGAGAACCGTACCAATGGAAAGAGGACTAGAGCTGTCCAAATGACCTTAAAGCAAGGAGAGTCCAAGATAGAAAAATATAAAAAAAAATATAAAAAATATTCCAAGGCTGTGTCAAACGGGGTTTCTCAAAGGGAAGGAAGCAAAACAAGAGGAGCACGGCAACTGAAGAAAAGAGAGGGCTATAGTAAGCCTTTGAAACAAAGCGACAAAATGAACGAGGAACTACCTATTCTCAAAAATCGATCCTCAAACGCAGCTCCGCAAGCTGATTAGTTCTAGCAGCGCCGGCCATCCAACCACGCCTACTGCGCTCTCTGGAACCCGGGGTAGCTCGCGACCTAAAAGTTGCTGACATAATCAAAAGATAAAAATCCCATCTACTGTTTTGTCTAGTCACGTGCTTTATATATGGGCTAAAACCCTCTGTGACCGTGGTCGTGCGGAGAAGATCTAAAAATTTTCACAGAGAGCGGTAGGGAGAGGAGGTGTTTCCCACAGGTGGCGGGCTGTTCCACTCTGGGTCCGTCCGGGCGAGTCGCTCTCCTCGGCGGTGGTTCTGGAGGGATCCCTGCGGGTGCTGGGACCGCGCCGAGCCTCCCCGGGGAGCTTCCCTCGCGGCCCTGGTTGGCGGCCGGGGGAAAATTGGCGGAATTTTCAAGCTCATGATTTTCCTGTTGAGCGAATACCTCTGAGGAATGCCTGTATATTTTTTCAGTTTAAAATTTTTTACTCTTACAATCGATTATAGAGTCCTGAGGTGGAGAGTCGTATCATCACATAGAATAAAGTAAGTGCACATTGGAAGCATCGACAGCGAAACGGAGTGGAAGCATTGTGAAAGAGTCTGGGCGAGAAATTAGGAGCACAAGAGGAAGTACAGCCAGAGCAACACCGAAAAAGAGCAACAGCAATAGGAGCATATTGGGAGATCGAATTCATTTAGGATTTCTACGCTGCTTTCACAAAGAGTGCTGTCAACCACGCAACCAACATCCAATACTAACGAGACGTTTTACTAGCTTACAAAATGGGTATTTCACGTGATTCTCGTCACAAGAGATCAGCAACCGGTGCTAAGAGAGCTCAATTCAGAAAGAAGCGGAAGTTTGAGTTGGGAAGACAAGGTGCTAACACCAAGATCGGTACCAAGAGAATCCACTCCATCAGAACAAGAGGTGGTAACGCCAAGTACAGAGCTTTGAGAATCGAAACCGGTAACTTCTCATGGGCTTCTGAAGGTGTTTCTAGAAAGACCAGAATCTCTGGTGTCGTCTACCACCCATCTAACAACGAGTTGGTGAGAACTAACACCTTGACCAAGGCTGCTATTGTTCAAATCGATGCCACTCCATTCAAGCAATACTTCGACTCCCACTACGGTTTGACCTTGGGAAAGAAGAAGGCTGACGAAGAGGAGGTCAAGAGATCCAACAAGGTTCAAAGAAAGCTCGCTTCTAGAGCTGGTGAGTCCAAGATTGAACAAGCTGTCTCTGCTCAGTTCAACTCTGGTAAGCTCTACGCTGCTATCTCGTCTAGACCAGGTCAATCCGGCAGATGTGATGGTTACATCTTGGAAGGTGAGGAATTGGCCTTCTACTTGAGAAGATTGACTGCTAAGAAATAAGTCTCATTTGAATAATGTGTAACTTAATAATATATCATCTCTGATTTAAAGTTTACTAAGAGCCGTAAGAAGGACCGAATGAAGTCACGACGGGCCGCACGCTGGAGTTCGCTGCCAATTTTTTTCTGCCCACACGCGTTGTCCATCTTCATACTTTTAGCTAGGTCTACACAACTAACTTGTTACTCTACTCTTCAAATTTCACGGTAAACAGGGTATTATGTCATTATAGTATACAAATTCTACTGATGTTAGTACGTTGCGGTCCACAAATCGACTCATCCCTGGTGTCTGATTTCAACTGTTCAGTGTTTAGGCAATAATTGTTTCTCCTCACAGAAATCATGAACAGACAAGCACGAATGCCTGTCCGTCCACAAAATGCATAAGTACAGGTCTGTGTAAATTACTTTCTCATCATAAAAGGTGTAAATCAGACAAAAGAGAACCTCTTCATGTTCAAACTTACACTTTGTAGCTCATTCCCTCCAGATGGCGAGCATCTTTGTTAGAGAAGAAAGAAGACAAGAAGATGTGCAGAGATCTATAGCTTGGAAAATTACCTCTATTTAAACCAATTTTTCAGAAAAAATTTCAACCCCCCCGAAAAAAAAAGTTAGTTGAGTCACGTGATGGTAATCACGCGCCCAACCGAAGGCTTTACGTTCCTTTAATCAAATCCAGTGTGATTGTTTATAAATTTAACGATACAAGTATGGTAAACCAAACCGGTCAATCGGCCTCCGGCCAGAGCAACATGTCGGCCCTGCCAATTGGAAATCAACACAACGCTCCGCATGTTGGCAAATATAAGCAAAATCTGGAGCAGCAGATGAGGAACTAGTTGGTGGACTGTTTGGCGGTCGACTTGACGGCACTTTCGGCCCTTGTTTTGGAGTTCTTCTCTCTCGAGGCCTTGGCAGTCTGGCCAGCCTCTGTTTCAAGGAAGAAGTCCCAGATTCTGAAAGAAGAAGCATAGTTGCCAATGAAATAATGGTGGTGCTCGTCGTGGTGATCGGCTCCAGCCCAGATAGGCAAGAAGTGGTGCAAAGACCATGGAAACTCATAACCCGAATGAGCGTCGACTGCCTGGTACAATCTCAGGGTAATCCAGATACAGATGGTGAACAGATGCAGATTTCTGGTGAAGTAGCACCAAACAATAGGAATTCCAACAGTACCGAATCCAAGCAACATCACCTCGATAGGGTGAGCGTACTCGGCAGCGAGACCGAATGGAGCAGCGTATCTGTGATGTTGTTTGTGAATGACTCTGTAAAAGGCTCCATAGTGGAGTCCTCTGTGGAACCAGTAATGCCATGCGTCCTCCAACAGGAAGAACAATGACACCTGAAATGCCATGGTTTTGAGAGATGGGAACGGAACGTAGAAGCTGATACCAATCTTCTCGCAAATAGGGTGGAAAAACCAAATTGGGAAGGCCTCGACCATGAAATGGGATATCAGAACAGACTTCATACACTCCCACTGCTCCTGGTTAGAAGGCATCTTGGTCTCTTGAATCTTGTACCTCCTGAAGAAAGGAATACGGTCTACTATGAACCATGGCAACGATCTTCCAAAGTACATCACCTCGTGCAGGACGAAGAATAACAATCCGGTGGCAAAAATGTCATTTCCAATGTATGTGTAGTAAGCTGCCCAAAGCTTCTCAAGGGAATTGATTCCATCTAGTTGTTTAATCTCCTGGTACGTTTTCCAGAATGAGTCTTGGGCAACAATATTGATAGCAGAATCGGTAAACACTCTGTGATTATGAACCTATGTTAGCACACTTCCTTGAGTCCCGTCGTTAACCGAGGGTTCAAATCTTAGTTGTTCAACGTACCTTGAAACCATCTTGGTGTTTTAATCGCTTGTTCTCGGCTGGTACTAGTCTGGCTGACTCTGTTGTGCTAAAAGCCCAGAACGTGTTATAGAACTCAAATCTCCTGAAGTCACGCGCTTGAAAACTGATGCAGACTTCCCCGTGCAATGTCGTGAATCTACTCTGACACAAAACCGGATTCGGGACCCAGGACACGAATAAAAATTGAACGTTGGGGGCCCAGAACTCTCGTTTTGTTTATGAAGCAACTGTTGATCAAACCGCTTAAAAAATTGCTGAGATTACATAATCCCTCAGTCTGGTTCTGAGTTTTAAACGAGGTAAACGAGTGGCAAGCGAACAAGCTATACGAGCTGAAAAATTTCAAGCGCGACGGGCAAATTTGTTGTGAGGGGATCAAGGCCACACCAGAGCGGAGATTGATCCAACCCCTCCGGATATATTCGAAAGGGAGCAGACCCGGCGTATGTGGAGCAACAATTAGAGCCAGAGGCGGTGAGCAATAACAATGTTAAAACTTTAAAGTTGTAAACTTTGAAGAGTTTGAGGCTTTACCAATCAGTGTTGTGAGCCTCGTTGCAGAATCTGAAACCGTTGTAAGAACCTTAAATTGAGTGTTATCGAGCAGTACAGGTTTCCCAGCCTCCCAGCCTCCCAGCTCCCCGGTGCCAATAAAAGCATCTTCAGGTGTCAACGGCGGTGTACACCAGAATTTCGAAAGTGATGCTGTGCAGCTTGAAGAAGTTTAAATATTATGCGGCGCGGTGGCTGAAACCCACTCTAAATGGAACCGTGTTAGCGGATATGCGGCGGAAAAGCAAGTCTGGCAAACCTTGGCGTAGGACTGGCTGCAAATGAACATCAATCACAATCAATCGTTGCTTTCCAAGCCAGAGGCGTTTTTTTGGATCAGTGAGGTGCTTTTTATCTCCGCAGAGTAATCTCCGTCCACCTCTGCGAGAGTAAACAAATTAACGATTCCCTCTCATCGCGATCACCAGTTCAGTTCGACTCGAGGTCTGTGTTTACTCTCTTGGAAGGTTGCTTTGCAACTAAAAACGGCAATCTTAGTGTCATTTTTGCAATCAAGCTTTATCAAGCCTGTAACAAAAAAACCCATATTCTTGGCTGCTTCTCGATTACGGTAGTCCATCGCGCCTTGCCTAAGGGTTTATTACTTAATGCACAGCATGCGGTACCCTGCACAAGCATGCAAAATTTTGCTGTCGGCAGAGCACGCAGATGCATGCATGAAGGCAGGCGCACTAAAGAAGCCGAAGTACATGATCGCGCATAGCGGCAGACTCACTCCCCAGACGAGGGGAACAGGCTATTCGGCTCCTCACTGCCAGTAAAAACATTCTGGCTTCAAACATCAGATCATAGTCCTCAGCGCGAGTCTTTTCAGACGCCTGTAGACGAGTGGGTGAGTTTAGCTCGGCCAACAAAAGGCCAGCCGTTACGGGAGCGAAATCACTACGAGGATCGTGAGTTCAATTCAGCCGCGCGTAGGAAAAGATCTGCTCATCTCGTTCTGCGCTATCAGGCCAACTGTGTCTCTCAAAAATGCCTGACAATACAGGCCGATCTTAAATAGTACGGCTGATTCTTCGCAAGAAGCACTTTTGTTTTCAATCGTATTGTTTAGGATACCGTGGGCCGTAACTTGAAATTCGATCTGGGCTGAGTGCTAATCTTGATGAGAATGTTAAGTTGCCGTCGGGCGTTGGAAAGAAGTTTTATAATTATTAAGATTCATGACAAGCATCGCTAATCCGCTAGTGGACACGAGCAGTTATCGATGGACTACCGACTACCGACTACCGATTACCGACTACCGACTACCGACAACCGAAACTGAGAACGCGGTGACAGATTCTACTTCACGTGCGCAGGTTTGATTTCAACTTTTCAGTCTAAATGCCACGCTCGCTTGAACCTGCTAGAATCATACTCCTGCCTTAGCTTTTCGGATCCCGCCCGCTCTTTGAATACTCCACGACTGCGCGATTGCGAGTTTTTATTGTACCTGTCGATTAACGCACGCTCTCAAGATGTCTAGTCCACATACTTGTCAGACCACGGGCTGTTTGGTGCATGACGCAATGGAACAAATATTCTGGCCCTGTTTTGGCGGACACGCCTCAACTGTCTCTCTCTCTCTCTCACCTGTTAACGAATTGAAGAGGTCTCGAACCACTGGACTTTGAGCCCAGCTTTCCGCTCGCGATCGGTTTCGACTGTGCTGGGTTCACTTTCTGACTCTTTATCTGCGATATCTTCTCCAAAGGGGTATCTGGCACCGGCGTCGGTGGTAAGTTCTCCTTGTTGGCCTTGTAATCGGCCTCTTGCTGGAAGCACGGCTGGCTCGACGGAACTGGGGGGCTTTGCAGAGAGTCATATTTCCGCTTTCTCGAGTGGAACCGTCTCGTGATCTCCAGGCTGTTTGTGAACGGCAGCTCCAGCGGCTTTGCAGTTTCCAATGGGTGATAGTCGGGTAAACCTCCGAGTAGACTGTTGAGCTCGCCCAGCTTGACAAATTCAGCCTCTATCGAGCGGCTTAACAGCTCGATGTCAGCGAGAAAGGCCTCCGACCCGCCCGTAACACAGGACCTGAAACTATCAAAATCACCGGAGCACTTTGTCTCGGCAGAGCGGACAAACTGACGGCTCGACTCGACCTGGCTCGCCAAAAGGTCCAGCGAGTTCATACACGAGGCTCTCAAACTGTTCAAAGCCTCCATCTGTAGAGCCGTCTGCGATTGCGATCCTTCCTTGAGCTCTCTGATACAGTGGTCTAGCTTTGTCAGGTTCCCAGTGAGCTTCTGCGACAGCCGGTCAATAGCGAGCGCGTTCTCGTCGTCCAAGCCGGTCAGCTTCCCCCTCAGACTGGCGACCATATCGGGCCAGACACTGTCTTTATTTTGGTCAATCCGAGAAGAAACGTTCAGTTTCTTCAGTTCAACCAATTTGGAGAATCGAGACTGGCCCGTCTCGGCATCGTCCAGTCTCGACAAAACTCCGTCCAGCGTGTTTCTCGAAACCTCTAGAATCTGACCGTGTTCCGTGTTCACCGAAGACTGCAGAGACTCCAACTGAGCGAGTCTCTGTCGGTGTTGTTCTGTGACAGAGCCGGTAATCGCTCTGGTCAATTGCTCCACCGAGACCTCTTGCTCTCTCTTTTCCGCCTCGATCGCAGAATTCAGCGTTTCGTTCAACTTCATCAACATCTGGCTCACAGTCTCTTCCTTCTCCTCCACACTGCGCTTCAGCTCCGCCAGCTGTCTCGTCTGAACCGCAACTTCTGCCGAGATCTCTGCCATGACCGCAGACGAGAACACGTTGAGCTCGCGGAAAATCGATTGAACAGCAACGGAAATCAAGTCAACGTTTTCAATGATCTCAGCGTTATTCCGCAGAGCAGAGACCTTGTATTGGGCCAGGTCATCCTTGTTCACTTGCGAGATCTCCTCTGACGTCTTCGCCAGATCTTCGTCGATCGTCCTCTGAAACTGCTGAGACGCTGCGCCGGAAGCTTGGATAGAAGCCTGGAGCCTGTCGCTCAAAGTTTGCTTCAAAAGAGCCAGCTCCGAGTTGTGAAGCGACAACTGGGAGTCTTGCGAGCGGAGCAGGTCATGGACAGCGGTCTCGATCTTTGCGGCAAACCCTTTCTGTATTTCCTGCGAAAATCCAGTGAACGTCCCCTTCGTGTTTTGCACATTGCCGTAGATTTCTGCTTCTCCTTCTCGAGCAACCAGCTCGAGTTTAGAACCCACTTGGTTGTGTTTTCTGAGCCTCTCAAAAAACGTGTTGTTGGTTTCTGTAGAAACGTTCAGCTGTTCGTGTAGTTTCTCGGCAACCCCCTTCAGCTTGTCTTCTGTTTGCGAGTGCGCCTCGTTCAGCTCAGTCTGCAGTTCTATTCTTTGCTCGTAGTCCTCAATCTTCCGACTCATCTCTTCAACAGTCTCCTGGCTTACCCTCAACTCGTCTGTCAGACTGCTGATCCGCTCTGTCGACCTCTTTTCGAGCTCGTCGTACCGGCTTTTCAGCTTTCCAACTCTGTCCTCCTGACCACCGATCTTCTGCTCCAGCTCCACAACCCGAATACGTCTGCTCTCGCTCTCGTTCTTCAACTTTTCATAGTTCTCCGCATCCAGGTATACCCCACTTTGAGACCGCGCAGCCATCAAGTCCTTGGTCAATCTCTCGATTTCCTCCATATACTCACTTATGAGCGCTTTTTTGTTCAAAACTTGGTTCACTTGCGGCTTGTTCTTGATGCTTTTGGCTGTGTGTGCGTACTCCAGCGTGCTTATCGTTTCGTCGACAGACGCTTTGGCCGGCGAAAGCGTTGCGATGATGCATGTTTTTGTCTTGCCGCCTAAGGAGTCCTGCAATAGCCGCGTAAGCTTGGACTCCCGGTAAGGTATGTGAGGCGAGTTGGCCACTAGAGCATTGATCACTCTGCCCAACGTCAGCAGAGATTGGTTGATCATACCCGCCTCTTTGGCCCTCTGATTGGTTGCCCCGGAACGGTTGATGTTCTCTGATCCGGCGAGATCCACTAAGTTGAGCTTTCCGATCTTGACAAACTCCTCTTCGTCGTTCACCTTGCGCGGGTCCGTCACCTTCATGTGCACAGTTATGGTGAAGACAGTGTGCGAGCGGGAGGACAGGTCGTTGCATTTGGTGCTGGCCACTTTTCTCTTCTCGGACCCGTGACAGAGCAGCTTGAGCCCCTCCTTCGGTGACCGGATGTACATCTCGTCCATTCCTTGGATCAAGATGGACCGTTTGTTCGAGCTGTCGTCGTAGATTTTCAGGCTCTTGGAGTCGTCTGCTGCCAGCAGGTCGCGGATGTTTTCGTTGTACAGCTCGATAAACGACACTTTAACCGAGTAGTCGGCAACCTTCTCCAACCGCTCAAACAGCCGATACAGAGTTCTCGGGATGATTCCTGCGTTCTCCTGCAGCTTACCCGAATGATCCGTTGACAGGTCTCCCGACATCGTGTACGTTTTCCCTGTTCCCGTTTGACCGTACGCAAAGATCGTGCAGTTGTATCCGCTCACCACCTCGTCAAGAATGTTCTCTGCGACCCCTTCGTACAGAGTCTCTTGGTCTGATTCGGCCCCGTAGACCCCATCAAAGGTGTATGTTTTCGTGGTACTGCCGTTGGACCCAGTGTTCAAAATCACATCCTTGCCCTTCTTTCCACGTGTTGACACCACCACGCCCGAGTTCTCGCGGATTTCACGCTCGTTTCTCGAACGACATCTCACAAACACTTTGATATTAGACGACTCCGTTTGTTTGATGTCCGTCTTTCCCGTCGTTGGCCGCCGCTGCAGAGCGCTCTGGCCGCCGTTTGGAGTCGCTGTCAATTGCATTTGCACAGCAGCGTTCAATAACCAAATAGCACTCAGCAGATAAAGAGGAAAGCGGTCGTCTGATCCCTCTGCAATCATCCCGTGCACTTATCAACAAATAAATAAACAAGAGTAAACAAGCGAAACTTTTTTCTGACAAATTAGCGAACGGCTCAGTAGATTCGGCGCGACGATCGGCGCGATTCAAGCCACGCCATCTCCGGGCATTGCCACACGCACGAACCCCAAAGAAGCTAAATTGTGGCAAGTGTAGGTAGAGATCTGCTGAGATCTGCTGCTAATGCACCATCTCATTGGCCTCGACAGGGGCCTCGTCGGGATTGATGGAACTCGGTGCGAACATGACACGGAGTCCAAAAGCGAAGAACGATGTCACCAGCTGGGGAACGAGCGACGGTCGTCCCCACCACGACTAGGAGGGCTGCTATCCCTCCAGTTGATCCCCGGTTTTCAGCATCCAACGCTGCCACGTCTCCCCCCTCCCCTGAGCCCCAGGGCTGCCGCGCCTTGAAAAGTCCCTATTGAGTTTCTTTTTTACCGGAGCGGCCAGTATCTGCTTTGCATTGGTAGCCCATCGCAGCCCAAAATGGAAATGCGGTACAGTATCGTCCCATTGACTGCTACCACAGAGGATACGTATCCGAATGTATAAAAGAAGACAAATCAGCCTGACGGTCTCTTTGGGCTTGTGTAGAGTAAGCAAGCAGTCTTGACCCAACTCACAATGATTCTGGCCCCAGCAGTTTTCATCTCCCTCGTCTCGTTCTGGCTCAAAAGCGCCACTGCCTACACTCCCGATTTGTACGAGCAGATCGTGGCAATCAACGATGACTACCACCTCAATCCCGACCAGTGGAGCTCGTGGATAGCAGAAGAGGCGGACACGAAAGCCACCGACCTGCAGATATTCACAATGTATCATGGTAAAACTGTGAGCGGTGCCAAGGAGACTTCGCTTATCAAGGCATATCAGTACATCTTCACCGCCGTGGAATTTTCCAGCAGGCTGCTTGAAGAAGCCTACTACGTCCACACCAACACCAATTCAGCTGGCCATCTCCGCAACCTCCAGGGCTTCAAAGACATTATCACCGGTGCGACTTCGTACATCGTCCCCACCGCAACGTACGAGGACACCGAAAGCCCCGATTCGGCTTCTGCCGCAACAGCTGCATTTGTGACCTCGTCGCAGGCAACCGATGACTGGGAAGAAGAGGCCAGTCAGATATACCGTTGGGAAAAATCTGCCGGACTGGTCTCTGACACCGCCGAGTTTTACTCGGAACTCACAGAAACGGCGCTTCCTTCCGGGTTGTACGAGTACCTTGAGAGCAAAAGCGAGACATCTGCTTTGTCCTTTTTGGCCTGTTTCACCGCCTCGAACTCCTCGTGTTCGGGATCTCCAGGGCTCTCCTCGGCGCAAGTCGCTTCCAGACCCACCGTTTCCCAGTCTGTCGCACGGATTTCCAATACGCGTATCTCCGGCTCTTCGAAAGTTGCGAAAACAGCGATTAACTCCACCTTGAGCACCTCGTTCAAATCCGCCTCTCAGACCGCCAGCTCCGTGTCCAGCTCCGTGGCCGAGTCCTCACTCGGGACAGCTTCAAGCTCAAAATCAGCCTCATCCTCGGCCGAAGGAGCGGGTATCTACCTCACAACGGAAGGCTGTCTTTTTGGTTTAGCAGCTCTGGTCATCAGCATTCTGATCTGACTTTAGTACCAGGTCAGACTGGTCAGCTCGTTTCGCCGGCGATTAGGTCATCTTGAACTTGCTCTTTTTCCGTTATTAAGACCTATTTTTGGCCTCAAACGTGCTCTATAACCACGATCCAGCCATCTCAGAACGTAAATTACATACGATATCTGACCAAACGATCCCTTTTTGAAATCCCTAAAATTAAACTGTTTTTTCCAGGCGAAGCACTTCTGCCAAATTTACTATGTGTTCATTACAGACTGAATTATTTGCGTTGATCGATGCGTAAACCATCTCGTCTTTTAATGCACCTCGACCAAATGCCCTGCAAGCGAAACATCCCATGTGTACAGTAGCGAAGACTGCAGCGCTGTTAGACTTTAAGCGAGTCTGAATCCTGAATACACGGAGATAGCAACATTTCCGCCGAGTACAATCTTTAGCCCGACGCCGCTCGTAACCTCCAAGCCCCGCAACTCAAAAAGGACCGAAAGACCTCGCATGGCATCGCTTCAAACAGCAGCGCCGTATCGGCTGAGCGCGAGGCTTTGTGGGAGCAACAGGTCGTCTAGACGCGTTCAAGATTCTGTAATCGCCGCTTTGGAATATCAATGATTGCAGCACTCTTCGCCAAACCGCTGCTGAAAGGACCTCCGAAACGTGCTCTTCGGCTTTCACGAATCCCGCTGCGGTGCTTATTCGTCTCTGATTGGTGAATCCGGTACAACTTTGAAAGGTTCCTCAATCGGGATATTTTGACTCTGAAGAGACCAAAACGATTGCGCTTTCTTTCTCAGATTTCCGATACGGCTCGAGGCACCCTAGTGATAGGCCCCAGGCGTTTGATCAGCCTGCCGGCTCCATTCCTCACCGGCGAGCTCTCGGCCTCAATCGCCAACTATGATGAAAGTCAAATTGACTCCCAGAAGGACCAAAATGCAAATGACCAGGAACACGCTTGTCACCCCCGTGTTGTAGATCTCTATCTTCTCCTCCTTGTAGTTGTAGAGAGCCCGGAAGTAGTTGAAGCCGGCCAAAACCAGAGTCCCGAGACTGAGGAACCCAAACAAGCAGCTTATTCCAATTGCATAAGCACTGCTGAATCTCGGTTCTGGAGTTTTGGGATTCGTCGGAATCCGAGAGCTCGAGGTGTCTATCCGGTAGTTCAACAACACAGCCACGGCGGCCAGCGAAAGAACCGTGCTGAACTTGATCCAGCTGAGCGTGGTTCGCTCTGTCATCAGAATGTCTCTTGGCTCAGACGTCCTGTTCTTCACAATCAAGTTCATGTTGGGGAGAAAATGAGGCAACCGTCCTGCTGATTCGGCCTCTTCGTGGTTGTCCAGAGAGTCGTACAGAGGAGGCTGGGTAACTGAATGCGACTCCTCTGGATCGTGGTTTGGGGTCTCTGTCCGAAACGGATCAGCAGTTTTAAAATTGGCGTCGCGGGACATACTGAGAGCTGAATAAACGGGCCACCAGACCTCGTCGTAAATTAAACTAAACAAGTCCCTCGCCTCTATGATGTTCCTCTTTTGTGTAATTGATTAGCAAAAGATCCCTCAAAATATTTAAGTCAAATTAGTTACCCTGCTTCAGATAAAAAATTTTATTAGGAAAAAAAAAAAGATCTTTTTAATCCCTTTTTATTAATAACTGGTCCTTTGTTCTCTCTTTTGAGCTGTATCTGATCTATAGAGCGGATCTTTTGCCTAGAGAAGCGTCATCAAGATCCACGAAAACAAAAGTTCATACCAGATCGCTCAAATGTCGAACTATACGCAGCTTAACCCATACGATCAGTCCCAACAGGGCCAGGCGACTGTGCTCTGTTGCAACTGTGGAGTCCCCATGGACGGTTCCACCGGACTGGTGATGTGTTACGACTGTATCAAACTGACGGTAGACATCACAGAGGGAATTCCAAGAGAGGCGAACGTGTCGTTCTGCAGAAATTGTGAGCGTTTCCTGCAGCCTCCTACACAGTGGATCAAAGCAGAACTGGAGAGCAGAGAGCTTTTGGCTCTGTGTTTGAGAAGATTGAAGGGTTTAAACAAAGTGAGACTAATAGACGCAAGTTTTGTGTGGACCGAGCCGCATTCCAGAAGAGTCAGAATAAAGCTGACGGTCCAGGGAGAGGCCATGACCAACACCATTATCCAGCAGTCGTTTGAGGTTGAGTACGTCGTGGTGGCCATGCAATGTCCAGACTGTGCTAAATCTTACACAACCAACACCTGGAGAGCAGCCGTTCAGATCAGACAAAAAGTCCAGCATAAAAGAACGTTCTTGTACCTGGAGCAGCTGATTCTAAAGCACAATGCTCACGTTGATACCATCTCCATCAAGGAGGCCAGAGACGGTCTCGATTTCTACTATGCTCAGAGAAACCATGCGGTGAAAATGATTGACTTCCTCAACAGTGTTGTCCCTATCAAGTCTAAGAGGTCCGAAGAGCTGATTAGTTCCGACATCCACTCGGGAACGTCCCAATACAAGTTCACCTTCTCTGTGGAAATTGTTCCTATTTGTAAGGACGATCTGGTTGTTTTGCCTAAAAAGTTGGCTAAATCGATGGGAGACATTTCCCGTTTAGTTGTTTGCTCCAAGGTTTCTAACACCATCCAGTTCATTGACCCAATCTCGTTGAAGATTGGTGACCTGCAGCCAAGCGTTTACTACAGATCTCAGTTCTCCTCTTTGGCAGACGTGACCCAGATGATCGAGTTCATTGTCCTCGACGTCGAGCCTACGGGCGAAAGACATGGAAGATGGCTGTTTGCCGACGTCACCGTGGCGAGAGCTTGCGACATGGGTGTCAACGACCAGGAGTATTACGTGCGCTCTCATCTCGGTGGTATTTTGCATCCTGGTGACTCCGTCTTGGGATACTATCTCACCAACTCGAACTACAACTCCGACCTGTTTGACGAACTCACATCCGACAGCATACCCGACGTTGTTTTGGTGAAGAAGCATTACGCTAGATCCAACAAGAGAGCCAAGAACAGACAGTGGAAACTTAAGAGAATGGCCAATGAACACAAAGATCTGGTGGCTCAAGAAATTGTGGACTCCAGACAAGCCAGACAAGAAGCTGAAAAGGCAGAGTTGGATTACGAAATCTTTTTGCAAGAGCTGGAAGAGGACCAAGAGCTCAGAAAGACCATCAACTTGTATAAGGCTGAAGGAGGCCGTCCTCCTGCCGATTCGGATATGGAGGAGGAAGAGGAGGAAGACGCTCCTCAAATTGACATTGACGAGTTGCTAGATGAGCTGGATGAGATGAACTTGGGCGAGTAACCAAAACAGACTGTTAATTGAACTAAGTATGTACAAATGAAGAGCATTCAAATATCGCCTTTGATTGCCGCGTCCAGAACCTGCTGAATTCCCTGGGGGTTCGCACCGACGACGGTGAAGGCTTTCTCGCCTTCTTTGAATAGCATGAACGTAGGCATGGCACTCACTCCGTACTCCATCGCCACGTCCTGAACGTTGTCCACGTCCACTTTGTAGAAGTTCACGTTGTCCGCGTACTTCTCGGAGAATTTCTCCACGATCGGAGAAACTGCTTTACAAGGTCCACACCACGTTGCGTAGAAGTCAACCAATGAGAGCTTGTCCTTCAACGCTTTCTGTCTGAACTCGGCCATGGTTTCAATTTCATTCACGACCAACGATTTTCTAGTGGCGCTGAACGCTCTTCTAAACACAGAGTTCTTGGCTGTGTTCCCCCATGCTCTTGAGACTGTGTGGCTCATCATTTTGCGTGGTTGTTTGCGTTTTGCGGCTAGACAGAGAGGAAGCAAGTGATCTCTTGTTTTAGTAATCCTTATTCGTTTGGCTTTTTTTTTTCCCAGCCTTTTTGCTGTCCGCTTACGTAACGCAACATCCTTGCACCCGTAAACATAAAGTTGGGGTAAATTACGATAAAGAAACAATAAAACAAAGGAACCCTCTTGACTAACGCTCCTTTCTAATCGCATTCTTCTTTTTACCAGCGTGCTCATAGTATTAACCAAGTATGACGGATGACTTCAAAGTAGCGGTTCCACGATCGTTCGTGGACTCGTCGTTCTTTATCAAGTTGTCTCAACTAAAATTAGACGTGCTGAAGCTGGACCAGTCCGTGAAACAGGTTTACGGGCATTACAACTACCGTGGCCTGTCTGAAAATGGCCATCTTTCGCTCAGTCTGAATGACTCGAGCTTTGATGACGAAGAGAAGTTTGAATCGACATTGTGAGTTGGAATTGAAAGTTTAGTACTTGGCGTGTCTCATACTAACCCGATAATCCTTAGACCGGCCAATTACAGCTTTGTTGCGCCTGGAACAATCATGAATGTGAACACACTGGAGGAATTCAAAACCACCAACAAACTTGAGTTTTTGAAAAATGCGGGCGAGTTGCTTTACAAACGAATTACCGACCAATCAGTGTTACAAAACCCGTCCTTACTTTCACAATTTGCGATCTTGTCGTTTGCGGACTTGAAGAAGTACAAGTTTTTCTACTGGTTTGCGTTCCCTCTTTTGCACAGTGATTGGAACCTTACTTCGAGTGATCCCGGGGTTGAGACTCCGGAATCCGAAATTGCTCTATTCCCGCACCAGACTGGAATCATCAACGGTCGCAGCCAAATTGAACCGCTATCGAGGCTCGTGAACTACCCGAAAACAGAGCCTTTGAAGTTGCTTTTCATCAACACCGTGGCACAGTCTGGGTCGACTTCCTACGTGTTGAAAAACCTCCTGTGTGCGCTGGCTGTGTATGGGTACGAGAAAGTATCGATTCAGGTGTATCATTTCAACAACACAGGGCTCAATCGTACTTTGTGCTTTGGTCTCGGCGAAAAGCCCGATGGGTTGCCCAAAATTTCCGGATGGGAGAGAACAGCACAAGGCAAGTTAGGACCAAAAATGGCGGATCTCGGCTCTTTAATCGACCCAACACAGCTCGCGGACCAGGCCATCGATCTCAACTTGAAGCTCATGAAATGGAGAATCGCTCCAGATTTGGACCTTGAGTTGATCAAGTCGACAAAGTGTTTGCTTCTGGGGTCGGGCACGCTTGGGTCGTATATTGGCAGAGCACTGCTGGGATGGGGTGTCAGGAAGATCACGTTTGTCGATAACGGAAAAGTTTCGTTTAGCAACCCTGTCCGTCAGCCGCTCTACAACTTTGAAGACTGTTTTGACGGTGGTAAGCCAAAGGCGGAGACGGCTGCAGAGTCCATGAAAAAAATATTCCCATTGGTTGATGCTCAGGGTTTCAGTTTGGAAGTTCCCATGGCTGGACATCCCGTGACCAACGAGGCCAAGCAAAAGAGCGATTTTGAAAAACTACACCAGCTCATCAAGACGCATGACGTAATATTTCTCCTGATGGATTCTCGAGAAACAAGATGGCTGCCGACTGTGTTGGGAAACGTTGAAAACAAGCTTGTGATAAATGCGGCATTGGGGTTTGAGAGTTACCTGGTGATGAGACACGGATGCATAGACTCCAAGTTGCCGATGCAGGCTCAACTACAGAGCAGACTGGGATGCTACTTTTGCAACGATGTTTACGCACCCTCGGACTCGACGACCGACAGAACGCTGGATCAAATGTGCACGGTGACTCGGCCTGGTGTTGCTCTGATGGCCTCGTCTTTGGCTGTCGAATTGATGGTGTCCGTTCTCCATCATCCACGAAGGCAGTTTGCAGAGCATTCTGCTAACGACTCCTCTACTGTTTTGGGCTCCCTTCCCCATCAATTGAGAGGTTTTTTGCACAATTTCGAGATTCTCAAGCTGAGTGCCAAGAACTTTGAGTATTGCGCGGCGTGTTCAGTGTCTGTGGTGAAGGAGTTCCAGGAAAATCAGTGGGAGTTCGTCAAGATGGCCCTGGAAGATCCGAACTACATCGAGCGTCTGACGGGACTGGAAGAGGTGCACAGACAAGCCGAAGAGGCAGCTCTCACCTTTGACGTGTCGGACAGCGAAGACGAGTTCGCTTGAAAAAATTAATTACGCAGATACACAATTGCTATGACATCAACATGTTCACCGCCCAATCAACGCTCAAGGTTCTCAAATCGGTGTACGTCTGGCCATTACCCACAAACAAAATAGGAATGCCTGTGGCATAAACCAAGTTCACCATCGAACCAATTAGATCCCCAACTGTATCACACTTGGAAACAATAAAGAAGTCCAAATGCCGGTTTGCTCCAAAAGCTTTATTGAAATTTTGCGCCTGCATCACCGAGTCTGTTCCAACCAGCGCTTCTCCCACCATGATGATTTTATCAGGGTTGGCGGCCCTTGCGAACGACGCCAACGGAGCCATCAACTGAGTATCGTTGTGACGTCTTCCGGCCGTGTCCAGCAAAACGATATCAAAGTCGTTCTCCTTGGCGTACTTGATCGCTCCGGTGGCAATCTTGGCCACCAGGTCAGCACCGCCGTAGCCTCCTTCGAACAACTCGATTTGCTTTTTGTTAGGAGACAGTTTGGACAGGTTGTTCACGTGTGTCCTCAACTGTTCGACAGCGCCTGATCTGAAAGTGTCGCAAGCGGTGATCAACACCCGGTAATCATTTTGCAATAGCCAGTACGCCAACTTGGACAGGTTAGTGGATTTTCCAACACCGTTAACTCCAACGACAGAAATAACGTATGGAAGCAATTTCTTTGACTTTTTGTTTTGAATCTCATTGAGCAGATCAATAGAACTGTTTGGAGTGAGCAGTTTGATCAGCTGTTTCTCCAGCGATCTTTTGGCAGTCTCTTCAACAGAAGTGAAATTTGCAGTGGTCGATCCAACCAGTTCCTTCTCGATTTCTGCTACCAAGGAGTTAGCCACGTCTGGGGCCACGTTTTTCTTGATCAAATGGGTTGAGAGCGCCGTTCCCACCTTACTGACATCCTCTTTGGTGATCTTCTTACCTCCGATCAAGTTTCTCAGGAATCCAAAAGGCTGTGCAGACTTTGGGGCAGCGGTCTTTTTCTTTGTGGATTTCATCGAGAGGATCTGGTCCATTTCCTGCGAAAGATCGTTCACCAGAAACTCACCTGATTTGGTTTTCGATCCAAAGCCTTCTTTGTTTCCGACCAATTGGCTCAATTTTGTATCTTCATCAGCATTTCCACCGCCAGTTTGAGAGTGCGTAGAGAAGTCCAAGGCTCCCGAATCGTCGGCAACTTCTTCGTAAAACGACCCATCAGCGTTCCATTTCCTCGATTTCTTCTGGTTCTTGGGTAGCGCCTTCTTTTTCTTGTCCGACGTTTCTAGCTTGGTCTCCGAATTTATATCCTTTGCAGTAGTCGAATCCACCTCCAATTCAGGGGTTTCAAGGCCGGAGATTTTGGTCGTTTCCAGATCGTTCAAATTGAGCAGGAAAAACTTCTCAAACTTGGCTTCATCGCTTGTGTTGAGATACAACACCCTTGTTTTTCGTAGGAAATCGTACGGGGTTTTCACGCTCATCAACGACGAGTAAATTATCATGAACACCAATTTTTCCTCCGTCTGATTGGAGATCAAATATTTCACGCTGTAACCATCCTGCGAGTAGGTCCCAAGACTGACGCCCTCCTCTGCATCTGATTCGTCTTGTTCTTGCAAATTTGCCGTCTCTTTCTGGACCTGTTGGTAAGTTTTGAGGTTTCTCTCCGAGATTATCACATCGTTGATAAACGAGTTGGTCACCGAGGACAGGTTTTTACCAGGTTGGTAATTAAACTCGACCTGGCCAGACAGTCTGAAGATCAAAAACTGTTCAATCATGTTGTGCGAACGGGCCTGCTGATAAAGTCTAAAGGGCTCTCTAGCCTCAACATCCACTTGACGACATCTTTATTCAATCTGTCCGCCTCGCTTCCTTCGAGAAATATTGTTGATTCCATCTGAAAACTATTTGCGTCGATCGACTGCGCGTCGATCTGTAAAAAATTTATTTTTCAATCTTCTCTGTAAAAAAACTCTTCACGTAGATATCTACCCTCCCCACTCCGATAACCCATTATAAGCTCTGTCATCTCCGTATCACAAATCCACATGTTCCTTTGGCGAAGTGTACCACTCGTACGCTTGAGAGCTGGTGCTCTTGTGCGGAGTTACGCGACTGTAGAGCAAGATGAGGTCCCCCTTCTCATCAAGGACTCGATCGGTCAGTTCAAAGAGAAACTCAGGAACAAAAATTACAGCGACTTTCAGTTTGAACTTTTCGGCCGGCATTTCAGCAGTGATTTCATAAAGAAGAATCAGCGGCATTTCGAAAAATACCTTTCGGAGCTGGAGACCCGACTCGAAGATCAAAGTCCGAGTTTCTCCAGAGTCAAAGAATCAACCATTTTAAACTCGCTCCCAAACTCAAAAAATTATGTTCATTTCGTCAAGTACTTGGCTGACAACAAGGACAGACTGTCGAGTCTGCCCATCAAAGTTTCAAGCCGACTTGCAAAGAGGTCCGCCTTACAGAGGACCGTGGACAAAATTGTCGAGAGGGTAGTGTATTCCAAGATGAAACCCTACAATCTACAGCACGTCTATAACGACGCCTCAAACAACCAAAATTTCAACAACAACCTGACTTTCAACATCATAGATATAGCAAATCCATACGAGTGGTTTCCTGAAGCGAGAAAGCTGAAAAGAAAATTCATTATGCATGTTGGTCCAACTAACAGTGGAAAAACTTACAACGCTCTCAAACGACTAGAGTCTTGCTCCAAGGGATATTTTGCTGGTCCTTTGCGGTTGCTCGCCAGAGAAGTTTACGACAAGTTCCAGAGCAAAGACATCAGATGTAATTTGGTCACCGGCGAAGAAGTCATTGTTGATGTCGATGAGTACGGTAACAAAGCTGGCCTTACTTCCGGAACTATTGAGATGCTTCCGACGTCGGAGAATTTCGATGTGGTTGTTGTTGATGAAATCCAGATGATTGGCGATCCCGAAAGAGGGTCTGCGTGGACGAACGTCATTCTGGGAACTAGAGCTAAAGAGATCCACTTGTGTGGTGAGATAGCTGCCGTTCCCTTGATCAAGAAGCTCGTCGCCATGACCGGAGACGACATTGAAATCAAAGAATATGAAAGGCTCGGAAGACTTGTGGTGGACGACACTGAAGTCAAGATCTCCGACGTCAAGAGAGGAGATTGTGTTGTCTGTTTCAGCAAGAACGTGATTCTCAACACCAAAGCCCAAATCGAACAAGAGACCAACCTCAAGTGTGCCGTCATTTATGGAGCACTTCCTCCGGAGACCAGAGCGCAGGAGGCCAAGAGATTCAATGAGGGTCATTATGACGTTGTTGTTGCATCAGATGCTATTGGAATGGGCCTAAATTTGAAGATCAACAGAGTGGTTTTCACCACCACCAAGAAATACAATGGATTCGAGAACGTTGACCTCACTTTCTCAAATATCAAGCAGATCGGCGGTCGTGCAGGGAGGTTTGGTGTTGGTGACTCAACGGGACACATTTCAGCAACGGGTAAAGAAGAGCTCGAGTCCGTGAGAGCTGGAATTGAAGCTCCAATTCAGTACTTGGAAAAAGCCACTCTGTGGCCTCCGGATGCCCTGTGGGTGAAGTACTATTCTATGTTCTCTCGGGGAACCGAACTGATCACCATGTTCAGAAAATTTGAAGCGGACGTTTCGAAATACCATCGCCAAAACTCGAACGACACTCTCTTCGAAATGCAAACATTGAAGGACAGAAAGAAAATGACCCAGTTTTTCGAAAGCAAAAAACTCAACAAGGACTTCAACATTTTGGACCAATTGAAATTCATCAGTTGTTTCTCTCCTCTCACCAATACGCAGTCGCCTTTGAAGCTCATTGTTGACGATGTCTTCAAGGAGTTCATCACCACAGTCATCAAAAGAAGAAAGAGATCGCTGTTTGATTACAGGTCAATGCCCCTGTATCTCACGTCAACCGAACATGTTCTCTCCAAAACAATCAACAACAAACTTGTCGGGAAGAATTCAAACACCATTGAAACAGAGCCTGTGCCACCAGGAATCAAACCAGAGATGCTCAAACAGCTCAAGAAAATTGATCATGGAGCTCCAAAGGCAAAGAAAACTTTCGTCAAGAGCTTCGAGGGTGTCGAAGATAGACTGATGAAGTTAGAGGCTTTCCATAAACTGGTTGGCTCGTATCTGTGGCTTTCGTACAGGTTTCCCCAAAACTTTGTGCACCTTGAAGTTGCAGTCAAGTTGAAGGAACTCATTGAGTTCAAAATCAGTGAAATGCTGTCTAACTTGCGAACCACTCCTTCGTCCGGCGGTGGCAAACGCTACCAACGTTTCTCTCGCTAAATCATGTAAATAGATCCACCTTGAATATTCAGACAGTCAAGTACTACATATGTAATGGTAATGGTATCACAACGCCCAGTCGTTTGGTTCTTTGTCGTCACTCTTGACTAATGGCTCTTCGATGCTATTGATCTTCACGTCCGTGCACAAACAGCACTTGGTTGACAACAGCTCGTCAATTTCCAACTTGAGCTCTTTCAAAACTTCCTTGTTGCCCTTATTCAACATGATTTTTTTTTCCAGTTTGTAGATGGCGTTCTTGAATTTGTAGTCGTTGGAATCCAAAACCTCCCTCACCAGGCAGTCTTGGTGGAACGAATGTAGACATGGAAAAACGATGAACTTGCGGATGATGAGGATTTTTCCGCACAGCGAGCACGACTCCTTCGGCTCGATGATCTGGAAATGGTTGTCATGAAACTCCTTGATTTGGGTATTGATCTTTTCAGATTGATTCAAAGAAGCGGTCATTTCGTTTGAAAGCTTGCTCATCTCGAAAGAAAGCGATTCCAGCGATCTGACAATCTCTTCTTTGAAGTTGTCGATCACTATGAAGTCAGGAAACAATGGGAGCAGATCCTTCATTGTCAGCATCTCACATTTCCCCATTAAATACTTCAAGAGAGCTTTGATTCTTCCCTCTCCAGCCTCCAAATTCTTATCGGGGTCGCTTCCCCCGTTTCTCCAGCTCACCTCCAGCAACTGCTGGTGTTTTTCGAGAAACTTGTCGTTCATCACCACTTTATGAATCAGTTTTTCGGCAATCTTCAGCCACAAGGTCTTTCTCTTGAGTGAAGACGGATCTGAAGGCTTGTCCGCCACCAAGATGGCTACTTCCATGAGGTCGTTGTCTAATGCCAGATTGATTGCATCCTCGTAGTTCTCGAGCATAGAGTAAATGTAAATTGCGCTTTGAAATTTCTCATGCTTGAAACACAACCGCAGAACAAAATCTGTGTCAAAAAGAATCTCGAAATTCTTATCTCTGCTAGAGAACAGACTTTTGGACTTTTGCTGATTTTCTAGATATTTCAGCACAAGACTCTCGTTTTCCAAGTTAGGATACGTTATCAAAATTGACAACAGTGTGTTGTGAACAATTTTGTCCTTTGACTGTTTTTCCTTGATCAAAAAGTTCAAAAACCGCAATGCTTGATTGTGCTCGGGAAGAACTCCTCTGGACTTACAGACGGAGTTGTTGTAGGTCAAAATGGAGGGCAACAGTTTCTTGAAATCCAAGTCGTCGGAAAGACGGATCCAGGTATCGATGGTTTTGACGGAGTAATTGATCAATAAGGCTGTCGAGCATTTGTAAATCAACAGGGGTTCTTTTTCCTTGGTGAGGACTTCCAAGGCTTTGTCCCATTGCTGAAGGTTCAAGTAGTATTTTAACACGAAATTGTGATCGCCCAGCAGGTTTGAGAAGTACAGAAGTTCGTCTTTCCGGTTGTGTGATATTATAATTTGATAGACGGTTTCCTTGTCCAATGTGTCTTTGTAATCTGCCAAAAATTGATAAAATTCTTTCAGTGTTTTGCTTTTGCGGTGCGAGAGACTTTCGTTTTGGTTCTCCTCCTCAATAGCCCCTTGGTTTGTCACAAGTAGTTTGTTGTCTAGCCCGTTCAGTTTCTCGACATAGAGTTCCACTAGCCAACTGCTCAACATCACTCTTTGCATGTAGTAGGTTTTGGGTAAAGATTTCAACTTGGTTAGCAGAAAGATTCTCAAGCTGGACTCTTTCTTCAGCTCGATTAACTCCAGTGCAACTTTCTCAAACGATTCGCTGGTTTCAGCCAAAGTTTTCGCTCCCTCGTCGTACCGTCCCTTTTCTAAAAGGTCGTGGCCTTTGTTGATGAGAATTAGGTCTCGTTTGCCTGAATCGGTGCTGTTAGGATGGCTCAGAAGTAACAGCGCCTCGTCGTACATCTTTTTCTCCATCATGATTCTCCAAATGTCAGAACGCTCATTGTTCACCACTATTTCAAAAATGGATAGTGAGGAGCTCAGCCAGTACGTTTCTGTCTTGTAATCTCCAGTTAGTCGTGCGTGGTCCTTGGTGTCAACGGGAATGGTGTGACGTGACACTTCCTTGCCGTTGAACTGGTTGTAAACCACAAACTCGTTGGTATCCAGTAACAGCACGACGTGGTAGCTGGTGAGGATTATGGACCTGATTTTCATGGCCAAGTCGGGATCGACTTCGAAACTATCAAGTTCATTTCTCGTTTTGAAGTTCAAATTTCCGTGGACCAACTGGTAAGTTTGGCCATCCTGGTTGACTTCCAGAAACGCAAAGGTGGTCAGAGTTGAGGTGAGGGCAGTCAAAGAGCTGAAACTAAGAACAAGCGGGTCCTTTTTGAATCCAGACGCAAAAAACGAGCTTGAGCTGGACACAGGCGCTGCCAATGTTGATTTGAACTGAACCAGCTTGTTACTGCTCAATGAGACTAACACCTGGCAGAAAAGAGAGTTTTTTTCCTGGCCAAAGCTCATTCCCAGAATCTTGTTAATGCTGTCTTTGGACTTCCAGACCTGTTTCACCAGCCTCTCCTTGTTTGACTCAATATTGATCTCGTACACCAGCCCGGTGAGAGTAGCAACCAGGACCGGTCCTGTTGCATTTTTGGACGTGAACGAGTCGAAAAACAATACAGATGAAACTGGAAGTCCCTTGAGCTTGGAGAGAAGCTTGAACTGTGTGTTTTGCACGTTGAGGTAGTAGAGCTCGTTCCGGCTAGTTTGCACTATCAAGTGATTTCCTGCGGGATCCAAGTATGCCGCTGTTACCGTCACGTTGTTTGAGTCCACTTGGACTCGGCAGACCTTCTCTGGATCATCGAGGAAAATCCGGTACACTAGCCCATTGACCAAGACCAAATACAAGATGTTATTCTTGACCAACAGCTCCAGAATAGGAGACTGAATCTGGAACTGAAGTTGGACTTCCTCCAGCTTGAACATGGAGTCGTTCGCTGTACTCCGTTCAATCGTATCCATACCAAGAATTCGCTTTGTTCAAGTTCGCGAGACAGTGTTCCAGGTGCCTTTCCACAACAAGTGGTGGTATTCAAAGCTCTCCCTCTTTTGCCCCAGAAAGATGTTTTCTATTTCTGATTATCTTTTTCTGGCAGTGCACGAGGGCTTCGTAACCTCAGAAAGACGGGAAAAAATATTTTGTAAGGTGAAATATGCTAGGCTTGAGATTAGACACTTTTGAGAGCTGGGAAGAGTTCGACCACTCATCAGCAGCACTCGAACGCATAATGGGAGCCAGTGTGCCAGTAAAACTTTTGAACGAGGCGCAGGTATGTTACACTTTGCCTGCTTTGGGATTTGTTGCCGCTACTAACATATTATCTAGGGCCACGTAATAAGCCTGGAACTCACCTCAGGAGTCGCCTACAAGGGCAAACTTGTTGAGTCTGAGGACAGCATGAACGTGCAACTCAAAGACGCTACAATGACCAACACAAACGGCTCTGTTCAGTTCCAACCGCAGGTTTTCATCAGGGGTTCGCAAATCAGGTTCTTCTCTGTTCCAGAAATACTCAAACACGCTCCTATGTTTGATCCGAGCCACGTGAAACCGCCAGCTCCGATCAGGGGTCCAAAGAGAAGGTGAGAACCTTCGAACTACCAAAAATTCCCAAATATGTATTATACGATAATTTCCGTGATTTTGACGATCCGACGTTTGTATTATGAATGTAAAATTGCTAGTCCATGCGGGTGAAAAGATACCACAAGATGACAAATTGAAGAACCCAAAACTTCTCCCCAAGACCCCTGGTCTACTCGAAGCCCTCCAGGGCACTCAGCACCTTCTCCAGTCTATTGCAACCCTGTTTATATCTGTTGGGGTTCAACATCATGTTGGCGGTGAGTCGACTGATGGAGTCGACAATCTGTTCGATGAGATACTTCTCCTCGTGCGGGATGTCCAAGTTGGCAAACTCCTGGCCAATGACAATCCCATCCGTGGCGTTCAGCAGTCTGGCCAGTGTGTCGTAAGAGAACGGCTTGATCTTCGACTTGGATTTTCTTGCTGTCCGCTGTTTATTTGATTTCGAGAAGCCCTTCACATTTGCGGGTTCTTGTTGTTGCTCTTGTTCTGGTGTTTTCTCTGGATCCTCGTCGATGTCCTCGTAGTCGTCGTCGTTTGCTTGGTAAGAATTGTCCACAGCAACCTGTTCTTGTCTTGCCCCTTCGTCGAAAATTGAGTCCTCCGAAATCGTGGAACCGCTCCCCACTCTGGTGAGACCTTCAGCCTCTTCGTCCTGCGCTTGTTGCCAGTCGTATCCGCCTGAGTTGGCCGTGTGGAACGACTCCATCCCGGTTCTGACGCTGTTTGTCAAAGAGAAAGTGTGGCCATGAGAGGCAGGAGACGAGTTGGTGCTCGACCGGTCATCAGGCTTTAGCCTAGAGGAGCCTCTGGAGCTGGGATCTTTCATTTTGGCCGAAGGGGCTTTCCATTCGTACATGTCAGCAGAATGAGGACGTTTCTTCGACTCCGACTCGGCTTCGTCAGCAGAATCGAAGACTCGGGAGCCTTCATTCTCGACCTCAGCTTCAATCTCAGACCGCAGGTCTTCGAACTCCCTCATAATGTCATCAAACTTCCCGCTGACTCTGCTGGAGCTGGCTCTTCTCTCTCTCGGGGTCTTCGGCTGCGGGAAAGACGGTTTGAGCGGAGACATCGAAAGAACCTCGGCCGGCCTTGTAGGCGGGGATAACACCAAACTGTCCTCCTCGATTGTGGATGTGATGTTGCCCATGGTAGCTAAGCCAGGTCTTCTGGGAGACCTGGCTGGGATGGCGATGTTCAAGTCCGTGAGCTCCTCCTTGTCAGGCATTCTCGGTTGTCTGCTGTCAAAAAATTCCCCTTCTTCAGTGGCTGGGGAGACAGCCATGGAGGTCGGCAGAGCGACGGGGAGTCTGATGGACTCCCGGTCGCTCTCTTCCAGAACGGGTGAGGTGTCCTTGAGGAAATCTGCCAGGTCTTTGGACCCCACCGAGTGCTGAATTTTGGTCGGACTTTTCACTTTCTTCACCCGCGAAATACGGTCGGAAGGAACCTCGTCATCCTCCTCCACTTCCTTGTCGATAACGTACTTGACTGTGTCTATGTCGACGCTTTGGACGATTCCCGAGTACTCAGACATCATTGACGACCGGTTTCCGGGGACGTTAACGAGCACCTGAGACGTCTGTTTTCCAGGTAGAGTAGCGAGCGCGGGCGGGGAGAATGCGTTGGTGGGTCTTTCTGGGTCTTCTGACTGCGACGTGTTGGCCAATCGCGAGTAGGCGTGGGGATTTCTATGTGGCGAGTGAGACGACACAGACACCGACCGGTCGTCGCTGGCCAGGCTTTCTTCGTGGTCTTCAGCACCCGTCACAACCAGATGTGCCAATGGTAGCATTTCTGATGACCGAGACGACGTTCTCGTGGAGCTATCCTCTGATTGGCTGATCTGACTGATCTGGCTATGCTGGCTGATCTGGCTCATATTGCTGGTGTAGCTGGTGTAGCTGGCTGTTCTGCCTGGCTCGCTTCTTGGAGGCATTGATGGATGGTTTTGCAATGATTACGCAGCAGTTCGTCCTGCTGAGAACACGCTGAACACAATTATGGCCACCGCAAAATTAGTTGCCCTCACAGAAAAAAAGGGATCAAATAATTAATTTCTGTCTTAAAAAAAAATGGCTGGTTTTTGACTACTTTTTACGATGCTTTCGATCTCGAAATTTCAGCGGCAATGCGGCTTACGCCTCACTTTAAAAATCTCCATATTATTATCTTTCCCAAACGAGCTTGAAGGCACTGACGTCGAGGACTGTCCAATTCAACTAATGGCTCCGGTGCTCAACTCTCCAATCGATGTCCAGTTTGGTGTCGAAAACAGTCGCGGCGTCCAACTCTTCCTCGAGCCGTTGCTGGTCCCAGCTCTCCTCCAGGAGTAGTCTCTCAGAGGACTCCGACCACAGGTAAAAGAAAACCTCACACTCTTGTCCCTCCCTCTCGTCGACGCTCAGTGTATACTCGTAGTTCTCTCGTACATCAATCCTCGAAAATACCTCAACCCTGCCCTTTGTTCGCGTGAAGTCGTAGCCTTCAAAGTAGTCCAGATGTCTCAAGACCTCCGGAAGTAGACCTTCCACCAGAACTCCGTCGATGGAGCTATTTTCGTCGGCCACCGCAGCAGGATAAACCTCCTCGCGAACCCCGCATCTTCTGTGCCCGAGCAGGCGCGCCTGATGAAGCTCTAACCCCGAGGGCCTGTAATCAAGATCCATCACCTCGAACATGATCCGAGGAGAGACCATAACTCCGTATAAACTAGGGCAATCACGTTAGCAGATTCTCGCGGTACAACTTGACAGCTCCCATACTCACAATAATGAAACAGTCTTCTCGCTCATTTGAAACAAATCTTAGATCTCATCACGAAAGTCACCAGAAGACCTGTCACAATTGATACATCTCCAATTCTTCCATTTCCCTGTCTAGTTATACAGATGGATCTCCTTAAAGTTGCTTCCAAATAGGAGGCGTCTCGAAAAACAGGGCACAGCCCGTACCTAAATGACGTAATTTTATTTTTCCTTCTTTTCGGATATTCTTATGTTCCGATTTACCCAAGGGAGCCATGAAACTTACTACGTATAAATAACGTGATAGACCCAGCAAGAGGCTCTAGACGATTCAGTCCCTGGTTGGGATTCGAGCTTGCTTTTTACCGAGGACCATTTCTCTAGGCAACTCGGGGTAAAATGGCGTTATTTATCCGTTTCCAGCGACTGAGTCTCTGCAGCAATCGTAGTTTTTTTACCTGTTTCGGCTGACTCTGCTGCGAGCCGAACGTAACCTTCCTCGCAGAAAAGGTATGGTTCAAAGTTGGACAGTCAGCCAATAAACTAATATTGAACCTTTCTCATGTTATGCATTAGAGAAATAAAAAAAACACAGATAGAGAAATGAGGAGGTGGAAACTCGCAGATAAAAAGTAATAATACAGGCAGGATCTCACAGTCTACTGGAGCTCTGAAATGTCAGTATCCGTAGCTTTGAGTCCCATAACGTTCAAAAACAGATTGAGGTTTCCAAGGTGCTTGTCGGCGTTCTGTTCTTCACCGGCAACCTTGAGGGCCTTGGACAGCCCCATGGTGCCGAAGATTTCGTTTCTGATCTCGTCCACAATAATTCTCTGGTGGCTCAGAAGACCGGCTAGCGACAGGGAGGCCAAGAATTGCCAGATGTATGAATCGTCCTCGTCGGACTGGTTGTTTTTGACTTTCTTGTCATCGTCGTTGGACAAGTATGGTGGGAAAATGGTGGTGAGTCTGCCCTCTAGCGATTGGAACAATTTGTCGTAAATGTATTGCCATTGGGACAAGTCTTGGGCACTCAAGTTTTTGGAGAATTCCTGTTTGATCAATTCAAGTCTAGACACCAAAATCGTAATCAACGAGAGTCCGATCTTGGTGGTTGACAAGAATAAAGCGTTGTTGTTTTCAAGCACCAACTCCAAGAATCTCACCACATTTTGGAAACTGGATTCACTCAAATACAAAACCAAGGTTTTCATCACAGTGAGTTGGAAAAGCTCAATTTTCTGGCTGACCGAAGCAGGCATTTCGAAGTTGGCTTGCGTGTAGTTTTTGTACGAGCCTTTCAAAACAACGTCCATCTTCTGCAGGTTGCTGAAGATTATCTCAGTCAACTCAAACTGTTGCTCGGCTTTCAGAAAGTGGAACATTCTGTTGAAAACCTTCATCGACTTGTCAAAAGATAAAACGGAAATGAAAGGGTTGATGTTTTCTTCTGACGAAGTTTCAATCTTGTCGTTCAAGTGCAATGCTTTCCATAATCCCGATGAGTTAACCTCTTGGTGTTCTCTCTCCATTGATTCCAGTTTCAGAATTTGAGAGTAGATGTTCTCAATGATAGACAATTGGAATGCTCTCGAAGACCTTGAGAACACATACTCTTTTGGCACAATCTCTTCATCCGAAGCAGACTCCTCTTTCGGATTCTTGAGCACCAATTGTTTTCTTGGTTGTTTGCCTGTTCCGAAGGAAACCTTACCAAGAGCACCTTCTCTGCTCAAAACACCGGTTCTTTCACCTCTTTCCTTGGCCACAGAGACAGCTCTAGAAACCTGTTGTTGCATTCTTTGCAAAGCAACATCTGCTCTCTTGTCTCTTCCACCCAGCCTGTGGCCAGATTGGTCAAGATACTTCTGGGCAATGGAACTCATGTCATCCTGGTTGGCGGAAGAGTTCAAAACCTTGTAAACCTGGCAGTAAAAGTCCTCATTATAGGGATCATCAGTAACGATTTGCGACAACTGAAATCTAGTGACAAAGTCTTTGTCTCTGGGGTTCATGAAACCTGAGCATCTAATGATTTTTGAAACCTTTTGTTGTCTACCAAGAATTTTTTCACGCTCCTTAGGGCTAGCATTTTCCAGCTGTTGTTGCAAGTGTCTCTGCTGGTTGGAGTAAGAATTTCCACCAAAGTGGTTTCTGTTGCCGTTACTGTAGTTGTTTCTATAACTTTGCTGATGACGTTGAGGTTGAGAGAAGTTTTGTCTTTGGTATTGAGGGTTTTGCTGAGGCTGATGTTGTGGCTGCTGGTGGTTTTGCTGTTGCGGCTGCTGCTCTTGCTGCTCTTGCTGCGGAGCCCTGTTAGTAGTCACCTGGCCATCAGAACCCAGAACCGGGAAATCATTCATGGTTGGTACAATTTTTTGTGAAACTTCTTGGGGTAGCTGGGCCACTTGGTCAACAACTTGCTGGTGAGATGCCCGTTGTTCCTGAGGCTGGGCCGAAGCCTGCTCAAGTCCTGACTGCTGTTGCTGTTGCGGATGATGTGGTTGCTGTGGTTGTTGCGGTTGATGCTGCTGCTGCTGAACTGGTACAGAAAGAGGCATTCCCATTGGCGGACCTTGAGGAGGTTGCTGGCCACCCATCTGGGGAGGATACTGCATGAAAGGAGGAGGCATCATTCCTGGCTGGAACGGAGGTGGAGGTAGGTAACTTTGGGCCAGAGCTTGGGTCGCAGCGGCAAGGTTAGGGAATTGACCCGAAGCCACGGCAGCTGCTAACATCTGTTGGGTTTGCGGAGGGAACATGTACGGTGGGATTCCAGCACCGCCAACATTCGGCATCTGGGCAGGGGGCTGGGATTGTCTTAGCTTAGCCTCAATCTCCTCCAGAGAAAGCACCTTTCTTTCGGTCGGGTGCTCTTCGGGAACCGAACCAGAAACCGCAGTTCTCTCATTGCTCCACAACGATGCCATTGGCTGCAAAACCTCGTCAACTTGCGCTGCCTTGGCGTAACTCACACCCGGGTTCACAGCTGCCTGAGGCTTGGAGTCTCTGCCACCAGAAAAGTCAAAATCCTTGCCAATGTCGTTAGGACTAGCGCCGAAAGTCTCATCGTTTAGTGCGTCGTCCTCGTCTCCCAATCCGGCGTACGTGTCTTCAAAATCGAATGTCTCCAATTGCTGTTGCTGCTTCTGGTTTTTTTTGCCCTTGGCACCGGATGGGCCTGAGGGGTCAAAGCCAAAAAACGACATAGCTTCAATTAAAATCTCGTCGTTTCTAACTATTTCAGGCTCACTGTTGAGTTTTTCTGTTCAAGAAGTGTTATAATGGCAGTAATTTTGCTCATAAAAGTCGAGTACAAGCTGTCAATTTGCCCTCTCGCCTGGTGGGTTCACTGTTTTTCATCACAGCATGTCGCCAGCCGTATTTTAAAAAATTTCATCGACGAAGACTCTGGTTTTCGCACGACCTTTTCGATAACCACTGGGGATCGAGAATTAGAAATGACTGGACGACAGAATCACCCTTTGAAGGACGAAAGCCGGCTACAACAACATTAAACGCATCACATTCTCTTGAATAGAAATTGTCAAGTTTACAGTATTCGTAAATGGTCTGGGCGGTTCAAAAAGCTGAATAGTCTGTCTCATCTAAAACATCAAGCCAACAGCTTATTGCTTCGCGCAGGCTCGGTTCTTAGGCTCTTTGCTCGAAACGACGGCCAGTAGCAGTCTTACGCTCACTACGCAGCTCCTCCTCGTCGACGTCCCGTCTGGCACGGTTTAAAATCTTGGTGAAACTGTTGACCCGGAACCGCATTCTCTGGTGAAGGTAGCACTTGACAATCTTGATATGATAGTGAAAGTAGGAGCGGAACAATTGGATGTGGGTAATAGAATTCCATCTGGCATCGTCGGTGCTGAGATGTCTTGGGAACAGAACAAAGGTGATGTAGGTCTTGTTGTCGTGGTTGTCTTTCTCCAGATGTTTGATTTCAAGGGGAATCTCCTGGAGGGAGTTAATCACCTGAGGGGCCTTTTGGATAGACCGTTTTCTGGCATCACTGAATTCTTGTAAGAACACTTTAGAAAGGATACGATCGGTTTCGTCTTTGAAAATAGTTGAAAATATGACGGTAACTCTGTCGTTGGACGGCTTGATGTAAATGGACTCTAGGTCGCGGTAGTGCAATGTCAAAACCTCCTCTTTGGAGTTGTTTGGCGAGTCCTCTCCGTACAAATTGTTTGGGTCCACAGGCTGCTCCTTTGATAGCGTCTCGTATCTGTCGAACGCCTTGAGGAAAGGTGCCGCAAAACAGTTTCTCTTCAACAGCGATAACTCAGCAATAAGCTCGGTTTCTTCCTCCTTGCCGGAGAAGGACGTTTGCTCCAAGTTGACGTACATACTGAAGTCATAGCCAGGCTCTGGCTGGCCCAAAATCTGGATGAACGAATACTTTGAGTACTTCGATTGTAGCAAAGAGGTCACGCCGTACTTCACTAGATCCGCCCAGCATCTAATGTTGATCGAAACAAGGATGTTGGTCTTGGCCTCCGGCGTGGAAACATGGTATGTTGTGAAGTCAAAGTCGGTGATTATCCGGTCGAGGAAAATCGGCTGGTAATCGGATGCAAAGGCATTGGTAAAAGCCTCCTTCAACAACAGATTTTCTGGTTCTAATTGAAGCATTGTGAGTGTTGTTGGTTATTTTTTGCGCTGTTGTGATTCCAATTGCGTTCAATTGGCTGCTTACTCGTGACTGCCAAGTGTGCTGGCTTTTATGAGGTAGAATATAACTGTTTTTTTCTCCTTTTGCGAAATTCCGGTTTTGCGCGAAGCAGCTAATTTTAGGGCTGTGAATTCAAGGCTGTGGTATTTTAAAACTATATTTCTATCATTTGACTAAGTAAAACTAATATCATAAACGAACGGTCCATTCAATCCCGCTGTGGGTGTTGCGTCTTGGAAAGCTCGGCTAAAACGGAATCGTAGGCAGCGCTCAACGAGAGCGCATTGTCGATGGTTTCTTGTAGATCAGCAGCAGCCACGGCTTCGTTCAAGCTTTCCAGCGAAGGAACGTCGCTCTCTTCGTCTTCGTCCGCAACGGGAGCCTGCTGTTCTGCCGAATCCGCTGATGGAGGAGTCTCGAGAGTGTTTTTTCTTGTGTTCAACATGGTGTTGTTCTCGGTCATGTCGAGAGGGACCGCGTCTTTCTTTGTGTAAAGGTCCGACAACGAAATTCCGTTGAGCTTCAATCTGTTCAGCGCATGGACAAACTCGTTAACGTCGCGGGACGACATCAACGCACCCCTAATCGTTTCCTTGTTAACTGATGGTGCGGGATCTTCGGCCAGCGATGCCAACCAGGGAGCAGTCGTCTTCACAGTATCGGTGACCCCCATGTCCAAGTCTTCTTCGTCTTTGTGCTGTTGAGCTAAAGCCCGAGAAATTTTGAACGTTTTGGCCTCGTCTTCCATCATTTTGAGGGAAGCACCTGAAGAACTTTTATTCATAGGAACTGAGCCAACCTCCGGGGTCAGGTCCACCGTTCCGTCCTCCTTAACGGAAATCGGCAATGCTGAACCACTGAGATCCCTATCATCAGCTGAGTAGTTTTGACCACTCTCAATAAAGAACTTGGCAGCAGTCAGTAGTTCTGAAGGCTTGTAAAACTTTCCATAGTTGTGATTGATCAGCTGCAGTCCTTTTTTTATCGATGCGTCAATAGTAATGAGTCTGATCAGCGTCTCTTTCCCTTCGAAACTCAACTGGTCTTTCCTGTGTAGGTCCATCAGCTCGTTGATTGTGCTATGAAGTCTTTCTCTGAGGTGTGCCGCATAGCCAAGAAACTTCTTCACCTTCTCTGAATCTTCGTTTTCTCCTGCATTCAAGATCTCCGTCATCATTTCGGCGAAAGGCTTATCTGGGATATCAGGGTCGTCGAGCTTCATCAGTCCAGCCAGCGAATTCGCTGGGTCCTTTTTGCCATATAATCCCAACTCCATGTTTCGCATGGTGATGAGACCTATTTTCTCTAGGTAGCTTTGCGGAGCGTCGTCTTTGTCGAAATCAAACGAAAAAATGGACTTGGAGTTCTTCAACGAATGATAGAGAGCAGCACGACAGGTCTCGTCCAAATGGTTTCCAACAATCGACAGATGGTTCAAGTTTTTCAGTAAGGGCAGCGTCTCGCTAAATTGGATGATAGCGAAGGGAGTCAGATCGTTGTTATCCAAACTTAACCGACACAACTGCCGGAATAATGGCAGATAAGTGGTCAGTTTGTTCATGAAAGTAGGGAAAAGTCTTTTGTTGCTGGAGATATCCAAGTATTTCAACTGAGGAAATTTGGATAAGAGATCAAACAGTTGAACCGTTTCTTCGCAGTCCATGAGGTTACAACTGTTGAGGGAAATCAAGGCCAATTTGTTGTCCTGCTGAAGGAATTTAGCATAGTCTATCAGTGGTCTTAAGTTGGTTGATAAGTCATTGTACCCCAAATCAATACCAATGCAGTTTTTGTTTCTTGTCATCCAGTCAGCAATAATTTCGCAGTGATTGTACGTCAGCTCGTTGTAAGCAAGTCCAATTTTAACGCTTCGATCCAGACCCATGTTCATGAAGTTTTTGAAAACCTTCAGGTCGTTTATTTTGCAACCACTCAGAACCATCTCGTCGATTCCCCCTCGAACAACCAACGTTGCAGTAAGCAGCGACCAGTCCATGTCTGAACGGTCATTCAAATTGCATTCCATACGGTCTTTGAACTCGTGCTCTATGCCCTTTTTCAACCTCTGGACATTCAAAGCCAAGGGTGGACACTGAGTCAAATCAAGTCTCTTTAAAGCCTTGTTCATAGACAAGAACCAGCAAATCAACTTCCATCCATCTGCGTTGATGGGAGTGTTTCTCAAAGAAATTTTCTCCAAATACCGTTTGTACAACAGTGAACTCAAGATGATTCGGAACATCTCCACCGTCAATGAAACACCATCTAACGAAACACAGTGGATTGGAGCAATTCTGATAAAGTCTGAAAACGAAAGAACTTCAATTAGCGAAGGTCTTGGGTTTCTTAGTTGCAGCACGTGTAACGGATCGGTGGAGCCTTTGGGGATTTGTTTGAGCGTCGCTGGAATTGGTAAAATTTCTCTCAAATGACAGCATCTGGTGTACAACTCATCAAGTTTCAAAGTGACCACGGGTTTTTCCATGCTCTTCTTCCGTCTCACCATGGGCTTGTCAATTTTGATACCATCTATCTGGGTGTGTTCGTCTGCTGCGTGTGAACGAGCCCTTTGAGCAGCCAGAAGCTTGTCTTCGTTTTTGATCGTCAAATCCATTGAACCTTGGGAGTTGACTCTTTTCATAGACGAAGCCGAATCGGCAGTGCTTTCTATGGAGCTTTCATCGCCCTCTGGGTGGCTCATTTTCAAATGCGCAGAACCCCCCACCACAACCCCCGCAGTAGTGGCAGCCTTGTCCTCGGGATCAATCTTGTGGATAATCAATTCCCCATCAGCTCCAACCTCAACGTTACCCTTTCTAGGATTTCTTGAAGGAATTTGCTGGGGTGGATCGTTGACAAACGTAGTCGTTGCAAAGGCCACTTTTTTCATTGGCTTGAGCTCTTTCAAGACACTGAAAGGAGGAGCTTTTTCCACTTTTGGGGGCGGAGGCGTGTATCCTAAGGAGTGAGACGATAAAGATGATATCTCATCTGCAACTGCCTCGTTCGACCTTATTCTCATTAAGGCATGCGGATCCTTCTCCTGGTTGGTCTTCGTGAGTCTTAAAATCGAGCCGAAAACACCTCCCTCTTTTTGCTGTTGTTCTCTTTCTTTTCTCTGCTGCTCGCTCATCTCCAGCTCCACCGACTTGTTGTATTTTGGATGCGGTGAGAAGGCCGAAGGAAGTTTGGGTTTGTCGGGATGTGGAGGAATGACGTCAGGATCGTATCTGATCGAAGAATTTGTTGTAGGAGCAAAAACAGAATACCCGTCGAATTCGTCCACCATCGAGTACTGCGTGTAACGTTCAATTTCCTTCAAGTACTCGTAAAGCTTCGGGTCCACATTCTTATATTTCTCCGAGACAGTAGCCTCGGCACCGGCATCAAACATCTTTCCAGACCTTTCTTCCTTTGGCTCCATGAATCCGTCAATCTTCCTCTTGTCCAAGCTGGAGGTTCGAGCAGGACTTGTAGCCTGATGCGAGACAGATGATCTCTTTGAAACTGGAATCGAAACATTAGAAGCAACTGAACTGCTCCTAGACCTGCCCACCGGAGATTCTGCTTCATCTTTTTTGCCGAATAGCTTCTTGAAGAATCCTTTTTTTTTCGGCTCAACACCCGAAAGTCCGGAAACACTCGAATGCCGTCTTTCGACACTAGAAGTGGAAATGTTGGTTGACGTTCTGGCGAGCCCTGAGCCATACTCAGAGTCCTTTTTGTTGGCTGATACCAACCCCTCCAATGTCCTGGCCCTGGTCAAAGGTACTAACGATTCTGCGCCTTTTGACTTCACCAAATTCACGTTGGTCGTAGAAACAGAGGGAGGAGCTTTTGAGTTGTTGGACGATGCCAGCGAAGGAGACTTTATCGGACTCAATGTGCTCAGAGTCTGATTGGAAAAATTAGGGCCTCGCAAAAACCAATCATAGTCTCCAGCTTCCAGCGAAGATTTCTCAGTCGTCAACTCATCCTGTAGCCTTTGCCGCAGTCTGTCATGCTGTTTGGTATTGTCACGGGTGGCACTAGCCGACCCACTCATGGCACCTGTCCGCTAATCAACCTGTCAAAATGCAAAAAAATCGTCTTTTTCTTTTGCTTCCGCTGATCTCGATAGTCGTTGCCAGTAGTATAGACGCTTCTGTCCTGTTTTTTAATACGAATTGCCTCCTTGTGGCTCCAAGTAAGGGTAAATAAAAGACAATTGTGCCCAGCTGATTCCTTTTTTGTCTTCTTGCTCAAATGGTCTCCACACAGCACACATACAAACTTTCTTATTAGCTGGTTATCTTGTCGTGTGAAACACAACTAATTCTCCAGCCTCGATCATCAGCCTCTGACCTCATACCAGCTGCACCGCCACCGACGTCTTCCAGCTAAGTCGTGGTCGTACACGTATCCGTGACGCACCGAAAGGCGCTGAAGGAAAGGACAAGAATCAAAGGCCTCATTAAACCGCCTTCTGCCGCTTGATCTTGTGAGAAAGCTGTTGTTGGTTCTACCGGTACCCTTTGCTAGATTTCTTCCCCGCACCCTCTCAGCTTGATTATGTAATAAGGGATTATTTGCGACATGGTTTCTGTTGCAAAAGATGTCGGTGAGGTAAAGAGGGATTTATCTGGGGCAGATCAGAGAGAAACAACTTTCGTTTGTTTTATGGGACGGTCAGTCTTTTCAAAAAGCTTCGGGGTTTTCAGCAAGAGGCGAGGGGGCTGCCAAACCATTACCAATAACGCAACCCAACTGTTCGGCCCCGCTGCAGAGAAGGGATTGCTACTTCTTTAATACGCAGTATTTCGGTTTTTGTTGACAGGGTGAGCAGATGCGGTGAGCCTAAACTTTGGCCTTTGAAGTCCGAGCTCCGGCCCCGCACCCTGATCCTCGACATTCGGAAATGGAACTCAACTACTATGGATTGGAAGCGCGGAGCGGGAGAGCCCAGTTTCAAGCCCGATAATACAACGGACTTGGTTCGGCTTGGCGCACCGGGGCCCGCGATTAGGAATCAAGAGCAAAATTTCTCCCATGATATGCAATAGAGTTACCCAAACCGGCAAGATAAGCGGCAGGCATCATAACCCGCAAACATCCGATCCATCGTGAGGCACCTCTGGCCGCGCAAAGTTTACAAAAGGGGTATACTTGTCAATTCACCGAGATTAATTCCCCGAGCTGGAACATTTTTAATCTGCAGGAAAAAATATTTGAGGGCGAGCTTAGTAACGAAGTTGCGCAGTGTATTTATACGGAGAGGCAAATCGTCAAGAGCTTGCAAAACTACAAAGGGACAGCGTTTTGAGAGGATTTCGAAAGGATAGACGCAAACCGGACAAAGTCGACGGCCAAGAAGTTTCAAAATGGCTCCAGCCGAAAATGATAAGGATGAAAACGCCTTCCCCACCGGCATTATACCGCAAAAGAGAACGCTATCTTTCATGTTCTCGAAACAAACGCCACCATTGCCCACACAACAAGAAAGAATCACGTTCCCACATAGACACACGAATCCTCTTTACCGAACGTTTTTCTGGTACCTGAATCCTTTGATCAATGTGGGTTACAAAAGAACGTTACAACCGGAAGACATGTACACGCTAGACGAGGACATGACCATTGATTACATGTACCAGAGATTTATTGTGCCTTTCAGGGCGGACCTGCATTCGAGAAAATACGAGCATGTTCTCAGAAAGTGCAAGGAGAGAGGTGAAACTCCTGAAAACTCGTCTGTTCCCATCGAGGAAGACTTGAGAGATTTCACCTGCTCGTATGTTGTGTTGGCTAAACATCTGTTCAGGACCTTTTGGTTTGAGTATTCAGTGGGATTTTTTGCGAAAATTCTTTCCGATGTAGGTGCAACTCTTTCGCCGTTGCTGCAAAAAGCACTTATCAACTTTGTGGAGAAAAAGTCTTATGATGCCAGCGTGAACACCGGCCAAGGTGTGGGGTACACCCTGGGATGTTGTTTCTTGGTGCTCTTTATAGGTGTCACCATAAACCACTTTTTCTTCCATTCCATGATAGTCGGAGCGAAGGTTAAAGCTGTTCTCACTAAAGCGTTGCTGGAGAAGAGTTTCATGATGGATGCTAGGGGACATCACAAATACCCCGTTGGAAAAATCAATTCTCTCATGGGTACGGATTTGAGTCGAATTGATTTTGCGGTGGGATTTTTCCCCTTTCTGATTCTTTTCCCTATTCCCGTGGCTATTTGCATTGCCCTGTTGATTGTCAACATTGGCGTTTCAGCGTTGGTTGGAATTGGCATTTTCCTTTTGTCAAGTGGGATTATCGCTGCTATTTCAAAACCGTTGTTCGATTACAGATCAAAGGCTAACGTTTTCACTGATAAGAGAGTCAATCTGGTCAAAGAACTGCTCAAGAACTTCAAGATGATCAAACTTTACAGCTGGGAAGATTCATACAAAGAAGAGATGTTTGCCGCAAGGAAGTCTGAAATGAATAACGTCATCAAAATGCAGGTTTTCAGGAGTGGTTTAGTTTCGTTTGTGAATTGTCTCCCGATGATCTCTTCGATGGCCGCTTTCATGGTTTTGCATGCCATTGATAACACTAGATCAATTGGGGCTGTCTTTTCGTCGCTTTCGCTTTTTCAAACACTGTCACAACAGTTTATGGTGATTCCTATGGCATTGGCTGTTACGACAGACATGATTATCGGATTGAAAAGAGTGATGGAAATCTTGAGCTCATCAGACTCTGTTGACGAGAGTGAAGCTTACGGTAGCATTGCAGATGAAAAGCTTGCTATAAAGCTCGAGAAAGCTTCTTTCCAGTGGCAGACGTTTGATGACGACGAAGATAACGATGATACCAGCACGACAGAAGATGCAGGCAGAAGTGATGACACTGACGACGATAACATAGTGAAAGAATCTTCTCGCTCAGATAATAAGGAATTGGAAAAGACGGAGTTTCCCGGTTTACTGGACTTATCTTTCGAGGTGGCAAAAGGAGAGTTTGTTGTTGTTACTGGATCAATTGGATCCGGAAAGTCGTCCACCCTCCAAGCCATTGCTGGATTCATGCACCGAGTCTCAGGTGACGTTGGTATGAATGGAAGCATGATTCTCTGTGGTTTTCCTTGGGTTCAAAATGCAACTGTGCGAGACAACATTTTGTTTGGTCTTCCTTACGATGCGAAGAAATACCAAACTGTTGTGAAAGCTTGTTCTCTGACTAGCGACTTTGAGCAGTTATTGGGGGGTGACCAAACCGAGGTCGGCGAGAGGGGTATCACCCTTTCGGGCGGACAAAAGGCTAGAATCAACTTGGCTCGCGCAGTGTACGCCGACAAAGATATCATCCTGCTGGACGATGTGTTGAGTGCAGTCGATGCGAAAGTGGGTCAGCACATAATGCAAGAGTGTATTCTTGGAGTCCTTGCTGACAAGACCAGGATTCTGGCTACTCACCAATTGTCGTTGATCGATTCGGCAGACAGAATCATGTTCTTGAACGGTGATGGTAGCGTTGATTTGGGAACTTACGATGAGTTGAAGAACCGCAACGCAGGATTTGTGAGGTTAATTGAGTTTTCGCAAGATTCTGAAGCGACCGAAGAGCAAGAAGAGGAGGAAGAAGCTGAGAAGGAGAAGGAACTCATGCTGGAGATCTCTAGACGACAGACGACACGCAATGAGGATGAGCAAAAGGTCGAAGGCAAGCTGATTAAGGATGAGGAAAAAGCTGTGAACAACATTTCTTGGCAAGTTTACAAAACCTACATCACCACGGGATCCGGCGTTTTCAAGATCACTTTTCTTCCGCTTTTGGCGTTGTCTATGATACTCGCCACGTTCTGTCAGCTGTTTGTCAACAATTGGCTTTCATTTTGGTCGACGAACAAGTTTCCGGGAAGGTCTGACTCTTTCTGGGAAGGCTTGTACGCAATGTTCACGTTCACGTGCTTGATAATGCTCTCTTGTGAATTCATGCTGATGGTTTACTTCTGCAACACTGCTGCTGTGAAGCTGAACTTGGCAGCGATGTCCAGACTGCTTCGTGCCCCGATGTCTTACATTGATACTTCTCCAATGGGCAGAGTGCTAAATCGGTTTACAAAGGACTCCGACGTCTTGGACAACGAAATCGTTGAACAGATTAGAATGTTTTTCTACCCTCTCAGCGTGATCATTGGTACGATCATTCTTTGCATCATTTACTTGCCTTGGTTTGCTATCGCTGTTCCATTTTTGGCAATGATTTACTTTGCTATTTCAAACTTATATCTGGCTAGTTCCAGAGAGGTTAAAAGACTCGAAGCTGTGAAAAGATCGTTTGTTTACTCTCATTTCAATGAGGCTTTGGGTGGTATGGAGACTATCAAGGCATACCGTGCGGTTGGAAGATTTTTGAACGACAATTCAAAGTACATCGACGACATGAATGAGAGCTACTATGTGACGATTGCCAATCAAAGATGGCTAGCTGTGAACCTCGATATTGTCGCAACTTTTTTTGCACTGATTATTTCATTCTTGTGCTGCTTCCGTGTTTTCAGCATTAGCGCGGCTTCAACGGGTTTACTACTGACTTATGTTTTGTCCATCGCAGGCTTGTTGTCATTCATGTTGAGATCTTTAACTCAAATTGAAAATGAAATGAATTCCGTGGAGAGGCTGAAGTTTTATGCTACAGATCTTCCTCAAGAGGCGGCTCACGAGATACCCGAAAATGACCCACATCCTTCTTGGCCAACTGAAGGGGCCATTTCGTTCAAGGATGTCAATTTGAGATATCGTCCTGAACTGCCATATTCTTTGAAGAACTTCAACGTTGAGATCAAAGCCGGCGAGAAGGTGGGATTCTGTGGTCGTACGGGCGCTGGAAAGTCGACGGTGATGTTCACTTTGTTCAGACTCGCGGAGTACGACGGCCTTATCTCGATAGATGGGGTGGACATTTCGAGGCTCGGACTCCACAAACTTCGAGCTAACCTTGCCATTATCCCTCAGGATCCTGTCTTGTTCAACGGAACTATTCGAAGCAACTTGGATCCTTTCAAGGAGAGTTCTGATGAAGAACTTTGGAGCTCTCTGCGGAGAGCCGGCCTGGTCGGAGAGGATATCGTCAAAAAGGTTCAATTACAAGGAAAACATGACGAGAATTTACACAAGTTTCATTTGGACCGTTTGGTTGAAGACGATGGTACGAATTTCTCACTCGGAGAAAGACAGTTGCTCGCGTTGGCTAGAGCTTTGGTGAGAAATTCCAAGATTTTGATTTTGGACGAGGCTACCTCGAGTGTTGATTACGAGACCGATGCGAACGTCCAACGCACTATCACAGAGGAGTTCAAGGATTCCACTGTTTTGTGCATAGCGCACAGACTGCGCACCATTTTGAACTACGATCGTATTTTGGTGCTAGACCAAGGAGAAGTTATCGAATTCGACACTCCTTTGAAGCTTTACGAGCAGAACGGAGTATTCCGTTCAATGTGCGACAAATCTGCAATCACCGCCAAGGATTTTGAGTAAGCGGAGTTCTAATCATTTTGATGCATTCATATAAACTTATCACTGGACTCATTGAGCCTATCCAATCCAATGTACTTCATTATTTATCCATACGGCCCCCCAGCCGAATGCGGAAATTTCCAGATTTGATAAAGCGATAAAAATGTTTTTTTTTTGATCGTAGAAGCGAGCTGACTCCGGATTCGTGCTTTCTCGAGATAACAGATAGGAGTTCGAGTGCTTTGGAGGTGATCGGAGGCAATTGGAGATGAAACCGGGCAGATGAAAACTGTTTAAAATTGAAGGAGCACTAATAGAGATAATCGGGACAGTTAAAAGAAACCCCCCGAGAAATAGAGCGCAATGTCGACTATGTTTAGACGTCTTCTACTGGCCGGTGGACGACGGAACGGACACAATTGTGGTGGCTTTCCGAGAGTTTTTCGAGGAAACTTGTATTCCAAGACTGTAGCAGGTACTGGAGTGTCTCTTTCAGTGCTACTCTACACTTTGAATGGCCAAACTGCATCGAATGACGAACAACGTCAGACGATTGTCAGCTTCGAAGAGCTCCAAAGACACAACAAGCCGGACGACTGCTGGATAGCGATCCATAACAAAGTGTACGACGTCACGGAGTTTCTGGCCAACCACCCCGGTGGAGCCGGACGGATTCTTCGGTTTGCCGGCAGCGATGCCACTCGTGGATTTCAATCGATGCACGCTCCTCAGCATCTGGACAGACATCTTTCCCGCGATAGTTTCAGGGGAGAGATCCAGGATCTGCCGGGGAAAAAGAGGAAAATAACTAACAGCAAGAGGAGCAGGAAGCAACAGGCACTGTTTCAGGAAGATGATAATGTGGGCGAAGAAACGTTGGCCGAAAATCAGCGGCTTGAATGGGTTTCCAATATGCCTTCGTTGAGCAGCATTTTGTCGTTGAACGACTTTGAGTTTGTTGCCAAGCGGGTTCTCTCTCCTGTTGCGTGGGGCTATCTTTCCACAGGAGCGGGTGATGAGTTTACGCTGCGAGAGAATCATTATGCATTGGGCAGAATTTTCTTCAGGCCCAAGTGCTTGGTGGACGTTTCACAAAACACAATCACTTCGTCACTGTTGGGCCAATCATCGGAGGCTCCGTTTTACATCGGAGCATTTTGTGGGTCCCATTTAATCCAGTCCGAGGCAGAGAAAATCCTCACAAGGGCTGCGGGAAAGGAGGGTGTGATTCACCTGGTCCCCAAGCACGGATTCGTAAAACTGGACGAGCTTTGCCTTGAAGCTCTACCGGAACAGATTGTTTTCTATCAGCATGACTTCTATACTAGGAAGGAAGTCGAGGACGCTCCAATTTTGTTTAGAAAAATTGAAGAGACATGTCCAAACGTCAAGGCGATATTTCTCAACGCCGACATCAGCGCTGTCGGAAACAGGGAAAAAGACACGAGGTTCAGGGAGCAAGAAGGGGGAGAAATGGCAGAGAATCTCAACACCTTGATCTCCGATGAGGTCACCTATGCGAACGTGACGTGGGACGATTTCATACGGTTCAAGTCTGCTACCAAACTGCCTATTATTATCAAGGGTCTTCAGCGGAAGGAGGACATTGTTAAGGCTGCCGAACTGGGTTTCAGAGGAGTTTTGATTTCGAATCACGGAGGAAGACAGTTAGACTACTCGTGTCCACCAATTGAGACGTTGGCTCAAGTGAGACAGCTGATGAAGGAAAGAAAAGTGGACGACAGCAATTTCGAGCTGTTTGTGGAGGGAGGATTCCGGCGAGGCAGCGATATCATCAAAGCTCTTTGCTTGGGTGGCACTCCTGGAATCGGCCGGGGGTTTCTGTACAGCGAGGTCTACGGCCAGCCGGGCGTGGAACGGGCCATCCGACTGCTGAAAGAGGAGATCCGTCGGGACATGAAGCTGTTGGGAGCCAATTCGATTGCGGACCTGAACGAGGAGTTTCTCGATCTTTCGAGCTTGCACTTCAAGATCTCCACCAACGATAGGGCTTACGACAGGAATTACACTCCGATGATGGGCCCGCTTTTCAGAAAAGGCTGAGCTATAGAAATAACGACTTCGTGTTGTCCAAAACCGGGTAGCCAGTTGAGTTGAGTTATTCCCGAGTCGCCGAATTCACCAATATTGCGTCACAACCAAGTTTGGGAGCAGTAGAAAATCGGCTTTATGCCCGATAAACTCTCAGAGTTGAAAAGTAAATCCTGGGGTTTGTCCCAGAGCGTGGGTTCGCATCTCAGACTCGCTTCTGGTGATCTGCACGTGGTTTCATAAACGAAGAACGAGCTACCCGCTTCCGAATGTGATAAACACGACAGAAATTTAGTTCATTGTTCAACTTTAAATTACGCAATGCGCCGCCCGGGGACTGCAGCAAATTATTAGCTACTTATTTTACCTAGGCAACCGATTTGAACTAGCTTTTCTCTGGCTCCTCGAAAGAGTCAGACGTCTCAACGGTGGACTTTTCGTAGCTGTCAACCTGGTCACCAAAACCAAAGTCGGAAGTCCAGCCGTTCTCACGCAGGTACGTTAGGAACCGAATATCCTCCATCATCAGATCATCTTCGTTACCGTGCGGGATGCACAATAAGGCGATAACCACTCCCGTGAGACCCAGAAGAGCAGCGATAATGAAGGTCCACTGCTTTCCTAGATTGTTTTGGATCGGAGTAAACGCCTGAGTTCCCACTGCGGCACCAGTCTTTCCTATTGCGGCGGAAAAACCGTATAACGTCGAGCGAACTCCGCTTGCGTAACTTTCGGAGGAGCTGAGTCCCAGAATGTTACCCGGTCCCAAGTTTCCAAACGAGTTGAACAGACCATAGAAAATGATGAAAAGCGGGACAATGTTCTTGAGCTTGTGGTAAGCGCACCCGATTATCAGGCCAATCACCAAATACCCCCCAAATCCAATGCACATGGTGTATTTGCGGCCTATTCTGTCGGCCAGAAAAGCTCCCACAAACACTCCAGGCAGTGCAATCACCGCGAGGAGCAGATTCCACTCTGCCACTTTCTCGAGATCTTTGGTATTTTTCAGCACCGACGAGATGATGGTGGAGGAAAAGATACTGTTGGGGAATGTCACAAAGTCGTAGATGAACCAACAACCAGCTGTTCCCAAAAGTCTGCGCCAGTAGAATTTCAGAGTCAACCAGTAGGGCACCTTTTTTCTGATCGCCCCTTTTTGGTACAGAATTGAAGTGGCCATTTTGAACCTGAAGTAGAAAACACACAGCGGCCACACACAGCCAATCCCCAGCATCACTCTCCACGTCGTCTCCATATGCTTCCCGCGTCCACATGCGGCGTAAACGATCAAAAACACTATCAGAGCGAAGGGACCGCCCAAAGAGAGGGGTAAATTCGTCACCAGGATAAAAACCCCCCCTCTTTTTTTTGTGGCCTCGTTTGCCGACTCGGACGCAGCAGTCGAACTTGCCGGGTACTCGCCTAAAAAAATCGTCTGTTAGTATGAACCAAGTCAAGTGAACACCCTCTTCGTTTTGAAATACTTACCTCCGACTCCAAATCCAGTGAGTCCCCTCGCAACTGTCATCATCCAGAACATTCCCTCGACTGATTTTCCGTGCGAGGCAGTGGCCAAAATGGTTCCGACAACAATCATTGACGTGGTGGTGAGGATTGCCCACTTACGGCCGAGATAATCACCAGTCAACCCGACACTCACCTGGCCCAAGATCGCTCCCACGAGCAGAGCGTTGGACACCCTGGTTTTGACCGCAGTCGTGTAGATTCCCTTGTACTCCACGGCAAACACAGAGTTCAACATGTTCATACAGTTGTTCTGGTATCCGTCTGAGAGTAACGCAGCTCCTGCACAGATTATAGTGAAAATATCCGAGAGAGACTTCTTCTTGGCGAAACGGTTTTGACGTTCCTCTGCATCGTAGGCAAGAGGAGACTCGTTAGCGTCAACCGACCTCTGATGTTCTATCAGGTGCGTGCTTTTTTCCCCACCATCTGGTGTATGCTTAGATTCCTCCATGATTACTGAGTTGAGGGTAGTTCGTATGCTGCAAGTAGCCATGGGGGTGACTCTCGGCCTCTTTTATACCCCCCGTTGGCTGTGATAAGACCCACGAGGCCGCACTCCAGCCGCGCGAACCATGCGGTGCGGCTAACTCCACGTGCGGACGAGCATGTGGGCAATTTATACGGCGAAATAGTTGGCCTTAGATGGGTAATATCACAATCTGCGTAATGAGTCGGCCGAGTTGGTGGGCAGCTTATAGAAAGGCTGCTGCGTTCCCTGGTGCCCTGGTCGCCAGTTGGTGTGAGCCATTCAGGGCACGTGTGTCAGTGGATTGCACCTCTCTGTGTCAATGGCAGCGAGCAGCTCATGCAGTCGATAAATGCAGGGAACGGCTCTGGAAATGCAAAGAAAAAACCCTTATTTCCGCACGGGGGCCGCGTGCAACCACTAATCGACGCGTCGCGTGAGGGCGGAAAAGAGCGAACTAATGGAGAAAACTTAAGCTTTCCGGTGCAAGGATGTGACGCGCTCTCCGGCCCACAACTAATCAACTAAAATGTTTACTAAACAAGATCAAAAAAAACATAGGTTCCTTTGCTCTCCTATAGTTTTCCCTCAATCTGCAGCTGCCAGTGTCCGTGTCCACCGTTGTTTTCTTCCTCAAATGACTGTCGCATACAAGAGACGTTCAAAGAAACCACAGGAGCCAGCCAACGAACTCGGAATCGGAGCCGGAATCTCGCCCTCTTTCAGGAGAAAGAGGGTCTTTGTGGATCCCACCGAGTCGCTGTTTAAGCCATTCAAAAGTCCGCTTGTCAAACGTCAAGCTGGAGCCGAAGGCTTGGGATCTGCGGCCGGTGCCAGAGAGGTTCGTTCGGCGAGGAAAAAAGGCCCTTCCTCCTACGCAGAGCTGGAAGAGGGCGTTGGACTCTCGACCGAGGATCGAGGTTATGCCGTAGACATGTACGGCGATGAAATAGACGGCGAGAGGGTCCCGAAGAAAAAAGGCGCACTCCTTCCGAGGAACTTCCTGAACTCGGTGGATGCCTCGCAGAAAACTCTCACACGCAAGTTCAACGTCCCCATCAAATTAACCTCCGAGAACGAGTTCCAGAGCCAAAGTGCACAGCCGCCACCGCCATTGGGTAACCGCAAGCGCATATTTTTTCCTCCGAGACCGCTCCACGATCCTCTGGGAGAATACGCAATTGTTCTGTATGATCCCACTGTGGACGTGATTCCGGAACTGAAGCAGGAGGAGGAGGAACATGCGCTGCAGCTGCAGCAGCAGGCAGAAAATGAGGGCCAGAAGTCAGACCAAGCAGACTCGTCGTTGGAAATCAAGAGACCGAAGTCTTCTCACAAATCGCTAAACGAGATATTGGGAATCACCAGCTTGTCAGAAGAGACCATGATGAAGAAATTTCCTAACGTGCCAGTGGTGATAGACCCTAAACTGGCCAAGATCCTCAGACCCCATCAGATTGCGGGGGTGAAGTTTCTGTACAGATGTACATCTGGTCTTATCGACGCAAGGGCCAAGGGTTGTATTATGGCAGACGAAATGGGACTTGGAAAAACTCTACAATGCCTGGCACTGCTGTGGACTCTGCTGAAACAAGGCCCAAGAGGCCGCCGTACCATCGACAAGTGCGTGATCGTTTGCCCCTCCTCATTGGTGAGGAACTGGGCCAACGAGATCGACAAGTGGCTGGGAAAAGGCACCCTTCATTCGCTGGCAATAGATGGAAAGTCAACCAAACCTGGTGAGCTGGTCAGTGCTTTGCAAAACTGGGCTAGAGCAAAAGGAAGAAGTGTTGTTAGGCCCGTTCTCATTATTAGTTACGAGACTCTGAGAAGAAATGTGGAAAACCTCGAAGGCACGGAAATAGGTTTGGTCTTAGCAGACGAGGGGCATAGATTGAAGAACGGCGAGTCGCTTACTTTCACTGCTCTCAACTCTTTGAACTGTCAACGACGGGTGATTCTGTCAGGAACTCCAATTCAAAACGACCTATCCGAATACTTTTCTCTCTTGAATTTTTCGAATCCTGGTTTGCTCGGTTCAAAGTTGGAGTTTAGAAAGAACTATGAGAACCATATCCTCAGAGGCAGAGACTCAATGGCAACTGACGCGGAGAGGAAGAAAGGTGACGAGAAGCTCCAGGAGTTGGCCGAAATTGTGTCCAAATTCATCATCAGAAGAACTAACGACATCTTATCTAAATACTTGCCTGTCAAGTACGAATACGTCGTCTTCTGCAATCTCACAGACTTGCAAAAGAAGCTCTACAAAAGTTACGTCAGCTCAACAGAAGCAAAAAGAGAAACCAAAGGCGGGTTCAGCCAGCCTTTGGTGGCTATTGGGTTGATGAAGAAACTGTGTACACACCCAAGATTGATCGAACTACCCGGGGACGTCGAGGGCTGTGAAGGGTTTCTTCCTGAAGACTTTGACACTGGTCACGGCAGCAGCAGAAACAGAGAGATTCAAACCTGGTACAGTGGTAAGTTCGCCATGCTAGAAAGGTTCTTGTTCAAAATTAGAAAGGAGACCGATGACAAGATTGTCCTGATCTCCAATTACACTCAAACCTTGGACCTGATAGAAAAGATGTGTCGCTCGCACAGATTCGACTCGTTGAGACTCGATGGAACCATGAACATCAACAAGAGACAGAAACTGGTGGACAAATTCAATGATCCGGAGGGAAAAGAGTTTATTTTCCTGCTGAGCTCCAAGGCTGGGGGCTGTGGAATCAATTTGATAGGAGCGAACAGACTGATACTGATGGATCCCGATTGGAACCCTGCGTCGGATCAACAGGCGTTGGCCCGAGTCTGGAGAGACGGCCAGAAGAAGAACTGTTTTATTTACAGATTCATCTCCACTGGTACAATTGAAGAGAAGATTTTCCAACGGCAATCAGCGAAAATGGAGCTGTCTTCCTGCGTTGTTGATTCGAACGAAGACGTGGAACGGTTGTTCTCAAGTGACAACTTGAAACAGCTTTTCCGGTACCAGGAAAACACCGTCTCCGCCACTCACGACACCTATAATTGCAAGCGCTGTAATCCAGAAACAGGAAAACAGAAAGTCAAGTCCTCTGCCATGCTTTATGGTGACGCAACGACCTGGAATCACATCAATCGTGAGGACTTGGATAAGAACGACGACTTTCTGATCCAGAACGAGTCGCAGTTCGATACCATCAGTTACGCGTTCCAATATATTTCGCATTGAATACGTTTGCTATGCTGCGCAATCAGCTTTTGCTCATCCAGGAGATGGCCCAATATTTCGTTTCCCTGTCACTACCCTGGTTATCGACCCAAAGAAGTCCTGTTGAAATCATCTCTTCCAAGTTAGTCTTACACCTCACGGTTTTCCAGTTGTAGTTGTCTCTCAGGATCGAAACGGAGACGAATCCCAAAAGATCGCACGTGGACAGAATCACCGTTTGATCCTTGTTGAGCTCCTGCGCGATAGATTTAATATAGTTTCTCGACCCAATTCGAACCAGTTGTAGCTCGTCTCCCAGCGTTTTCAGCTTCTCAAGGGCATTGAGGATATCCGGCTCGCTGACCTGCAGTTCGATACCTCCTCCTAGAGTGTGCTGGCCTTTGATGTTTTTCACCAGATCCTCAACAAGAACGATTCCTCCGTTCAAGCTCTTGGTGGCCTGGCAGTGCTCGAATATCCGAATGGCCAACTGATTGTACTTTTCTTCGTCGTTGAGCTCCGATTCAGACGAACTGAAACCCGGATCTATCCCAAAGCTCTGACAGATCTCACTGAACTCCGAGCGGAACTGTGGATTGGTCACAATCTCATCTTTGTAATGCTGTTTGAAGTCGATTAAGGCGTTCTGAAATACTTGCAATTGCGTCTCCAGTTCCTCCTGTTGGTCTCGCAGTAATTTCTGGCCGAGATCCTGATACTTGGACGCCTGATCTGTGACATTCTCAAATGAAGCTAGGCCTTTTCTGTTCATCGCAGCAGTGTTGCGGGTGTTCGTTGATAGGCGATTGCTTCCCCGATCTCTCTATCTGTTTTGAGCAGGACTCGTATTATTCAAAATATTTCTTAATCTTCAGAAGTCGTGCAAGTAATCCAAAAATTTCAGAGGCCAAAAAACGGGTTCAACAACTAAACACAAATACGATATTTTGCCACTGAAAAGATCACTTTTACAGAAAAGAAAGCGTGACAACATTTAATTGCAGTTGAAACAGCGGTCGGTTGACTTAAAATCAGACTATTTGTGCGTGATGTCTGCGGAAATCAAAGCCACGGGCTCTGCGGAGACTCCTGTGAAGGAAAGGGCGACTCCTAGCGAAAGTAAGTAAGACTTTGAACGTAGATCCAAGGGGCATATCGATACTAACAATTGGACAGAACTGAGCGAGTTTTTGACTTTGATCGAGAAATCTGCCGTCAAATTTGACCCCCGTTACGTTTTGAAGGTGTTTCGTGAATTGACTCCTATCAGAAAAGAGCTGACAGCTGAGCTGCTTCTCGCCCTGGTGAGGGAGGCGTATTCTCAAGATCACCCTCATTACACATATTTGGTGCAAACACTGGAGGAAATACCGGACGCTGACGCCATGGAACTATCGCAGGAAGCGTCTGCTGGTAAGGAGGTCAGACCTGAAGTGGCTCTGTTCATACATCTGCTCGTCCAGATCTACTTGCACGACAAGCAGCAGTATGCGAAACTGGATGCGTTCAACGATCTCTGCATCTTGGCTTTGAAACAGTATAACGAGAGAACGTTAGACTACATTGTGGCCAAAATTTGGTTCTACATCTTCAGATCTAAGGAGGTTTCAAAAGACGTGATTTCAATCAGAGCAGATCTCCAAGGTGCTCTTAGAACATCCACCCTGCGACACGACACAGAGACCAGGGCTGCTACCATCACGCTGCTCCTGAGGTCATATCTGCTAACCAACGATATAAACCAGGCCTATAACCTGGTGGAGAAGACAGAATTCCCTGAAGAGGCCGCAAACTCAGTGGTGGCCAGATACTACTACTACTTGGCCCGTATCCAGACCGTTCAACTGGATTACTCTTCGGCTAGCGAATGCGTCATCACCGCCATCAGGAAATGCCCATTGACAAAGTCTGCAGTTGGATTCTTGCAAGCCGCTACGAAGCTGAATATCCTGATACAGTTGCTGACCGGAGACATACCTGAGCTGGCCACGTTCAGAGACCCGGTGTTAGAAAACTCTCTTCTTCCGTACCTTTCTGTGACAAGAGCGGTCAGATTGGGCGACTTGAACCTTTTCAACGAGGCATTGACAAAGTACAGCTCTTCGTTGAAGAAGGACGACAATTACAACTTGGTGCTAAGACTGAGACAGAATGTGATCAAGACCGGTATCAGAATCATTTCTCTGTCGTACAAAAAGATTTCTTTGAAAGACATTTGTATCAAATTGCATCTGGACAGCGAGCTCAGTGCGGAGTACATCGTCTCGAAGGCCATCAAGGATGGTGTTATAGAAGCCACCATCGAGCATAAAGAGGGATATATGAAGTCTAAGGAGGTGTTGGACATCTACTCCACCAAGTCGCCACAAGAAGACTTTGACAGAAGAATCAAATTCTGTATGTCGTTGCACAACGACAGCGTGAAAGCCATGAGGTATCCAATGAGCACAAACAGAGTTGACTTGAAAGCCGATCTCGAGGCCAGAGAAAGAGAACAAGAACTCCTGCAGTACCTCCAAGACGATGACTTCTTTTGATTTCATTGACTCCCCAGCTGCCTGCTTTATATGCCAGTTTGTACTAGTCGATAGATTGAATTATCTTATAGTAGCTCAATGATAATATTTACAAAAGTGCCGAATCCCCAGATTCCCATCATCACTGTTCCGACTGCGCGGTCGAACTTCCAACCATGGGCAGGCACCCAGACCAAGATAAACAGCAGATTGACGATTATCCAGCCGCAGCTCAGATAAAGACTGGGTTTCAGACTGAATTCCAAAACGTTGTCCACGATCAGCGTGTTCACCCCTATTCCCAGTAGTAAATTGAGCAGTGGCCCCCCGAAACAGGCAGCCAATGCCATTAGCGGGTAACCAAGTCTTGCGATGACTAGGTTTGAGATCAGATCTCCGATAGAATTGCCCATAGCAAAGATAGTGAGTCCGAGAACGGCGTCGGAGAAACCCGTCAAAACAGAGACAAAATTCAACAGGTTGATGAGCTCCTCCGCTATGAGGGAGATGAATGATATCGAGGTCACAAACCCAAGAGTACAAATCGTCAGCTTGACTAGATCGGACTGGGTCTTGGCTCGAAAGAGATCGTGATAGACTAGAGAGACGACGACAGCAGTGACGGCGACGGACAGCAAGTATGTCTTCCAATTTGGAGAGCTGACAAAAGAATAGATAAAGACAACCTCGGAGAGAACGAGCGTGCTCATCAAGTTGACTAGCTGATGAAAGTCAAGCTTAATATCTTTGCCAAAATTGTCAAACGACATTAATGGAACCGAATAATGAAGAACTGTGTATACCGGCAAGGTTGCGTACCTGAATGCTCTTTTCAAAAGAGAGTCGTCGGGTTGCAGAAGCACTCTTTGCTGCGTTTCTTCGTCCTCGTCGAGATTGATTTCCCCGTCTAAAAGTCTCGACTCGTAGTCCTGGGAGTCATCCCGGTAAACTGGGAAATTGCTTAATTTGAACTGGATCGACTGCCGTTTTGTGAGGTTGTTGAGAATCGATCCAAACTCTATGTTGTTGATGATTGCCGGATTGAACGCGTACTGGTCTTCGAACTCAAGGTTGTCGCTGTCTATCGCCAAGGTTGAATTATCGTTGTACATGTTTCGAAGCCGGTGTTCTAGTCTCAAGCTTCGTTTACGGTCATCAACCAACCACTGCCAAAGAAGAATAACAAGGACGTAGACAACGTAGACGGTGGTCAGAACGGCCGCCTTGGTTCGGGTTAACTGTCCGTTGCTGATGAAGACCAAGACCATTATCACCGAGAGAAGAAAAAACAGCAAGTCTCTCATGTAAACAAGCTTATCGTTTTTTCTGGACAGAAGTGTCAGCTGCTCGTCGGCTTCGCCTGGATGATCGAATGGTCTTGCTGGAACCAGTTCGAAGGGCGCAACTGCAGAGATCAGACCGATGATGAAACAGGTAATGAAAAACGCCGCGCCGATGAGCTCGCCTATCGCCAGCGAGGCGTTGGAGGACTGGAAAGACGCATAGGTGGCCAAAATGTCGGGAGAACCGTTTCCAAACGCCAGCAGCGTGAGCCCCGAAACGTTCTCTGGGATCTTGAGGTAGTTGGAGACGGACGACAGGTTGGGACAAAGAAACTCACTCGCAGCGAGCCCCAGACTGACAAACAGGTAAACAAGGACCAGAAAAAATGCTGGCAGCGTGACGAGTTTCCTGACCGCGTTGGACTCGGTGGAGCAATAGTACAGCTTGAAGTAGTTGACCGCTCCTATATGGTGCTCATTACAATTGACAAGCACGAACTGGCATTGCTGTTCTTTCGGCGTCAGATGAACCTGCTCGCACGCCAATTGAACTTCATCGAAAGCACCCGCAACTTCATCGGGGCGAGGAGAGCTTGTTTGACCGTCTGGTACCGATATTGACCACACTTGTGACCAGACCAACGCTTGGAGCAGCAACGTTTGGAATCCAACCATTGGGATGAATTGATAGCAATCAACACAGTCCCGCACACATCTAAGCGAGGGGGAGACAGAACGGTGGAAATAACTGTTTCAAGGGCAAATTGGAGCAGTCTGTTCTACCCCGATGGGCAGAAGGGGATAACAAAATGGGGGTATTTATATTTTTGAACTTTTTTGTTTCGATAGAGATTGTCGTGTTTTTCGTTGCGTCGATCGACGTTTCGCGAATCGGGCTCCGCGTCGCTGGAGATCCCGTCAGTCCCTAAAATCTGTGGGGAGACAGGAAACAAAAAACAAAAGCGGCAAGCTAACAAAGCGGAAAGGGGGATCCATGTAATTTAGCGGTGTTAAGGCTTCAAAAACGGTGAGTGTCTTGCAAAAAGCCACAGAAATCGTGAAACAGTGTTTGGACAGAACAAGGCTGTTCTCGGGTAAGCTGACTGGAGTAAAATCGGCCCGTTTGATGAACCACAAAAAAGGGTATTCGCCTTTGTCAACCACAGGTGTAGAGCAGGAGCGGGACACCAAAAGCAACTACGGACCAGACCAGGAGATGCACAAGCAGTCGATCAGTGAGCTGAGCAGTGTCTTAGAGACACAGTTTCTGTTGGCAGACAAGCTGGGAAACTTTGTGGAGCGTGATACCGGAAGAAGAGTGCTACTGAAAGGGATCAATGTTGACTCGAGCTCCAAAATGCCCATGAGACCGCACCAGAACTCGTACACGCGGCCGGATAAGTGTGGATTTTGGGAGGCGGCGGACCAAGTTTCGTTTGTCGGAAAGCCGTTCCCTATCGAGGAGGCGTTTGAACACCTGAGCAGGATCAAGCTGTGGGGCTACAATACCATCAGATTCATCATCACCTGGGAAGCGATTGAGCACGAGGGCCCGCAAATCTACGACGACGACTACATTGATTACACCATACAGCTGTTGAAGAAAATCGACGAGATTGGCGGGCTTTATGTGTTTATCGACCCGCATCAGGACGTGTGGTCGCGGTTTACGGGCGGGAGCGGCGCTCCTTTGTGGACTCTGTATGCTGCTGGTTTGGAGCCCAGAAACTTCCCTGCGACGGAGGCCGCGTTGATTCACAACTTCTCTCCGGACCCGCAACAGTTTCCCAAGATGGTTTGGGCCTCGAATTACTACAGGCTGGCCGCGGAGGTTATGTTCACTCTGTTCTTTTCGGGCAAGATATTTGCTCCCAAAGCGATTATCGATGGGGTGAACATCCAGGACTACCTGCAAAACCATTACCTGGATTCAATCAACTACTTTTTGCGCTCTGTGAAGAGAGAAGCTCCGGAGTTGTTCAACAAGACGCTCTGCGCTGTTGAAACCCTGAACGAGCCCAACTCGGGACTCTTTGGATTTGTCAATTTGGACCAGTACCCAGCGTCGCAGGAGCTCAAACTTCACACGACGCCGCGGCCAATCCAGGCGTTGAGACTGGGCATGGGCATCCCACAGGAGGTGGATGTTTACTCGCTGTCGATCTTTGGTCCCAAGAAATCGGGGACCCAGCTGGTGGATCCCAAGGGGAAGAAAGCATGGGTCTCAGACAACAAAATGGACAAACACTACGGGTTTAACAGGCATTCTGGCTGGAAGCTGGGGGAGTGCATTTTTGCTCAGCACACAGTTTGGGACTCGGAGACCGGCGAGCTTCTGATCCCCAACTATTTCGGCATACACCCTCAAACGGGGCGGAGTTTGGACAAAGACGTATTCATCAACACGCAGTTTGTCGACTTCTGGGTCAAATGCAAGGACATGGTTCGAGAGATTGATCCAGAGTTGTTCGTTATAATGCAACATCCAGTTTTGGAAGTTCCTCCGAGACTGAAAGGTTCGTCGTTGTTGGACTCTAGGACTGCCGTGGCGCAGCACTACTACGACGGGATGTCGTTGATGTTCAAGACCTGGAACCGGAAGTACAACGTGGACACCCTGGGAATCATGAGAGGAAAGTATCTGAACCCTGTATTTGGACTTGTTTTCGGGGAGAACAATATCAGAAATTCGATCAGAAACCAGCTGAGACAGCTGAAACAGGAGGCTAACGATAACCTCGGCAAGTCAATACCGGTGATTGTCACTGAGACCGGAATGCCGTTCGACATGGACGAGAAGAGTGCGTATCAAAACGGAGACTACAGCTCGCAGGAGAGCGCGAACGACGCTCTCGGGTTTGCGCTTGAAGGCGCAAACCTAAACAGCACCTACTGGTGCTACAACTCGCAAAACTGCCATAAATGGGGTGACAATTGGAACTTGGAGGACTTCTCGTTATACTCGAAAGACGACTGCTACGACACAAAGTCGGACTACCGACTCCAGGCCGGCAGTTACGGAAACTCGTCGATAGGAACGTATTTGGAGTGGATCACGAATTCAACGTCGAGTATCGATACCGATGCCGAGGGGACGAAACGGTTGCACGAAGTCAAAACCCACAGCGTGGATACTGTCGATACTGAGCTGGAAAACAAGATCATCTCGCTGCTGAACGGGACGCGAGTTCCCCAGGCCATCGTGAGACCGTATCCCATCACTGTCAATGGAACGGTGAAGAACTGTACGTTCGACCTGAAGAGCAAGTTGTTTTCGGTAGAGGTGAATACCAACGTTAAGAGCGTGCCGAACGACCCCGAAACTCCAACGACGATCTTCCTGCCGGATTTGCACTTCCAGCAAGGTCAGTTCGAAATCAGAGTATCCAGCGGAAACACGGTCTACAAGCACAACCGATTTTTGCAGATGGTGGAGTGGTATCACGAAACGCAGATTGGAGACATCACGATGACGGTATCGAATTATCCGAACGGAGAGGACGATGAAGACGATTGGGGAGAATTGAGCAGTTTAAAAGCCTTAGCCTGCGGATACTTGTGAGAAAGTTCAACAGGATGTGTGATATCAAAAGCGTACTCTGCAGGCTGTTTCGGGTTTTACTTCGTTCTTTCCAACTTATTTTGCTGTTAGTTTTAGAATTTATGATTTGTTTGTTTCGACGGGTTTTTAGGAGGTGAGGGAGGATACGGTTGGTGAATTGGTTGATTTTTTTGTTCATTTTTGGAATACATTGCAAATTCGTTGATAAGACGGAAATTCAGTTACAGCGGGACAGACACATAAATCTATATAGTTTCCCCAGGTTTTGACTAGTCGAAGACAGTAAGATAAGCCTCGGCAACGAACCTGGCTCTAGCGTTCAAAAAGAGCTTCATTTCGCTGATTTCCTTGTCCACGTCCTCCATAAACTCGATTATGAAGTCGATGAGCTTGTTTTTCATCATCACTTCGTTGTGGTAGTTGGTGAGCAAGAAGGAGATGTCGTATCCTTCTATTGGCACTCTTCTCAGAATGAGGAAATTCTCGGCTCTCTTTTGCAAGAAACGGGTGAACTTGTCCACGAGAATATTCTCGATTTCGTCACTTTGTTTGATTTTGATTGAAACACGCACAGAGTTGATACTTGGCTCGATCAACACTCTCTCGTTCTCGTTTCTCGATATCATCATGGGGTTGAGCAGCACTTCCACTGTCTTTTTGTTCTCGATTTCAGGGTAGTTGTGTCTTTCCACGATTTGCGACGAGAAATTTTCCAAACAGAGAGCCACGTTGAGCGAGTGTCTGACTGCTGTGAGGTATGGTTTCAGGGATTGCGACTGGAGTCGGGTCTGTTAGTACCATGGACGGATATGCTGGCCGTTTACTTCCACGCCGGCCGGCGCAATAAGGGAAGGACACATACCATTATCGGTGGAAGTTTTGCGCTTTTTCTAGTCAGGGAGATTGCGAAGAGCCAATTGACTGTTCTCCGTGTCGATGGGTGTTTTCCGACTAGCAAAAAATTTGATTAGAGCAAGTCGTTCCTGGGTCTCGGTGCTGTTACAGTGTCATTTCCTGATTAATCTCGTGCGAAAAGTGTAGTTTCCGGATCGATATGGCTGGTAAGCGCACGACTTCTTAGGGGAGCGAAAATCAAAAAAAAAAATATCTTAAAAGTTTGGTTCAAGAGGGTTCTTTAAACAAGGGGAGTTTGAGCGTGGAACAGCGAGTCCATGTACCAGAACGCTCTAGAATGTCATGGCAGGAGATCACAGACGATGACGGAAGGGTGTACTACTACAATCCCGAGACCGAACAGACGCAATGGGAGCAGCCTGAAGAGTTATCGAGTGCGCTAGAAAGAGCTCTTTCTCAGACCGGGTGGAAGAAGTTCACCACCGAGGAGAACGAGACGTACTATTATCACGAGGAGTCCGACCAAACACAGTGGGAAATGCCTGAGGCGGTTGTGGCTTTGCTTGGAGAGGGGGAGGGCGATGATGAGAAAAACGGCGATAGGGACGCTGCTGTGGCTTATAGAGACGTTGAGTTCGACCAGGAGGACTCAGGGAGCGTAGAGCCAGGCGTCAACAGCGGCATTCCGACCGGTCCTTCAAATCAAATCGGCGGGCTGGGGAACCAATTAGTGAATTTGAGTGACTTTTTGCAGGAAAACAGGGACTTGGCGAGCGAGCTGTCGGCATCGACGCAGACTTCGAGCGGGTCCGATAAGGGGGCGGACGAGTTTGTGCGAATGTTGGAGGAGAAAGAGGTGGACTCGACGTGGTCGTTCAACAAGGTGATGGAGACGTTCATCAAGGACCCGCGGTACTGGGCTGTGGAGGACTCGATGTTGAGAAAGCAGTTCTACGAAGTTTATCTGATCCGCAAGGCGGACCGGGAGCTGAAAGAAGTGGAGAACTCCCGAGAAAGTTACAAGGAAGCGTTTTTTCAAGTTTTGGACAACCACGGGCTAAACCACACCACGCGGTGGAAAACGTGTTCCAAGATGATTATCGATGAGCCAATATACTCGCTGATACCTAACAAGATGAAGCGGGAGTTTTTCGAGGAGTACATGCGCAAACTCCAAATAGAGCACGAGAGCGAGCTGAAGACGTTGCGGAAGGGTGAATTGAAGGAGTTGGAAGAGGAGTTAAAATCAGAGGTCCAGCTCACCTCTCGGTTTGACGACGTTTTGACCTCGTTGGATCTCGAGAAGTACCCCCATTTGAACAAGCTTGACGTTTTGACGGTCTACGAAAGTCTTGTGCAAGAACTGGAAACCTCGTTTGACCAGAAGGTGAAGGAGCACATGAAGGTGAACTTTCGGTCTGACAGACAGGCCCGGGATGCGTTTCGTCGACTGTTGGACGAACTGCGGGCCGACCCAAAAGTGGAAATTACAGCAAAACTCCATTGGTTTCAGTTTGTTTCGTTGATCAAAGACGATGCGCGGTTTGTGAACCTGTGTGGGCGCAAAGGGTCTTCGGCGATAGATTTCTACTGGGACATTCTCGACAAAGAGAGCCAGATTCTAAAAGCGAAGCGGGATCTGGTGAAACAGGTTTTGATCAGCAACAAGCTGGATCTTCCAAAGTCCGGGGGAGACGACTTGGACCAGTTTGTTGGTCAACTCAAGAATCTCAAAAACGCTCAAATCGACGAGGAGATCAAAGAATCCGATTTCAAACTAGTTTACGAACTGCTCGCGGAAGAGGAAAGAACAGCCGCAACCGGCAACAAGAGAAAACTGGACGCTTCCAACGACTCGGCCGGAGCCAAGAAAAAGCGTCTCATGACGCTGGGCTACGGGGCCCTCACGTGAGACGGAGGGGCAACCTACTTGATGTAATAACAGCCATTGTACAGTATAATAGGATACTTATTCTCTTACTCCTCTTGCCAGAGCGCGGACAGTCCCAGCAGACCGATCATGGCGTATCTGAAGTAGACGTTTTCTGTGATGAGGATGGTTACGTAACCGACTTTGGGTATGTAGCCCTTGACACTTCCGAGGATGTCCTTCTGTCTGTCAAGATAGTTCTGGCCGTACGCGTATAGAGGAAGATCGTCCCTGTCGTTGTTGTCACCTTTGGTTAGCAGCAGCTGTTTTTTCGTGCCCTGTTGAGAAAAGTTCGACTTGGATCTCGTTTTCTTCTCCTTCTCGATGACCGTGTGCTGTCTCAGGATTCTGTGAACGATTGGTATTTCTTTGTCTTGGATTTGGTAAACAACAATGTCGCCAACGTTGAGGTACACCTCCCTGTTCCACAGAAGCAAGATGTCGCCTCTTTGGAACGCCGGTTCCATTGATCCGGACAGCACCACCACCACTGGGGAGTTTGACATGGTGACCAACGATAGAAACTTCCAGAATGCGAACGCCGAGGCCAGCACCATTGCCATGCTCAATCCCTGATTGAGCTGTTGTCTGATGTTCATTGTGGAGCTGATGTTCTTGGATTAAAGCAACCTTGGCGGCAAGCTGTATACCGACGGTCTTGAGAAGCTGTTTATACAAGATTCACCAACTGTGTTGAATAAAAATTAGATTAGAACTCGCAACAAAGCGTGTCGACCGAATCCAAATTGGTCGACACAACTTTTTGTATTTTCAGTCCTCGACGAGAAATATATCAGACACGAATGCGCATACGATCGTGCGTACAGAAATCTCACAAGAGATCCTTGAACGCACTAGTCGACGAGTAAAGCAGCCGAAAAGCCCGTTTCAAGTCTATCCGAACCGCAGAGTCTGACAGGGTTTGACTCCACGAAAAGAATGAGCTCAAGGTAAGTGCTTGGCAACCACATTCGTGGTGTTTGCTTCCCCTGATCTACTAACACCACGTCCATTGCAGTCGGTATTCCTCGAAAGTTCACCAGAGAGAGGGCAGAACGGCGCTGTTTTCCTCAAGCCAGCAGCAGGCTCTGTCGGCGAACCAGTCCCCGACCCGACTGTATTCGAACAACAACTCCTCCACGTCGCTGTCGTCTATCGGCCAGCGGAACGGCTTTAACGAGGCCTCCCCGTTTGCTGGCGGGTCGTCGTCGCCGTACGACACAGACAGCTCGAGAAAAAGAGACTACAATGCGTCGCTGATGTCGCAGCTGGAGTCGCAGAACGACGAAACGGTGAACATTCTCGGGTCCAAAATCGAGGCCCTGAAGAACCTGTCGGTGAAAATGGGCGACGAGATCAACAAGTCAGGACTGAATCTCAACGCCCTGGCGGGCGACATGGAGCTCACCAAAAACAGGATCAAAAACAACTTTAATAAAATGGTGATTATGGCCAGTAATACGGGGATTAGTTGGAAGATTTGGCTCATGTTTTTCGGTATCATATTCTGGGTTTTCTTCTACGTTTGGCTGTTCTGAACTGCCAATTGACAGCCGTTGCTGTTTCAATTGTATTTGAAATAGAATAAAGACAAAACTTCACGCTCAAACGGTGAAAGGTGTAAAAAGACAGCAGAGAAGCACCAAAAATAAATAAATAAACACAGCTGAAAACCTCAATCAAATCGATTAATCGATAGGCACTCATAACGTCATATCATTCGACCAACCCCGCCGGTTCGGTCGACCCACTCTGCACCGGAGCAGCATCAAGAAATCCGTTTGAACCAGCTTCACCGTCGTCGCGGCTGCCTCTCCTGATTCCACCTCTGCCCCGGCCTCGAGGGGTCCCCCGGCCCCTTCCCCGGGACGGCCCGCGTCCGCCCCGAGAACCTCTGATCGAACCCCGCCCAGAACCGGTCGCGTTCATCCCCGGGTAGTTCGTCCGTTTGGCCACAATCGTAAGAGGTCTGCCTTTGAACTCGGTTCCTGACATACTAACGGCCGTTTGCGCGGCCTCAGAGTCCTCAAACTCCACATAGGCGTATCCTTTGGGCAGACCCGATAGCTTGTTGTAAAGAATCGTGATCCGATTGATTGTCCCGCAATCGTTCAAAAGGTCCTTCAGGTCGTTGGGAACCGCAGAGTAATCCACGTTCCCAACATAGACAGACCGGGAATCAATTTCTTGCTGATTGCTTGGCTGATTGGGTGCCAATTTGGGTGTCACTTTGGAGAGTTCATTAGGTCCGGGTTCGGAGCGCTGGAGTGCTTCATCTTGTCCGACAGGCTCTGTCAGCTCAACAGACTCTGCCTTCTCGACTTTCTCTGTTGTCCCTACCTTCTGTGGTTCAACTAATTCTTCTTGTTGAGTCTGGGGCTCCTCGACAGTATCCAATTCGGTTGACATCTATGTGCGACGGTCTATCTTATCGGTCCAGGTTACCCAATTGTCTGCTGATAAAATTGCTATGCTCACGTGCTTCGTCTGGCCCGAATTTCCAGTGTTATCAGCTATCTCACCCTCTCGTAACGATATATATTGTCCTCGCTTGTGCACTCTGAGATGAGCCTCACTCGGTCCCCATATCTCTTTATAACTCCTCCTCACCACGAAAAAGGGGTTTGACAACAATAGCTGCATAACCTTAATCGACGCGTCGATCGACGCGGAATCTTTAGGTAGAGCTTGGGTGTCGCACGTCTCATAAAATTTTTTTGTCAAAAAAGAAAATTTAGATTAAAGGATTAGGCAAAGAAGATGATTCTCTCCCCCTTGTACGACAAAGAGAAGGAACAGAAAACACTTCGCAAACTCGTATTCACAAGATGGTTTCTGTCAGAAAGAGAAAGATGGCGCGGTCGTCCGTGGGGAAATCTACGAGACGTAGTAAGGACAGACAAAGGAAGGTCAAGATTTCAAGCAATCCGATCATTGCAGCACATTGGGACTCTAAATTGACTCTCTCACAGAATTACGCCAAACTTGGATTGCGTGTCCGGCTGGGAAAAGAGACCGGTGGTGTTGAGAAGGACATCGAAGTTTACAAGCCAAAAGAGGATGAGGAACTCATCGTGGATGACGACGATCAGGACGAACAAGACGAGGATCTCGACCCTTACGACCCAGCAAACATCCTTGAAGGAACAGCAAAAATCATGCGTGACGACGACGGTAACGTGGTGAAGGTGGTCTACGGTACCAAGAAGGTTGTTGAGAAACAGCTCCCACAGGAACAAGAACAGCCGAAGACCGAGGTGGTCAGGCAGCTAGAGCAACTGGCTAGCATCAAAGTGGTGAAGGAGAGAAAGCAGAGCGAGCGGGAAGTTGAGTGGTTGCGCGATCTATACGAGAAGTACGGAGACGATTACGAAAAGATGAAGTGGGACAAGAAGCTCAATCCGTTCCAGCACAGTCCGGGTGAACTCAAGAAGCGGTTCAGAAAATGGAAGAAGGACCAGGGCATACAGAACTGACTAGTAGGAACGCGCAAGCAGCCTAACCGACAAATAATATAGCGAGGGTGTTTGTAATATAAAAGAAGGCGGTGTAAAGAAGGCGGTGTAAATCTCGAAACACCAGAAAAAAAAAAGACGATTGATTGTTATCAATCCTCTTCCGTAACCTCGCTCACTCTCTCAGCGAATACATGTCTGAGGGCAATGAAAACACGAGTTCTCTGAGGGTTTTGTCTCCCTCACCGTATACCAACTACCCGCCGGTTGCCAACGGTACGACCGGGTCGAAACCGGTCTCTTCGGCTTGGACCAAACAACTTCGGGGGCTGCCCTCGAACGCCAAGGTTCAAGAGCTGATTTCGGTGACGAACGCAGTTGCAGATAAGGACGAAAAGACGTTTGGACTGTTCAAGGTACATTTGAAGACCAGCCTGAATGATCTGGAGAAGCGGAGAATGGCGACAGACCATCTGGACGCTGCGTTCAACGAAAAGCTGGACCTTGCATTGAAAGAATCTAGCTGGCTAGAGGAGTTATGATGGGTTTAACGAAACCAATTACACTGTTTTGTTCCTATTTACATGACAAATACATTACTTAAAACCAGCCTTTCTTTTTAGGCGTTTCGGAAACACCTCCCTTGACTCCAAGACCAAACTTCTGAAGAGTTCCGGCGACGTCGCCAAATGACTCTCGGTCTCCCTGAATCACGATGGTTGGGTTTGATTGCGTGAATATTTTCTTGGAAATGTCGATCAGGTCCTTTCTGGTCACCTGGTCGATCTTGTCGCACATTTCCAACACATCGACTCGTTTTCCATAGATTTGAACCTGTCTTCCCATATCCTCCAATTGGACCATCTTGCTTTCGAGATTCATCATCAACGACGACTTGAGCTGGTTCTTAGCCCTGTCCACCTCGTTGTCGCTGAGTCCGCCTTTTCCGACACTGTGGTCCATCAGCAAAGAGAGCTCGAACCCAATAAGCTCTCCCATGACTCTATTAGCCTGCGGAATGCAGCTCAAGGACAATCCAAACAGTCCACTATCCGTGAAATTGTGGATAAACGACTTGCACGACTCGACGAACCCATACTGGTTCAAGATTCTAGTGTAAGCTCTCGAGTACATTCCCTTTCCTGGTCCTCCTGCCGAAAACGAACCTCCTCCTCCGACGAGCATCTGCAAAGTGGCAAGCTTGTAGACGTCGTCATTGTCTATTGGAACACCTTCAAACGCGACGTGGATGTGGTGGAACTCCTGGCCAAGGTAAGCCAGTTCTTCGGAGAGAGGCAACGAGTACTCGCCGCCTGTGTAGACTGCTGGGTCTTTTATGATGGGCTCGCTGTTCTGAGGGGCTTTGAAGTCTTCGAAATACTTGAGGGTCAGTTCCTCGGCCTTTTCCATAGATATTCCGCTCATGGCCACGACCAGCCGTTCAGGAGTGAAAAATAGATCTCTGTAGCGCATCAACTTGTCTCTCGACATGTTGGATAGCTCATCCTCAGGACACAACAACGGACAGCCGAGGTTTTTCCCGCCGTAAGCCACCTGCTGCACAAGCTCCGGAAGAATCAAATCGCTTTGCAGCCAGATCTCATTCAATTCGTAGCTGGTGTTGGCGATCTGCTCGCCAACCTCCTCTTCCAACATCAACGGTTTGGAGATCGTCTCACTCAAAAGCTGGTACATTTTTTCAACGTCCGCATTGAAAACACTGGCCTGGTAGATCAACGACTCCCGCGACGAAGCACACATGAAATTGCCTCCCAAATGATTCAGGTTCTCCAGCATTTTCTGGCCGGAGAAGTTCTGCGTCGACTTGAACGCCAACTTGTCCATGAGATGCGAGCACCCGGTCAAACCGTACCGGTCCTCGTATCTGGAACCAGAGTTCACGTACATTCCAATTGCGCTGAAGTAGCTGGGCGTCTTATCAACGACCAGCTGGATTCCGTTGGGCAATTTCTTGATCTCGGTCTGCGATAACGTGCCCTTTTTGGGGACTGCAGCATAACTGCGCAGACCCTGGAGTGACGCCACAGCCGGTGAAACTCCCGCGCGGACTCCTTTGCAAAGACTTCTATTAAACATTAGTGGCGGGGCAGGGTGAGGAAGAAGCACGGCAACACAAGGCTCGAGGGGAGCTTCTTTTTTCGATTAAATACGAGGGTTCTGAGTCAGAAAATTTTGCGCGTCGCTCGACGCGTCGATCTTAGGAGAAGACGGAACGGAATGGGAACCGGAATAGGAACCCCAGAGGCTAAGCAGAGTTCTGAGAACGTCTCAGTGCAACTGATAACCTCATCGGCCAGTGGGTCGTTCGCTGGTCTCATTTTGATCGATGGGCTCCGATTGGAGCGGACTCCTGCTATCGACGCAGTTTCTCTCCGGTCGACGCGTCTGCCAAGACTAAGCCCCGATCTATCGATCGGTCCGTCTGCAACGTCTGCACTGTCCGCTCAACGATCTGGCCTTCTGTCTCATCGCACCGCACAGTGCGGGATCGTGCCACATGGCTCCGCCCCCTGTTTGGTCTTCCCCATCCTGCCTCCCCGGCTCGGAACGCCGCCCGGGAAATTTTCCGGGGATTGTGCCTGCCTGATTCGAGAATAAACATTCTGGTGATGCGGGCAAAAAAAAAAAAAAAAGTAAGATGATTTTATATAAATAGGAAAAAGGAAACATCCGGAGAAAACGAACCATTCAAAGTGTTTCAAAGGTATTTTTAACCCAAACTAGTGTCTTTTCAGCAGAACTTTTCTCCTGAACTGTTGAAACAGTCGAACGTACCCCGTGACCAACGACACACTCGTTACACGCCATACAGCGTCTTCCAAAATGAACACATTGCCCACACGGAGACTCCCGCTCATTTCGAAGGCGGGGCTCGCAGCACACACCACCAAGAAGTCGTGCTGGGTTACTCTTTACAACAGAAACATCTACGATGTGTCGGACTTCCTGGACGAACACCCGGCCGGAGCAGAGTTGATCATGGATTATGCCGGTAAGGATATCACAGCCATTTTGGCCGACCCCGTCAGCCACACCCACTCGGAGAGTGCGTACGAGATGCTCAACGAGGAGATGCTCGTCGGATATCTTGCATCGGCCGAAGAGGAGGAGGAGCTGCTTTCCAAACACGCCGATATGGAGGTGGTCCCCGAGTCCGTGGACCTCACTGAGTTCGGTGAGCTGCCTTCCGAGGAGCTTTTGTCGGTGAAGACAGACCATTTGCAAGACTACCAAAAGCACAAGTTCCTCGACCTGAACAAACCGCTGTTGATGCAAGTTCTGACCTCGTCGTGGTCCAAGGAGTTCTACCTGGACCAGGTGCACAGACCAAGACACTACGGAAAAGGATCTGCTCCGATTTTCGGAAACTTCCTCGAACCCCTTTCTCTCACTCCGATGTGGATCGTCCCTACCCTGTGGCTGCCGGTGAACTTCTACATCTTCTATGTCGGCTTCATCAACCAAAATAAGCTGGTTGCGCTTTCGATGTGGATGTTGGGACTGTTCATCTGGACCCTGTTGGAGTACACGCTCCATCGATTCCTCTTCCACCTGGACTACTACCTCCCAGACCACCAGTTTGCCTTCACCATTCATTTTCTGCTACACGGAGTGCACCACTACCTTCCTATGGACAAGATGAGACTCGTGATGCCCCCAACCCTGTTTGTGGCCCTGTGCTACCCCTTCTACAAGCTTGTCTTTTCGCTCCTTCCGTTCTACCCAGCCTGTTCTGGATTCGCAGGCGGAACTCTCGGCTACATCATGTACGACTGCACACACTACATCCTGCACCACGCCAGGCTACCTAAGTACTTCCAGGACCTGAAGACCTACCATTTGGAGCACCACTACAAGAACTACGAGCTCGGTTTCGGTGTCACAAGCAAGTTCTGGGATGTTGTTTTTGGAACGGTTTTGAACCCGCAAGACGTTCTGGAAAAGAGAAACTAGCTGTTTTGGGTTTTTCGGTTTTTCTTTGATGATTGTTTGCTTTTTTGAAGGCTGCAGATACTAATAGAGCCACTAGGTATACCCAGAGATTTTCTTTTCTGGCGTCGGAGTTTTGTTCAAATTATACTTGTTTATTATTCTTGATTATGTACGTTAATCCCCAATTATTTTTGTCATGAAAACCCTCTCAACATGGCCATCGTCGTGTCGAAACTGTACTCTCCCTCGTCTGTGTCGTCGTCACTTTCCATTGGGACGTCCTCCCCCGGCTTGCAATTGCTCTCCAACACTTTCAAAATTACCTCGTGGCCGGCCAGTCCTTTGTACGTACTCACAAGACAACACCAGTCCTCGTGTTCCTCCTTCAGGTTGATTTCGTCTTCCTTTTTGTCCGTTATTTCTTCGTTCCCGCTCTCCTTTTCCTGAACCAACTCAAACCCATCGAGATGGGCCGCGCTATCGGCCTTCAGTTCCGGGGGGTACTCACAGGCTACGAGTTTCTCGATCTTGCTGAGTGGGGCATTGGACCCGGTTGTTTCCGTTGTCTCTTCCAGGAGAATTCGACGGGTGCATTTGCAGCACTTGAGAAGAACGAGGTTCTTGGCTCCGAATCTTTGTTGTTTCAGCTCCCAGCCAAACAGGGCCACCATCAGAATCGTGAGATCGTGCCTGTTGCCAGCATAAGCCTGCAAGATTTTTTTGGCGTTCTTGGGGACGGCCAGAACGTCTTTGCTGAACGTCCTTGAATTCAAAAGTAGGCTTTTGCTCTCTTCAAGGTCCATCAAATTCGAGTCAAATTGCGCCAGAATTTCCTCCAGGTCGCTCAGTTTCAGAAAATATTGCTTGCGCACCATTTCAACGTCCAGGCTGCTGTTTTTCCAGATGCAGTTGTGGTAGTGCTCGGTCTTGAGTCGTTTCAAATAGGAACTGACCAGCTGGTCACGCAGGTTCTGGTACTGGTCTTTGAGCTCATCCTCGTCGTCAGACTCAAACAGAAAGTTGCTTATTAGATCCATCTTGTTGCTTCTGACCTGGTCCTGGTGGCTGTTGAGTCGAACCATGATCATGGCGTTACACTGGGGACAATGGAGCTCGTTCCGGCGTCGGGGATGACACTTCCAGCCGTTGATAGAGCACTCCAACGGTGTGAGTCGCGGCGCTTCTACCGTCCAGTTCAGGATGTTGAACGAGTTGATCCGTTCGTTGATCAATTTCTTATCAAAAGGGTCGCAAGACACCTTGTGGCTCGAGCTGTGGCGGCGGAACGACTTGTACGTCTTGTGCGGACTGGCCGAGGCAGAACCGTGGACGGTTTCACCCGCAATGGCCGAGTTGGAAAGTCTTCGTTTACCAATCACCGACTTTTGATACGTGTGCAGACTCACGTGCGGGAGATGTGTTCGAAGCGACGAATGCGGGTTGATGTGGGACAGCGGAGTGGAGGAAGCTGGGGCTGGAGAGGGCGGCACAGAGAGACTAGGACCGCTATTTTTCGTCGGCCCAGACAGACATATTGACGAGAGCACCTCCAAGATGGCACTCGTCGGATTCGGCGACTGCGACTCCATGGGACCTGCTGGTTGATGGGAGCAATGAATAGAAGAAATAGGCTAAATTAATTCATCTGTTTTTTTATCTATAAAGTTTTTTTTTTTTTTTGAGTTTAGATTTGAGATTTGAGATCCGAATTTGAGATTTTTCAAAATATTTTTCGCAATCTATTTTTTTACATGACGAATTTTTAAGATAATTTGGCTGCATCAATCACTCTATTAGCCGTCTGTATTAACAGCTCCCAACTGGTAAAAAGCTGTCCTGCAATGTCTGATTCTTACAAAGTGAAATTTCTAGAGGACGCTTTGTCCATCCAGGCTCTCAAGTTCGGCTCCTTCACTCTCAAGTCCGGCAGAGTCTCGCCTTACTTTTTCAACATGGGGCTGTTCTCGACCGGAAAGTCGCTCAGCAACATCGCCACCGCTTACGCAAAGGCCATCATCGACTCGGGCATCGAGTTCGACATCCTGTTTGGCCCTGCCTACAAGGGGATTCCGCTCGCCGCCATTACTGTGACCAAATTGTACGAAATCGGCGGTGCCAAGTACGAAAAGGTGGGCTATGCGTTCAACAGAAAAGAGAAGAAAGACCACGGGGAAGGCGGGTCGATCGTTGGGTGCAATCTCAAGGACCAAAAAATCTTGATCATCGACGACGTTATGACGGCCGGAACGGCCATCAACGAAGCGTTTGAAATCATCACTGCAGAAGGAGGAGTCTCTGTTGGTTGCATCATCGCCTTGGACAGACAGGAAACCACGAAGGATTCGGCCGAAGGAGCAACCACCGCCGTCTCTAAGAGATATGGCGTCCCCGTTCTCTCAATTGTCTCGCTGGATGACATCATCGACAAGCTCCAGCACAAGTTCAGCAAACAAGAACTCGACTCCATCCTCGAGTACAGAAACAAGTACGTCCCTGGGGTCAATTAAAATATATAATACGAAAAACGATAAAGACGACCACTCCTTACACCTAAGCTCTGATGCGTTGAATCTTAGTTTTTGGAATCTTTGGGGCGTTCGGACGGGCGTCGGTGCCAGCGGCCGCGCTCTTGACGTACGCACTGGCCGTTTGCGGGTTTCTCATGGTCAAAGGAGAGTGCAACGGAACAATGCTGTTCATTTTGAACCCCTTCACCTTGCTCACCTCCACCGGCTCGTAATTTTGCATCAGTTCAGGAGGACCAGGCAGCTCCAACACGCTCTGTAACGAAGTCTGATGTTTGTGTAGGTACTCTGAAATCGCAAGCAAAAGAGCACCTTTTGATTGAATGGTGGGGTGTTGAGGTCTTCCCTCGTACTTCAGTCCAACTCGAACACGACCAGAGTTACCAAAATCTTGTGGGTGCGACTTTTCAGGTTCAAGCACAGCCTGAAAATGGAGAGAACGGCAGGCATCCAGAATTGTTTTGGCAAGTGGGTTCCTCACGCACTTCTCCAACGGCACCCTTCTACCGTCACTCACCGAGCGGTTTTTGTCGAAAAAACATGGGTATATCACCTGCATCATGGCCAGCTCCTTGCGCTCCCGCTCGCTGAGAGACTCCTGAGAACGCACCGGGGTGCCCTCCAGGTCGCCAGCCATTTTTGCCATGCCAGCCATATCCGGCATCCCTTGGGGCATCTGCATTCCCATAGAACGCATCATCTCCTCCAGCGGGTTGGCTGCTGGTTCTGCTCCTTCCGAACGGGTCACCGTAGGCTTTGGTCTCGCTGGTGCTATTGGTGTTTTGAGATCCGGATCGAACTCCGCCAGGTCCATGTCCATGTTGTCAACATCTTCGATGTCTTCGATTTCCTCTAACGTTGGCATTATTGTGGTGATTTGCGCTTGATTAGACGGCTCGTTTAACCCCTCCGAAATAAATCTACAGCGCTGCGTTGCGAAGCTTCTTTATTCTTTTTCTATGTCGAACGAGTTGGATAATTTTTCTGTTCAGGGCTGTGCAGTTCCATGGAGCCTAAAAAAAATCAAGATAAAACTAATTGAAATAGATTCGTAACAGGGATATACTTCTTGTTCGTTTTCACCGTCTTGATAAAGTCCTGTACTCCTCTGCTACTTTCCTGCCACTCATGCAGAGCGATAGAGAGTCGGATTCAAGCGACTCAGAGGATCACGGGAGTCCGAGTTCCGGCGAGTTCGACGTGGTGTACAATACTCCTAGAGAACGGTACCAGACACCTGCTGACTCGTCCCACGAAGAAGAATATAGCGATGCCCGTGACCACTTCAGCAGTTCGAGTGGATCTTCTGATGAGGAGGGGGCGGGACGCTCCAAAACGCCGCAGATCGAGTCGGAGGCCGAGTCAAGTGAATCAGAGCTGGTCAGGCTGGCTTCCACAGACAACCTCAATCGTTTGAACGGAAACGATAAGCAACTAACGGAGATCCGTAGAGACGCGAAAAACATTCTTCGATCGCTGGACGATGAGTTTGGAAAAGACCTGGCGTCTCATCTCTATTTGGTATACTTACTAGACACACGGACCTGGTTCATCTCGAACAAACGGTTCGCCTCGTGGCCGTTACCGAAAGAAAAGATTCCGATTCCCCTCGGCTCTCGCGTTTTCGTGGATGAGAAAAACCCTCTTGTGGACTCACATCTAAAACCTCCACGTAAAGTGCGGTACAGAGAGCTTGGGAATGATCTGCCGGGCAAGATACGACCACCGGAGAAGGCTTTGGAGTTTCGAAGACGACCAGCGGATTCGAACCGAGAACTTGAATTTGAGCTCAAAGCTTTGTTCCAAAGAAAGGTTCAGGACAGAATTCACAAGCTCAATCTGACCAACGCTAGTCGCAGAAGGAGGGGTCGGGACTCCAGCCTGACGAAATTCACTCCGATTTTGGATCCTCCTATTGAGCTTCCCGAAAGAGCCAAAAACCAACTTTTCGGTAAAATCAACAACTTGTTGGACGGCCTCATTTCAACTAAACTAAACTCGAAAGTCGAAGAGAACGACGATCAACAGCCAGGTCTTGATGGCGTTTATAACTGGCTTACAGTCACTTCCCTAGCAAAGGATTATTCGTCGCATTTGCAAGTTGCGAAGTTGTTCAGTCTGAAGCAACCGCCTCTCAAAACCCCCGTCTTCGACCGCAGCATGACCGAGTCGCAGCAAAAAAGAAACCATCGAACATTCGTCAAGGCTTTCAAGTCTCGCTCCGCCGCTAACGAAGCCAAGCTGAATCTCATTCGGCGAAGAGAATTGCTTCAACGGAGGAAAGATGTCTTGTGGGACAATAACTTTCTAATCAAAAGAAGAACAGCGGGAGCAAGAAACCCAATTAGGACAATGACCAAAAGCAAAAGAGACGATATGCGCAGATCAAACACAACGGATCAAAGTTTTGTTAAAATCGAAGACTCCTCATCCGTAGCATTACCGTAGATCGCCACCGTTTGTACTATTTGTCCACAATTTCTGGAAACACATCCTCTAAAACTTCTTGTAATAACGTCAGAACCAAATTCCTGTTGAGTATCTGATTCTGAAGGACTTGAAACAACGTATCGGCTGCCACTTTAGAACTCGAATTACCGAAGATCTTGGAACATGAGTCCAAAACAAAAAACTCCAAAATCGTCTTAGCACGTTGTTTTGTTTGAACCTTATCAATCAACGAACGTTCAGTCCCCGACTTACGAAACTCTCCACCGGGCCAAAGCGAGTCTTGTAAGGTCAACAGAATACTGGAAATTGTTGTAGTTTGTTTCAGCTTTCCCTCGATGTTCAGTCTGACTATTTTCTCAATTGTAGAGCCGAATAGCTGCTGCAAAACTAGGATCAATGTCTTTCCTCTAAGAAGAACTTTTGAGCTTTTCAGTTGAAAAAGAGTTATCAGAAGCTCACTGATTGGCTTCACAAGAGAGACCGATTCGGCATCGTGGCCCGAGTCTTCGTCCTCGTCTCCCAAAAGCTGTTCTGGCAGTTGCCCGTCAGCATCTTTGCCAACCAACGAGGGGCTTTGCGAACTTGGATACTGCAGTTGCAGCTGGTTGAAAACGCTGTTGTACATCCTGGTTGCCATGTTCATTGCGCTTCTTCTGGTACCTCTGGAAACGTTGTCATCAGGGCACGTTTCATTCATGTCAAACACCTCGCTAGACAAAAAGCTTCGAAGAACACGGTCACCGCAGACCTCCTTAATTTTTATCAAATTCTGCAAATAATGCTCGAGTTTTTGCTGTCGCTCAGTGATCAAGGAGCCCTGTTGGAACTTAAGAACAACCTTTCTCTTCGGAAACTCAATATCCACCACTGCGGGGTACTTTGCTCTCAGATAAGAGTTCAACTTGTAGAACTGGCTGAACCGTCTAGCCACCATCCATCCCGCAGTGACAACGCTTGGGTCATCATTGGAGACTTTTTGAACTTCAATTATGTACATGATAAAGTCTTTTCTTTCCTCGCTGCCGTTGATGTAAGAAGGTATCTTGACTCTCGATTTGCCGAATAACGTGTTGTCGCTTTCCTGTACCACGAATTGTTGCCGTTGTAGTTCCTTCAGCTTGAGTTCTTTCTGCAATCCCAGCTTGGACTTGTTGAGAATTCTCAGCTCTGAAACGTTGTTTGTGAGTTCGGCCTTCTTCAGCAACGGTTCTATGATGGCCAACTGTTGTTCCAGCTTGCGCACATCCTCACTCAATTTGTCGATTTCATCGCCAAGATTCAAATCGCTTGGGCCTGCCATCCTCAGCTCCTGCGATGCATTCATAACCGAGGGGATCGATTCGACCCCCGACATGTTTGCATCGTTGTCATCTAACATTGAGTCTACATCGTCATCGTCAAATAACCTGGAACCCGTCTCCTTCTCCACATCGTTCCCATCAGAGATTTCGTCAAACAAACCAGATCCGTCTGCATCATGCAAACCAAACAGATCCTTTTGAAGGTCCCTGCTGATCAGCTTTGAGTTGCGCGGAGTGCTGGCACCCGATTCTGAGGTGTTGTAAAGACCATCGGCACTGGAAGGAGTCGAACTGATAGCTTTGTCGGATGTTCGGTCATTGGCAATCTCATTCAAAGCGTCCTCCACAGCTTTCAAGACAATGTCGCTAATCCTTCCGTCTCCTTCATCCCCAGAGCCTTCTTTATACCCTGCTAGAGGGTCTCCATTCATATCGTCGTCTTCAGCCTCAAACTCGATTCTCGACTCGTCGTGTTGCTTCTGTCGTTGTTTTTCTGCCGTAGCCATGAGCCTCAGGTACAAATCTGATTGTTTGAATGCCACAAAATCGGTTTTCTGCATTCTATCAAAAACTTTCTTTTGCAACCTCAAGATGCCTTTCCTTGCCTGATGATACAGAAACGGATCGTCGGGATCACTCTCCACAAACTTCTCAACATCAGAGTAGCTTTTTGAGTCGATTTTCATCAGTGGATTGCCAAAAAACTGTTTGAATATCTGTCTGATATCTTCTGCCTGAGAGGTGTTGGTTGAATACTCGAGATCACTCTCCTCGTCACTACCACTATCTGTGCCTCTAACATAGACGTCCTCCAAAGGATCTCGAAGTCCGTTGACGACGAGCCATAGCTGTAACAAGGGAGTCCTCCGTCTTTGATCCATAAACTCCATGAAAACAGAGAGCTGGGACGGCTCCCTCAACACCTCATTCAGATCCAGATCCAAGTTCATCGCGGGGGTACTTCCTTTATGACCAGAGGGAGTCGCAGAAGGCTCAATGAGCGATAAAAGCCTAGTCTCCGTTGTCGCCTTCACCATTTGCAAACGTTCCCGATACACCTCTCTAGACTGTTGTGTTTCTTCTGGCTTCTCCGACATCATGTTCTTCTCGGCATCCCTCATGGACTTGTTGATCTGAAGTGAAATGTAGTATTTGTACTGTTTCAAATCGCCGGAGGAATCGCAATTATTGATGTCCTTCAATATCTTTTGAAACTTCGTCGCGTCCGTGCTGAGAGTGAGTCTGTTTTTCACCAGGGAGTTGTTGTTCCTATTCTTCCGAAGCAACTTTCGCGTTAGCGTCGAAGGATTTCCGTCGTTTGAGTGTTTGTTCAAAGCGTTTCTGAACTTCTTCACATTCACTCTGTCCTTCATAATATTTCCCAGTTTGCTCTCGACCATCTGATTGTAGAAATCTGGATCTGCTAGCATGTTCACCATAGGAAACAAAACACAATTAGCCAGCAGCTCCCTTAGCAAAATAAATACGGGAGGGGAGTTTATCTCATTTGACTCCACCACCAAAGGCAAAACCTTAGCAATGATTTTGGCCAGCCATTTCTTGATCTGCTCCTCCTGGTCTAAAGCCTTGACCTTCACAGCCGGGTGCAGCTTTCCTTTGTTGAAGTTGCAGGCTATGATGTTGTCGAGGTCCCTAGTGTTGGTGAGAGACCGGTTCACAAAAGATTTTTTGTTCTTCACAACCTCGTGCGCAGAAACAAAGTTGTTCAGATGTTCTGTAACAATGGGCAACAACCGGCAGACAACCAATTCGCTGAAATCAATATCCTTGAGACGGCTTTCCAATTCCTTGATGATGATCCCAAATTGATTACGTAATTCAACGACAAACGTCTGGTCGTCAGTAATGTGGCAGAACCACGAGTTCACGAAATCCTTGAGCACAAGACTGATCAGGTTGTTCAGGGTGTCGTTAATGAGAAAGTTGTCGGGGTACAACTGCACAACGTCTTCTGAGACAGACTCGTTGTGCAGAACACTCAGCTCGTGCACCCACTTGTCGCTGGCCGTGAACTCGATCCTCTTAAACTTGGCCCGCAGTTTGGCTGCGAGATCATCTTCCGGCTCAAGCGAGGCTTTCAGGCTCACGTACCCCAGGATAGCAACAGCAATGAGAATCCCCATTGCCAAGCAGAACATGCTGGAAACAACGCGAATTGCCACATACGAAGCTGCCAGAGCCAAGGGAATCGCGTACCAGGTGTACTGGTACCCCTTTAGCTCAGAGTTTTTGGCTGGTTTCAGCGTCTCCTCTTCGATTTCAACGGGCATTTCAGTCACAATTCATTCTGCTTGTCGTTTATGAGAGCGCGTGCTTCGGAGAAATCTAGACTTGACTAAATGAGGGGGCAAATGTATAAAAAAGAACCCTTTTTTTATGAGAGGTAATCAGTTATTTTTATTTTGATTGTCCCAAAATAAATAAAATTACGTAATCATAAGTTTCCAGCCGGGGACGCTAATCAGGACTCACGCTCCTCGTTCTCCCGGTTGCGTTTGAGGACAGCGTTCTTGATTCTGCTGGCTAAACCGCTGGAGTCAGGGCCTACGGTTGCGCTGGCGGCAGTGCGGTCGAACCCGTCCACGTTGACAAAGCTGGACGTCGCTGAAGACGATGGGCCCTCGCTTTCGTGTTTGTCTCTCAGTTGGAGAGCATCAGGAAAGATGGAAACGTCCGAGAGATTTGGCAATGCCGAGCTGCCCGAGTTCCCAAGTGAAACCGAGGTGAATCCGGAATGTGCGGAAGCTGCCGAAAGGGATCTGGATCTCGACGCAGACCTGGAGTCTGGCCGAGAACCTGAGCGAGACCTCCATCTCGACTTCAAATCCTCCTGTTCTGTCTCGTACTCTCCTTCCAGCTTGGCCAGACTATGTCTGTCGAGTCTTGGAAAGACCTTTGGCCCGAGATCGTTGATGACTTCAGTGATTTCTGCAGACAGCCGATCGCGCTCCTTGTTGAGCTGCACCAGATCGGTAGAGCTCGGAGACAGGTACACAAAGAGGGGCTTGATCGATTTGAAGATGTCCACGCCAACCTCACCCATCCGGAACGCGGCGTAGGTGGTGCAGACCAAAAGCGACCAACAGGCTGGGAACAACACCAGTCTGGACTCCAGGAAGCTCAGGTTGGAGGGAACCAGCTTGTACTTGAGGACGATATAGGTGCCGGACACTGAGTAAAAGAAGTAAAGGGTCGGGGCTACCACCAGAGCGATCAACACTTTCCAGGATCCAAGAACGTCGTTCCCCTTGATTTTCACCGTGGAGTGTGCCACGGCCTCTTTCTGCTTCTTTTGGGAGATGATCTCGCATACAATGAAAACAGGTGCAAAAAGAACAGTTCCTGGCAGACTGAGAACCACTAAGCAACACAGCTTGACGAGTCTGGTCAAGAGCAAAAAGACAGTGTTGACATGGTGCTTGGCCAGCGTTTCCAGCTGATAATCTTTGATTCCCAGGTACTTCAGTCTCCTGTTGTAGCTCATGACCGAGTCCTTCAGGTGCTGGATTTTCGGGTCGTCCTTGTACTTGCTGTAGCCAATCAGTAGATTCCTGTTCAGTTCAACAACCAGCGGCAGAGGGAGGGGCTTTCTAGGGTATGCGTACAGTCTGCGAGCAGCCTGGATCACCTGAAGGGTCTCGTAATCGGGACTTTGAACAGTGACGGCCTTGAGCGACTCTGTGATCTGCTCCATCAGCTTGTCGACCGCCTTCCTGGAGTTCTGCTTGTAGGCAGCCACGTCCTTCTGGGAGACAGTGATCGGAGGTCCGAACTCAAGAACTGCTCTGGATCTGAACTTGTGCGCGTGGAAGTAGTTCATCCCGCAGGGAACAATCTGCACCTCCACGTCCTCATACTCTGCGACAGTTCCCAGCGCCATGATGCCGACTCCCGGCTTGAGGGGCAGCAGCTCGGTGCGGTCGTGCGACCCGCCCTCGCTGGCGATGGCCACCAGGTCTCCGCGGTGGAGTCGTTCGAAAACCGTTTTGAAAACCGTTTGGTTGTCGATTTTCGGGGCGGCTTTGTACTTTGTTCCTGTCTTCAGCATCTCGACACCCTTATTTTTCGGGAAGGGCTTCGCCAGTCTGAGTTCTGTGTCGCTGATGATCTCGCCGATCTTCGTGTTACCCGAGTTGTCAGGAAGCCCGATCAGACCCTTCACCTCGCAGTCTTGCGTGAACTTTGTTCCGGTCCCCACCAGGGTCAAATCGTCTCCCGAGTCGTAATCTTTGTATCGAACGGTTCCTGTCTTCTCTGCCAGAATGTCCTGGGACCTCTCAACGGGGATCGCTCCGCTCCATCTGCTGAACAGACCGATCAGTCTTCTTTTGAACGAAACGGCAGCCTCGATGAAGTGGGTTCTGCGCCCGGTGATTTTGTTGATAGTCAACGAGGTCAGCGCCCCGTCCAGAAACTGGTTGGCGTGAGGGGCGAAGACGACCAGGGTGGCGCCCGAAGTGGGGATGTTGTAGGAGCCCCGCGTGGAAACCTCACGGAAGAATATGTCCACTATGATTTTGACAAACCAAATGAACAGCTCGTATGAGATATTGCTGCTGACGGTCATTGCGGTGTGGTCAGATTGCCATGATCTGTTGCGGGCAAGAGGGAGACACACCAGAGAGGAGGCTATAAAACACGGACTCGACGGCGCTTTATAATGCGGAAATGGCGGTCTGATGTTCAATCAGGTTCCAAGGACGCTTTGACGGCAAAAAACGTCTTTTTTGCTAACCTTGAACGCTGTTTATTATCTCCTTTGTCCTCTTATCTTCGCTGCGTCCTTTGTTCTTCTACTGTTTTCTGCGGAGAAAAAAAACTCAATAATTAATCAAGTCCAATTCGGGAAAGGGAAAATTGGCAGCGAATAAAAAAAAGTGCCAATCTTCAATTAAAGGCTACGACCGGGCAAAAACCTCAAACAGCCTGTGTCATACAGTAGAAAACAACAAAAAGGCCACAGTATCTCAACTGACCAGGACAGTGTGCTGATCTAGAACAGCAGCTTTTAAGCATCTTGGTACATTTTACAGGTGTTTCCGTACAACATATCCGGGTGGCGCTTTGACTCGCGGAGAGTACTGGGAACAGGGCTATTGGGCACGCAACGGGTCAATACAGGACCGAGATGCGTCTTATATCGCGCACAGGGGTTTTCCGGAGATGGGGTCTTCTCTGGGTGACGGTATGGGCCGTGATGGCACTATTTGTCCTCGGAACGAAGGCCCGCGAGGTTAGCACGGTAGATCTAGGAGCCAGCTTGGAGTCCGAGGACAAGTTCGATCGCGACGTTTTGTTTGGAAAACAGCCGGCAGGCGTCTACACGGACAGCTCCGGACTTTCTCTGGTGGATTTCAAGGTGACCAACCTGCTGCTGGCGTCGGACGTGGAGGGTAACCTCCACGCCCTGAACAGGAACACCGGGGAGCTGGTGTGGACTCTTCTGGGAAACGGACCCTTGGTCTCGATAACATCAGACGATGTGCGAAATCCTTTAGCGACCACGGAAACAGCAACAGCGACGCCGGCGGACAACAAAGAGTCGAGTTTCGCTACTGGACTGGTTCAAAAAGAGACGATGGCGGAGCCGTCAGAAGACGAAAGACACAGAAAGGACACCAGGATGTACACCCGAATGGCGTGGATGATTGAGCCGTTTGAGGAGGGTTCGATTTACTATTTCACGCAAGAAGAGGGCCTTCAAAAGCTCCCGACATCGATCAAACAGCTGATTCTGAAGTCGCCGTTTTCGATAGGAGACGAGTTCGTCTACACGGGAATCAAGCGGTCGGGAATCATCAGAGTTGACGCGAAAACAGGAGAATTGGTGGACTCGTTTGGAGTTTCCGATTCGATGACCAAAAATCCCCTACAAGAACCAGACTTGCAGCAGGAGGTGATGATGTGCTCAGACAACTCTAGCTCGGAACCCGGCTACGAAGACAAGTCCGAGACCGAGTCTGACCCGATTATTCTCCTGGGAAAAACAACCTACGAACTCACAATCCACTCCAAAAACAGCACCTCCTGGAATATCACATACACGTCATGGGGCCCAAACAACATCCATTCTGGTCTTGCTGACGAGAACAGCCAATCGATGGATGACCTGTACATACAGCCGTTCCATGACAACTCTTTGTTGGCTTTGGACGCCGACACCAAATCTGTCAAGTGGGTCTCAAGTCTGCCGTTCGTGACGGTGAACGTTTTTGACGTGTTTTTGGAAGACCAGAATCCCAACAAAACCAACTTTATAGTTCTACCACATCCATTGAACAGCGGGGGGTTGAAAGCAGGACCAGTGACTGCGTCTCCGCGAAAGTCCGAATCCACATTTATAGACAGAACCAAGGAAGGGTCTTGGTTTGCCATGAGCGAGGCTAACTACCCTTCTTTGGTCAAATCGGCCCCGCTGGCGAAGTACATCTCAAGCGAAAGATGGAGAGCCCCTCCGATCTTCAGCAACCCTGATTTACTGGGAATAGCAATCAGCGGAGTTCACGATAACTCTTTGAACTTCCAGCACGAGGCCAGCGATCATCTGAAGGTGTACGATCCATTGCAGCTTCCGTCGTCGTTACCAACCAGTATGCTAGACGATCCCAGGAACAGAAACAAGATCAGAAGCAAGAACAACAAGCTGATCAGACCGGGTTTGCCAGAACGAAGCGACAACGGTTTTCTTTCCATTGATCCTCCCTCTCACGTGGATTTCTCAACTTTGTCCACTGCAGGCTCCAAACCAACACCGTTCACCAAGCTTGTTTACCGAGCCTTTGAGAACGTTGTAGTGACGCTGTTGGGTTTAGGAGCACTGGTTATTCTGTCGCGGGTGGGTATCTTACCTCCCTTGACACAGGTTTTGAGTCGGTTTGGCTTGTTCAAAAGAACTCAGAGCGCTGTTGAGCTGGTGGACATGCTGCTGAAGGACGACGTCGCCGAGCTAGAGAAGAGCTTCGATCTAATCAAGAAGGAGAGATTCGGAGACGACTACCAGAAAAAGGCTAGTGAGGGGTCAGTGTATGACGGCGAGATCACAGCAATCATGGTGAGCTCGTTGAGCGAAAACGATAACAACGGTGAGGCTGGGAAGAACGAGGACCTTTTGCATAATTCAGAGCGCCAGCAAAAGAAAATCACCATCAATGAGACTCCTGTCGTGATCGATAAGGGGGAGTCTTCCTCCTCCTCGTCTTACGCTTCGACTCGAACTTCTATTGACGAAATTGAAGCTGAGGAACAACCACAGCAGCAGCAGCAGCAGCAGCAACAGCCCAAGAAGCGTAAGCGTGGTTCCAGAGGAGGAAAGAAGAACAAGAAGAAAGACGCGAATCCGAGCTTTGAGGAAATCACCGACATCGTCTCCAACAGGAACTCTACTTCGTCTATCTCAACGTTTGTTCCACCATCGATCACTACGACCACTACGATGAAAAACAACATGACCATTTCGGAAGAAATTCTTGGTTATGGATCCCACGGAACAGTGGTTTTCAAGGGATCGTTCGAAAGCAGGCCCGTTGCTGTCAAGAGAATGCTGATTGATTTCTACGACATCGCGTCCCACGAAATCAATCTTCTGCAGGAAAGCGACGACCATCCGAACGTTGTTCGCTACTTCTGCTCGCAGCAAAGTGACCGGTTCCTGTACATTGCGCTGGAGCTTTGTGGAGCCTCGTTGGAGGACGTGATTGAGTGCAAGAATGAAAACTCTGCTCTCCTACTGAGCAAAATGGACCCGGTTCAAGTTCTGTGTCAGATAGCCAACGGACTCAACCATTTACATTCGTTGAAGATCGTCCACAGAGATATAAAGCCTCAAAACATTCTGGTTGTTCCTCCAAAGAGGATGAAGGGCAAGGAGGTAAGCGAGTCCCCGATCAGATTGCTCATCTCCGACTTTGGATTGTGCAAAAAGCTGGAAAACGACCAGTCTTCGTTCCGTGCCACTACTGCCCAGGCTGCTGGCACTGCGGGTTGGAGAGCTCCTGAGCTGCTCATTGATGATCTCAGTGAGACCGCAACAGGGGAATCATCGATATGTGTTTCTGCATCTACTTCCACGTCCGCTTCCGGCAATACTACCGCCACGGTCCCGCTAGCTCTGGACAATAGACGACTGACCCGGTCCATCGATATCTTTTCAACCGGATGTGTTTTCTACTATGTTTTGACTGGTGGGTCGCATCCTTTTGGAGACAGGTACTTGAGGGAGGGTAACATCATCAAGGAGAACTACAACCTGGATCTTTTGGACACTCACGAGGACCGGCACGAAGCTCGGGACTTGATTGAGTCTATGATCAGAAAGGACCCGGGTGCCCGGCCGGACATGAGCCAGATTTTGAAACACCCGTACTTCTGGACCATTGAGAAAAAGCTGGAGTTTTTGCTGCGTGTCTCCGACCGGTTTGAGATCGAGCGCCGGGACCCTCCTTCTGATCTGTTGTTGAAACTGGAGGAGGTTGCCGTGAACGTGGTGGGTTCAGACGGATGGTTCAAGAAGTTCAATTCAACGTTCACGGAGAACTTGGGCAAATACAGGAAGTACAATGCTTTCAAGCTGATGGATCTGCTGCGTGCCTTGCGGAACAAATACCACCATTACCAAGACCTGCCAGAGAGTCTTGCCAAGCATATGAGTCCGCTTCCAGAAGGTTTTTACTGGTACTTTGCAAGCCGATTTCCTAACATTTTGATGGAAATCTACAGAATGGTGAAGATGAACCTGAGGGAGGACGAGTCGTTCAAGGCTTTCTTTTGAGTCGGTCTTGTATGCATATATAGGAATGAATTAATGTTCTCCAGATTTCGGAAATGTTGCATGTAGCCGGTGTACGGGTGCGCAACCGAGAGGCAAATCCTTTTTTTCCCACCGTATAAAAGGAGCGAAAAGCCCTTTTTTGATTGAATCAAGTTTGTCTGGAAGGGGGGCGATTTAGGCAGCAAGATTGATAAGTCGGTAACGTTCAAAGTTGCTCTTCTGGTTGAAATCGTTTATTTTTTCGAGAAATTTACCAATTGAGGTGTTCTGAAAACTTCTGAGCAGAATCGCGTTGCAGCATCACTAGTATACTGCGGGATCAATAGGTTTTATTTAGCCGGGCTAATTCAATTGCGGGGTTCATTCTAATTTGTTGACAGGCACATCTGGGCGTGCTTGACAGGCTGGGAACGATTGAAACATGGCATTGGGCGATAATCCAACGAAGGAGGAGGTCAGAGTTGCTGAGGACCGCGACCACGAGAAATATTGGAGAAGATGGGGTACATATATGTCACAGCGGTCATGGGGGGTTCCAAGAGAAGACTACACTGGAGACGGAGACGCGTGGCAGTTTGATTTCGAAACCTCAAGATCACGTGCTTACAGATGGACAGAAGACGGAATTGCAGGTATCTGTGATAATCACCAATATTTGTGCATGAGCTTGGCATTCTGGAACGAGAATGATGACATCTTGAAGGAGAAGCTCTTTGGACTTCCAGGCGGGGCAACTCCGAAAAGTGGAAATCACGGAGAGGACGTCAAAGAGATGTATTATTACCTCGACAACACGCCATCGCATTCCTACTGCAAGTTTCTTTACAAATACCCGATTGGAAAGTTCCCGTACGAGCAATTGTATGAGGAGAACTCAAAGCGGTCGAAACAGGAGCCTGAGTTTGAGATCACAGACACAGACGCGTTCAAAGACAACAATTATTTCGATATCTTTTTCGAAATGGCCAAAGACGAAGACGATCCTGAAGAGCTGAACTTCAGAGTCACCGCGTACAACAGATCCCAGGCTGCGGCTCCGTTGCACATCATGCCGCAGGTGTTTTTTAGAAATACTTGGGCATGGGGAGCGGAGGACAAGGAAGAAGAGAAACCGCAACTTTCTAAGGAGTTTGACGATTCCAACTACTCGATCAAAGTGGATCATTTCAAACTTGGCGACAGAAGGTTGGTTATTGCCCCTGCTCCGGGTTTGACCGACGAGTCGGACGACGTCGAACCCAAGCTTTTGTTTTGCGACAACGAGACCAATTTCAAACGTCTGTACCAAGTGAAAAACAAAACTCCGTACACCAAAGACGGCTTTCATGACTACATTGTTGATGAAGTGGAGGATGCTGTCAACCCAGAGAACAAGGGAACAAAAGCCTGCGCTTGGTTCGTCTTTGACGAAAATGGAGGAGTTCCCCCTGGAGATTTTGTCACGATCCGTTACAAGCTGTCCAAGAAACCAGAAATTGAGATCGAGGAAGAGGAGTTTGACCGCGTTTTCGACGACAGAGTGGCAGACGCAGACGAATTCTACTGGAACGTCTCGCCGCTTCCTTTGCCCCAGGAGCTACGTAATGTCCAGAGACAGGCTTTCAGCGGCCTTCTGTGGTCAAAACAATTTTATCATTTCATTCATGAGTTTTGGTATAGGGGTGATCCAAACTCTGATTTACCCCCAACGATTGGCAGAGCCAATGGAAGAAACAGAGAATGGAAAAATCTTTACAACGAAGATATCCTTTCGATGCCAGAGGATTTTGAGTATCCGTTTTACTGTTCCTGGGACACCGCTTTCCATACTATCCCTTTTGCCATGATTGACCCTGATTTCGCAAAGAAGCAGCTGGATCTTTTGACGAGAGAGTGGTACATGTCTCCCCAGGGACAAATCCCGGCTTATGAGTGGAACTTCTCGGACACTAACCCTCCAGTTCAAGCTTGGGCGGCATATAGAGTTTACAAAATTGAGAAGAAGATGTACAAAAGACAGGATCGGTCATTTTTAGAAAGGGTTTTCCAAAAATTCATGATCAATTTCACCTGGTGGGTTAACAGGAAAGATCCAGATGGAAACGGGATTTTTGAGGGTGGTTTCTTGGGCTTGGACAACATCAGTTTGTTCAACAGATCAGAGCCTCCGGCAAACGTGGAGTTATTCCAATCCGACTCTTCGGGCTGGTTGGCGTGGTATTCGTTAGTCATGATGAATATTGCTTTGGAACTGGCGAAGGAGAATTCTGTCTACGAGGATATTGCCTCAAAGTTCTTTGAACATTATTTGCTGATCGCCGACGCAATGTCTTACCTGTCTCCTTCTGACGGAGCCAATGATAAAGACATAGATGAACCCACTCAAGATTCCCTCTGGGACGAGGAAGACCAATTCTTCTATGACAAAATTCACTGGGGAGGTAACAACACTTCGGCTATGAAAGTGCGCTCTCTTGTTGGTTTGATTCCGTTGTTTGCTACGTCCACTTTGGAACCGGAACTACTCAACAGATTCCCTAACTTTAAGAAAAGGCTCGATTGGCTGGTGGAGAACAAAAAACACATAGTCGAGCGCAATGTTGCATCGATGCAGGTGAAAGGCTCTGGGGACCGGTTACTACTGGCTTTGGTGAACAAAGAAAGACTGATTGCAATTCTGGAGAAGGTTTTTGATGAAACCGAATTTTTGTCTGACTACGGTATTCGTTCCCTTTCCAAGTTTCATGAGGATCATCCGTTCTCAATGAACATCAACGGCGAAGACTACACGATCAATTATCTTCCTGGAGAGTCTGATTCTGGACTCTTTGGTGGTAATTCGAACTGGAGAGGACCAATCTGGTTCCCGATCAACTTTTTGTTGATTGAGTCTCTGCTCAGATTCTACTTATACTATGGATCCGACCTTAAGATCGAGGTTCCTAAAGGAAGTGGTAACTATCTGAATTTGGCTCAAGCTGCCGAGGAAATCCAGCAAAGATTGGTCCAGTTGTTCATTCCCAACGAGAAGGGAATGCGTCCCTACCACGGTCCCACCGAAAACTCCATGTTTGACGACGATCATTTCAGAGACCTAGTGAATTTCTATGAATACTTTGATGGAGACACTGGTCGTGGGTTGGGAGCCAAATGGCAGTGTGGATGGACCAGTTTGGTGGCAAGGTTCATCCAAGACGTGGGAGTGTCCTGCAGGTCTCCTCACAAGCCGAGAAGAAGACGGTCGTACTATGACGAGGAGGAGATCAAAAACTACACCCCTCGGCCGGCTCCGTTCCCGCTTTTGGTGAGACGTAGGTCTGGAAAGTCGTTATTGAATCTTGCGGCACACAAATTGGATATTGAAGATTACGAGAAAGACTCGGTGAAAATCCCAGGGTTGAGCAGGCGTGCTTCGGTCAAGACAATTGACTCGGAGGGCCACCAGAATGAAGACTTTATCAGACAGGTGAGAGATGCCATGGCCAATTACAAGGTGTCTGACGAAGTGCAGGTTTCCAGCGACGAGTTTGAAACCAAAAAGTGAGAGCCAAGTCCAGTACTTTCGCTTGCCCGTTGCTATATTTATTTATCTGACTTTAGATTGGTTATTAGAGAATTCGTACATACTCACGAGCGAAATGTCGGTGGAAAAAGCGTTTCCCTTTTCATGAGCTTTTCAGCTAAACTTGCTGATAAGAACGAGGAAAATCAACATTATCAAAACGGCAATGATTCCGTACGTAATCATCTTGTTTGTGGCCAGTCTCCGAGTCATCGACTTGAGCGTGGAAAGCGATCTGTCCACGTAAGTGTCGGCCTCCGTCAGAGTTTCCCTCGCGTTGAGGATCTGCTCTCGCTGCGATCTCAGGTTGTCCAGGATGGACGTGCCGACGTTTTCCGTATCAAGGGCGGTCCTTGTGGCGTCGTTCAGTCTCTGGGTGGACCTGTCAAGCGAAGAGTTGGAATTGAGTAGCTTTTGTCTCTGGTTGTAGTCGTCTTGGCTCGAGACTCCCAGAAGCCGGGCGCGGTCGTTGTCGTCCATAAGCGATTTGAGATCTCCCTTCAATCTCTCAAGATCCTGTTTGTACGTCCTCGTTTTGGCGTTGTACGAAGACCTCTGGTGCGTGGCAATCTGCTGGATCTCCAAGGTCATCGAGTCCACCAGGTCGTAGCCTTCATCAATCACCTTCTCGGCCTGTCTCATCAGGTCGACTCGGGTGCTTTGGTCAGCCAGTCCATAGATTTGGGCTATTTTCTGTTGTGCTTCCGAGTAGGCCAGTTTGTAGTCGGCTTCGTAGTTGTCAAAAAGGTCCGACATATCGTGCTGAGGTTGGTTCAAGTAAGGACTGGATGAGCCCTCCCGAGGGTAAGACCGGGAGCCGCAGTTTGTTTTCAGCCTCCAAAATTTGGGGAAGCCAGAAAATTGTAAAATTACATCCTTGCACCAGTGTTTTTATCGACGCGTCTACGGGCTTTCTCCGGTTGCGGAGCCCTGGGCGAGCGCCGGCCAATTATTTTCCCCTCCAAAGTAAGCAGGAGCAGATCGACCGCAGAAGACAAAAAACCAAAAAGATTCAAAAAAATTCATTTCTTCTCTTTCAGTCCATACGCCGGAGCGGGCTCGGGTTTGGAACAAAACTGTCCGCGTTTATCGATTTCTCGAGTTGTTTGCACTGTTTTCCGCTACCAGGAACCCCACTGAACCATGTTGAGACTGATTTGCTCCACGAAAAGCCTGGGTCTCGCCGCGTCGGGCTCGCTCAAGATGGCCGCAGCCAGAGCTGGACCCCGGGCTGCGCTGGTGCCACAGCTACGCAGATCGTTCCACAACACCCCCGCGGTTTCGCACGGGCATTTGAAAAAGCCCAACCCCGGTGAGGAGCTGCACATCACATTCATCACGAAAGACGGGGACCAAAAAACGTTTGAGGTTGCTGAAGGAGACTCAATTCTGGACATCGCGCAGGCCAACCACATAGACATGGAGGGAGCGTGCGGAGGCTCGTGCGCGTGTTCGACGTGCCACGTGATAGTGGATCCCGAATACTACGACGAGATCCCCGAACCAGACGACGACGAAAACGACATGCTGGATCTGGCATTCGGACTCACAGAGACGTCTCGGCTAGGGTGTCAGGTGTTTATGACCAAAGAGCTGGACGGAGTAAGAGTGGCCCTGCCGGCCATGACCCGCAACCTCCAGATGGGAGACTTCAAGAATTGATAGACGGAGGGTATTTGACAAGCGCAACTCGCAGTTCTGCACATGAATGACTGTACATATATGTATATAAACCCGGCATAATCGATATAATTGCGCCTATCGTTGATGAGTCGTGTTGAATCGTTAATTTGTTCCGTGGCTGTTGGCTGGGCCAGCTGGGCCAGCTGATTGTTCGCTATTGGTTCGGTAATAAACGTCTCTACGAGTCGTTTCTGTACTTTGTCACCTCCACGGGCAGAAACAAGGTGATTCCGCTGGTGGAATGCTTCTTCAAAGACAGCTTGAAGTTGAGGTAGTAGAACTTGGTGAAGTTGCAACTGGAGAAATTAGGCAGCAGCGTTAGCCGTTTGACCAAGGACGAGTCCCAGTTCAGTTTCACCTTCACGCTGGCCTTGTAATGAATTTTGTTGTCCTTTTCCTGAACGAGGGTCCATTTGGGCTGCGTCCTGAGGGGAAACTCCTTGAAAACGGGCAGTGTTTTCTGCGTGATCTCGAGATTCGAGAGAGCCATTAAATCATAGTAGAGTTGTTTGTCCACTCCCTTGTTGGTCTCCCGGGACAGATCGCGTAGCTCCTTCAGGTACCCGGAAAACTGCTGCTTAATATTCAGCGTCAGGTGGGACGGGGTCTCCTTCTTATGCAAGAACATCTCTGGCTCCAACACCACCGGAATCGGGTATCTGGAGGACAACAGCACAGACTTCAAGGAGGGCTTGATATAGGCGATTTCAGGTGGCTTCGTCGAGCCTGCGAGCCCGGACGGAGTGTAGTCGAGCGTGATATCAACCTCGTGCAAATACGGCGACTGCACATCCCAAACGACTGCGTCCAGATCGGATCTCATCGAGCCCAAACTAGAAACAGAACTAACCGGAACCAGTTCCGAGTTCGAGCCCTGTATTGTCTGGCTGGTCTGATTCGTCAGGTTGTTCGACATCGCCAGGGAAAGAGAGCTCATCACGGGCGAAAGCGGTAACGCGCCCATACTGGCTGGCGATTGCGCTCCCCGTAGCTGCTGTTCTGCTTTCGACGACAGCTTTCGCAGCCCGTCGGGCATGTGGTAGCTCAGCTTGGAGTCCTTGTCTATAGTAGCTGCGAATTCCAGAATTCCAGCTTCGTCGACCGCCTTGCTGCTTGCAAACGTGAAAATTGTCTTTTTCTGTTTCAGCGGAATCAAAACGGTTTCAGACCTGTGAGAGCTCGGATTCTCCGGCCGAAGAGAGCTCACAGTGTTGAGTCGCAGCTGCGATTGCTTCTTCCCGTCCCCGTGATGCACCGAGTAACTCGAATAATCAATGCAATCTGCGGTCAAGTCGTCGAGTTGGTCCCCGTCAGAGACCCCAACGTCTACCAGTTGTTTCCGACGTCTGAGCTTGTCGATCGAAGCTTGAGCCAATCTCGACACCTTCGCCAGCTGGTCCGCCGTGCACGGTCTCTTCATAACTGGACGAGCCTCGTCTGTTTTCACGCCCGTGCTGTTGGCCATGTCGTAATTGGGCAGCTGGGCCTCTTCGTCCGGTATGAATCTGAGGAAATGCTGGACGTCCTTGATCATGATGAACTTGTAATCGTTCGAGGTGTCGTTCTTGTAGAAATTCTTGTACACCTCGTTGTTTTTGCCAATCAGCCGCACGTTCACGGAGTACGAGACAGATTGTCCCTTGTCACTCTGGTCGTCCAGCAGAACAGGAGAGCCATAATCCTGCAGTCGTCCGTAGCCAAGCAGGTCGTTGATGGCGATCGTAGCTCCCCTTCCGTTGAAACACTCTCTGTCAAAGCCCAGAGACGGGGGGAGCCTCTCAATGTGCTCGATCATCTCGTGGTCGCAGGAGCTCTCCAGCAGACTCTCGGGTAGCTTGAAATAGAAGAACTTCTTGTGTTTTGCTCCGGGCTCAATGACCCTAGATTCGGAGAACCCGTAGACAGATCCGTCATTGTGGTCGTACGTAACGTGTTGCGGGGTCTTGACGTACGTGGTTGGTATGTATCCCTCGTGGTAACATGCCCCAAAGTCGAACATTTTGAGAAACGTTCGCCGGATCGACTGGTTGGAGAACGGGGTCGGAAGAGTCACATATCCTTCCAGGGAGACCAAGAATAGCTCGAACGGGATGCTGATGCTCGATCTGTTCTCCACCAATATATACCCACACACAGAGTCTCCGGGATGGAACTCTCTTAGCGAGGTCTCTTTTTCCACCGCCTTGTTCATCTCCGGTGAGCTCTTGGTCAGGGTGACCGTGATTCGCAAGGGTGAATTGATCTTCTGGATCCTGTCCAAATTATTCAAAATGAGATTTTCTTTGTCATGGGCAAAAGGATTTGAGTTCCCGTCCTGCGGGGCGTTTCCGTGGGTGCGGGTTTGCTGCTGACCGGCCGGGGGCACCGCCTCTCGAATGGCAGTCTGGTAATCGGGAAGCTCTGAGTGGTCTTTGGAGTACTCGTCCAGTTGCGTCAGCGTTCTGTTCAACAACTCGTTGTGTGTATCAAAGGTGGGAAGAATGTCACCGAGGATCACCGGATTGTCATCATCAGGTTTGCTGGCAAAGTAGTTATCTCGTTGATCTCCCTGAGGCGAAAACGGGGTAGGAGGCAAATAATTGCAACACTGTTCACAATTGCATTCGCCCTCCTCGGCCAAAGTGGCCGAGATTCCTCTGTTCACGAATTCTCCAGGCATAAACGGGTAGCAGTGAGGGTAGAGCAAAAGAAGCAAAGGTAAACAAAAACGAAATAGAGTGCTGAACCAAAGAGGTTTAAATTTGATGCAGTCGGAAAAAAACGTTCTTGGCGTAAAACGGGTTTCTCGACGCATATAGTCTGGGTCGATCGACGCAATTACCACAAAACGATCCGATCACCGGAGGGCAACTTGGTGGGAACCCCCAACGGATTGCCCCCACCATGCATCGCTGTGAGAATATTCCGCTGGATTCCATTCACACAAATCCAACAGTGGTGATCAACTTCTGGTGGCTTTGTGTGGATCGAATTTAAGTCTCTTTCCGGTGTGACGCGTTACTTATAATAAAAATGATCCCCTTTTTTCTCTAACTCTTTCAATTTTTGCGCTCACGGAACTCAGAGCATTAATACCATGGGAAAAGCCAAAAAACACTCCCCAAGCAAGTTCGTCATCTCCAACTCCAAGTTCACTTTGGTTCAGAACTTTGGCTGTTCGGGAGTTCGCACTTTCGGTGAAGGGTCAGCGTATCCGTTACAAGAGACGGCTGAGCCAAACGACCTTCCGAATGCAGATGACGTTTCCTGGTGCTTCCAAAAGGAATCCACTACTCAATCGGAAGAAGTCGTACTCGCCAAACCAGTTTTTGTCACCGAAGACCCAGAACCTCCGAGGTTGAAATCCCACCGGGGGGAGTCAGAGGGACACCGGTTGGCGGAACTTCCGCGGTGCGGAACCGAAAAATCCCGTTTTGAAGGATCTCTCTACAGGATGTCGCATGTCAAACTACAAGAGCTAAGAAACTCAGAAAAAGAATCCCGGCAGACCCTTTCCTCCAAAATGCAAAAACAAGTCAAAAGCCCCTTCTTTTTTTACAATGACAACTGGCTCGAGGCTTTGAAAAGCGAGAACAAAGTGAAACTGGTCCACATTCGCTATCGAAGCGACGTTGAACTGGAGAGAACCTCAAACCACAAGAGTCTGGTTTACGACAATGAGGCCCCTTCCGACAATCCGTACGCTGCCATCACGTTTGCAAAGTGCAACCTCTGTGAGTACACCCTACCGTACTTGGGCAGAGACCGAAGAAAAAAGAACGACAGCAACGTCCGAAGACACACTATGAAGCATGGAGGAGAGTAGTGCGGAAAAACAGTGTTGTTTGGGTTAGTTATGTGAGTTTCACTAATTTAGTTGCTTGGGTATATAAACTTCCATCCCTCTTCAGGAATTGAGAATAATGAGTGTCCGCCAGTTAATATCGAAAATCGGTCTTCTTGAAGAAGCCGAGGTAATTTCACCCACAAGTGTTGTTTAGACCACTCTTTGTCCCAAGAAAACATCCCTCTTTCAGCTCTGGCCCTACAACAAAACGCCTGCTGTTTCGCGACAATCTCTCTGTGGTTCCGCCAATTTGAGCTCATTATCATTACGTAAGCAGGAAATTTTCAAAAAGTCTTGATTAGAAAAGGGAGATCAACAAGTTGAGCCTTCTTTTGTTCCCGGGCTCTTCTTCATCAATTACTCGATTTTGCGCCTGAAAAGTTGCAGACAGTCCACAGTATGGCGGTGCAGCTCAAATGGCCTTGGCTGGGGGTGGCTGTGAGTGTCTTCGCCCGAAACTACCGTGTTAATCGTACTAACTATGTCGACAGATTCCAGCAGCGATAATTGCAACCATCGGCTACTTGACCCATTTTTTGATGATCAGAGACGGTATTTCGCTGCGAAAACAAATAATCCATCAAGCTCTGCTTATGATTGTCTGGCTGTCGTACTATTTGGCGGTCAAAACCGAGCCGGGATCGCCCCCAGATGACTTCAAAATAGACAAGACCGAGAAACCTCAAAAGATGTGGTACAAATATTGCTGCAAATGCAAGAAGTACAAGCCACAAAGAACCCACCATTGTAAGACGTGTCGCAAATGCGTTTTGAAAATGGACCACCACTGTCCGTGGACGATGAACTGCGTTGGGTATGAAAACACCCCTCATTTCATGAGGTTTCTGTTCTGGGTTTTGGTCGGAGTCTGTCACACGTTGCGCTACTTACTCGGAAAGCTATACGGGTACTACGAGGACAGAGGTCTGCCGTACTACTTGATCAGCAAGACGGATATGACCCTCACCATACTCGACACCCTTCTTTCTCTGCTGATAGTACTTACGATTGGTGTACTATTTGTCCGCACAGGGCTGAATCTGGCCGGAAACGAAACAACCATTGAGAGCTGGGAAAGAGAGCGGGTCCAATCGCACTTTTACAGCGAGAAATTTTGGAAAAAGGTCACCAGCAATTACAGAAAGATTCACAAGAAGAGTCTTCCCCCGCTCTCCTCGTGGAAGACCAGTTTCAGAGACCTCTCTGCAGACAGCCACATTCCCCAAAGCTTTTCCTACGACGATCTCGTTTTCCCCTACGACACCTCGTCCTGGTACTCGAATCTCACCAGCTCCTTGGGTCCCCTGCACGGCTGGCTGTGGCCGTGGGGCGGCCCTCGTGGGGACGGACTCACCTTTGAGACGAGTCCCGACGACGACCAGCTCAACCTGCCTTGGCCGCCAGACGGCTCGAACTACGAGCCCAACGAACAGGACTCTCTCCCCGAAGACCCCATTGAGCAAGAAGTCACCGTGAGCAGCTGGTCCAACGACCTGGGCGAGACTTTAGACGACTTTGGTGTCGACCTGGCCACCGAGCCGTACGCTTTGCCCAAGTATGAATGAGTGAACACAGAATAAATTTCAAGAGCTAACGAGCAAAGCAGTCAGTTAAAATCTACATATGAATAAAAAGTATAGGTAAAAAAGAATACAGAACACACCAATATTACATCGGACTGAGACTCAAAGAACGAGAACCAGACAGCACCACCACAAGCGCAGAAACACTTATTCTGTGCCCCTTTCTCTCTCGACGTAGTCCTTGTCAACTGTCTCGTCCTGTTGAATGGTCGAATCCTCATCCACCGTTCTATCTATCTCGTTGTCGGCCTCCTTCTTCACCCCCTCTGTGTCCGCCACGTTCGTCAACGCCGGGGTCAGGAACGACGTCTTTCCGTTAGCAGGGTTTTCCTTCAAGTCCGGCTCGGCAGTTGTGTTGTTGGTGCCGGACACAACGCCGGGCTCCGAAAGCACAGTGTCGGGACCAGTGGTGACAGTTTCTCCCGCAGAGGCAGGCGTGGCCGCCTGAGTAGCCTCGGAAGCCTCGTCCGCACTCTTGGGTTCTTCGACAGGCTCCTTTGCCTTTCTTTCTTTGTCAAAACTCAGATACGCCTCGGGGCCGGCTTCGATCAAAGTTTGCAGCTTCTTGGTGGCCTCCTGGACCTCGGTTTCGTCGAGAAGCTTGGAAATTCCAAACTCGCCCTCCAGCGAGTCCTTCAAGTCCTTCAACTTTACACTCTTGGCCACCTTTTTCCTGTCCTTGTCGTAAACGGAGTTTCTCACAAAGGTGTCGTAGGATTCAGGCTCAAAAACGAGTCTGTACGAGTTCTGGTCAATCTTGACCTTCAGTCTGGAGTCCGCGAATCCCTCGATTTCGTTCTCGTCGTCCTCCTCCTCTTCAACGGTGGACTTCAGGAACGGAAGCAGAATGGCCGCGGGGTCGATGCCCTCCGTTGGATGAGACATTGAGTAGCTCGTCAGGTAGTAGTTCCACTTCTCCTCATCAGTCTTGGAGTCGTCCCCAACGGTCTGGTCCTCCAGAGCCAAAAACATAATCGTAGTGTTGTTGTTCGACTTGTTGAAGGTGATCTTGAACATGTTCTCGTCCACATTCATCAGGTTCCTCACTTGCATTCTGTACATGATCTGGTCTTTCGCAGTCGTCTTGGAGTTGTTGCGGTCCTTCTCCATCAGCAAGAACATCTCGGAACACTTGGAGTCGCTCACAACCGTGTGACAGTGTTTGACGATACCCTGGACAACTTTGTCGATTGTAAACAGCTTGAAAGCCTTGTTTCTGAACCCTTGTCTCAAGGTTTCTTCAAAGTTGTTTTGTTCCAGAGACCCTTCAATCACCTTGACACAGAGCTCCAACGCCTCGTTGTAAGAGTCCTCACCCTTGATGTCGATGCCCATTTCTTCCAATTGATTGTTGATCAGGCCCAAATCCTTGGCAAAAGCGGTCACCTTCCGAGACTTGATCTCTTCGTTCACCTCGGGCGCCATCTTCTTGATCTCGAGCAATCTTTCAAAGATGATGTTCAAGAAGCGGTAGAAAACGTAGATCTGAGTATTGCAGAACAGATTGAACTCAACCCTCTCTTCACCGTAGCTGACAACAGGACGTTCGTTTGTGATCCAGTTGGCTTGGGCCCTCTCAACCTCTTCCGAAACCTCCTCGTTCTGAGGTTGAGGCGCGACAGACGACGACTCGGAAGCAGACTCGTCCTCTGCAGTGTCGTTCTGTCTTCTAGACCTCTTAGCTTTTCTTAACACGTCCTTCAGTAAGTCGTGCTCTCTAGACCTCTTCTTGGTTTGCGACAACGTTGGAATAGGAACAGGCACTTCTTTCTCCTCCGTTTTTTCAGCCTCAACCTCTCTTTCGGCACCAACTCCTCGCTTGGTCAAAGACTCCTCAACTTTTTTCGAGTCCAAGAAGAAGAACTTGATCAAGAAGGACTTCATAAAACCTTCCATCTTGTCCTTGTCGTATTGCGAGTAGTTCTGACTGTTCACCAAAAAGACGTTCACCAGCCTGAGAATATCCATAAACACCTCAAAGTCCTCGTAGTGATAATCGAGCTGAGACGTTGGAACAGGCATCAGTGGATGCAGTTTCTTTTGAACCTGCTCTTGCTTGATGGTGGATATCTCACTGACCAATTGTTTGTTGGTCAACAGCTTTTTGTCAATCTGCTTGAACGTTAGTCCCAAGTGGTCCAACGACTTGTAAAAGGCTTTTTGCTCTAGCTCCCTCCACACCTTGTTCCACTCTCTGTGAGCTCTTCTCCACTCCTCGTCTTTCTGCTTCAGTCTCTTCAAAACAACAGGAACGGCCACCGCTGGATTCTCATGCAGAGCCTCAATCACTTCAAAACCTCTGTCCTTGTCGTATATTTTTCTGATGACCTTTTTGTAGATCGTGACGGAGGTGTGTCCCAAACCTGGAGGGAGCTTAAACTTGGCCTTCTCGTCCGGAGTCATGTTGGCCAGTCTGTTTGCAATGGTCTCCAACGTCTGGATTGTTCTCAAGTTAGCTTCCATGTAGAAGTCGTACTCGTGTCTTTCCTCCTCGATTCTGAAGAAAATGTCTTCGTACTGGTTCTTGCGGTGTGCAATGAATCCTGACTCCTCCGAGGCCCACACGGGATGCCCCGCCCACTCATCGTTCAAAACCTCCCAGCACATCTCGTCTCTACCTGAACAAGGCATGTAGGTTTGAGATTTTGGAAGGAGTCTGTAAGACGGACCGCAGGCTTTGCACATCATGAGATCCACTTGCTGCTTGCTAATGGCAATGTTTTCAATGTGCATTGGCTTCTCCTCCCAGCCAACGAATGATTTGAACCAGTCAAATAAATCGGGAAATCCGCCAATGAAACCTTCGACCTTTTCGACCAAGGTGTCCTTATCAATCACTTCGCTAGAGTACAATCTCAAGAACTTCAGAAACTCATTGTACGTCTGCTTGTTGCCGATTGCCTTCTTCAACTTGTCGAAAAAGCTGATTTCATCAGTCAGATCTGAGTCGGTCGTGTTTGGGTAAACGGGCTCAGGAATTCCAGGAAGCAGAGACGGATTCTCCTCCTTCCGCTTCTTTGGGACCACCGAGGATCGCAGATTTGAAACCGGAGGCTCGTCAAACGGTTGGGACATGGCTTGTTGCTGAACAACCTGTTTGATGGGCGGGCCTTGCGGGACACTTTGCTGGACCTGTGAGAGCTGCTGTTGGCCAGCAGAAGTCTTCTTCTTCTTCTCCTTCGCTGGCAGTTGCGACGCAGAACCCGGCTGGCCAAAAGTAGGCGATTGGAAGTTTCCCACAGGAGGCAGTTGAACGCTGTTGTGGGGTTGCTGAGACTGAGGTTGAGGCTGCCCATGGAGCTGCTGGGCTGGCAATTGCTGTTGCGGTAGTTTGTCGTAGTGGACCTGACCGTAATTGTACTCAGACAGCTGCGGTTGGGAGCCCATTCTGTTTGGCAGTTGTTCTCTCACTGTCGCCGTTGTGTCGGGCATGAACAGCTTGAAATCCTCGAGCAGATCAGGAGCATCTCTGAAAAGAACAGAGATCTCTCTGTACACTTCATCGATCGGCTTGATTCCCTTCTGGTACATCTGCAGGTTCTCCAAAAAGTGCTTGTAGATGTCAGGCTCGTTGGCGTAACGTTGCTTGATCTTGTTGACGTAGTTGATTGCCTGATCGAACTCTGCCGGGGAGCCCTGTTTCATTTCCTGCTGTTGCTGTTGCTGTTGCTGTTGCTGTTGCTGCTGCTGCTGCATCTGCGGTGGCTGGGCTTGCTGGGGCGCCTGGTAGTAAGGGGCCGGTTGGCCGCCATTGCCCATCATTTGGTATTGTGGCGGTTGTTGCTGCTGCTGTTGGCCGAACGCGTACGCCTCAATTTGAGAACCGGTGCGCTGATGCTGCGGCATCGAGCTCTGGTGCTGTTTCTCATACGGGGGCGGCCCCGGGTCCTGCCTGATGGTCTTACCCATGGGGGTAGTCACAATGATGGTGTTTGGGTCTGCCGATGAGCACTCGATCGCAAAGCCTTGGGGCAGAAATGTGTTGAATCCATCGATCAGCTTCGGATGGCCTCGAAACAATGTTGAAACCCGCTCAATTACGCCGGGGGTATCGATGCTAAAGAAAGATGTTAGTAAAGGGACAAGACATCCAATTGGCATTCCACCATTTTTTCTCGCGGCCGGCCAAACTCAGAGGCTCAGTCGGGAGGCGTCGATCGACGCCAAACAAGAAAAAAAGCGGAAAGGCGACGATGGCGACGGCGACGGCGATGACGACGACGACGACGACGACTTCTGTGAAAACCACCACCATGGCAAATTCAACTTACTTCTGACTCTTGAAGTCCTTCATGATGTCCAGGAAATTGTTGTAGACATCGCTCTGGTTCTGGAATTGGATCTTCACTTGATCCAGGTAAGACAAGGCGTCCTTGACGTTGAGCGGTCTGTACGACTGGACGTTGGCGGCCACCTGCTGGACAGCGGCCTGCTGTTGGCGTTGCTGTTGCTGTTGCTGAGCGGAGGTCTGATTTTGTTCCTGCACACGCTGTTGAATTGCACCGGACACCAGAGCCTGGTGTTGTGCGGTGGGAGAAACGAGGGGGTTACCCGGCGGAATACTGATGTTTTCCTGATTTTGTTGGTTCTGTGGGGGGAGACGCACGTTAGTAAGGGAAAGGGAAGGAGGCGGGGGCAGTAGACTTACCTGGTGGATGCTGTCAATGCTCTGAACAGAGTATCTGCCCAAGTTGTTGATGCCAGGCAAGGATGGCAGCGAGTAGAGAGTTTGGCCTGTTGGGGTTAGTAGGTAATTTTTGGGGCATCGATGTGTGTTTTCGCGGGAGACTTACCATTTTCTAGCGAGCTTGGAGGTGGGAGAACGGGGGCTCCTTGCTGGCGGCTTTATGATATGGTATGTTGTTAGTAGGGGTTTCAGGGCTGCCAAACAAACAGTAATACTCACCCATATGGCTGCATGTTGGGGCCGCCGTGGTCCTTGGGGTCCTTGTTCTGCCACGATTCTTGGCCGGACATTGTCGTTTGAGGGCGTTGGCTCAATTCTGCACTAGCGGGGTCTTGTGTCAAACACAGAAAGTGATAGATATACAAAGGATAACCGACGAAGCCAAACACGCTCAGCTCGTACTTTGTCGCAAATCACACTGTTTGTTTCAGTCCTCAACCGTGCGATCACAGCTCTCCAACACTATTGTCTGCACAAAAGTCTGACAACACTGACTTTGTCCCGAAAACAACCACTCCAGTTCACTTAGGAACAAAGACGAAGCTGTGAAAAATACAAAGCTCTTAATCCCAGGAAGGGGGCCTCGGGGTCGTGCGCGGGGGAAAACATCGGGCCGGGTTAGGGGTGCGCACAGCCGTGAAACGAGAATGTGCTGCTATCGCGAACCCCAAGAAAACAGACTACGTCGATCGGCGCACCTAATCAACTCGCGCCGATCGACGCTCGAGCTGTAGTTTTTTTTCTCAGCTCGTGAAATAAACCAACTCGGTTAAAGAATGGACGACGCCAACGAAAGCTACGTTCGGACTCTTTTCTGTACAGCTTTCTCGTCTCCAGCCGCTCAAGTCACCAAAATGAATGCCCCAGATCGTTTTGAGTTGTTTATCCTGCCGGATGGGGTCCCTAAGTAAGTGAAATGGGAAGTTTCCAATGCCCGAACAATTACTAACGATAGTCTCTGTGGACGTTCAGACTCCAGATTACTCCAGACTCCAAGGTCCCCAGTTGTATCCTGATAAAGTTCGAGAGAGAGGACCACACCCTCGGAAACCTGCTGAAACAGGAGCTCATAGACGACCCTCAGGTTCTGTTTGTGGCCTACAAGATTGAGCACCCGTTGTTTGCCAACTTCATCATGAGACTGCAAACCGAGGAGGGCTACAAGCCCCGGGTTGCGCTGAAGAATGCGTGCACCCGACTGATTTCCAAGCTCGGAGTTCTCAACGACAAATTCAAAAGAGAGTGGGAGTTGAAGGCACTGTTGGCCGAGGGAGAGAACGACGACGACATCTAGACACCGTCCGCTCGACACCGCAACACTTCGTCATGTATAATAGATCAGATTCTTGGTTGTAATAGTTTTGTTAGTTGAATATACGATGGGTATACAAAAAGAGCAGTCTGCAAACCCAAACAAGCCAGGGGTCAAAAAGAAACAGGAGCCTGATTAAGAAATGAGCAATCGCTATACGGTAGAAAGGGGACAAAAAGGGAGAAAAATAGGGAATAGGAGGGGATATCATGGGGAGGAAGAACGGGGGACTCGAAGAAGGCGAGGACAGGAAAACAGGAAGGAAACCGGAGGGTTTCCTTCCGATTCTCCTTTCTACATCGACAGCTTGTCCCTCAATGCATGCTTCATGAAATCATACTTGACACTGAAATACTCGTCAACACTCTCGTAGAAGTTGCCGTGGTCTAGAACGAAGTCCAGCGGAAGAGTCTCAATCTCCTTGGACGGGGTGATGTGCGTAATGAATTGGCCCCATCTGGAGAGAATGATCTTGTGGTGGTCTTTGAAGTTGAACTGATAACTTCCGTCGCTCAATTCAAACATGATGTAGTTCTCGTCGCGAGTGTATCTTCTCAGAAACACATTGTCTGATATGCTTGATTTCTTGTTGCCCGACGACACGTCCGAAAGATGGGCAGTCATGTATCGTTTGAAGAAGTCAACCACTTCGATTTCTCGAGAAAGACTGGCGGGGGTGTCTCCATCTGGATAATGGGCGATCTTCCAGCCTTCTTCAGCACCGCCCGAGTAGATGTGGAAAATGTCGTTGTTTTCGGTCATTTTCAGAACGGTTTGGCCCGAATTGAACAGGACACCGATCGCGCCCGAGGACAGCTGGTAGGAAAAGCCGTGCTTGTTGGAGTAGTCCACCCACTTGCTCACTATTATTGGCTTCTTCATGGTCCTGGTGCTGGGACGGAACGTGCGTGCTTCGATGTCCTTTATGTTGACCAGGGTGGCGGACAGCGCCTCGTTCAGAACGCGAACCATCTTGTTTTCCTGGTGGGCGTTGGCCAGCTCGCTGGTGATCTTGCTCTTGACTGTCTTGACGGAAACAGCAGCGACTTCCTTGTACTTGTTTTTTGTGTTATTAGGCGACAGCGAGTGGGGCAGCAATGTCTTTGGCTGCTCGCTTTCCAGGTCCGTTTTCAGGATCTCAACAGGGTTTTTCTGGCTTTCGTTGATTCCGACTCTCTGCTTGCAATTGGCAAAGTTGATCAGCGACTCCTCTCTGCTGATGAACGAGAGACTTTTTGGGGCCTGTTTCAGCGTTTCTGTCGAGATCTTGGCCGGGAATGGTCCACACTTGAACCATTCGTGCTCCAGAACATCATCTAGCGAAGGTCTCTCCAGCGGATTGGTGGAAAGAAGACTTTTGATCAGCGTTCTCGACTCCTCAGAAACATTCGAGTCCGCCGGAAACTTGTACTCGCTGTTCTTGATTCTATCGTAGATGATCTGAACGTCCTTGGCCTGGAACGGCGGTTTCCCAAACAGAAGGGCGTACATCATGATTCCAACGGCCCAGATGTCAACCTCAAAGCTGTGGCCGGTGTTCTTGCCGCCCAAAACCTCCGGAGCAATGTAGTTAGGAGTTCCGCAAATGGTGTATCTCTTGTTGGTGCTGGAGCTCACCACGGTGGCCAGTCCAAAATCTCCGATCTTGATGTTCATCTCCGGGTCGAAAAAAATGTTTCCCAGCTTCAGGTCCCGGTGCACAACCCGTCTTCTGTGGAGGTATTTGATGGCCCCGATGATTTGCACCATGAAGTAGCGAACTTCCGGCTCGCTCAACAGCTTTCTAGCCTTCAAGAGTTCCATCAGTGACTGATTAGGGCAAATTTCCAGCAAAATGTACACATTCACGTCGTCTTCGAAACAGTCCACAAACTGGACAATGTTAGGGTGAGACATGCTCTTGTGTATTTTGATCTCGCTCAGCAGCTTTGTTTTGGTTTTTTCGTTCTTGATAGACGCCTTGGCCACCGTCTTTGCCGCAAAAATCTTTCCGCTCTCATCCTTCATCTGGAAACACCGCGCAAACCCGCCCTCTCCAAGAAAGAGTCCACGGTGGTACCCTCTTCCGGTCCTGGTGCGAACAACACTGGGCGGAGTCTTGCACAAAGAGCTCAGCTTCTCCTTCTTCTTCTTCCCCCGTGTGTCCGGCTTGGAAACAGAGCCTCGAACAGGCGTCTTGATGATCCCATTGGGAGCGTTCGACTTGGTATTGAGCTGAACATTGTTCAACGCCTGCAGCGCTCTTCCAGAACTCATAATACTCAGCGGGATATCTGTGCCGGATGTTGTCACTTGCGACTGCGTTGCGACTGAGCTGCGACTGGTTGTTCGTTCAGGCTACTTTCTGTCGAATTGGGGTGAAATTGCTGCTTTTTCCCTTTATTTGAAGGAGAATTATTTTGTTCTTGTCGTTTTTGATTTTCCCTTGTTGATCTGCGTTTTGTTTACATATTGACTTTGTTTACGTATTTCCGGAATAGGAACTGCGCACAGCCACAAACACCGCCACCACGGGCGAAAATTCAGAGCAATCACGAGTGGCGGTGCAGCATCTTTGGATTACATAAAGTATTACGTAATCAAAGGAGACGACTGCCCGCTTTTTCTTATCCCCCTTTGCCCTACTTCAAACCCTGCTGGTCAGTTGCTCCCTCTCAAAGTTTCCGTTCTTTTCAGTCCTCGCTATTTACAAATCCCCTACTCGGCCTTCCGCGCAAGGGCCCCCGACTGGGCCAGAAACTCCCTCTTTACGTCGTATCCCCGGAACCTGCACAGATCGTTCAAGACCTCCACGCTACGGCCGCGGATGATCTCCTCGATCTCGCTCTCGTTCTGCCAATGCTGGGCCATGGCGGTCGCCTGCGAGCCCTTGTCGCGAAGGGCCCTCGTCATGTCCTTCACAGCGTACGGATCCACCCGCAAGAGCCGGTTGCGTTCCTCCTCGTCGAGCCGGACCTCGTCCACCTTCACTTCCTTGAGCATTTCCGCGGCCTCGCTGCGACAGAACTCGATCGCACGCACACGCTCGCTCCAATGCGGGAAAATCGTCTGTGAGAGCAGGCCTTGGCACTGCGATTGCGGCGAGTCTGACTTTCGGAAGGGCAAAATCGAGCGTCCCCCGGACTCTTCGTGATGATTCAACAAGCTGTTCAGTCTTGTTCGCAGGTTATCGTCGATGTTGACCCTAGAAAGTTTCAAAAATTCCGCGAGCGATTTTGACGAGCTCAGACAGATCTCCCTGGATAGGGGAGGGAGGTTTGGGATCGCCTTTTCAGGCACGATGTCCAACTCTTGGCCTCTGTTTTGCGACGACATTGATATTGAAGAATCTGGCGGATTAACCTGGGTACTTGGTGATTTTCTCCACATCCGTGACCTGACTCTTGTGACGTTGTGTGTCTTTTGCCCTCGTAGGCGAAAACGTCATTTTTCTAGCAAAAAATAATTTTTTTCGTGAAGAAAAATATAGGCCGGGGGGGCTTTCAAGATATTGCGCCCTCAAATTCTTCCCTAAACAGGACTACAGTCACATGCTGTGAGCCCCGAACAACGACAGAAACTGCCACGCCAATGTCTGAATTTGACGAATTGAGAAGGAGGGGCAACGAAAAGTTCAATAATGGCAATTATGGAGGCGCCTTGATCCATTACACAGAGTGTCTTAGCAAAGAGTTGGACGATCCGAAAGCGTTTGCCGCTGTTCTGTGCAATCGGGCAGCCGCCCTGGTGAAGCTGGAGTCAATGAAGGAGGCGGACTCCGATCTGATCCGGTCGCTGGAGTTGAACCCTGATTACGTGCCGAGCTTGTGCCGGCTCGGGTTCTTGGCTCTGTACGAGGGCAACACCGTTCGGTCGCTCGAGAACTACGTTCGGGCTGTCAGGGTTTGCTCACGGGAGCCTTACCAGCTCGAAAAGTTCCAGAGTCGGCTGAAGGAGTCGATACGACTGGCGGAGGGCCGCGCGAGACAGCAGGGATACTCACAGGAGAACATTGACGACATTGTGACTGACGACATCAAGGTCATTCTTGATAGCTACGGACCGACGACTGCAGCAGCAACGGGCGTGGACAGCTCGTTGCCGACGGTGGCGTCGAGCGCGGGGGAGCCCACAGACACGCAGCGGCGTCCGCGAGCCTTTGCCACCGCCATCAGCGGGACCCCGGCCTCCCTAGCGAACCTGTTCAGAGGACAAAACGGGGTCAGTGCTTCGTTCACATTCGACACCAACGAGGGTAGCGATTTCCTCAGCATGATCAACTCTGCCACGGGCGCGAACCAGCAAACACAGCCCCAGACTCAGACTTCTGACGACGACGCAATGGACGAGGACCCAGAAGACAGCGACCCAACCGTCGCCGACGTCCATCCGCAGACAACAGCCCCGGCAGCTGCTGCGGGTGGTGCGATTCCTGCGAACCAGAACATCAGAGACCATCACAGACAGATCCACGATCGGGTCCAGAATTTCATACAGCAAAGACACACCAACCCTGGCCAACCAACTGACCGCATGGCGTTTGCCAGGAACCTCGCGTCCACCATCAGCTCGCAGTTTCTCAACCAGAGCCAGAACCAAAGCCAGCAAAGCCAAGGACAAGGCGCAAACCCAGGTCAACAGAATGCATCTGCGGACAACGCGGGCCCCAACTTCGCTGAACAGATCGCTCGGGGGATTTCTACTTTTATCGGCTCTTCAGCCGCCGGCAGCCCTTCAGTGACAGTCCAGACGTTTGGACCGGGAACATCCGTCAGCACCAACGACGGCAACAGCGCAGACGACCTCCGGCCCGAGTTCTCGCAGGAGGACCTGGATTGAGACACGTGACATTACTACAATTAACCAGCTGTTTCTAATAATGTAACCTTGATTCCTATGGACGATACGTAGAGTGTGTGGATACAGAACAGCAGCTGCTGTTCCGTCGGAGCTGCTCTCACATTTAGATGGAGCCAGATCTCTTCAATTGGACGTAACAAGCGAAGAACGGAATACCGAATCCAAGGGCTGTACACGTGTTAGTAATCGTTCAGAGGGTATCGGAATTGTTGAAAACTTACCAAAGTAGATGAAGTGTGGAACAGCGTATGGGATTCTTCTGTTGTGGACCTTGAATGGCAAGTTGTTGTATGGACCTTCTGGGAAGTGGCCACTAAGTCTCTTAGAAGAGGTGGAGAAGAATCTACCAGCTTGGATCTTTTGTCTTTGCAGGGCTCTGGAGAACATTTTGTGCGATTTTCTAGGCTAAAATTGACTAAGTAGAGCTTGAGATACACAACTTGCGTTGTAGGTGAGTTTATTTGAAAGTATTTAATAGTGAAATATTCCAGAGGTTTTCAGAAGCGGCAGCACAGCCGTGATTACTCACCGGGGACCCGTAGACGATATCGGGCAGGGATTCTACCAGAGTGCCCGTGGTAGCTCTGGGGGAGAGAGATCTCTGGGGGAAAAGTGGCGTGCAAAATTTTTCCCTTGAAAAGGGGGTCACCCGGTCGGTTTAAAATTCCGCGCTGGTGATTGGTCAGCGCCAATGGTACGATAGTTTGCTGCGCCACAAAAAGAGTTTGCGATTGGCAGTACAAATTTTGCCGTGGGCATCATCCGCCAGCGCGGTAGCCCCCCGGGATTCGTGCTCGCTAGCCTCAAGTCGCCCGGTAGGACGTTTCTCGGTACGTGGCTGGTGCTTGGACAAAAATTCAGCTCAAGTGATTTTTAATCTTTGTAACAAACTAACGCAACAGTGTCAGTGAAAGAAACAGCAAACAGACATACAACGTACATATCAGAATGGCTATCGCACCAATCACCGGATTTGTTAAGAGAAGAGTTACCACCGACATCAGCGTTGGCTTTGGTATTGGACTAGTCATGGCCGTTGGCTGGTGGTGGGGATTCCACAAGCCAAGCGTGGCCAAGAGAGAAGCTTACTACACCGAGTTGGCCAAGAAGAAGCAAATCGAGGACGACGCTTGAGTGTCTACCCAGTGGGGGTGTGTGACGCCAATGGACACACGCCAGACATAGACTGGATATACTTGAATACAATAGATGTTTTAGCTTGAGTAGCGATGACTGTGGGAGGCAAGGGGAGGCAAGAGAAGGGGAAAGCCCGAGCGGCTCGTCGGAGCGGAGCAGAGGGCGTCGGGAAGCGGGAGACGTCGAGGAACGCGAGAGTGGCTGCTATTCCTTGTCGATGGACAGAGGAGTGTGAGCGGTCTCTAACCAGCCAGAACCGACTGAAACTGACGCGAATTCCCTTCTAGCCTGCCTCCGTTTGTCCCCGCCCGTTGGTCTTGTAGGTATTCCCGACCGCCGGCTGGTCTTTCCAGTCCGCAACGTAGCCGTCAAACGTGGCATGCAGTAGCTGTATCACGTGACCAAAGGCACGTGACCTTTTTACAACGAGAAAGTGTTTGTATAAACAAACCAGAGTCAGGAGTCTTTTGTAGCGATTCCGTCTTCCTCTGCTCGTGACCCACTGATAAGACCATGCCGGTTCCCACTTCCGAGCGCAAGAACGTTCTTTTTGACACGTCGGCGGTGCCTGCTGGCTCTTTGGACGAGCTGGCCTCGATCTTCAAGCGGATTTCCGGTGCTGATGGTTTCCCTCTGGGGGAGCATTCGGAGGGCAACGGACACCTTTTGATCCTACAGAGGAGCCTGAGTCCCGTCATTGACTCGCTGGCGAGCTTCACGAGTCTCCGCAAACGCACGTCCATATCGAAGGTGATCTGGATAGACGAGACAGACACTTTGAAGTACGATTACGACTACTTTCTCCAGTCGTTCAGGAGTCTTGTTTTCCTCTGCGACGGCGACTTTAAGATCCAGGAGACGGTTGGCGACATCGTCAAGCGGAAGATTCTGCCCTTTGTGCGCAATCACGACATATCGCTGGTTGTGGCCGGGTCTTTTGTCAGGACGGACGAGCTGATGCTGGAGAACCTGGGCCTGAGAGGGGACGTCAAGCTGTTTCATTGGCGAAGTTTCCGGCCGGTTTTAATCGAGCCGGACCTGGTGAGTTTGAACTTGAAGAATGGCGGGCTGCGAGAGCTATTTAGCGAGCAAACAATCGAGCCGATTGAGCAGCTGGCAGAGGCTCTTTTCACGCTGGTGGTGGAGTCCAACTACAAGATACGGATCACAAACACTTTCCTCAAGGGCGACAATGCGATCCGGCTGTGGTCGATCTACAGAAACAAGTTTGACAAGCATCTGAACTCGGTGGACCCGAAAACCAAGAAGCTGATTGCCGACCAGGACGAAACGCTGTTCCTGGACCAGTACTCTTTCTTCAGCCGGAACGTGGATTTCGTGTGCCTCGACCGAGGAGTCGACCTGGTGAGCTGTCTGCTGACGCAGCTGACGTACACGGGGCTGTGCGACGAGACGCTGGGCACCGAGCTGGGCGTGATGCGGCTTGCGGGCGAGCAGGGAGACTCTGAGTCTGACGCTGATCTCAAGATGAAGCTGGGAGACGAGAACGACACGATCTACCCGTTGATCAAGGACCTGAACTTCTCGATGGTGGGATCGGTTCTGAACGCAAAAGCCAAGACGCTGCAATCCGAGTTCGACAGGAGAAACAACCTGACGGATATCGACGAGATGAAGAAGTTTGTTGGCGAGCTGAACCGTCTGAAAGAGAGCCAGAAGTGGGTCCAGAAACACACGGCTCTCGCGGAGCAGATCCTGCGCAAAGTGAAGGAAACCGGAGACGCCGTCGACTTGGGCGGGCTGAACGACATCGAGATACCCTCGTCCAACTACTTCAACTCCTACATTGAGCTGCAGCAGGAGATACTTAGCGACACGATGGACAATAAACGCAACTGTTCCGCGGTGCTCGAGCTGATGTACAAGTTTGAGCCGCGGATCCACGACGTTTTGAAGCTGCTCGTGCTCACCACGGTCGTCAAGAAGGGGATACGGGAGCACGAGTACGAAACGTTCCAGTCAGAGATCGTCAACATGTACGGGGTGAAACACGTGGCCACGCTGATCAGGCTGCGGGAGCTGAAACTCGTGTATCCGCGGGAGTCTGTGTCCTTTCTCTCGGCCGCCACCTCGACCCAGAACGAGGAGCAGTCGTTCGGTCCGATCCAGCTGATCAGGGACTTCCGGTTCGCATCCAACACCCTGAATCTCATGCCGATTGTCGACCAGCCGGACCTCAGCAACCCGAAGGACGCAGACTTCGGCCTGCCGGGCTACATACCAATCGTGACCCGACTGGTGGAGTTTATCTACGACAGGGAGTTCTACAGCTCGTCGTCGTCGCTGGCGACTCCGGCCACGGGCCCAGGCAGAGCCAAGCAGAGAGCCAAAAAGTACGGCTGGGACAACCTGGACCTGAGCGGATTGAACGGCGAAGTGAAACAGGAGTTTCTCGTTCCCGAGAACAAGAAAAACCTGTTCAATTCGATGATTCCTCCGAAACTGAGCCACCTGAAAAACCGGAGAGACATGGTCATTGTGTCGGTGATCGGAGGACTCACGTACAGCGAAATCTCAACCATCAGATACGTGCTGGCCAAGAACGAGGCCACGAGAGACAAGCAGCTGCTCGTCCTGACCACCGGGATAATCACGGGCAACGACATCATCGAATCTGTCATTGAGCAATGATAAAAATGCAGAGCAAAAAATGTTCAGAAAAGCAGCGAATTTTATCCAATCTCACCCCACAAAAAAAACGCAATCTCAGACCCCAACTATGCAAATATATCAGCCCTTAAGCAAAAAACAGACACCCACACCGGCACCCCACAACAAATTGCAGCGAGCTCGTCGAAACCTGCCAACATGTTCTTCTTCTTCCTGCTAGGCGGTAAGTCACAGATTCTACCCTGCGCCCCAAACCCCTGCTAACAGACGCCCCGATCAGCGTCCAACTACCCCAAGGAACAGAGCAAACACAGGGGAGAACGCGTTTACTGTCCAAGATGCCACAACAACTCTATGGTGTTTATCCGAAACTACCAGTTCATTACGGTGTTCTTTATTCCAATCATCCCGTTCAACTTTAGGAAAGAGTTGAAGTGCCAAATCTGCGGCCACCACGCACTGTATTCGGAGCCTCAGGCCCAGCATGCGACCGCCAACGCAGGGGCGGGCCAGCCCCTGCCAATGAAATAGCGCCTTAGCAGATCCTGTCAAAATCGGTCATAATAATTGTTGTTAACCTTCTGTTCGTAGTCCTCCAGGAGACTCACCAGGGCGTAGAAACAGGCTCGCAGGGCGTCGGTGACGGCCCGTTTCTGCGCGTTGCCAAATGCAGCACTCTTGCTCGTTTGGAACTGCGACTTGCCGACGCCGACTTTCGACGCAGCGGTCCCGTCTCGCAGTTTCAGCTTGACTTGGATCGAGTACTCCATCTCGTAGCGGGGTTCTCTTTCGTCGTCGAACTCCAACTTCGTGTACTGGACAATCTTGCCGGTAGGGCCTAGAACCTCGGTGTTCCAGTTGTTGAAGCCAAACGACCGGTTCGCGAGATCTATGAGCGTGCTGATCGAGGCCCGGTGGAACATGTTGAACGCGAAAGTACGGTTCCTTCCGAGCCCATACTTGTCGTTGGATATTTTTTCGAGGTGGCGGTAGAAAATAGTGATCTTGGCCACCGACCACGCGCTGGCCGGCCGCATCCGAACCTCCTCGGCCCACTCCTGGATCTCGAGGCTGTCCCACTCGACAATGTCAGGGAACCAGCTCGTGGTGGTCGAATCCCCATGCTGATCTGCGACGGGGTCGGGTTCTTCTGGGGTATGATTCAGCAGGTACTTTTCCTCTTCCGAGAGCCGTTGCCTCAGCTCCGCTTCGCGTTGCTGATGCTGCTGGGTCGTCGTCGTTGGCGCCATGGAAGATCAAGCGTTTTCGGCTTCCACAACTACCTTTCCAAACACCAAAGCCGTTTCGTTTTAGCTCCCTAGCTGAAAAATTCAACGCGTTCCGGAAAAATAGTTCCCCACATATTACGTAACCAATCACGTCAGCCACATTGCAAACGCTAGTTCTCCTCTTATCTAAAAAACTCAATTTTAACTTTTACTTCTTAAACAACTCAACCGCAAGGACGGTCTCAGGCTCAATCGGTGCTCTAGTTGTTCACAACAGCTTCGTGAATCGGCTCGAATGGCGGATCTAGACCGGTGAACAGCGCGAACTGGTAAATTCCCTGGTTGACTAACATATCTCTTCCAGGGATCACGTTCCAGCCGAATTTGCCACTGGCCAGAGTCATAATAGGAGTCTCAACAGGCTTGTATGCCGCCTCCAACAGCATTTTGAGGCCCGAGACAGGCTTTTTGGCCAACACACATTCGATCTTAGCCAGGAAGTCGTCAGAAATCGCGCTTTCTCCTGGGACAGTCGAAACGATCAACGAAACAGGGTCTGCCTTCGCAGTTGCCTCCAGAGTGTCTAAGACTTCAATGTTGTAGCTCTCAGGGAAATGTTCAACGATTGATGCCAACTTGGACGCGGTTCTGTTCATCATGTATATCTTCTTGCATCCCATTTTGTGGAGGGCGAAAACCGCGGCACGTGACGTTCCTCCGGCCCCGATCACGAGTCCGTTCTCGGTCACTTTTGAAGGCGATCCGTGCAGGGTGTACGATTGGGTTATTCCCACCCAGTCTGTGTTGTCACCTCTCAGTTTCCCGCTCTTGGTCGGGAACAACGTGTTGATGGCTCCGATGGCCTTGGCCGACTCCGACAGCTCGTCCGCATACTTCATCATGTCCAGCTTGAGTGGAATGGTGATTGCACAGCCTCCAAATGACTCGGCGTCCAGAACGTTTTCTTTGGCCTTGACGGCGTCAGAAGTCTCGAATCTCTCGAACGTGTGGGGCAACCCGAGCTCTTTGTAGCCTGTCTCGTGCAAGATTGGCGACCTCGAGTGCTGGATTGGTTCTCCAATGACAAAGAATTTTCGTGGCGATTGCAAGCCAATCATCGTCAAGGCTTGGTTGATCTGTTTGATCGACAGCTGACCTGGTGCCGAGGCGTTCGGCAGCAAGTGGTGTGTGACGGGAGTCAGAACAGGGTTCACCACTCTGGAGAATTGACCGTATTGACCCATGTTGATGGCCACCAGCGGCTTTTCAGTGTGCTTGGAACGGAACTCCTCCAACAGATAGTTGTCGTTGAAGTCCGAGGCGGTCCCCACAAACTTGACAACGTCGACGTTCAGCTTGAGGGCCAGTTGGTACTTGGATTCCCACTCGGAAGAAGTCCATTTGTGCTTTCCAGAGAAGTCGTGGTTCGAGCCGATGATCTTGGTGAACTTTCTGCCCGAAACAAGAGTGTCTAAAAGTCCCTCTGGAAGACTCAACTCAACGTCCAAGTACGCGATTCCCAGTTTCACGGCGAGCTCAGTCAGCTCCTGGATCTTGCCAACTTGCTCGTCAGGGAAACTTCCTCCCTGCGACTTGGTTCTGACGGTGAAAATAATAGGCAGGTCGGTGTGGTTTCTGAGGAACCCAACCTGATCAGCAACGAAATCAACTTCGTACGATCTCAGCAAGTCAACCCGCAATTCAACTGCATCGCAGCCAGAAGTGATTTCCTCAATCTTAGCCGACGAAGCCCTCAAGTCAGGATGCGTCAAACAGACAAAGTACGATCTTCCGCTGGGAACAGGAGCCACAAATTCCCCGGTGATCTCACCAGCAAATCTGGCCATAGAGTTCTTCAAAACTGCAAACTCGTGGGGCGAATCGCAGTGGGAGGAGAAGAAGTAGTAATTGGAACACTCCTCGTACCACTTCTTTCTTCTGAGCCAAACGGATTCAATCTCCTCCTTGTAAGCTGGTCTCGAAGTATCCTTCTCAGAAAGGAAATGAATAGTGTTGTCAATGTCCCTGTGAAGATGCAAAACAATGCCTTCCTTCTTGTACTCCTTCAACATCTCTCTGGCACTGGCCGTTTCAACGATTCCTCCTCCCGTGGCGATCACGTGACCTTCCCCACACTCTTTGAGGATCTTCTTGGCCATTTTCGATTCCTCGGCTCGGAAAGCTTCCCAGCCGTTGCGTTCGATGAATGTTCTCACCTCCTGCTGCTTCTCTTTCTCGAAAGCTCTGTCAAGATCGATGTACTTGAATCCAGCCTGGTCTGCAATGACGTTGCACATCGTCGTCTTACCAGCAGCCCTCATTCCAATCAGAACGATGCTCTTGTTTCCATTCTTCTTCTCGAGAACAGCTTTGGCCGCTTGCGCAGCCAGCTCTGGCAGCTCGTAACCGTCTAACTCGGCTCCGAACGTGGTGTGGAGAACGTCCCACCAGCCCGGCCAGGTCTTGGCTGTGCAGCGTCTTTCCTGAATCACCACCGGCTTTTTGCACAGCCCGGAAAGCAGAGAAAAGGCCATCGCAACTCTATGGTCGTCATAGCAGTAGACACCAGGTTCTTGCGGAGTTTTCAAGTCCTCGATGGCAATTCCGTGGATGACGATTCCGTCGTCCAATTCGGTAGCAACCACGCCGAATTTGGCCAGTTGCAGGCGCATGGCTTCAATACGGTTGCATTCTTTGACCCTTTGATTGGCAATGCCCACAATTGTGGTTGTTTGTTTAGGGTCGTTAGCGATAGCAGCTACCACGGAAGCTGTCAGGAAAGCGTCTGTCATCGGCTCCATATCAACGTTTGGAAGAGCCTTCAACTGTCCCTTTGGAGGTCCTTGAACGGTCGTTGAGGTCTCTGTTTGAACCACTTCACAGCCCATTGGTCTTAAAACGTCCACTGCGAAACGCGAGTCTCCTTGCAGGGAGGCAGATCCAATGTTTGGAACGGTACATTTGGTTCCGTTCATTGCTGCAAACGCAAGAGGATAGGTGGCAGACGAGGCGTCCGACTCGATGACATATTCCTTTGGATTCACATAGTGGCCCTTTGGAATATGGTAGGTGTGTGGTTCGGTCTCAGACTTGGTGACAGTGATGCCGAAAGCGCTCATCATTCTGATAGTCATGTCGATGTACAATTGAGAAATTGGTTTTCCGCCCACTAGCGACAGAGTCACCGCCTGATTGGCGTACGGAGCGCACATCAGAATGGACGAGACGTATTGCGACGAGATGGTGGCAGCCAATTCGATCCGGCCTCCTTCGAGACCTCTTCCACACTCAACTTTCAATGGAAGCGAGCCCTGTTTGTTCTGGTATTCGATTGTGGACCCGTTCGAACGAAGAGCGTCCACCAATGGTCCAATAGGTCTTTCCTGCATTCTCTTGTTTCCTGTCAAAGTCACGTTGTCGATGTCCCCGTTGATTCCAATGAGAGCAGCGACAGTGGTAAGGAACCGCGAGGCGGTACCTGCGTTTCCAAGATAAACCTCGTCCCTACAGGCCAGAAGCTTTCCTCCGTTACCGTTGATCACGACAGTGTCTCCGTTGTCTTCCCACGAGATCTCCGCCGCTTTCAAAGCGGAAACAGCGTTCAGCATGTACTCTGTGTCGTCCGAGTGCAGCAAATTCCTGATCTTGCACTCTCCCTTACCAAGGGCAGCCAGAACCAGAGCCCGGTTGGAGATAGACTTGGATCCAGGAGGAACAACGACAACCTCCTTCGACACACTGGCGAACGGCTTGACGAGAATTTCGTCTGTGAGAATCACTCTCAAGTCCTCGTCGTTCACGTAGGAAGCCTTTGGTTCGTAGCATTCGCCAATCTTGCGCAGCAAAACAACCTTCTTTTTCGATCCATCGTTCTTCTTGTCCACAGCCATTTTCTGCAACAGAATGTCGACGGGACAGACACGGCCGTTGATCAGCTTCTGGATGATTTTGTCGTTCAAAGAAACTGGAAGACCGTATCCGGCAAAACATTTGGACAGTCTTGAGACTGCAACAGGAGAAAGGATTCCCAAGTATCTGCTCAACTCGGCCTCCTTCACAGCTCCAATGGCGACACATTCTCCGTGAAGGGCACGCGGGGTCAAAAGAGCCTCGTATGCGTGTCCAATCGAATGTCCGAAGTTCAACAGGTTTCTCAGTCCTCCCTCTCTCTCGTCAAGACTCACTACTTCGGCCTTCACTCTGATCGAGCCCAGAACGAGCTTGAAAATATGGTCCAAAATAGGAGTCAAATCCACGGTTCCATCAGCTTTTCTGTTTCTGATCACGTTGAGGAATTGTTCTGTGTGCTTTTCGAGTCTCTCAAACTCTTGCTCGTCCCAAATGGCAGCAGTCTTGATCACTTCAGCCATACCGTTAATGAACTCTCGCTCGGGAAGACTTTGCAAGAACGAAATGTCTGCGAAAACATACTCTGGCTGCCAGAATGCACCAACAAAGTTCTTTCCCAAGGGAGTGTCGATCGCCGTCTTTCCTCCGATCGATGAATCAACCATGGCCAGCAAAGTGGTTGGGACCTGAACAAACCGGACTCCTCTCATAAAAGTGGCAGCAACAAATCCAATCATGTCTCCGATCACTCCTCCTCCAATAGCGATGATCAAAGTGTCTCTTGTGCACCCTTGCTTCAACAGATAGTCCTCAACCTCAGCTTTTGTGGCTCTGTTTTTGCTCGATTCACCAGGAGAAACAGTGTAGGTAAGTAATCTTGAGCCCGGTCTGGTTCGGCTAATGGCGCCCAGCATCCGATGCTTGTATGAGTCCAAGTGGCCGGCCCGTTCCAGGTTTGTGTCTGTGATGATCACATAGGTGGAAGAGGCCTTGTTGGTGACAATCTCATTGCAGATATGCGACCCCATGTCGTATCCGACATGGATCGTTTTGGCCCCGAGAATTTCCACTCTCTCGATCCCAAACTCCGACACCATTTTGTGTAAATTCTGAGGATTTGTTGGTTGTCAAAGTGGTCTTCTCCAAGGAAAAAAGTGTTTTCTGCTTATTCTCTTCTGATGACTCCTTCTTGTCTGACTCACCTTGTGCCGCCGATTCCTCGTCAATAGAAAATTTTTTTCTTTGGGCAGAACGTGAAAAATCACCTAAAACTTCGACGCGTCGATCCTGAAAACCGTTTTCGCGTCGCCGTTCTCAGGAGCATTCTGCCGGACCCTGTGACCACCCCGCATTCCGGGACACCGGGAAACCACAAACTACAAAGCGAAACTGAGTCCTTAGAGAAAGATCTCCATTGAAGCTACTGAAAAATAACGAGAGAGCCCGACTGGGGATATTTACCCACGCGACCGGTGTCGCTGTACTGAGAGAGTCCATTGACTTGACTGAATTTCGCCATGTTGACTGCCAAATCCATCAAATAATCCATCAAAAGTCCGTTCAAAACGTCCAAGGCCGCGTAATCAAAAATCTTTCGACTTTGGCCATGGCTATTGTCTCTGTTTGGTTCCTGTATCTGTCCAAAAAGCTCGTTGATCTCATGAACTTTAACAGGAACCGTCCCGTTCTGGTCATATGGGCAGTTGATGAAGGGTATCAAAAGCTCTTCATACACATAAACAAGACGGGATTTCACCTTCCGCAAATGAACTGCAAGCTTTTGCCTGCTGCAAGCAACTTCTTTGGCGGTTGCGATAATTTTCTCTTTAGAAAGAGTCTCTTTGTTTGCTTTTTGTCTCGTTTCTGAGAGTTCTTCCCTCAATTCACCAAATTCGAGCTCTTTGTCCTGGCAAAAATCATCGATGCTCTTGTCCAGCCAGACAAAGATCTCCACCAGCTTTTTCGACTGTGCTTCCGCAGACTCCACTCGAGCAGTCAACTGGCCAATCTCTTTGGAGTGTTCCTCAGTCACCTTTTCCAACAAAATATTGTCCGAAATCAAAGGCTCATCGGCCTGTTTTTGAGAAAGTAAATCTTCCAGCTCGAGATTACGAGCTTCCAAAAATTCCAACCGCTCCCAAAGACTGCTGTTCGAACGGCTCAACAGCTCATTCTCGTTTCTCGATTTTTCCAATTGGTCGGCTAGGCTTTGCACTTGACTCAAATCTGTCGCGATTGAAGTTTTGATAATGTTCAGCTCACTGTTCAGCTCTTCAATATGTCTTTCTCTAGTTTCAACCAAGCTCCTCAAATGCATAACATCCTCCTGTGATGCAACATTCTTCAAGAGAGAACCCCCTTTGGAGTCGTCTAGCCCGGAGAAGTCCTGCTCGGGGCTCGGGTAAATCTTTGCGTCCGCAAAATTGAGGGTTGAGCCAAAGTCCCTTTTAACAGGAGAGTAAAAGGAGTTCTCTATGGCGGTATTGTTGTTGCTACCATCGTCCATTGGCAGATCAACTACTCCAACTGCTTCACCATCTTCGACTCCTCGCATGAAGAGACCAGCGAGATCGCACTGAGCGCCGTTTTGAACAGTTTTGACAGGTGAGGAGCGTTGGGTTTTTATACCCCTCTCACTCTTGTTGCTGTCGTCAAGATAGTCACTGTAGTCATCGTCGTCATCCTCTTCTTCCATTATGCTTTCAGCGAATGCTACAGTTTTTTTCCCACTTTTGTTCCTCTTGTTAGCATACGTCGAAACTGGGGGGTCATTCACCGAGTCGAAGATGTTGGCTTCTGTGTTGTTGCTTGAGCCTGTCGTAACTGAGTCTTGGTCATTGATGGGATCGTCTTCCGCTTCGCTGTCGACGTAGATAGTACTCATCTCTTCACGAGAATTAGATAGCAAAATCGACGCTTGATAGCTTGAGAGTGCAAGTCTTAGCTCAAATGTCTTTTGAAACCAAAGTAGCGTGGTACGCTTTGAAGAGCGTTTATATTTTTTTGAAAAGGGGGTCAAAAATCTTAAGAAATTTATAAAAAGGTAAATATTAAAAAAGGAGCATTTCACTGCCTCAATTACGCAAGCTACTCAGCCTGAAAACTCGAGAAACTCCAGAAAAATAAATAAATTTGATCGCTTCAAGAAACCTCCTGTCTTGATAAACAGACGTGGAAATAAGGTCGGTTGCAAATAATTGATCCAAATAATGGGGGAATGGATCAAGTACACAGGGTTCCCACAGGGACAATTTGACTTTGGTCCTTCGGTGTATGCGATGATCATTCTTTGGCTGTGTCTACCTGTCGTTTTCTACCACGTTTTGGCGAACTTGACGTATAGGGTGAGACTGAGACAACGGAGGGCAGCGCGAGTGGGGAAAGGAAACGAGGTGGTGGTGGTTGTTTTGGGAGATCTCGGCCACTCGCCGAGAATGAATTACCACGTGAGAAGTTTCGTCAAGTTGGGGTATTTCGTTCATGTTTGCGGATATGTGAGAAGCGCGCTTCCACAGTTCTTGTACGACGACGATACAGTTTCAGTCAACGACATCCCTGTTTTCACGAACGATCACCACCTTCCTTTCATTTTGTTCGGAATCTTGAAAGTGATCAAGCAAGTGGTTTTTCTCTTCAACATGTTTTCTATGTTACTTGACGAAAACACCAGCTATGTTCTCGTCCAGAACCCACCCAGTATTCCGGTTCTCGCTGTGGTATGTTTAGTGCGATTTCTTGTGAGCCCTCATGTGAAAATTGTCGTTGATTGGCACAATTTGAATTATTCCGTCTTGAATCTCAAGTTCAACAATCCAAGACACCCGTTGGTGGTATTTTTGAGATATTACGAGGAATTCCTCAGTCGAAATTTCGCCTTTTTGAACCTGACGGTAACCAAAAAGATGGCCGAGTACCTTGCTGAGGATTTCAAGCTCGATCCAAAGAGGGTCACTGTCGTATACGACAGACCCAGTGAAGAGTTCGTTCCATTGGGATCCCAGGAAGAAAAGCGCTCGCTCATTGACTCGATGACCGACGTTTTTGGAGACTACAACTTTGATGTGTCACATGACAAGCTAGTAGTGACATCCACCTCGTTCACAGAAGACGAAGATTTCAGCGTTCTCGTCCGGTCGCTGGTCGAACTGGATCACAAGCTCAGTGATGAAGACAGCAAGTCTCGAGTTTTTATGATCGTGACTGGTAAAGGTCCGTTGCAGAACAGGTTCCTCCAAATGATCAAAGAACAGAGTTGGAGCCATCGCATAATCATCAAAAGCGTCTGGCTTTCAACCGAGCAATATCCGCAACTGTTGAGAATCGCCGATGTTGGAATTTCGCTGCATTACTCGTCTTCCGGACTGGATCTGCCCATGAAAGTGGTCGATCTGTTCGGCTGTGGAATTCCCGTGATAAGTCTTGATTTTCCGTCAATCTCGGAGTTAGTTAAGCACGACAAAAATGGTCTTGTCATGAAAGACAACTCCAGCGGCGCAGAAATGTGCGACAAAATATACGAGTTGCTGTATGAGAACAAAGTCCTGTACGGTCGTCTGAAAGAAGGCGCATTGGCCGAAAGCAAGATGAGATGGGATGACGAATGGGATTTCAAGTTGAAAAGCGCGTTCAAGTTGAAATAGAGCGTCTATGGTAATATTTTGTCTCTAAGTTCGGACAAATAGTGTTTGTCGTTTCTGTCTATCATGTTGCTGGGTTCGTCGTTGCACCAAAACTCAAACTCTCTATAGTCTACCAGGTTCTCATCGATAGAATCTGGCAACAGATTCCAATTTAAACACTCTTCTGGGCTTCTAGCGAGTAACCCAGTAATGAAACACCAGAGTTTGGAGGTCTCCAAGTTGTTGTAGCCCCCGCCTCCTAGTAGCAGACAAGGCTTGCGACAGTGGTCTAGTGCTTTGATTACAGCAGATCCGTAACCTTTAATCGTGAGGTTCCATTCTTTGAAGTCCGTTTCAGAGCAGAGTCCGTCGCCCCCGCACTGAAAAACCACGCAGTCAGGCAGGAAACTATCCATCTTGGGTATTAGGATGTTGTCGACGATCCAATGAAGACTCTCGTCGCTCAGACCTTTGTGTACTGGCACATTGACGTCGTACCCCTTTCCTTTTGCCAGCCCATCCAACGGAGTTCCCCCCGTACCAGGAAAGAACCCAGGCTCAAACCGGTGCACCGAAAACGTCATCACCATGTTGCTGAACCTGAACGCCCCGGAGACTCCGTCTCCGTGGTGGAGATCAAAATCAACGTAGAGAATTTTGGGAAAAACCGTTCTCAGCTTGAGTATCCCCAGATTGATGTCGTTGACGTAGCAAAACCCCGAAGCTTTACCTCTGCGACAATGGTGTCTCCCCCCCGTCCAATTGACGGCCACTGGCTGGGTATGAGAACAGGTGGTGGACTGAGCGAGCAACCAATGAGCAGCCGATAGAGTCGTTCCGGCTGTCAAAGTGACGTATCTGTCCATATATGGGAAAATCGGACAATCGTACAACAGACCGTATGCCAGCAAAGTCTCATTATCTTCGGGTTCAAATTCTACCTCCGGATCCTCCGTGAAGTCCAGTTTCTTGAGGATGGCTGTTTGTTTGGTCGACAATACGGAGAGATGGTCCGCCCAATTGCGCCCTTTCAGCAGTTGGTCAACGTACCCTGACTCGTGGAAGTTTGTAAGATCCGGTTTAGTAGCTGGACGGTATGGAATAAGCTCGATTTCTTTTTGGGAACCCTCCTTCAGAAAATATCCATCGAGCAGACTATTTAGTATGCTGGAGCGGTTTTCGTTTGACGGGAGCAAGTCGATCACCAGCGAGTCCTGAGAGGATGGACGGACCAGACCGACTCGACGGGGGCAATCAAAATCCATTTCACGAAGAAGAAAGAAAACAAGAGAAAACAGAAAGGAAAACAAAAAGGGGACTAAGATGCAAAAAAGGGGAACTCAGAAATTTTCAAATAAATCAAGACAAAAAAACGCCCTACGCGTAAAAATTCAAACGTCCTCGGCAATCGACGCGTCGATATTAAATTTTCGAACTCACTCGAAAGCTACGTAGTTGACAGGACTGTTCTGTGTACACGAGGAACAACATTCAGATTGCCGAAACCAGACTGAGATAGCGTATCCGATTGCATGTGCTATTTGACTCAGCTGCACAGAGAACTTGTCCACGAGAGCCCTGATCGGTTGCGCGTTGCAATTCGTCTCTGTCACACATCGAAGGTTTACCCCACAAAAAGAAAAACTTTGGCCGCGCCGCACAGCATGTGAAAATGAAGATCAATATAAAAAGGAGTGATAATTCTCGAGCGATTCAAGTGCGACCTGGTTTCTTTGAACAGTTGAATAGCTACTCATTGAACATGGAGAGACTACAACAACTTGGAAACCATCTGATGGCGAAGCTGAACTCAAGCGACGAGCTGAGGGTTAAAAACCCTTCAGACGTGGTGGTAGTCAGCGCATATAGAACTGCTCTCACCAAAGGTGGGAAGGGACTGTTCAAGGACATCAACTCGGACGAATTACTGATGAAGCTACTGATCGAAGTGTTCAAAAAGACGCCCATAGACAAGAATCTAATCGAGGAAGTGGCTGTGGGAAACGTGCTCAACCCGGGAGCCGGAGTCAACGAACACCGAGCTGCAGCGATTGCGGCCGGAATTCCAGCGAGTGCTCCCTTCATCGCCTTGAATAGACAATGCTCGTCTGGATTGATGGCGGTTAATGACGTGGCCAACAAAATTATTGCCGGCCAGATCAAATGCGGAGTGGCGGCTGGAGTCGAGAGCATGTCGAAGAACTACGGTCCGCAGGCTGCTCCGCACATTTCTGATAGTGTGTTGCGCGCGTCCGAGGACTCTAAGAATTGTATGATGCCAATGGGAATTACGAGCGAGAACGTGAACACGAAGTACTCTCTCACAAGACGCGAGCAGGATGAGTTTGCCGCGGCCTCTTACCAGAAGGCAGAACAGGCTGTTAAGAAAGGACTTTTTGAAGATGAAATTCTTCCGATTCAGGTGGACGTTGAACAAGAGCCGCTCGACGACGAAGATGATGGAGATGAGAACCAGGATGTTGCTCCTAAGTTCAAACAAGTCACAGTCTCCGCGGACGAGGGTCCTCGATCTGGCGTCACTGCTCAGTCGTTGGCAAAGCTGAGACCTGCGTTCAAGAAAGACGGCTCCAGTCACGCGGGAAATGCTTCGCAAGTCAGCGATGGTGCGGCTGTGGTCATACTGATGTCGAGAGACCTCGCAGACTCGTTAAACCTGCCTGTTTTGGCTAAATACATAGCGACTACGGTGATTGGGGTTCCTCCCCATCTTATGGGCGTTGGTCCTGCTTACGCCATTCCAAGACTTTTGGAAAGGTGCAACCTGTCCAAAAATGACATTTCCGTTTTCGAAATCAACGAGGCGTTTGCGGGCCAGGCTTTGTACTCCATCAGACACAACGAACTGCCGATTTCCAAAGTCAATCCCCGAGGCGGGGCTATTGCCTTAGGTCATCCGCTTGGGTGTACTGGGGCGCGACAAATCTGTACGATTCTTCGAGAGCTCAAGGTCGGGGAGTTTGGTGTCACCAGTATGTGCATTGGAGGAGGCCAAGGTGCAGCTGGATTGTTTGTCAAGGAATGATCTCAGAAACGGGTTCGCGTCGATAGACGCGAAAAAAGTTATGATACATAATTATTCAGCGTCGGTGAATTTTTCAGTTCGGTGCTAATGACAAAAAAATTATTGATAAGTTTTGAGAAGTAGATCGCATTGACACTTAGGGGTTCCAGGACGAGGAGCGGCAGTAAAAGGAGAACAGTATGGCGGAAGAAGCCCAGGGAGGCGTGCCGAGGACACGAGATGCTTTGGACCCGCAGACGAAGTCAGTGAAGAAAAAGAAGGGAAGAAGACAGTGGGGCAATAATAGGGCTAAAAACAACGATTCAGAATCTGGCACCGGCACAGGAGAGAAGAAGAAACCAGCTCCGAAAGCAAGACCATCTGCAAAGTTTGTGGAGATCAGCAAGTTGACGAACAAGTTCAAGCCGGTGACGGTGAACGGCGTTCCTCTGGCGGGTCTTTCCAAGCCTTTAGCGGAGTTTTTGACCGATCTGATCAATGACAAGAACAACCACAACGACTTATACATGTCGTTTCTGATCAGGCCTTCGGATCCCGAATTTCCATACGATCTGGAATTTTTGAAGTTTTCGCTTTGTGTGCCCAAATCCTACCCTTTCAGACCTCCAAATCCTAATATCACCGTGCTGAATGACGAAATACCAAGGGGGTTTAGCTACAACATAGAGCTCGGGTTCAAACAAATAGCCGCTCTTGCTGCGGAAAACAGGAGCAAGAAGAAGCAAAAGGGCCCGAAAACCAAAGTGGACGCTGATTCGTCAGCTGATGCGGAGGAGAATGAGCAGGAATCGCTACGAATGGTGGGAGGAAGCGATCTAGTCAGTATGGTGATCACTCTAGACAAGTACCTCGAAAGGTTCTTGTCGATGACCAAGAAAGAGACCGTGAAAATTGTCAAGACTGTTAAAAAGCCGGAATCTCAAGATTCGAAAGCCATCAAAAGAGAGAAACCAAAGAAAGAAAAGGCCAACAGCGAGGTCAAAACACTGGACGCAGAAGCATTACAGAAGCGCGAGTACGAGTTAGAACGGTTTAAGCAGAGAATGAGGATCCACAACGTGCGACTTTTCAAAGAGACAGGCCAAAACTCAATATTTAGACTGGATCTTTCGTTCCAAGACGAGAACTTTACGATTGCAATCGAAAACTGCGAGGACGTGGTGATCCGAAATCTGGCCGTCAAGCTCTCGGTCCCCAGAGAATACCTGAGCAACGCAAAGAAACCGTTGAAGCTGGAGATCGACATGTCCAACGACGCTAATTTGAAGCTGATAAACTCGATTCAGGACAAAAACATGAAGCTGATTTTTGGAAAGATCATCAGCAACATGAACGCAAACTTCAACTATCTTTCAGGTGAACTGATGAAGGTGGTTGCAGCGCAAGACGACGTCTCGTCCTGGACGATAACGAGTCAAATCAACTTTTTTGTGGAGAACATCGAAAAGTTCTTGAGTCCCACAGGAGACTTCGCCAAGTGGCTCGACGTCAACGCCCAGCTAAACAAACAAATCACGGGAAACTAGCGTTCCCCAGAGCCAGGGGTCTGTAACAATATAAAGTTGGCGGTGCAGAGATGTTTGCACAGCCCGGATATTTTTCCCTCCAGAGTTAATTTATTTGTAACATGTTTGTATCGGAAATGTTAGATCAACAGCACGCAAGCTGCATTTTTTATCCGTTGACGGTCCCCATTTGAAGGGAACAGACGTTTGCTTGCGCTGGAGGCTATTTCTAGAGACTCTAGAGCGTCGTCCAAGTCAGTGCTGCTTGGATATGAGCCGACGTGCCAGTGGCAATGGGGAAAAAGACAAAAGGGGAAACGTGGGGTTGGTTCAGGTAATGGAGAGCTCAAACAACAGCAAGCGAATAGTGTCTGGCCTGAAAAGGGTAGGAGAAAAGATCAGGAAACGTTCTATTACTCCGACTTCTACCCCAGTTTCTGCGGAGTGCGAGTTCGAGAGGCATGAAAGGACGACCCGAAACCGGCTAGCACCGCCCATAGAGTTCAATGATCAGACAGTGTTGAAGACAGCGTTGAAGACATCATCCAACAGTCAGTTTCCGCAATTTCCAGACGAGGATCTTGTGGCGGTGGTGGTGGATTCTCCCACGAAGGCGACGGTTTCAGTCGCCAATGTTGTGGATCTGGGACTAGGTCTTGCGGGGAAAGGTCTTACTAGGGTCTCCGTGGGAGGCCCGCGTAAGGACGCGACGCGGAAGAGGCCGGTAGAAGAGTGCTCACCCGAGCGTATTCTTGAGCGACTCAAGGAGGGTGATCTTTGGTTGAAACATTACAGGGTTTTGGAGAGGATTTTGGGGGACATTGGCAGAAATAGAGGCTGGATTGCAGAGTTTAATGGCAAAAAGGGAGCCTTGAGCATGGCCCTGGCGCTGCGTGTTTTGAACAACAGAACCATCAAATCGACTACCGAATTGGACGAGGAGTATCTGCTTTTAACTTGCATCAAACATCTGATGACGTACCAAGAGGAGGTTGAGGGAAACGTCGAGATGAGCGGCGTATGCGAGCTCATTGTCCCGAATTTGGTCTCTCCCAGAGTCTTGACTAGGACACTTGTGACAGGGATCCTGACCTTGCTCCTGGCTCACGGAAAAAACGAGGCAGCCTCAGGACTGCTGATGGGATTGAAAGAAATGGAAACAGCGGCCATTAGCGATGGAGTGTTCAAGGTTTGGCTTCGGTCCGCGATAGAAACATTGACACAGTTTGAAAGTACCAACTCAGCATTAGAATTTCCCAGTGCTGAGTTTGAGAGCAATCGGTTGTCGCCGCAGTCGACGATCACCGAGTATGCGCTTTTGACCACGTTTTTGATATCCTCCCTAGTCTCCTCCTTTGAAGATCGTCGAAAAAGACTAAGACTACGCCAACGTTTGAAGGACGGTGGATTGATGATATTTTTCGACAAGGCCAAGAACTTGAGAAACGACGCGATCGCAGACTTGATTGAGAATTACCAATATCTGGCCGAAAACGACCGTGTCGAGCCTCACAGGGCGGTGAAACATGGACCATCCCTTGAGGGCCCCAGATCACAACTGGTTGACAGTTTACCGTCTGCCCTTGCAGATGATTGCCTCAGACCCCACGCCATCAGTATCCTCGAAAGTCTGATTTACCTCAAAGAAACTAAGACCGTCGAGGACTCAGCCAAATACTTCAGTCTCGTCAGTTCGCTGACGAGCCATATAACGGGGTTGAGCGGTGTTGGTGGAGACGAAAATCTAGAGTTCTCGATTCAGCTCTTGCTTGACCGACTGGGTTCGGACGACATCGCTATGAGAGCTATCACTGAAGCGCAGGAAGCTTCGAATCTCATAAAAGAGTACCAAAAAGAGATCCAGCAATTAAGAAAAGAGGTTGGCGACAAACTGAAGCACAAAAGACTGGGACTGAAACCCGTTTATGACACAGCTTTGAACAGCGAGAAACCAACGGTTTGGCGGAAAGTTAAGAGCTCGTCGTCTGCCAGATCCCCTTATCAGCGCTCTGAGTCGAAAGAGAATTGCAGCCAAGACGGAAACGATCACGACGAGTTCATGGCCTCCAAGGGTGGCAGGTCTGGGTTCACGAATGGCGGAGTCTCCAGAGGCCATATTTCAAGTGAACAGCCGAAGTTGAACTACACTGGCACCACCCGAGCTACGTATTTCGAGCCTTTTGAGAACTACGAAGTTTCCTCTCCCCGGTTCCCGTTAGATCTCCCTTCCTACAGCCCAGCAACTGAAGCACAGATCCCTCCTGCTCCACCGCTACCTCCCTTCATGGACCAACTTCCGAAGCAGAATGGAAGATCCATGGAAACCGATCAAAAGGAGGCACCAACACTTCAAACAGCCCCAACTCCTCCTCCGCCGCCTCCACCTCCGCCTTTTCTGGCTGAATTGTCAAAGATGAGACCACCGTCTGTCTCTGCGGTTGCTCCACCACCACCTCCGCCGCCGCTACCACCCGCGTTCATGAAATCCGCTTCAGGAGCTCCACCTCCGCCTCCGCCTCCGCCTCCTCCGTTACCCCTTCCTTCGGCAGCGAAAGAACGCAACCGAAGACCCACTGGGCAAGATTCAGAAAAACAGAAAACTGAAGAGATCGAGGTAAAACAGCCCTTATTCAGAAGACCAACCTCGAAGTTGAAACAAATCCATTGGGACAGGCTCGATGACGTCTCTAAAACTTTTTGGGGACGGCTATCGGACGAGGAACTGAACGACCGTCTTGACGAAATAGGCGTGTTAAGTGATCTGGAATCCCGTTTTGCAGCGAAAGAGTCTAAGTTGAAATTGGTGACTAAGAAACCAGACGAGCAGGGCTCGAAAAAAAAGGTCCTTTTATCCAGAGAATTCAGACAACAGTTCGGAATTAATCTTCACCAGTTTAGTAGTTTGTCTGTGGAGACATTTGTCTCAAAGGTACTGAACTGTGATGCCAGCATTGTTGAAAATATGAGTGTTATTGAATTCTTTGGCCATGAGAACTTGATTGATATGTCACAAGCGATGATGAGGGATTTTGCTCCATACTCCAGAAAGTGGAATGTCGAGGGGTTCAAACCGAACAAAGATCCCGAAGAACTTGACAGATTTGACAGAATTTATCTTGAACTGTGCTACAATTTGCGAAGCTACTGGGCCTCTCGTTCCAAATCGCTTCTGCTGTGCCAGACTTACGAAAAGGACCACGATGACATCGTTGCTAAACTGAATCTGTTTGACAGCGCCATTGGAAACATTGAATCGTGCGATTCGTTTGTTGAAATTCTGAACATCATAAAGAATCTGGGAAACTTCATGAACGATGCGTCGAAAGTGGCTCCTGGGTTCAAACTATCCACTTTACAGAAATTGAAGTTTTTGAAAGATAACAAGAGCAACACCAGTCTTTTGCATTACGTCGAGAAAGTTATCAGGACTCACTTTACAGGTCTGTGTGTTTTTGTTGATGAATTGGTTGACATCCAGCAAGTTTCAAACATTTCCATCGAGAACCTGGAAGTGGAGTTCAACGATTTCAAACGAGCAGTCAACACTTGCAAAATGGCTGTCGAGAAAGGAGTTTTGAGCGACGCGGCGAAGCTTCATCCTGAAGATAAAATCCTGGACTACATCACTCCATCGCTGAAAAGGGCAGAAACAAAGCTTCAATCTCTGCAAGACCATATGCAGAAAACAGTTGTTAAATTCAGCGAGTTGATGATTTATTTTGGAGAAGACCCCGCTGAAGCGGGTTCGAGGGACTCCTTTCTCGCCAAGTTCAAGTCCTTCATCGACGACTTCAAAAAAGCCCATACCGATAATGTTAGGGCCGAAGAGGAAGAGCGGGCGTACGAGGTTCGAAAGAAGATGATGGAAGAGTTCAAAAAACAGAAAAAAGCCAAGAAGATTGAACTATCGTCGATCGAATCCCTGAACACGACGGAAACCCAGAATACCAACCGAAGCAGTGAAACGTTGATTGAGCAACTGTTGGATAGATTAAGAGCCCCACAGCCAGTTTGCAAAGACACAAAAGAAGTGGCACTGAAAGATGAAGAAACAGACGACATCAACAACAGAGCTCAGAAAATGCTGGAGGAGCTGTTCAGATCCAAAGAGAAAGGCCCTGAGTTGGAGACTGAAAACTCTTCCGACATCACGGATGAGAATTTCCAAGATGTAGAGGCTCCTTCCACCCCAACTAGATTGACACATGGAGATATACCCAATCTGGCTCCGTTTTCAAGTCTGTCATCGAACCGATCGCCAGATCAGCTCTCGATCATAACGTTATTGATTAACGACACACTGAGTCCGAGCAGAATACATCTTCAAGGAATGAGAAGAGATACCGAGGAGGAGGAAGAGGAGGAAGAGGAGGAAGAGGAGGAGGAAGACACCTGCCAATCGGAAACACTGACTTACGGAGTCTCAACAACGGAAGTACACTAACCAAGACTCCCCTTGGTAATCATTACGAGCACTAGAAATACCCACGAGCAAGTCCATACGTCCTATTTACAGTTAATCTCATATCGTGATGGTAAATACTTTTGTCAGAAATTCAAATAGCAAAGAATAGCAATCAACAGTCGGGAATTCTAATCACTCAGTTTTTGATTTCCGGCTTGATGGACAAATCCACCTTTCTGAGACCGTAGTAGCTGAGCAAGGCCAACAGGATGTAGAAGGCTGTGCTCACTGGTTTTTTCAACATGTCAAACAGACCGTAACGGTAGTGGACGAGGATTTCCACCCCTCTCATCTCATCAACAAGGTTTGTGAACACCAGGGTTGCTTTAGTGTGTCCGGTGGTGACATCCAGGTAGGAGAACTCGTGTGTGACAGATTTCTGTTCAAAGTCAAAAGGGCTCTCGATGTCGAGAATTTTGGATCCTTCTGGCAGGTAAATCGATAGCTCGACGTTTTCATAGGTGGCGTCCATCAGCCCGTCCAGGAGAGGAACCTTTAGAATATATTCATCATCAGCACCCTTGAGGAAGTCCTGAAGCTTGTGGGTCCAACCAACGGTGAAATTGTAGTTCCAGCCTCCAAATATCGGGAATCTTGGCTTGAGAATGAGCTCCTTCTCGGTAATAAGAGAGGTGGACACGTTACCAACTTTGTCAGTGTAGTAGATGTCACTAGTTTCGACGTTTCTTGGCAATGGAATCTGTATGGAAGTGAGGATGGAGGTTGGTTTCATAGTATATCTTCCAGACATCCACTCGACACGGGAGAACCCTTCGTTCAATTCGACTGCCTTATTGGACAACTCGTAGTACTCCTCTAACTGGAGTGCCGAGCTCCAATGGGACACCCAAATGTCTCTTTTGAGGTTGTAGACGTATGGCAACGGGCGTTGTTTCAAAAAGAGCAAAGCCAGCGGCAGGTTCGAGTAGGCCTTGAATTTGATGCTGTAAGGACCGTACACGATCGAGTTGTCTTTGAAGGTTCCTTGGAACTGTGCCGGGTCGACGCCTTCGGGCAGCGGCAGCGGCAGCTCCTGAGCGTTGGAGACCCCTACGACTCTCAGTTCGTAGCCCAAGGTGTCGTAGGCAGAAAGGGGCAGCTTCGTTGACTTCACCAGGAGGGTCTGATCGGCGGCCATTGGGGCCTTTTTTGGAAGAGGTTCAAATTGATTGGTGGCGATGAATGACACGGTGAGCTGGACTGTTGATTTCGGTGCGATCGGGTAAGGCAATTGCAACTTGTAGTGAGCGAACTCGGTATCGGGGTTTTCGTCCTCCACAAGCAACGGCTCGAGAAGGGGATTTTCCACCGAAGGAGACGCCAAAAGCGCCACAAACAGCGAGATATCGTTCTTGATTTGTGCTGGAATGGTGAAATAGTACTCACTGACGGGCTCTGCCGCGATGTTGCGGGCCTGGACAACGTGCCTTTCCTTTTGGTAGGATTTCAGCAGGTCAATGACTCTGTCGTACTTGACGTTTTCCCAGGTTTGGGGCGGCGAAAACGCGGCACAGAGCACTGCGTTCAGCAGGAAGCCCAGCAAAAACACGTTCATAGCTGAAAATTGTTGAATAACGGTGCGATGGGCTCTGTTTAGGAAGAAGTAACGGGGGGCAACATTAGAAACACGTTTAATTTTATTTTGTTCTCGAAATAAACGCAAAAAAATATTTCGAGCATCAAAGCGTAAGGAAACTCAGTACATTAGCGGAGGCAGACAAGAGACGGTAAAAGCGGGTAAAAAGAAGCAAATTCGGACATGAGTGAGGTCTAGTGGCGCGAGTGGGACCGGTGGACCAAGCTGTTAGTTTCGCTGGGACTTGTTTCGTTAAATTCGTCGGGGTAGTCGTTATCGTCGTAGTCGTCGTATTCGTCCGCGTGGAGCGAGACGACGCGGTCAGAGTCGAAAAACTGGGGTCGATCCGGGACCTGCAGATTTGTGAGCGAGGAAAGCTCGAGACTGAGGCCGGATCTGTCGGGCAGGCCCTCCTCGTCCTCGTCCTCGTCGCCGTCTTTGTAGGAGAGGGCTACCACCGACAGACCCGGGGGGTTGGGGCGATAGACGCGTCGCGAAATTGCGGTTCTCTGCATGATGCAGAGCATGGTTCCGCAGACGGCGGTGAGAACGGTGGAGACCAAGACGGTCCAGCCGCACCAGTCTAGGTGGGGCACGAACAGCAGCACGTCCACCAGGAAAGAGAGCAGCGAGAGCAGGAACGTGGGCAGGGTCCAGAAGAGCAGGGCCAGAAAAAACCGGGGGGACGTCAGGGCTCTCGGATGGACGAGTCCGAGCGTGAGGCAGAGCTGCACGGTGGTGAAGGCTAGCGAGAGCGGGTGGACAACGAGCAGGTACGACACGCTGTGGCGGGAGTTGGACGGCAGGGAGAAGCCCGACAGGTTGGTGAGCTCGGAGGGCTTGTAGCCGATCCGGGGGGACGTGCAGCTGTTGGCGTCGCAGAGGCCAAAGACCCCGAACTTGTAGCCCTGGTAGGTGCAGAGGGAGATTGTGTTGGTTATGGGGACGGAGAGGACTGCGAGCAGCTGGAACACAAACGACAGGCTCAGTAGTGCCACTTGGAACAGCACCACCTTCCGTTGAAACGGGGACTTTGCCATTGCTGGGAGGGGGTGGGGCAAGGCATTCAGGGGCTGATGATAAGGAATGCAGCGATTTGACATTTTTCGCTTGAAAAATATATTTTTCAGCCCAAGGAATTTTTTTTTTATCGCAGGAAAATTTTATGCGCTTTTGCTGACGGTAGCGGAGGGTCTTTGGAATCGGAGTTTGGAGGATCCAGGGCAGGCTGAGACACGTGGAAAAGACGTGGTTGGAGCTGTGAGACTAGAGAAACGGATTGGAGATGTCAACACGAGTGAGCCAGAACAAGAAGATCCGGTTTGGGGAGTCTGAAAAGGGGAAGCAAGGCGGGAGGCCCCAAGACACAGGTGCCAGAAGGGAGCAGCTTTCGCATCCGCGGAGCGGACGAGCCCGGACGGTGGCGTTTGCCGACGCAGACGAGACGGATGTCGACGGAGAGTCGGACGAGGACTACGACAGCGAGGAGACGAACGAGAACGGTGTTGAGGAGCCCCTGGACATGAAGAGCGTGCGGGCTCGGGCGGCGTCGTTGCTGGAGGTGAGGCGCAACCTGCCTGTTTACAAGGTGAAGGACGAGCTGGTGGCAAAGCTGCTGGAGTGCAAGGTGTGTGTGTTGATTGGAGAGACGGGATCGGGAAAATCGACGCAGATCCCGCAGTTTCTGATGCCCCACAGCCGGAGGGGCATTGCTGTGACGCAGCCTCGTCGGGTGGCGGCCATCAACCTGGCCACGAGAGTGGCCCAGGAGTACGGGTGTCGTCTCGGGAACGACGTGGGGTACTCTGTGCGGTTCAACAACGTGTCGGGCAAGCGGACGAAGCTGAAGTACCTGACGGACGGAATGCTGCTGAGGGAGCTGATGCTGGACCCTACTCTGGCCAAGTACAGCACGATCGTCATTGACGAGGCGCACGAGAGGACGATCCTGACCGACCTGTTGCTCGGGTTTCTGAAGGAGCTGGCGACGGGCAAACGGCGCGACGACAAGGACTTCAAGGTGGTGATCATGTCGGCCACGCTGGACGCGGAGAAGTTCTCCGGGTTCTTTGACGGGGCGCCCATTCTGTTCGTGGAGGGCCGGACGTTTCCCGTGGAGCGGTTCTACATGCGGCAGGCGGCGGAGGACATCATCGACGCGGTGGTGAAGGCGGTGGTGCAGCTGAACCAGACGGAGCGCACGGGCGACATTCTGTGTTTTCTGCCCGGGCAGGAGGACATCGACAAGACGGCGGAGATCCTGGGCAAACTGGCGGCGGAGATGCCGCGCGGGGTGCCGCGGCTCGTGTCGCTACCGCTGTACGCGGCGCTGCCGTCGCACCTGCAGATGAAGGTGTTTGACCCGGTCAAGTTTGGCCAGCGCAAGGTGATCCTGGCCACCAACATCGCCGAGACGTCCATCACGGTTCCCGGGATCCGGTACGTGGTGGACTCCGGGCTGCGCAAGGTGAAGGTGTGGAGACACCAGCTGGGCCTGTCGACGCTGCTGACGGCGCCGATCTCCAAGTCGTCGGCGTCGCAGCGGGCGGGAAGAGCAGGGAGAGAGGCGCCGGGAAAGTGCTACCGGCTGTTCCGCGAGGCGGACTACTTCCGGCTGTCCGACGACACCGAGCCGGAGATCCTGCGGTCGGACGTGGTTTCGCCCGTGCTGATGCTGAAGAAGATGGGGGTGGAGGACATTCTGAACTGGCACTGGCTGGAGAACCCCGGCCGGGAGTCGCTGGTGGCATCTCTGCACCAGCTGTACTCGCTGAACGCGCTGGGCGACTCGGGCAAGATCACCGAGCTGGGCAGACAGCTGGTGGTTTTGCCCGTGGCGCCGCACCTGGCGGCGGTTCTGATCCAGGCCAAGGCGCTGGGCTGTCTCGAGCCGGCGATCGACATTGTGTCGTGTCTGTCGGTGGACAATCTGCTGCTGCAGCCGGCGAGCGAGAAGCGGGACGAGGTGAACGAGAAGCGGCGCGACACGTGCAAGCTGGGGTCTGTCTACGGCGACCTGCTGATGTTCAAGGAGCTGTTTGACATCTACAACAGTCTGGGAGACACCGACGAGCGCAAGACGTGGTGCAAGGAGGTGTGTGTCTCGTACAAGGGCCTGAGGAACGTGGCGCGGGTGGCGCAGCAGATCAGGGGCTACATGAAGATGCTGGACGGGCCGCAGTGGGAGTCGGGCCCTGAGGATTCTGAGGACCCCGAGGACGCGTCGTTCGACCCGAAGAGCGTGCTCAAGGCGTTCCTCAAGGGGTTCATCACCAACACGGCCATCGGGATGCCCGACCGGTCGTACCGGACTGTCGCGACGGGCGAGCTGGTGTCCGTGCACCCGTCGTCGCTGCTGTTCGGCACCAAGAAGGACGCCATCATGTACATCGAGTACGTCTACACGGTGAAGGGCTATGCGCGGAACGTGAGCGCGGTGGACCTGGAGTGGCTGCAGGAGGTTGCACCGCACCTACTGGGGAGCAAGGTGAGCGTGAAGGGGTAGGCGAGCGGTACGGGAAAGTATAGGGAGAGCTGTAGCTGGAGCCAGTCCAACGGACCGTAATTATAATAGATATCAGCGGCGGGCTCAGAAAAACGGCTTGCTGTAGAGACCCTCGGGGTTGCCCTTGGGCGGGGAGACGGCCGACTTTGGCGGCGAGTAGGACGACCGGGACGACGGCGAGTAGCGGCTCGCCCCGTCGAGGCTGTTCAGAGACAGGCTCACGAGCTGGTACTCGAGGTCTGTCTCCGGGTTAGCGTAGCGCTCCTCGTTGAGCGGGCGGGGCGGCGAGCGTTTGTGGCGGTGCTGCTCCGGAAACAGGGTCCCGCCGCTCATCTGCTGCTCCATGACCCGGCAGTTGTTGATCACCACGTTGGAAACGTCGCCGTTGTAGGTGGGGACCTTGCGGAACGTGCACATTTTGAACTCCACCCGGGACCGGGCGGACGGCAGGTAGCTGAGGTCCTTGAAGGTGCACTTCTCTATAACGATGTGGTCTGCGTCGGGCAGCTTGAAGTCGGAGTCGAACAGGGAGTGCTCCAGATACAGGTTTTTCAGGCGGGGCAGGGACGCAAAGTTGTAGTCGAGAATGAAGTCGTTGAGCGACAGCAGCTTGAGGGAGGCCGGGAAGTTGATGGCGGAGTAGATCAGGGGTTTCCCCACCCGGTAGTTGTATCTGGAGATTCCCTTCAGCTTGAGGCTCTCGATCTTGTCGGTGAACATGTTGCTGATGAGGGCCGAGATCCGCAGAATGTCGTCTCTGGTGAACGGGTACAGCTCCGGGCCCGAGCCCCCCGTGTCGTAGCTGATGTCGACGCAGAGGTCGTTCACCGAGAACGGCAGGGGCTTTGAGATCTTCCTGAGGATCGCCAGCCGGACGCTGAAGTTCTGGTCGAGGTTCTTGATGTTGTGGATGGTCACCGAGAGCTTTTTCAGGCTGGGCGGCCAGTGGACTCGGTGCATCGGGTCGGCCGCCGCGGTCTCCTCGAACGGCCGGTAGTAGGTGAAGTGGATCTTGAGCTCCTGCAGACTGCGGCAGCCCGACAGGTCGAAGCCGTCGTTTTCCAGAACAACGTAGCTGATCTTGGAGTGGGCCAGGTTGGGGAAAAAACGCAGCTTGTGGAGGTCGGTGGAGTCGATGTAGGTGTGGAACACGTTGAGGGTGCGCAGGCTGTGCAAGGGTGTTTTCATCTGGAAAGTGTTGATCAGGTTGGGATGGAAGCGGATGTCTGAGTTTTTGCGCAGCTCCCAGTTGTCGAAGAACACGTCCAGCGACCTGACGTTTTGCAGGGTGCTGAGGAAGTCGAGGTTGTCGATGTTGACCAGCTTGAGCGTCTCGACGGAGCCGTTGGCGGGGATCCGCCGGAAGCTGCCCCTGTTGACCCCGTACTTGAGGTAGGTGAGGCCGGCGCCGTGCTGGGAGATGAGGTCGTTGAACGGACGCAGCTTCGCCTCGTTTTCGAGCGACAGATGCAGCAGCTCGATCTGCGGCAGTTTCGACTTGACGATGGCCACGTCGATCGGCTGCTGCTCGTTCTTGAACAGGATCTTGATCACCACCAGGTTCCCGTCGTTCAGGTTCAGCCGCCTGAACTCCTTGTACGGGAGATGGAAGTCGTGCTCGCGCTTCATCTCCTGCGCGGTGAACTCCTTGAACGACTTCACCACAAACAGATCGTGTCGGATCTGCTTGATCAGGATCTCCACGGGGTTCCGGTACCTCAGACTGTAGAACCCGTACAGCTTGATGTTGGACGTGATGTCGAAGATCGAGAAAAACTTGCTAAAGCTCAAAACGTCAACCAGTCTCGTGATGAATCCAACCAGACTCTTGAAACTGTAGATGAGCTTGATCTTGTCGCAAAGGGTTACCCGGCCCGCAGGGTCCAAACACCCCACAAGACTGTCAAACTCCTCCCCAGAAACTGCCGAATCAACGTCAAACAGCTTCAATTGAACCCCGGGGCTGTCAGTGAAAATCAGGCCCTTTTGCTCCTGGAGCCGGCGCCCGACAAAGTGACACATCGCCGCCACCTCATCCTCCGTGGACACCTTGGCCCTAGCCGAAACCGGCTTTCTGAGCATTTCTCTCACCTGCAACGGCAACGCGTTCACAAAACTGTCCTTGTCCATCGTTCACTCAGTTCTCCACATTGACGGCCGGCGTCTTGTCCTGTGAACGTTGCTTCGAATGACCATTTGCCCTCTTGCTGGTGTGTCTGATAAACTTCTTTTTTGATCCCCAAAGATCGCACTTGGCAAATCTGGGCAGGTTGCCCGAACGTAGAATGTCGGGTCGCACACGACTGCGAACGGCGCGGGGGATCGGATGCTAGCCGAAGGTACACCAGACTCAACATCGAACGGGAGACGCCAGACCAAGGCAAACACCCAGGGCACAAAGTCGCCTGCTTCCGGTCCAACATGCTCCCTCGTCGGCTCCATTTGACCACCCCGACGGTCGCTGCTTATCCGCACCCTAATAAGCCCCTGAACCCCTGAAAGCCCCTGTCTGCGCGCCGCTTTTTCTGGCCTCATCGGCTGCAACCAAGCCTCCGGAAAAATCTGAAACCGGCACTTAGCGACTCGGCAAACTGTCAGCTTACCTAAGCGAGAAGTTGGTGAGGTAAGCAGGGCGGTGCCGAACTTTTTTACGTGCCCGCGGCATCTGGTGCGAGGGTTCTCGGGCAACTGCGGCGAAATCACGGCGGGAAAGTCGTGCGTATTGTTCACGATAATGGCTTTCAACACGCAAGCAGGAAGAGCACCTCGAGGCAACGGTTCTAAAAGGTTCGAATTCGCTCGAAATCCCATGGAGTCGCAAGGTCCCCCTAGGTTTCTCGAGACTTGGATCTGGTTGCTAGCGCCAGTCGGGCGGAGATTGCCGCCCGAGCCCCCCGCTTACTCGGCTGAACCCCCAGGCCTCGCTTGGTCCCTTATCACTTCGCTCTTGTGTCAGTTCCCCGTTTTTTCTCTCTTACGTAATGTGTGATGCATACTGGATCCGTGGTTTTTATTGGCTGATAAGCCGCTGCGGCTCTGAAACCCCCGCCGCGATAATGCATCGATGCAATCTCAACGTTACTCGGGCCTCCGACAACGTCAAAGAAATGAGAAATGCATAAAAAGCAGCGCAAGCGCCAGATGAGAGATTCAGGTGTTTTTCTCAACTTTTTTGCGTAAGCTACACCAGTTCGATATCCCACCATGACAGACACAACAGGCTGGACAATTGCCCAATGGGTGAAATTCCACCAGGATGCTACGCCCGACGAGTCGCTGGCTGTGCTCAAAAAGTTGGTCAAGTCGCTCGAGACGTACCCTGAAGATCCAGCGTGGATCTCGGTGGCCTCCGACGAGATTTTAGAACACCAGTGGAAAATCTTGCAGTCCAAGTCGGACAAGAAGAGCCTCAAGTTGTACGGAGTGCCCTTCGCCGTGAAAGACAACATCGACGCCAAAGGGTTCGAGACTACCGCCGCCTGTCCTTCTTTCGGGTATTACCCGGAGTTCGACGCTACTGTGGTGGCGTTGTTGAGAGAACAAGGTGCTATCGTGGTTGGAAAAACTAACCTTGATCAGTTCGCAACAGGTCTTGTTGGAACCAGATCGCCCTACGGAATTACCAAGAATGCGTTTGACGACAGATACGTCTCGGGAGGCTCTTCGGCCGGTTCCTCGGTGGTTGTGGCGCGGGGATTGGTTCCGTTCTCCCTGGGAACAGACACTGCCGGCTCGGGAAGAGTCCCGGCTGCCCTCAACAACCTGATTGGCCTCAAACCCACCAAGGGCGTTTTCTCGACGTCGGGAGTTGTTCCTGCTTGTCGTTCGCTCGACTGCCCCTCGGTGTTCTCCAACAACCTCAGCGACGCCCAGTTGTGTTTCAACATTATGGCCAAGCCCGACCTGGCTAAATGCGAGTACTCCAGAGCGTTGCCAGCCAACCCTGTCCGGTATTACCAAGCGAAGCCAAGAATCGCCGTCCCTATCAACATGGATGGCTTGTGGTACGGCGACGAGGAAAACCCGAAAATCTACGCCAAGTCCATCGAGACATTCAGGCAAATGGGCGCGGAAATCGTGCCTTGCGACTTCTCACCTCTTCTGGAGCTCGCCAAGTTTCTCTACGAGGGTACTTGGGTAGCCGAGAGATGGGCTGCCACCAGAGAGTTTTTTGCCACAAACCCACCAGAGAAGGACTTTGATCCGACTGTGAAGAAGGTCATTCTGAGCGGAAAGACCCCCGACGCGGCCACTGCGTATGAATACGAGTACAAGAGACAGGCTGTACTGAAAAAAGTACAGGCCAACTTCCCAAATATTGACGTGTTTTTGGTCCCAACCTGTCCGCTCAACCCAACCATCGAGGAAGTACAAAAGGAGCCTATCGTGGTGAACTCCAGACAGGGAACCTGGACGAATTTCGTCAATTTAGCCGACATGTCTGCCCTAGCTATTCCGGCCGGCTTCAGATCCGACGGACTTCCAAACGGTGTTACTTTGATCGGTAAGGCCTTTGAAGATTACGCTCTGCTCGACTTGGCCAGCAGGTTCTTCAAGACGTTGTACCCGAATGGGGACAGAACCGTTGGTGTTTTGAAAACCCTGGCCGGCGTCTCTGACGAGTTAGACGAGACCATCCCATCTCCAGACTTCTCCAAGGCGATCAAGCTGGCCGTCGTGGGTGCACATCTCAAAGGACTGCCATTGCACTGGCAACTGGAGAAAGTTCAAGCAACTTTCATCGAAAAGACAAAAACCTCTGCCAATTACAGGCTTTACGCATTGCCCCAGACAGGTCCTGTCGCCAAGCCAGGTCTGAAGAAGGTGAGCGAGGGCGGATCCAAGATCGAGATTGAGGTCTACTCTGTTCCGATTGAACGATTCGGTGAGTTCATGGCTATGGTTCCAGAACCTCTGGGAATCGGCTCTGTCGAGACCGAGGGTGGAGAAGTTGTCAAGTCGTTCATCTGCGAGGAGATTGGATACTCGCAGAAGGGTTCGAAGGACATTACTGCCCTTGGCGGATGGAGAGCACACATTCAGCAGGTGAACGCCGCAAAGTCGGACAAGCCTTTTGAGAGTGTCTTGGTTGCCAACAGAGGTGAAATTGCGGTCAGAATTATCAAGACTTTGAAGAAGATGGGCATCAAATCTATTGCCGTTTTCTCTGACGCCGACAAATACGCCGAACACGTTTTGATCGCGGACGTTGCTGTTCCTCTTCACGGAATCTCTGCTGCAGAGACTTACATTAACATCGACAAGATCGTCAAGGCCTGCAGAGACTCGGACGCTCAGGCTGTTATTCCGGGTTACGGCTTCCTGTCCGAGAATGCCGATTTTGCAGACAGACTGGAAACTGAGAAAATCGTCTTTGTTGGACCTTCTTCCAGAGCGATCAGAGAGCTGGGACTGAAGCACTCTGCTAGAGAGATTGCCGAGAAAGCAGGCGTTCCTCTGGTTCCTGGATCCGGTCTGGTTTCCTCTGCCGCTGAAGCAAGAGAAATCGCCGCCAAGCTGGAGTACCCGGTGATGGTCAAGTCCACCGCCGGTGGAGGAGGTATCGGTCTGCAGAAGGTTGACTCTGAGGAAGACATCGAGCGAGTTTTCCAGACCGTTCAGCATCAAGGCCAGGCGTACTTTGGTGACCCTGGAGTCTTTTTGGAAAGATTTGTGGAGAATGCTAGACACGTGGAGATCCAGATGTTTGGTGATGGTAGAGGCAAAGCCATTGCCATTGGAGAGAGAGACTGTTCTCTGCAAAGAAGAAACCAGAAAGTGATTGAAGAAACTCCTGCTCCTAACCTTCCAGAGGGAACGAGACAGAAGATGAGAAAAGCCGCTGAGAGTCTCGGTGCTGAAATCCACTACAAATGTGCTGGTACTGTTGAGTTCATCTATGACGAGAAGAGAGACGAGTTTTACTTTCTGGAAGTGAACGCACGTTTGCAAGTTGAACACCCTATCACCGAGGAGGTCACCGGACTAGATTTGGTGGAGTGGATGTTGTTGATTGCCGCAGACCGTCCTCCTAACTTTGATCAAGTGATCAAGTGTGAAGGCGCCTCTATGGAGGCTAGACTGTATGCCGAGAACCCGGTCAAAGACTTTATGCCTTCTCCAGGACAGTTGACTGAGGTGAAGTTCCCAAGCTGGGCAAGAGTTGATACCTGGGTCAAGACTGGGTCTGTGGTTTCGGCAGAGTACGATCCCACTTTGGCAAAAATCATTGTCCATGGAAAGGATAGAGCCGATGCTCTTGTGAAGCTGAGACAAGCTTTGAACGAGACTGTTGTCCACGGTTGTATTACCAACATCGACTATTTGAGATCGATTGCCAACTCCACTATGTTTGAGACGGCAAAGGTGGCCACCAAAGTGTTGGATTCGTTTGATTACAAGGCCAACGCTTTTGAAATCACCTCCCCTGGTGCCTACACCACTGTTCAAGACTACCCAGGCAGAACTGGATACTGGAGAATCGGTGTTCCTCCTTCCGGGCCAATGGATGCTTACTCGTTCAGACTGGCCAACAGAATAGTCGGTAACCATTACAAGGCTCCTTCGATCGAGATTACTTTGAACGGACCTTCCATTTTGTTCCACCACGAAGCTGTGATTTCCGTCACTGGTGGTGTGGCTCCTGTTACTGTCAACGGCGAGGAGAAGAGCATGTACGAGCCGATCGAGGTCAGAAGAGGCGACAAATTGGTGATTGGAAAGCTGTCTACTGGATGTAGAGCTTACCTGGCCATCAGAGGCGGTATTGATGTTACTGAGTACTTGGGTTCGAGATCCACTTTTGCTTTGGGTAACTTGGGTGGTTACAATGGCAGAGTTTTGAAGTTAGGTGACGTTTTGTTCTTGGGTCAACCAAACATTGCTGCCTGCTCTCTTCCGACGCCAACCTCGGCGCCAAAGGCTGTTCCAAAATCGTTGATTCCGAATTTGGAAGGAAAAGAGTGGAATGTTGGTGTGACTAGTGGTCCTCACGGATCTCCAGACTTCTTCCAAGAGGAGTCTGTGCAGGAGTTCTTCTCCAGTCAATGGAAAGTCCATTACAACTCCAATAGATTCGGTGTTAGATTGATTGGACCTAAGCCAAAATGGGCCAGAGCTGACGGAGGTGAGGGTGGCCTGCATCCATCCAATGCCCACGATTACGTTTACTCTCTGGGTGCGATCAACTTCACGGGAGATGAGCCAGTCATTCTGACTTGCGATGGCCCATCTCTTGGTGGATTCGTTTGTGAAGCTGTCGTTTGTGAGGCCGAGATGTGGAAAATCGGACAGGTGAAACCAGGCGACTTGATCAAGTTCCAACCAATCACTTTCGACCAGGCTATTGCCTTGAAGGCAGAGCAGGACAAGGCTATCGACTCTCTGGAGGGAACGGTTCCTCAACTCCCAAAGACTTTGGAGGTGCTGGAGAATCCTGTCTTGGCCAAGTTCCAACCATCTGGTTCTTCTAATGCTCCATTCGTGACCTACAGACAGGCAGGAGACAGATATATCCTGGTTGAGTACGGCGAGAACGTGATGAGCTTGAACTTGTCCTACAGGGTGCACAAGTTGATCGAAATGGTTGACACGCACAAGACTGTTGGTATTGTCGAAATGTCTCAAGGTGTTAGGTCTGTTTTGATTGAATTTGATGGCAGAAAGATCAGCCAGAAGAAGCTTGTTGAAACCCTGATTGCCTACGAATCGGAGGTTCCGTTCACCAACAAATGGTCTGTCAAGTCGAGAGTGATTAAGCTTCCAATGGCTTTCGAGGACAAAAAGACTTTGGACGCCGTCAAGAGATACTCCGAAACCATCAGATCGAGTGCTCCATGGTTGCCTAATAATGTGGACTTCATTGCACAGGTCAACGGAATTGAGAGATCTGAGGTGAAGGATATGCTTTACGCTGCGAGATTCTTGGTTCTTGGTTTGGGTGATGTGTTTTTGGGTGCTCCGTGCGCAGTTCCGCTCGACCCTAGACACAGGTTCCTGGGATCCAAATACAACCCTTCGAGAACTTTCACTCCAAACGGTACTGTTGGAATTGGAGGAATGTACATGTGTATCTACACGATGGAGTCGCCTGGTGGATACCAGTTGGTCGGTAGAACGATACCAATCTGGGACAAGTTGTCTCTTGGAAAGCACACCAAGGAGTTCAACTCCGGACACCCATGGTTGCTCTCGCCTTTCGACCAGGTGGAGTTCTATCCTGTCTCAGAGGAGGAGCTAGACCGGCTGAGCGAGGACGCCAACCACGGGCACTGCGATCTCGAGGTTGTCGACTCTGTTTTCGATCACACCCAATATCTTTCTTGGATCCAAGCCAACTCCGAGTCAATCGAGAAGTTCCATGCCAACCAGGGCGGTGACAAGTTGGAGGAGTTCAAGAGACTGATCCAAGTCGCCAACGATGAGCTGAAGCAGAGCGGATCTACAGGCGTTGAAAAGCAAGAGGAGTACCCTGAGGACGCCGAGTTGGTTTACTCTGAGTACTCTGGTAGATTCTGGAAGCCTCTAGTTCAAGTTGGGGATGTCGTTGAAGAAGGACAGGGATTGGTCGTCGTTGAGGCCATGAAGACCGAGATGGTTGTCAACGCCACAAAGGCCGGAAAGGTGACCAAAATCCTTCATGTCAATGGAGAAATGGTGGATGCTGGTGATCTGGTTGTCGTGTTGACGTGACATATTTACTAAGCTGTTTAGCATGAAAAGAAAAATAATGTACTGTTTTTAATGGAAATGCTGTAGGTAGGTATAATCTAATCGAGTCTTTCGAAAAATATCATGTAGACGGCTTTCGAGTCTTCTAGAACTTGACTAGAGCTGCACTCGGAGATTTTAGCATCACTAATCCTCCAGAATGGGTACTTGATACAGCTGGCTAGCTTCTTGTCCTTTCGTGGTCCGGGGTTGTGGTCTGAGTAGGACGGGGACTCAGAACGGCTGTCTGTGAGGGGAGTGAGGGACAGTGGCGGGCCAGAATCGGAGAAGGATAACGATTTAGGACGACTGGCTCCCACGAGCGAAGACACTCTAGACTTGAATCTCGATAGTGAGGACTTTCTTCTTCTCATCGGCGTCGAATTCTCTGTGTCACCCTCGTCTTCGCTCTGGGCCGAATCCGTGGGTGCGCCCCCAGTGCTACCAGGGAATGGCTCTTTGGAAGAAGACAGAGGTTCGGCTTGTTGCTTGTTTGCAGCAACGCTGGGCTCTGAGAGGTTGAGCTTTGGGAATTTGTTGTAGTACTCTCCCGTGAGCGAATTTTTGTAAAAAATAGGCTTACGTTTGTAGCACTCGTAATGGCCCAGCGAATGAGAGCCTTGGTGTCTAACGGAAGCGTAAAGTTTGTAGTTGTAGAGCCTCAGGGACTTGTGCGAGCCATCAACCAATGTGCTAGAGGTGCTGTCCGAAGGGGGCGTGGCGTGTTGGTTTTGCGACTCGTTTGTTTCATCCTCTTCGTCGTCAGCAACGTCTTCTGGGTCGTCGCTTTCGACCTCTTCTATCAGCTTGTCGGCCAGTTTGTCAGCCAACTCTTCAATGTCGTCAGGGGCTTCTTCGACGAACTCAGAGGTCTGCTTATCATCCAAGATGATAGAAATGGCAGGCGTGACTTTGGTGGCTACCACCTCTTCAGAAGAATCATCTTCGCTCTTTACAGACTCCGCATTTTCATCCTGCTCAAGCTTCATCTTTTCAAAGGCTAGCTGCTCGGCTTCGTCCACCCGCAGCCTGAGAACCTCGTTGAAGTTCACATTGCACGAGTTCCTCGTAGCCTGGGTGGCCGTGAAAATCGATCTTGAGAGATGAATCGTGAGAATTTTAGGAGGTACCACCACCGAAGTTTCTTTGTGCACCACCGACTTGACCTGGGGCTGCTTGATCCCGGGAAACGACTTGACATAGCCATCAAGCTTTGGGTCTAAATCATCGTTTATCAGCAGAGAATCACTCTTGATTTTCTCTGTAAGTTCATCTAATATCTCTTTCTCTCCGTCTTCAAATTTCTGCTTGCTCTTACTGCTGGCTAGCACATAGTTGATCATGCAGCGAGTGCACGAGTAGTCGTCAATAATCTCGCTTTCCGTTCCCTTCAGAATGCTTTCCAGGTTGACAGAGTCCTGCTGCGGAACCGGCATCGAAAGGATCATCATTGGATTGTAGTTTGTGGAGGACTTTCGATGACATTTCATGCATCTCAGACTCGATGACAGTTCACCACTAAACGGGAAAACCGGAATCCGAGGCTCGGATATCTCAGGAGCCATGCCGTTCTTCTTGGAAAATTTATACAGCGCCGTGTATTCTCGTTCTAAGGTCTCTAAAATCAATTGGAGCAGTTCGTGAGCATCGTGTTGGTTTCTAGAGATCCGTGAATTGTAAATTTTCTCTAGCACATGAAGAAAGTCCCAGACTGAAATCACATGAGACGAGTAGAGCGTCAGATGGAGCTTCGAAAGCAACTCTGCCAGGGCTAGGTGCAACGCCAAACTCGGCAATTTCCCTTCCGTCACCTTTGAGGCTTCTTCGCGGAACTTGATAACATCTCGGAGATACTCGGTCATTGCCGGAACGGCGGAAAGTGCCTGCAACGAAGAGTTGGCAAAACAATCCGTGGTCATATTGATCAACCCGGTGGTGTATTTGTCGGGCCTCTTGGTCGAAAACATAGCGGAATCTTGGCTGCGGGGTAAAAAAGTAGGCGAAAGAATGTAGTACGCTATTGAACCAACTGACAAGTAAACAAGCAGTTGACGAGGTTTCTCTCGGATGTAATAGGATGCCAACCGGGTAAGTTTGTTCCAGGGGGCAATATATTTGTTTGATTCGGTAACTACCGGCAACTGTGAGGTTCTGGCAATTCCAATTGAGTTCCAAAACGTGATGGCTTTGTCGATGGGGTGAGTGGCTGCTTTCTCAGTCAGTACCATACGGGAGTAAACTTTGTCCAAGGGCACACAAACGGGTGAGTTGTCAACTTACCTCGTAGGTTCCGAAAATCCTAGACTCTGGCAATTCAAACGGTTTTGTACGGTACCGAAAAAAAGCTTCCTCAACGTGTCACTATCAGTCCACAGAAACAAAACTGAAGCCTTGTAGAAGAGAAATAAAGAGCTGTGCAGCTTGGTAAATCAACATTCGCCCTCTTTTTGGTTGAATGGTTGGTTATCTTATTTTTTTATTTATGGAATTCCATTTTTTTGTTTAGATAAAAAAAAATTGCACAGCCAGGAAGCATAAAAACCCCTACACTGACTAAGAAGCAATTTCGTTTTGGTAACCTTGAATCATTATATTAGCCTATATATAAAGGGAAACCCGCAAAATTAAGAAACAAAAACAGTGAGTTGATTAGTAGTTAGATGATCATAATCTAGTCAACCTCCTCCATGGCAGATTCGGCAACAGCTTCTTCAGCTGGAGCATCAGTGGCTTCTTCAGCTGGAGCCTCGGCGTCCTCGTCAATGTTCAAACCAATGGCAATCAGAGAGTTGATTCTCTTAGAGAACGAGGTTGGCTCGTCCAAAGTGAAACCAGAGGTCAGCAATGCAGTGTCGAACAACAGAGTGGTCAAGTTCTTGACAACCTTGTCCTCAGCTCCGTTTTCGTCGACCTTGGCCTTCAAAGCCTTAATGATAGGAGACTTTGGAGAAATCTCAAAAATCTTCTTGGAAGCCATGTAAGCGGACATAGAGGTGTCTCTCAAAGCTTGAGCCTTCATAATTCTTTCCATGTTTGCGGACCAACCGAATTGACCGGTTCTGATAGCGGCCGGAGAATCAACCAACTTGTGGGAGACGACAACCTTCTCGACTTGGTCACCAAGGATCTCCTTCAAAGCCTTGGTCAAAGGTTCGAATTCCTTGATTTCCTCGTCTCTCTCCTTCTTCTCCTCGTCGGTCTCCTCCAACTCAAAGTCCTTGGTAATATCAACCAACTTCTTGTCTTCAAATTCCTTCAATTGGGTCATAGCATATTCATCAATTGGGTCAACCAAGAACAACACTTCGAAGTTCTTAGCCTTCAAAGCGTCAAGGAATGGAGAGTTCTCAACAGCCTTCAGGGTCTCACCGGTGATGTAGTAGATGTTCTTTTGGTGCTCTGGCATTCTGGTAACGTAGTCGGAGAGCGAAGTCAACTCACCAGCGGACTTGGTGGAGTTGTATCTCAAAAGCTTAGCCAAAGCAGATCTGTTTTGTTGGTCTTCGTGGATACCAAGCTTGATGTTCTTGGAGAAAGCGGTGTAGAACTTGTCGAATTGTTCCTGATCCTCGGCGATCTCGTTGAAAGTCTCGATCAGCTTCTTGACGATGTTCTTTCTGATCACCTTCAAAATCTTGTTCTGCTGAAGCATTTCTCTGGACAAGTTCAATGGCAAGTCTTCAGAGTCAACAACACCTCTAACGAAAGATAACCACTCTGGAATCAGCTCCTCAGCCTCGTCAGTGATAAACACTCTTCTAACGTACAATTTGATGTTGTTCTTCTTCTTCTTGGACTCAAACAAGTCGAATGGAGCTCTCTTTGGAACGAACAAAATGGCCTTGAACTCCAATTGACCCTCAACAGAAAAGTGCTTCACGGCAAGAGGATCTTCCCAGTCGTTAGAGATCGACTTGTAGAAAGCATTGTATTCATCTTGGGTGACGTCGGTTGGGTTTCTGGTCCAAAGTGGCTTGGTCTTGTTCAGCTCTTCGGTTTCAGTGACAAGCTCCTTCACCTTTTTGGTTTCCTTCTTTTCCTCGTCTTCGTCCTCCTTCACTTCCTCGACCTTGGCTTCCTTGGTGTCTTCTTCACCTTCAGTCTTTTCCTCGACCTTCTCCTCTTCTGGAGCATCCTTCTCAACCTCCTTCGTGACAACCAATTGGATTGGGTATGACACAAACTCAGAGTGTCTCTTGACAACCTCCTTGATTCTCTTTTCCTCCATGTATTCAGTCTGGTCCTCCTTCAGGAACAATCTGATGATCGAACCTCTGCCGATCTTTTCGTTCTCCTCATCGAGGGTCACAGTGAACTTTCCACCAGCGTTGGATTCCCAGATGTATTGCTCGTCGTCGTTGTTCTTGGAGATCACTTGAACATGATCAGCGACCAAGAAAAGGGAGTAGAATCCCACACCGAATTGACCAATCATCGAAACGTCGGCACCGGCAGAAAGGGCCTCCATGAAAGCCTTGGTACCGGACTTAGCAATGGTACCCAAGTTCTTCACCAACTCAGCTTTTGTCATACCGATACCAGAATCTCTGATCTCGAGCACTCTCTGTTCTGGCTTTGGTGTGATTCTAATGAACAACTCTGGTTCGGTCTCCAACACAGATGGGTCGGCAAGAGCTTGGTATCTAATCTTGTCGAGGGCATCCGAGGCGTTAGAGATCAACTCTCTCAAAAAGATCTCCTTGTTCGAATACACAGTATTGATGAACAAGGACATCAGCTGAGAGATCTCAGCCTGGAACTCATATGATTCAGTCTTAGTCGTCGACATTTTTGTCTATTTGTTTGCTTTAACACTTCAACAGATAATATCAATCAGTTTTCACGCCACAAAGCAAACACGCAAGAGCATTCCTTCTTTATTCTGGGAATTCCCTTGCTTAAATATTTCCCCCCCGTCAAGCTCCCACTCCCCGTCGTCGAGAAAAAATTCAATTTTGTCTCCCATTTTCTTCCAGAACGTTCCATGTGGCGCGTCGATGCCCCGCAAAAATACCAACCGGCGCGTCGACCGCACGCTTAAATTCAGCATTGGAAACTTCTAGACGAACAAATTGTAGGAGAGTATGTTCTGTGAGACAACTTGATGCTCGCAGAATGTCTACGCCCACACCTTGCGGGGAGTCGTGTCTGACGATCGATGGCCGGAATCTTTAACCAATCGAGAATTTTCCAACGATTTGAGAGGCTAAGAGGGCTATTTCCACGTTATCGTGTTCACGGGGGAAGGTATTTTCCATCAGCGCGCCGATCGGCGCGCTCTGCCATGTTTTAGCGTCGAAATGGCAGATCCTCGTAATTTTTTCTTGTTTCCCTTTCTTGTTTGTTTACGTTTCCCCCTGTTTATTCATAATAAACGTAGCTTCCTTATCTCAACACCGCAAAAGCAGATTCTTTTCCCCTGGAATCCGCCCTCACTTTGAGACAATGTCTTCCAACGCGTCCCCTCGGAAGGATGCGAGAAAAAACCTGGCTTCTCAGTACCTGGAGGCCATAGGTTCGCCTCAGATATTAAACAACACTTCTCTGAGGCCCACTCCCAGCTCGAGGAATACCCTCAACAGGGACGATTCCCGTTCCCCTAGGAAAACTGGGACGGCGAACTTGAAGGAGAACGAGAACCCTTTCAAATCTTCGACTAAATTGGCTCGACCCGACTCGCCGGTCAAGAGACTCATAATGCAGAAGGAAATAGACACTGTCGAAAACAACGCAGCAGAGTTTGTTCCAAGTCCCGCGAACGGACCAGTGAGGTTTGCAGGTTTCAGAAGATCAGACAGAGACTTTTCACACAGTGGGCCGACCAAGAGCGAGATCAAAACGATGGGAAAAATAAACAGTGCCATGTCCAATTCTCCGTCTTTGAAGAATCTCAACAAGCTGAGGTCTATTGAGACTAAACTTCGCACAAAGGGAAACAGAGTGGAATCCGTCTCGGGACTGCAGGGGAGAATGAAACTGGCCAAAGATCTGTCCTCTAGGGACCTAGGTCTGGGTTCCGAGAAGAAGGCGGTGGGGACGGGATCTTGGATGGACGCCGACCGGAAGACCTTACAAGCGCACGAGTATTTGTGTCGTGTTGCCGAGATCAAAAATTGGATTGAGGAATGTCTGGACGAGAAGATCAACTTGCACGACGACTCCATTGCCGAATTCCAAGAATACATCAGAAACGGTATACTGTTGGCCAAACTGGCTCAGAGATTCAATCCCTCGCTCGTGAAGAACATCTACTATGGTGACGATAACCTATCGAAAACGAACTACAAAAACAAAAGCGGGCTCTATTTCAAGTTCACCGAAAACATTGTTGTTTTTCTGAAGTTTTTGAAAAGCCTTCATCTTCCGGACATGTTCATTTTCGAGACGGCTGACTTATTTGAGACGAAAAATACCCCGAAAGTGATCTTTTGTTTACATGCCTTGAGTTATTTGCTGGCTGCGGAAGGAAATGCCCCACTGCTCAAAAAGCTAGACAACCTCGTGGTGGACGAGAGCGACTTGAAGAAGATCAAATTCAACATCAGAGGTATCAAGCTCCCCAACTTTGAGAATATTGACAATGGGGTGAGGGTCAACGTCGGAGGAGACATCAAACCAATAAAGTTGGTTGAGAGTTCTGTAGCTGAAAATGAGCCGGTTGAGGAAACAGGGCTCCAGTCTCGCTCGGCAGCCAATTCCCCGGCCGACTTCATAATCGCCAGCGAATCTCCAGTCAACAGACTAGAATACCGGAGGTCACTCGGTGAATCCAACGACTCACTTTTTGAAGAGGATCCAAGCATGATTATCACTGATACCGCAGAGGCGAGACTGCTTTTTAGAGAAGGATTCGGCGACGAGATAGAGGTGAACATCGATGAAATCCACGACAAATATTCTTCAATGATTGAGAATGACCACGGCTTGAGTCTCACTCCTACCGGCAATCCAACCGAGAGCTATCTTAGCTCTCTGATTCAGCTGCAGTCTCTCGCAAGAGGTGCAATTGTTAGATACGATCAGTTTGTGTCGAGGTTTATGTTCAAAGTGATCGCCTCTGATCTTAGCAAGTTCCAAGCAATCATTAGGGGAAATCTCTTGCGGAAGAATTTGAATCAGAAGCGGAAGTTATTGACTCAAAACAGCAAGTCCCTGTCGGTCTTGCAGGCCATCTTGAAAAACGTTAAACGTGAGGACAAGTATTCAAGTCTCCGGTCTAAGCTAATAGCAGAAGAAGAGGATATCGTCAATCTTCAGAGCTTTGTCCGTGGAGGAGCTTTGCAAAGAGAAAAGAACTACCAAATGAGAAAAGAATTGCTTTCACAAACTAGTCAGATCATCAAAGTTCAAAGTCTGATCAGAGGATTACTTGTGAGATCGAACCCCGAGTATTGGAGTTCGCGGACTCAGGAGAAGACTCCTAAAAGCTCAAATACAGCAGGGGCTCGTTCTAGCAGGTCAAGGAAACGACCACCTTTGGCGGATTTGTCTTTCGATGATATCTCCTCATTCAATGATCTTGCGGCATTTGCCAGGGGAGGGCTGGTTCGTAAAGAACATAAATGGATAAGACTTCAATTGTACAAGAACGTCAACTCGATCAAGCAGGTCCAGTCTGTATTCCGTGGGGTTTTGGTGAGATTCTACCAGGAATTACTTTTGGACGATTTGGACGATTGTCTTGAGCCAATCGTTTCCCTGCAATCTCTGGTGAGAGGAAATCATGTGAGAAGAGAAATTGCTCAAAGAGACGCGTGGTTCAGACGCCCCGAAAACATTGCGAAAATAATCAAAATCCAAAACTACTTCCGCGCTTCTCGAACTGCCAACGACTTCAAGTCTTTGATCAATGAGAAGAACCCACCTCTTCAGGCGATCAAGAACTTCATCGGTCTGTTGGATGGCCCCGACTCCGAGGTCGAGGATGAAAACAAAATCCAGAAGTATAAGGAGGAGATTGCGAAAGAAACAAAAAGAATTGAACATTGGGAGCTTGATCTGAGTCAACTGGGAGCTAAAATCCAGTTGTTGAAAAAGAACAAAGTCTCCTTAGATGAGCTCTTGAAGTTCAAAGATGATCATTTGAACCTCAGCGATTACTCTCAAAACTTGAATGATAGCTTGAACAAGAGTCTTGGATCGAACCCAAAGAAAGTGGTGATCAAGCCAATTATAACCTTGACTCAGCTCTACGAAAAACTGTTTTATTTGCTGCAAACGAAGCCAAAGTATTTTGGCCATCTGCTGAAAGCCGCTGATGAAGGAGCTATTGAGCTGGACCTTAGTAGCGGAAATATCGAAGACTGGATCCTCAAACTCTACAATTTTGGCGCTGCTTCCGTGAGTACATCTACAAGGCCGTCTAGAGAAGAATACTTTCTGATGAAGCTGGTTCTAGAAGCTACAGGCGACTTTATCAATACGTTCGACGACCTCCCCAGCTTCAAACTTTTTGTCAAATCCAGACAATCTCTGATCTACGGGAAGGTGAAAACATGGGAGATTTTGCTTATGGCTTACATCAACTTGCCTCAGCAGAGAATGTTGGTCAAAGGTTTGCTGGGGGATTGCATTTTGAGAGTCACGGCAGACGAAGAAGTTTCGTACGAGCCTAATCCGTCTGAAATTTACAAGCACTTGATCGAGAAAGACGAGCTCGAAGGAAAAGTTACTTTGAAGTCAGTGGACGACTTGGACCAAATGGATCCAATTGATGATCCTGAGACCAGAACTCAATTTGTCACAAACTTGAGTCAACTTCGGGAAGCTTCATACGATATAATGATGTTGATTGAAAAGTCGATGGAACGTCTTCCGTTGTTCATTAGATGTGTTTGTCGAGGATTCTACGACCAGCTGAGAAAACAATTTCCTGGAGAGCCTGAAAGATTTTACCTGAGTTCTGTTGGGTCTATATTCATGAAGTGCTACGTTCTCCCAATTTTCGTCAAACCAGAGAATTACGGTATCCATTTGGACGGGATAAGCGACGATTATGATTTTGCTAGCAGAGCCAGAGAAAACCTGCTCCACGTCGCCAAAGTTTTAAATCAATTGGTGTTGATGAGGCCTTTCAATTCGGACAACTTGTATCTGCAACCCTTGAGTCCGTTTGTCGAAGAGTTCATCGAGGGCGTGAGAAAACTGTTGAAGAACCTGATAGACTTGGAGCCTTTGGAAACGTGCTACGGAATGTCCTCTGTCTACGAGGATGTGACATCGACGGAGAAGCCGAAGTTAGAGCTTTCTAAGGAGGAAATTGCCCAATTCTTAGACATTCTGGCCGAGCATCGAGACTTAGTGGCTCCCGATCTGAACGATTACCTCAACTTACTGTTACTTGAGATTGATGGATTTTCTGAGTTCCACAACAAGGTGGAAACCACCAAAGGTATCATGCTGCTGAATTTGCAGCCAGTCGCCGAGAATACTGATCCTAAAGACTTGGAGATCAAGACGGCTTTGATGGAGGCAAAAAGATACATCATCTACATCATCAAGGTCCAAGATGGAACGGATTTGCTGGATCTCTTGCTTTCTGAAATCACCCCTAAGGACGAGCTAAGATACAAACAACTTATCAAAGACGAGAAAAATGTCTTGGAGAGTTCCGACTTTGAATCTTTCTTGGAAAAAAGAACATTGAACAAGATTCACAACTCCACGTTCCCGCAAGTCAAAAAGCGTGCGATTGAACTGATTCTTGAGCTGGAGAATCTGGGTTATCTCGACCGGTCCAACGGATACCAGGAACTGTTGAACGAGATCGCCAGTGACATCAAGAGCAAGAGGTCCCAGAGAGAAGCCAGGGAGGAACAACTAAGAATGGTGGTGGAAACGCTGACCAAACTCAAGAAGAAAGAACGAACCTGTTCCAAGGTTTACTCCGAACACATCAACGACATCGAACGCGTCATGTTCAAGCTTCAACACCAATCCATGAACAAGAAAAAACCCAAACTGCTGAAATACTTCTCCAAACAGTACTACTACCAGCGGGAGCTGAAACGGAAGAAGGGATATTTGCCGAAATTCGGCTCTTTCAAGTACTCGTCCAAATATCTATTGGACCACAAAATTCTTGTTGAGTTTTTAAAGACCAAGCTCCCGACAATAAAACTCAACAGGGTCAACTTCATGTTCAGCTGCGAGAGACAGGGTGAGTTCACCGTGGACATTTCGAACAACTCCGTTGGGGTCTCCGGGTTCGAACGAATCACGCTTGACGACTTGCTGAACCTACAGTACGAACACAAAGAGACATTTACGCTGTTCGAGGGAGGTGTTTTGTTTGACACTAGCAACTTTGTCTCCTTCATCTTCCGGAAATTTTACGAGATTGCCGGCGACAACTCAATCCAACCATAAATACCCGTTACATAGATTTGCATTGTCTAATACCGCACAATCAATTGCCAGCCGTCTCCAGTAGAATCTTTAAATAATATTATCTAATACAAACAAGGCTGTGCAGGGTTGTTTTGAAATATTATTATGCCAAAAAAAAACAAACTGGCTCGAAGATTTACTTCCACAGGGAAGCTGTAGTGGTTCTAACCTACGAATCCGACGACCAATTACTGCCGGTACTCCAGACTACCACTACATCATGAAGGCGAAGGTAGGCCGGTTCTGCTGTCTTTTGGCCTCAGTCTTCCCCAAAATTGTCTGCACTTCGCTGCTTGTCTGGTCGTACTATGTCATGATATTCAAGATAACCTTCAACGTGGTGGAGGGAAGCGTGTCACGAGCAGTGTTATTTGCAGCTCTCACATTGCTGGAAGTGCTCTCTCTGGTGGCATACTACTTGGTGGTATCTGTTGGACCTGGATCCCCGACTGATTTCGAACAACTACGGTGTTTCAGCTACAAGCAGGGAGACCAGATACAGCCTCCGGAACTCCTCACAGCTCAGTCGGTCATGGTCAAGAAAGACGGAGGCTACAGGTTCTGCAACAAGTGCAAGGTGTGGAAACCAGATCGGTGTCACCATTGCTCCTCTTGTAACATATGTGTCCTGAGGATGGACCACCACTGTCCATGGTTCGCCGAATGCATTGGATTCAGGAATCAGAAGTTCTTTGTGCAGTTCCTGCTGTACTCGGGTGCTTATCTTGTGGTGGTGAGCAGCTTGTCAGGCTACACATTGTACCGGTTTTACTGTCTGGAAACCATCGACCCCGACAAATTCTCGCTGCATATGTTCTTCGTGTTTGCGCTGTCCATTGTGTTCGGTATATCGCTGTGGATCTTTGGCACATTCACTGTCTACCAGATGCTGAAAAACAAAACGACGCTCGAATTGTACGAATCGCAGGGGTATCGGGCCAATAAAAGCTCTCACACCATCGGGAACATCTTCGATCTTGGGTACAGGCGCAACTGGTGCTCGGTGATGGGAAACACGTGGCTGGAGTGGCTTCTTCCTGTTCGTGCGGGCAAAAGCTACGGATCTGGGCTGTTTTTCGAGGTGAACGAGCATATTTACCGTCAATTACAGCAGGAGAACGAGCTCCAGGAACGACTTTCTGCAGAGCTCAACAGTTACCGAAACCAGCAGAAACAGTTACAGCAGGGAGCGCTCTCTGAGCTGATGGGACTGGACTCTTGAAGCCGGCAAACGGCACATATAGCATTGTAAGGCAGAATATTTCGAGGTTGGATTCCTGATTAGATAAGGTTGTACGTAAGGGAGGACCGCTGAGGTTTACCCGGCCGAGTCTCGATATTGGGTTTTTTCGAGGGATAAATTATTTGATAGCGAATTTGGAACGGGACAAGACCAGACAGCAGGAAAGGGTTGTTTTGAATTTTGCGAAGCAAACCCGGTGGACAAACAGTGCTCGACTAGCATTCGGCGAACCCATTGTAGCTCAGTGAGACGGCGCTTGTTTGTGATTGGTCTGTTGGCTTTGTGGATTTCGTTGAATCACGATGCTGGAACTGAAGCCTTTTGACGATCTGGTGGTGAACGGTACCAACAAGAAGCGTAAGTAAAGAGGAGCACGAGGTTTTCAGCGACTAGTTTGGCGTCGGAAGTACTAACGGGCTGGCTTTGTTAGGTGTTGCGTACTTTTACGACTCGGATGTCGGTAATTACGCTTATGGTGCTGGCCATCCTATGAAGCCACATAGAATAAGGATGGCTCACTCGCTGATTATGAACTACGGGTTGTACAAAAAGATGGAGATTTACCGTGCGAAGCCTGCCACAAGACAGGAGATGTGTCAATTCCACACGGACGAGTACATCGACTTTTTGGCGCGGGTGACTCCTGACAACCTGGAGCTGTTCTCCAAGGAGCAGGCCAAGTTCAACGTCGGAGACGATTGTCCAGTTTTCGACGGACTTTTCGAGTACTGTGGTATTTCCGGAGGAGGCTCGATGGAAGGAGCTGCGAGACTTAACAGAGGAAAATGTGACATCGCCATCAATTACGCCGGGGGGCTGCACCATGCCAAGAAGTCGGAGGCGTCTGGGTTCTGTTATGTCAACGACATTGTGCTAGGTATCATTGAGTTGTTGAGATATCATCCGAGAGTTCTGTACATCGACATCGACGTTCACCATGGAGACGGTGTGGAGGAGGCTTTCTACACCACGGACAGAGTGATGACATGTTCTTTCCACAAGTACGGAGAGTTCTTCCCCGGCACGGGTGAACTGAGAGACATTGGTGTCGGGAAAGGTAAGCACCACGCTGTGAACGTTCCATTGAGAGACGGAATCGACGACGCGACGTACAAGTCGATTTTCGAGCCGGTGATCAAGAGAATCATGGACTGGTACCAGCCGTCGGCGGTGGTCCTGCAGTGTGGTGGTGATTCGCTGTCGGGGGACAGATTGGGATGTTTCAACCTGTCGATGAAGGGACACGCCAACTGTGTCAACTACGTCAAGTCGTTTGGAATCCCAATGATGGTTGTGGGAGGAGGTGGGTACACGATGAGAAACGTTGCCAGAACATGGGCCTACGAAACGGGGCTGCTGAACGAGACTCTGTTGGATCCAGAGTTACCGTTCAATGACTACTACGAGTACTTTGGTCCTGACTACAAGCTCGAGGTCAGACCTTCCAACATGCACAATGCCAACTCGCCAGAGTACCTGGGCAGAATCCTGGCTCAGATCACCGCCAACTTGGAGAACACCCGATACGCTCCGTCGGTGCAAATGCACGACGTTCCCCGCGACCTCGCCGACTTCGACGACGACCCCGAAGAAGACTCCAAGGAGGCCATCGACACGCGAGGCGGCTCCCTGCAGGCAAGAGACGAGAGAATAATACCGGAGAACGAGTACTACGACAAGGATGAGGATGCCCGGAGAGCTAAGGATTCCACTGACTACAACCAGGTTGCTACCGGCGAGGACCACCAGACGAGCAGATCGTATCCGTCGTTGATTCCTCCTTCGAATTACTACGGAAAAGTTGCGGACGAGATGGTGAAGGAGCTGGAAGAGGAGGAGAGAAAGGAGAACTCGAACGGACCTTCAGAGCCTGTTCCAAACGATCAAAGCAATGTCGAGGCCGGTGTTGAGGCTACAGCTACTGTCGAACCTGCGAATGGCGTGGATGGTGCAGACGGCTCCGACGGCTCCAATGGCTCCAATGGCTCCAATGGCACCAACAGCACCAACGGCGCTTTCGGTTCGAACGGCACAGCTGTGGCGCCAAGAGAACCCCCAATCGCTTGAAGAAAAGTAGACCAGAAGTTTTTGTTGACTGTGAAGCTTCTCCAAATACGCTCACCTCTGTTTCATTATATGCTGTATTATTGATTTTAACTTGTTTGGAGCACTGAAATGACTTGTTTCAAGTAGACTTAGAACTGTTGTCGTCGGGTTTTGTTTTCCCGTCGTTGATGCTCCTAAATCCTGAGTTGAAGCCCAGAAGATTGTTGATACCCGTGACCCAATCTCCCCTGGTTCTCGCAGCACACCAGATACCGGTGCGGTCTTCATCAATTTCAGACTGTTTTTTGTATCTCACCGAGAAAGGCAAGTCCCAAGAAGGATCCAGGATGGCTCCGGCTTCGGAAATAACGTGAATCTCGTCTCCCTGGACGAGCTTCAGCTGCGGAATACCGTCAATGGAGAGCTTGGCTGTGCACTCGTGGCCGCCGACGTTCCCCTTGGAGCGCACCTTGACGCAAATATGGGACGTTGACGGCAAGATCACAGGCCGGAACGAGAGAGATCTCGGACAAACGGGGGTGAGCAAAATGCACGGCACAATTGGATGGACCATGGATCCTCCGGCGGACAGGGAGTACGCGGTGGAGCCCGTGGGAGTAGCGAAAACAAGGCCGTCCGCGGTGGTGGTGGTGAGGAAGTGGCCGTTGACATACACGTCCAGATTGATCAAGCTAGGAAGGGAGCCTCTGTGCAGAACGATGTCGTTCATGGCGTGGACCTGGGTCAAGTCGCTCGTTTCCGTTTTGTAGATGGAATTGGGGTCGGAGTCGGCAAATTTCGATTTCTTGACAATGTGACACTCGAGTCTTTCTCTGTGCAACATGGCCACCCTGCTCTCGAAAACCTTCTTGAACGTAGCCACGTAGTCCTGGAAGTCAAAGGGAAGCAAGAATCCCAGAGTTCCCAGCGAAAACGACAACACAGGAGGGACTGTCGTGTTGGAGAACATGGAAACTCCTCGCAAGATTGTACCGTCACCGCCCAGCGACACAATCAAGTCTGTTTTGCTCACCAGGTCCTCCGTTTTTCCGGTGTAAAGAACGTGTTTGCGCTCGGTAGTCACCTGCGAGTATATTTCTTTGTCGTTTTGCAGCTCGTCTGCAACTTCTTGGGTCACAATCACGTTACAGTTTGGATACTCGCTGTGGATGTGGTCGACAAACTCCACCATTGCGTTTTTCACCTCCTGGTGCCACGGCTTCTTCACCACCAGGATGTTTGACGGCGGCTCCCTCCACACCAGGTTTCGAAAAAACGAGTGTGGGTTTTTGACGTATTCGGGGATTTGACGGGGTTTCAACTTATTCACCGAATCGATCGTTAGATTTGTCGAGCTCCATCTGCGAAAAGACCAGGGCAACGAGTTCAGCGCGCTAGGAGGGTGCAAGGCTCCAGCACGGGAGCTTGCGAGGAGTCGTTTCAACATGGCTCCGGAGATCATCGTGTACCTTCTCGCTGAGTTGCTTGTTTTTTCCAGTGGAGCAGCTTTATCAATTCTTTTTATCGGGTTCTTTTTTTGCTTCCCTTATGGTGTGATTCCTTCCAGAATCTGGGGTCGACGACGTCTATGACTCTTCTCGACTCGGTTCGGGTCGCTCCAGAAGCCAAAAAAAAAGCTCGGAAAAAAAAGTTCGCGGCTGCTGCGAATTTTTCGCGACCACAGCGGAACGCAAGATACTTCAGAGAACTGGAATACCGCTTGATCTTGATAATTCGGCAGAAGAGGTGAGGATGGCGGCCTTTTGCCTTGATGTCGTTTACGAGGGTGCCTGGCGAGGACTGCAGTCGGGCTGGAGGGGTCTTGGCAAATCGTTTGGCTTGCTTCGAGGCGCACCACACGACATTGCACCGCGCTGCGTCGCGTCGCGTCACTCTTTCTCGTCAAAATTCTGGAATCTTTGGATACCTAATCTGGCCAAAATGCGCCAGTCACAATAACTGGGATGACCACCGCTGGCCAATTGCTGAGCACCGATCCACCCAGCTCTGCTTCCATCATTGTACCAGAAGCAGCTGTCATTACGTTCTGGTGTCGCAGACTCCTCACATCGCCGTAGCTCCCCGTCCTGCAGATCGCTGATGAACGATCGCAAAGTGGTGCTGGATAAACAGATACCCCGGCGGATATCTTCTTCACGGTTGCCAAGACCTCGGCATTAGGACCTTACCTGCTATGTCCGTCCCGTAGCGGATGAAACTGGCGACTCGGCTCCAGGGATATCGAATGCCAAACTTTGCCAAGTCAGGTAAAGGAGACATCCCCAATTCACCGTAACTCCGCCCTGCGTATCTCCTTACGACACTTGTTTGTATTGCCGACAGCCGACAGCCGACGCTTCAATTCTGTTCTGCGAGACCCCTGTTGTCAATGATTGTTGCAAGTTCCGCTCCAATCCGAAATGGGTTTCGCCACCGATAACTACTAGTACGCTATTTCCTTGTTTTTTTCCCCCGACTTGACCTGCTCCTACAACTGCCCCAATGTCGCTTGTAGCTTACCCTACCCAAAGAAATCGGGAGTAAATTTTTTTTCGTCTGAAATTTTTTCTCCAAACACTATAAAAAACAATCTTCAGCTCAATTCTCTCAGATTCTTTTCTATATGTTCTTTCCTTTGGTAACGCAAATTCACAGCTAGGCACGACAACCGTCACTGCGTCTTTTTGAGGTTGAACCTCCTCACGGAGCGTTCTGGGCCCAGGACTATAAGGACACAGGTTGTCGGACTCGATGCGGCGGGAGCAATCCGGTCTCGTTGGGGGCTTTTGTCTGGACTGGAGAACGACGTTGCCGGTCTTGGGTGCAGTGGACCATTCGCAGATCTTTTATGTTCTCTAAGGACTTTGCCTTCGTGCATCCGTATGGGGTCTACTGCAAGGATTGACACGACATTTCATTTCGTAAATTACTTTGTTACTGTAACTATTTGGTCACGTGAAAGATAGTGCACTGTCCGAGGATTGCAGAGTCCCGTTGACGGGTATTTCTGCGCCTTCGTTGTGTTGCTCGAGGACGCGCAAGACGTGGCTAAAGACGCGTTTTTCCACATCGTTGGCCCACAGGGTATCCATGTGCTCGTAGTGGTCCACTCCGACGACGTCTACCTGACAGGAGAGCTGTTCCAGAGTCCTTTCCATGTCGATAAGGGAATCCGACTTGCCGTAGACCAGCAGCATCGGCGTGGTGATGGTGAGGGTTGGGAATGGAGCCACCCTATTCGTTTTCGACAGAGACCCGCTGAGGTAGACGAGTCTTGAACCCGACGATCCTCCTTCGTCAAACATCTGGAATCGTCTGTTGCTGATGATTTGGAACCAATGGATGATCGACTTGACTGAAGACGGCGAAAACATGTGAGTGTAGCCGACTTTTTTCTGTGAAAGCGAGAGGTTCTCTGACTTCCATCCGAACAGAAGGATTAGGGAGCGATCAACAACCATTTCGTACAGTTTGGGGCCCATGACTTTCTGCCAAAACACCACCGAGGGCAGAATTGCTCTCTTGCCAAACAATCGGTACAAGAGGTTCGGAGCGGAGTTGACAAAGTAGGACAACAACGGGTGGTTGAGTCCCTGGGGTATCATTGCTGGGGAAAGCCCGACAAAAAGCTTGATTTTGGTGTTGAGAGCAGGGTTGAGCGACAGAGCGGCCAAACACTGGGCGGACCCTTGACTGAACCCGATGTAGTTGAGACTGGGTTGTCTGGTTGCGTTCAGAACGTAGTCTATGGTGTCTGGGATGTCAAACATGGCAAACTCGTCCAGCGAGTAGTCCCAGAATTTGTAGTCGGTCGAAGACAGCGTGAGATGCTTGCGTGAATACTTATTTCCTCGGTTATTTCCGAGCCAAACGTCGTATCCGAGATCCACCAACGTGAACGGAAGACACTTAGACGCGCTGTCACCGAGAACAAACAGCTCGCTATTGGTGAGCAGACCGTGATGCATGTAAACTACCGGCTTTTCGAGCAGATTGACAGTGGAGGTGGTTCTCTTGCCCAGAACGCGGTGGATGGACAAAAGATAGCCATCCTTGGTCTGCACAACGTGTTCGTGGACCTTGTAGCCATGGGCGTGGACTATTTCCACTATGTCCACGGCCCCAATAATGGTGTTGTGAAACAGCGTTTGCTGGGAGTCTCGGTCGGGCTGTGGCGAGGGCGTGCGATAAACATGCGAGTAGCTTCGTTGAGCGTGGAATTGGGAAGAAACGTTGTCCGGTTTATTGAAGCGCGATTGCACCTGGCTCAACAGTATCTCAAAACCAAGAGTGTGGAAAACAAGCAGCGGTATCTGGATTACCAAGGCTATGACATGAAATAGCAAGCGAGGAAAACCCGAGAAAAGGGCCATTGTTTCGGGACACTTGGGCGAACCAGAACTGCCTAGATTGGTAAATGGTGTCGGTCTTTTGTGGATTGATTGTTATCTAGCCGATATTGAGCAAGTTTTTTGATTGAATTTGAATTATGCGCTCGAAACGGTTTTTTTTTTCTCCTAATTCCAGGGACTCTGGCTGTGCAGGGTTCCAGGCTTACCGAGATTGTGCCGACGCATTTAAGGGCGAGGAAGTGCGGGACTCAAGCCAGATTTTAACGGCGCGGTTATAATTGCCCTGATCTGTCGAATAAGAACTTTTGGAACGTTCGAAAAGTCCCAGTAGAGGTGGTTATGCAGACGTAGATCAACTGCTTCGCTTTGAAGGAGAACTGGCTAATCAGGGGACGAGGTGCGAGGTATGGAACTGACTGAAGGAGGAAGAATGCATGTCCGTCAATAGCGAGGGATTTTCAGCTACAGCCGTGTGGAGGTACATTGAGGTGAGACTTGACTCAGAAGAATGAGCTCCATAACTGCGAAAGGGCGTGGGGTGAGTCAAGTGCGGCCTCATTGGACGGGATTGACGGAAAAATCCAAAGCGAGGAGGCCGGCGCACTATTGACGAAGCAGGGAGGTGCATGGAGCGGAGTTTCGAGATCAAGCAGGAACGCACAACAGAAAAGAACAGACAAGAATTATACTGGAATGAACGGCGAGGGATTTGGCCCAGCCGTGCGGTGTTTCAGGGGCTATTTTGGGGGAGCACGGCTTCAGAACCCTGTTGGAGAAGCAAGCCGTGCGAGAGATAGTGACATACACCATTTCCTAAAACCTCTGCAGAATGACATACTGTTGTAGTTGCTGGCTTGGCGGGGACCGGGACTGTCCTCAGAGCCCTGTTTGTCGTGGGGGTCCCCAGAAGAAGGTGCGCAAATTCCGGTTTCATGGGCCACCGCCCGGCTATAATTAAATTTCTCGCCGGCGCGTCGAAGTAGGCTACGGAGGTTAGGGGGAGACTGAAATCTCCGAAAACCCTCTTTCGCACGGAACCTGCGTGCTGCAAGCACTGGATGGAGGGAGGAACAATAGTGTTAGGGAAGCGCGGGTCCGGAGCTAACATAGCCAAAATTGTCGCTGAGGTGCCTATTTTCTATGTTTCCTGCCACAGTGCTGTGAATACGGTACGGTAGGTGACAAGATATAGGTGAACAAAAATGGCGCGTGGTCGGCTACACTCAGCTGGGCCGGCCGCTTCTGCGAAAGCTGACAGGTTGAAACTCGCACCCCGGGAGCGAAAGCAAGACGTGGCTGGGCAGGGTGTGTATTTTGTGGCGCATTAGAAGACTGGTTTGCGGTTTACGGTTTGCGGAAAACAAGCTGCCAGGCCTCGTTAGCCCGCTCGCAAAAGCACCGCGCTCCGGGCAAAAGTTAGGTGCCTTCTGGCTTGCTGCGCTGTCATCCTGAACCACGCCACACCAGACTTGCGCAGCAGGCGCACATCGCACGCATGCGGAGCCTTTTGTTGCCCGGCCAGAATCAAGTTTTCTCGTCTTGCCCGGCTCGCGGCTCTCGCGTTGAGCTATTTTTCTGTCCTTGGTATTCTCCCGTCCCGCACTGGAAAATATTACAGCTTCGGCTTTACTTTGAGAGGATCCGATCTAAGGTTTCTTATGCATTACATGAGGCCGCATGCAGGAGGAACGTTTATGCGAAGCTGCGTAGCCGCGAGCAACAAGAATATAAATATGGAGACAAGGACGGTAAATGTTGCTGGGATCTGTAGCCGGCTCTCGATAGCCAAAGTACTCTAACTGGTAAAGCAAAATGTCCTCGCCAGACCGTCACAGCGATTACTCCAAGGCGGCTCAGTTACAGAAGAAGAAGAGAGTTGGCAAGGCATGTGACTCGTGTAGACTCAAGAAGACCAAATGCTCCGGAAAACAACCCTGTGAAAAGTGTCAAGCGGACAACAAAATCTGCATCTACACTGAACGCAAGAAGTCCAGAGACAAGGTGTACTCGTACGATTACGTCGAGCTCATTGAGAAGAGGCTCAGGCTGGTCAACCGTTCGCTGATACGGCTGTCGGAGATGGTGAAGCTGGGCAAGACGGCAGAGCTGGCTCAGTTCTCCAACCGACTGGCCTACAACGGACTCGACGAGACAACACCGATCTCCATCAACCAAGCAATCTCTCTTTTGGTTGACAAGCATGACGTGTTGGATCACGAATCAGAAGAAATGGGCTCACCTTCTGCACAAAATTCGGATTCGCCGTCTTCCGAGTCTGCACAGCCCGAATCTGCCGGATCGAATTCCGGATGCCTGGAAAATTCTAGCTCGGGTTTGGTTCCGCTGCCCACGGCCGGAACCAGCAAGAAAAGGGGCGTGCGGTCCAAGAAGGAGACCCCATCGCTTTCGACCAATTACAACGTTTTGTTCTCGTCGCCCGAGTCGATCACGCCCAAGTCGGACGACCAGTTCTCGCCGCTACAACACATAACCACCAATGAGACCAACGCAGACTCGCAGAACAGCCAGTCGGCAGCAGCCAGCAGGCTGGATGACATCAAGGAGGAGGAGAAAGACGACGACATCTTCAGTCCACTGAGCCCTCTGACCACAAGTCTGTTTCTGGAGATCCAGGATGACTCCCCCGCACAACCCCCGGCCGCGCAACCACAGGTGGCTACTCCAACCGAGGACGTGAGCCAGCTCGGATTCAGCTCTCTGGATTTGGGTCCGTTCCACTCGGGGGCGCAATTGGCCACTGCAGCGATGAACGGCTACTTTAACAACTCGCTCTCGTCCAATTCAGGACTGTCCATGTCGGACTTTGACCTCAACTTCACCACCAGCAACACCAGCAACACCAGCAACACCAATCTCAACTCCCCGACTTCGCTGGTGGCCACCTCGCCAGACTTCAAGACCATGATGATGAACCCCAACCTTGCGAGCAAGACCGATGGCTCGTCCTACTCGCCGTACCTACTTGGCGACGACTCCTATCTCGACTTCAACTCCATCAACCCTCCCAGCAACCTGCAGAGGTCCTCCTCCACAAGGTCGGCCGACGGCTCCAACAAGAAACATCCAATCTCCCATGGCCACCACGGCCACCACCACTCCTACTCCCAGCACCCGCACCCCTACAGAACCAACTCTCTCAGCAGAGTCAAGTCGAATCCGAACTCGGTTGAGTCCGCCCTTAACTCGCCGCTCCTCAAGGAGGAGTTCACCGGCTTTTCCTAATATTACGCTCCGTGCGGCTTATTCGATTTTACTCTATTTTTCATGCTTTATGTTTCTGCTCCCCACATTGATTGATATAATATTCTTATCTGTTTTTCTCCGTCCGCCCACCTTGCCTGGCCTGGTGTTCTGACGGCGGACGAATGGGGCCCCCCTTCTCGTGCTTGGTTTCGTTTCCGTTTTCATTTCAGTCCTATAATACACATGCTATGGTCAATGACACATCATATTTGTCATCGTTTATTTCCACTTCCCGGCCGCGGCATAAAGCCCAGATCACGCGCAAGAAAATACCTCTTGGCACCTCGCGTGCGTCGCTCAACCAGCTAGCCGCTGCACAACTTCTAGAACTTTATCTGCGCGGCGTCCCGCTATTGTGGCGGTGCATTGTAGATTGCGACCAAACTGGGGGTGTCGGTGGCCGGCGCTCAGTGTTGTCGACATCCTCCACGCGGCAGCGCTTATGTAACCCGCATCCAATTACCTAAGCCGACCCCGCTCACCGAGCCGACTGCCTGTATGCCAAGATAATAAGGCTGTACAACAAAATGTCCAGCCGATGTCTGAATAAATATTACAGAATTCAGTATCGTAAGATTTGACCCATTTCGGGTATTCGACTATTATAAAGAGACCGTTCGATCCAGACTAAGGACCAGCATATCCACGATACCTCGGACACAGAGAACACTGCTATCGACTCGGTACATTAGGACACATCGGAGACATATCGCGGTCCCCGTTTCTCTCGCGAAACTACAGTAAGGGAACAGATCGCACGTGACGTGACTTTTTACCGTTAAAGATGTCAAGTGCCCGTTTGATTCTTTTTTGGCGATAAAACAATTGTTGCTAGAAATGCTCATTAGTTCACGTTTGCCCCGCGTAAAACATCCCTACACCGGTTATATTATTTTTCACCTCCGAGAACCAAATTTATCAAATCACCGCCGAGTGGTGGTACCTACGGTTCTTGAAAAACGTGCCCACCCGGTACACAACCGCGCCTATAAAGCGCACCAGCGCCAGGCCGGCGACCGTCCACAGAATGACAGTCATGAAGATGTTGGAGGAGGAGCTGTCGACGTCTCTTTTCCCGAGAACGACAGAACGCGAGGCGGTGCTGCTGGTGGTGGTACTGCTACTGTCGCTGCTGCTGTCGCTCTGTATGTCCTTGTAGTCGTCGAGCCCGCCCGTGCGTAGAACCAGGGCGATGACGGCGAAGTTCGAGATCAGCCAGATCAACACTGTGTAGGTTCGGCCCAGAGCGTAATTACGCTCCGAGGTCTTGAAGGTGTTCTCCTGGCGCACCACCTCGGGCTTGGAGATGTTGTCGTGGGCCAGCAGGTACAGCTCGTCGGGGTCCTGCAGCGCCTCCGACAAGACCAGCTCGTTGGTGTTTTCCGAGGTGGTGGCCTGCTTCTTCTGGGGCGTGTCGGCCTTGAGGGCGCCCTTTGTTCCCCAGGAGATGTCGTGGATGTTGCAGAACGCGAAGATACTCAGCACGTTGATGTAGGCCGGGCTCAGCAGCAGGTACTGCAGCGTGCACCCCACCAAGTGGAACACGTCCAGAAACAGCAGCGACCCAAGCAGATACAGCAGGTACGTGGACGCGAGCGCCACGGTGAGGTTGCGAAACTTGGAGTTCTCCATGAACGCCACGAACGTGCGGTTCGAGGCGGTGTCGCTGAGCACGTCCTGGATGGACGTGACCGTCAGCAGCACGACGCAGAACATGATGTAGCACATCACCACGGCGAAGAGCACGAACGCGAGCAGGTACAGCCGTCTGGCGTCGTTGGGCTTGTTGCCGAACGAAATGACAAACGTGAGGGCCAGCGCCGCGATGTAGATCCACAGAAACACCACGGCGAGCGCGTTTCCGGCGTCGAACCCGACGCCGGTCTCGGCCACGCTGAGCGTGAGGATGCGGAACACGAGGAAGTAGAACGATATCGACAGCCACGACAGGCAGATGTTGACCGTCTGGTAGCCCACCTCGAAGCAGAGCACGAGCTTGCGCCACAGCGAGTGGCTGGAGCGCACGATCCGGTAGAAGTGGATAATCGAGTACAGCGCCGCAAAAAACGAGCCGTTCAGCCACCGGCGGCGCTGGTTGATGAACTCGTTCACCGTAGACGGCACGTCCGTGATGGCGTACGCGTCGTGCACGTACGTGAGCAGGTAGGCGGCGTTTTTCTTGGCCACGAGCTCGAAACACAGAATCCGGTCCTCCGCCAGGTACATGTTGGACTCGAGCGTTCCCGCGGGCTTCTCCGCGTCCGTCTTCATGTCCTCGCCGTGGAAGTACGCCGCCAGCGGGTCTCCCTGCAGCGCTGCGTACCGGTACGCGCTGAACGCCCCGGGCAGGACCGTCACGAACCCGAACGCCGCCTCCATCGGCTTGTCCAGCACGTTGGAGATCTTGTACTCAAAGTTCTGCGCCGCCACGAGCGGGTTCAGCGTCACGCACTTCAGGTCCGACCCAAACTTCACCACGCGGTTGCCCAGCTTCCTCGCAAACGACACCTCGTCATTCGGGCTCGACCGCGTCCCCAGCATCGCGCGGATCTCGCCACACGAGCCCCCGACGTTCGGGTTCTTGAACGACTTCCACAGCTTGTAGATCGAGTCCGGGCCCGGCTCCGTGCCCACGTCCAGCAGACAAACCACCTTCGGGTTCAGGTTCGGACACAGGAAGTTGAACGCCCACCGGTGCGAGTTGATCTTCTGTTTGTTCTGCTCCTTGAGCAGGAACATGAGCTGCACGGGCACCGTCTGCTCCGTCACGAGCGGCACCGTGAAGCCCTTGCCCTGCTCGCCCTTCTGGATGTTGATTTTGCCGATTCCAAACGTCGTGGTGTACTCAAACAGGTGCGCGTTCACGTCGTCGCCGTTCACCGTCTCCTGGATCACACCCTCCTGGTAGCAGCCGAGCAGCGTCAGCAGCGCCTTGGACCGTTCGTGGATCTTGCTCCGCCCGTCGCTCACCACCACCACCACGATCTTCTTCCACGCGTCGCGGCCAAACGGGTGAACGTTGTCCCCGTGGTCCGACATGTTGTACATGTGCTTGATGTTCTTGAACACGCCCTTCAGCGTGCGGCCCAGCAGCACGTCGTCCTCGTTGTACATGGTGCACACCACCATCAGCTCCGTCTCCCGGCGCACGCCGTACAGATTGGGCCGCAGCGGGTAGTTCTCGATGTCCCGTCGCTTGTCGGGGTCGCCCGACGAGTAGTCCTTCGGGTCCGCGGTGATCGCGTGGTACCGCAGGTGCGTGAACTCGGTCAGGCTCTTGGCGTCCTCGAACGGGATCTTGCCCAGCAGCTGCTTCGGCACCGGGTAGTCGAAGCTGTAGTGTTTCTCGTCCAGCAGCTGAACCTTGGTGTCCCCCGTGGCCGCCGTGTTCAGGCCCTCGATCAGGTTCTCGGCCGACTCCTTGCCAAAGAGCACGTCGTTGTCGATCAGCGGCTCGTCGCTGTCCCGCTCAAACGTCTGGAAGCTGGGCAGCGCGTCAAACGGCTCGCGTAACGGCTCGTTGAACGGACTCCACTGCGGCCCACTGCAGTCCACGTACGACCCGCGGTTGTTGGTGTAGTAGTTCTCGGCAAAGTCCACGTCTCGCTGGTCCACGGACGGCTCCTTCTCGCCGAACGGGTCCGCCGTGCTCGACCACGAGCTTTCCCCGGACAGCGACGTCCCAGACAGCCGGGCGTTCGTCGGCACAGACAGAAACGTCTCGGGCTCGCGTGCGAGCGTCGTCCCCTCAAACACCCCCTCCTGCGGGTAGTACGTCTCGCTGTAGCGGTTTCCCGTCTCAAACGGAGACCTCTCGGGAGATTGCCCGAAAAACGGCCTGCTCGCTGAGCTCGCTGCGCTCGCTCTCTCGCTCTCGTCTGGCTGCGCTGGCTGCGCTGGCTGCTCGCATTCTGCTACCGACTCGTCGTCCTGGTCGAGGTTGAACGGGTTCTCGGCTGAATCTCTGTAGTTGGACATGGATGCTGTGTTAAGTCGCCTCTCTCCTCTCTGTCCCCAATCAGCTCCCGCTCCAGCGTATATATACCGTGCTTGCTTTCGTGTCAGGTCACTGCTCCGCGCCCCTTTTTCAGATCTGTCTGAAACCCGTCTAATAATAGATCCACCTGTATCAGATCACCGGTCGCTGGGAATTTTTTCACGCGCCTCCTTTGCTGCGCCGTGTTTTTTCCCAAAACGGCGCGCGGCTGAAACGTCCGCGCAGGACCCTGGAACGGGAAACGGTCACGTGACCGCCAGTCACGTGACTCAGTCGTACTCGATGAACGGGTTCTTGCGTCTCACGACGGTCGACACCACCTGGGTCTCGGCCCCGGTCCCGGCTCCGCCCGTCTCGACGTCGCCGACGCTCAGCTGAACCGTGTCGATGTTGTCGCCGACGAACCCGATCCACGGCCCGTCCAGTGGCTCCACCAGGTGCGGGTACGTGTAGCTCTGGAACTCTTCTCTGGTCTCGTCGATGGTGCTCCGCCGCTTGCGCAGCGTGCGGCCGGACTGGGCCTCGAGCGTGTCGGGCGGCGGCGGCGACGGCGGGTTCAGGATGATCGACTTGCGGCGGTTCTTGAGTTTGCGGGCGGCGGCGGCCGAGTCCGTGTCAGCAGGAGGCTCGTCGGCGGCCGGGGCCAGCAGGTCGTCGTTGCTGTCGGTGTCGACCGACTCGCCCGACGTCTTGATCGCGTCGAGCGCGATGTAGAACAGCAGCGGGAGGTAGTTGCGGTCGAAGAACATCAGCACGATGATCGTCGAGGGCAGCAGGGGAACGATGAGTCCGGCCAGCACAAACGACTGCTCCAGGGCGAGGGTTCCAAACATCTGCAGGTGGAAGAAGAACATGCCCAGACACACCCTTCTGAACACGATGGGCCAGGCTTTTCCCGTGCTGTGGTAGGGGTGGACCATGGAGTAGACGAGCTGGTATTTGTAGACGTAGAAGCCGAGGACGAAGTAGACGAGGCCCGAGGTGAGGATCTTGGTGGAGATGACCGAGTAGATGATGGTGATGATGAAGATGAGGAGGTGCTGGGGCAGGATCAGACCGACCTCGAAAGGCGCCGGTTTGTAGAAGAGGTCGCGGTAGTCCCGGGGGGTCTGCCACGAGGAGCACATCACGTACTGCCAGAAGATGAACGCGAGGTCGCCTACCTGGAGCAGTTTGACAGGGAACATCACGAGCCCCTGCAGCAGGATCAGGTCCACGTAGAACAGCGACAGACTCTTCATCGAGACCGCCAGCAGCGGGGCTATTTTCGTGGTGTCGGTCAGCAGCGCCTTGTAGCTAGACAGCGTCCCGAACAGCGTGAACACCAGAAACAGATTGAAGAAGATGTACATGAAGTTCTTTCTGATCACCGACAGCTCCACGTCTCCCTTTGAAACGAGTCCCTGCAGCCCGGACAGGAACGAGATCACGTACGGCAGCACCACGTTGATCAGCGTGAACAGATACGTCGGCAACAGTCCGGTGACGATCGTCCGCACCAGGTCGTGTTTCAGCAGGTACTTTCCAAACTCGGGCCAGATCTTCTTGATTGCGTTCACGTTCAGCAGCGACGACAGGTATCTGATCGGGATGATCAGGAGGATGCTGAACGCAATGATGAGCAGCTCCAGCACGTTCTTCCTCAGGAGAATCGTGCGCGTGCTCAGAACCAGGTTGTTCCAGTTCACGTCGAGCGGGGCGGGCGCCAGACAGGTGATGAGCTGGAAAACCTTTGGGGAGAACACGGCCTGGGCCGCCATCTGGGCGTCCGAGACCGAGTCCATCGTGACAAAAGCGTACGGAATGGGCTTGAAATCCTTCTTGGCCCGCAGCTCGTTGATCTTCCTGTCTGTCTCGAGCAGCTCTCGGGTGTAGTAGTCGAACGAGTCGAGCCGGGGACCGAACAGCGTGAGCCGTGTCGTTGGCCGGTTCTTCACGTTGTTCTTGGAGTCAAGCGCTTTCAGCAGCGGCGTCGTCTCGTCCAGGGAGTGGCGCAGCTCCTCCAGGCTCGACGCGTACACCACGTCCCCCTGCGCGGGCTGTTCGTGCGACCGGTACACCTTGAGCGTGGTGGACGGCGTGGCGTTCTTCTTCAGCAGCCGGATGTCCAGCCCGTAGTAGCTGGAGTACAGCTGCTCCAGCTTGCGAACCACGTTTCTCCGCACGGCAAACAGCTTGTCCAGCTCCGTGTAGTCGTGCACCAGCGTCACCTGCTCCACGTTGCCCACCCCCAGAGTCTCGACGTGCGACCGCAGTGAGTCCTCGTCCTTGAGGTGGTCCGGGATGTTGGAAATCGCAATTGTCCGGTCGGTCACCGACCGCTGCGACCCGAGACACCGCTGCCGCGTCTTGATGATGTGCGACGTCTCTTTGAACAGGAAAAAGTACACGATCGCAGTGAAAATGTAGGTGAACAGCGTGCACACAATCAGGTATGTCGTTGGCTCTGAGTTGTCGGGCTTCTGGCCCAGCTCCTGCCGGCCGCTCAGAAGACGCTGCAGAAACGTCGACCTCAGCCCCTCTTTCTCAAACTTGCCCGTCAACAGATACCGCACGGGCGTCAGCACTAGCAGGCCAATCACCGTCATGGAGAAGAAGATCTTGATCCCCATCCGGAAAAAGCAAAGAAACACGTACGAGTCCAGCCCGGCCACCTGAAGAAACTCATCATTCGAAATCGAATACAGCACCTTAATCCACCCGAGAACGTTGTCGGGCAGCCTTCTGATCGTCCTGTTCCGGTACGGTCTCACCGAGTACACCAGCGGAAAACGGTATCTCACCACGCAGAATATCAGGAAGATCAGCATCCCCAGCGTCGAACACACGTACAATTGAACCTTGAACACCGTCTGCGTCTGGCCGCGCGGGTCGAATATCGGCGGGTCTCCCGTCTGGTTGCGGGCATCAGTAAAACCCATCTCCTGGGGGCTCTCGTTCTCAGCAGTCTAAAGAGCCGTCTCCAACAGCTGTTTCTATCAGGCCTTGCGTCTTAGCTAGCAGATCCGTCCGGTACCACTTTTCCGCACTGCTTCGTCTGTCTAACAGCTCTTACAACCACTGCTTTACGGCCCAAAAGGCGTTCTGCTCGCCAGGTTCTGTTTATTACGCTTCTAAAACATTCAAATCGGGTGCGCGTCTCCAAAACACGGCTGTGCAGGAAAACCAAAGACGGCTGTGCAAGAAAGCAAACATTACGGCTGTGCAGAAATACTCTCAGCTCTCGCGGAGCAGGTTAACATTCGGACTTTTGGAGCGGACCGGCCACGGACCGGCCACGGCCCGTTCTAGGAGGTACACAGGTTACGTGATAACGTGGACGTCGAGTCGGTCAGCCGTCGGGAAGCGTAAGGCATTGAGCGTAAAAACCAGCCTAGAACTCCCTTGGTACGGAGCCCCAAACCAGCCTAGAACTCCCGGGGAACGTCTCCGAGGTCCAGGTTGAGCGCGGAGCCGCTCAGGCCGCTGAGGGCCGCGCCGCCGGGGTACACACCGGCAGAGCCGGCCAGGGGGGGTTGCAGGCTGTGCTGCGGGGCCGGCTGGTTGAGGTTGAGGCCGCCGATTCTGCTGGTGAGACTCTTGAAGTCGTCGACACTCGATCCCGAGAAGCTGGGTGTTCCTGCCTGCGACAACATCGGCTGGAACAGCGGGGTGTTGGAGTCGGAGCCCGAGTGCGAGCTCTGTTTGCTGGAGGGCAGCGACATGGTCTTGTGGAGCTCGATCTTCTGGTACTGGTGCTGCTGGTGCTGCTGGTAGAGCGACTGGCCCGACAACTGCGCCGTCAGGGTGTCCGGGTGCTGGGCTGTTCGGTAGAGTCCCTGTCTACTCTGCTGCTGCTGCGGCTGCTGCTGCGATTGCAGCGCAGGCCCCGACGAGGACTTGTGGGGTTGGAACGCTGCGGGGCCCATGTTGTAGAGGTACGTCTGCTGTTGCAGCTGCTGCTGGGACTGGTGGTGGTGCTGAAGGCCGTTGTGAGCGTGGCCGTTGATGATGGACGACTGGACCCTCGGAGCCCCGCACTTGAGACAGCAGATGTTTTTGGCAAAGTTGTGGTAGGAGCAGTTTTCGTTGATGCACTTCCAGTCGCCTGCTCTGAACGGAACGTTGGACGAGCTGTTTCCGCCAGCGTTGCTGTGGGAATGGGCGTTGCTCTGGCCGGTGAGGATTGGGGTGTTGGGCTGGCTGTGCTGGCTGTGTTGGCTGTGTTGGCTGTGCTGTCTGTTGAGGTAGCCCTGGTTGAGCTGTGCTGTCTGGGAGTGGTGGTAATGGTTGGTGGCCGGGCCGTTTGGATTGTAGGTGTTCTGCTGCTGGGTGTAGTAGCTGGAGCTGCTGGGGGTGGACGAGTGGCCGGAGCCGATCGACTCCTGGATGGCCGCGGCAGACGCTGCCGGGAAGGAGCAGCGGAAACAGGCTGTTCTCCGCTGGAAGTTGGAGAACCCGCACGACGGACAGGTCCAGTCGCCCGGCCGCGGTCTGTTCTTGGACGAGGGGAACGGCGTGAGGATCTCCTGGGCCTTGTCAAGCACTTTGACCGAGGACGGCTGGATCTCGATGATCTTCTCGTTGAGAACTCTTCCGTTCATGGCCAGCGAGTCGACGGCCTCGTCGTGGGTCGCAAAGATGGCGAACCCTGAGCACGTTGGCTTGGCCGTCTGAGGCAGACCGTTTGCGCTGTTGCTGCGGCTGCTGTTGGTGGTGCTGCCATTGCTGCCTGTGTTTCCGGCCACGCCTCTGTTCTGGCCGCTGTTGGTGGTGCTGCTGGTGTCGGCGAGCTGCGGCGACTTGACCGTCCAGAAGGCAATCGGACGGCCGCCGAACTGGGTGAACCAGGACTCGAGCTCGCTCTGGGTCGTGTCAATGGGCAGATTGGTCATGTAGAGGATTCGGGATTTTTCAGCGAGAAACTGCTCGAGATCGAGGTTCATGTCGTGCGGCTGCTTGAACACCGATACCGACTTCGGCACGGTCTCGTGTAGACGTTTGAGCACCTTGACGATGATCTGGACGTCGTCGCCGGCTCGTCTAGGCATTGCCAGGTTCAGCGAGCTGCCGACCGCCTCGTTGGTCGGCTTGAGGTCGCCAATGTCGATTTCCAGAGCAGAAACCACGCTCGACAGCGAGAGCTGGCAGGGCGAAGACACAAGCTCCGAAGAGTCGGGCGCAACAGTCTCCTGGTAGCGGAAGAACTCTCTGCGGAGGTCAAAGTGACGAGAGTACTCGAGATAACGCGGCAGCTCGATCGACTTGTCCCGCGACTCCTTAGGGAGCTTCATGCGGAAGTCCCAGCTGTTGAAGGTGACAAAGGTGAACGGGCGGTTCCTGTCCAACACGTGCTGGGAGACAGCGTCGTCGAGCTGGCGGATCGCGTCCTTGAGCGAGCCCGCGTTCTTGACGCTGTCCCAGGTCAGCGAGGTCAGCGTCGTGCACAGCGGGGTGATCGGCGTGTTGATTGGCTTCACCAGCGCCGATCCACGGCAGACCTCGGCCATCTCGCTCTTGTCCACCACGGCCCAGGCTATCTCGATGATTTCCGACGAGTCCTTGCTGATATAGACACCCTGGTCGTCGCCTGTGGTGGAGATCTCCACCACGACATAAACGCCCGGTTCGCTGCTCATGGGGGGTTGGCAGCTGATGGGGAAAGGAGGGGATGTAAACAGAGCAGGAGGACAAACAACGAGATGATCCCACCAGGTTAAGTTTTTTCAGTGGATTTTTTCACCGACAGCGAGCACGAGAAAAAGCGGAATCCGGAAACAGACCGGAATCCTTTATCCGGATTCCGTTTTGTTTTCCGGTCAGGCTCGGGCCTCCGCCGTCGACACCCGTGCACCCCGCTCGCTCGGCACGCGCTCGGAACAGCCCGAGTCGATCGGCGTTCGTGTCGGCGCGAGGGCGCGCGTCCGGCATCCAGCGCAGAGCAGATCTGGGCTGGAGCCTGCATCCAAGTGTAAAAGAGGGTCCTGACGTAGCCAAAATATTACAGTTCGGCGATGATCGGCCTCTGGCGCTGCCCAGGCACCGTCCAGGTACCGTCCAGGTACCGTCCAGGTACTGTCCAGGTACTGCCTCGTCACTGGGTGTCGGTCAACTAGCGCATCCTGTTCCCCGACACCCCTTGCGTACTCCTCCTCGCTCCGCTCTGCCTGCCTGCCCCCTATGCGCTCCCGATCCGGCCGCAACTTCGCTTTACTGCCCCCCAGATCTGCGACAATTGCGGATCTAAAAAATTTCTCAAACAATAAAAAACGATTCACCGCGAAAACCTCCGCCAAGATCTCCGCTGTCCCCAGCGCGCGGGCGCGGTTCGCTGGCCGCGCCGGTCCCACCTGTCCACCACTCAGGCGCCCTCTTCGCGAATTGGACATCGTTTGACCAACAGCGAGCGAACATCGCTCCACCAGCATTCCATCTCATCGGGCCAATGTCCGTCCGTGCTGCGGGATCCGCTTGGCACGGCCCAGCAGTCCCAGCAGGCCCTGTGAGCCTCGCGTCGCCGCGTCGTACTCCTCGTTCCCGGTGCCACAATTCTCAGTGCCGCCGGCCCCCCTCCACCCCAATACTCCTAGTCCACAATGTTTCCACTTTGCCCCAGGCGCCCGCACACCTCCGCCGCGCCAGGTTTCGTCGCCTGCGCCGGCTAGCCTCAACCTTTCGTCCCTTGGGACTCCCCGGTGAGGCTTGTGAGTGTTGCAGGTATCCTGTTAGTTCTCTTGTGTGTGTAACTTTCGCTACTTAGCTGCGCAGCGGCCACCTCTCCAACGTGTTCACGGCTGAGAACCGAATTTCAAACTTTCTCGTGTCCGTTTCTACACTTCAAGTAGGTTCCCGTTGCAGAGTACGCGTGGGTGCTTTGCCAATTGGCTTCAACTGGTATAAACAACCCTCCTTCACACCATGTCTCAGCAGTACTCCCAGTACCAACAGCCGTACCCGCCGTACCCGCCGTACCCTCAGCAAGCCAATGCTCCAGCATCCGGCACGCCAGCACCGGCTCAGACCTACTCCTCATCGGGTCGGTCCTATAGCTACTCCAATGATCGTTCCTACCAATCATACCAGGGCGCCACCGCACCGGCCCCAGCCACGGCGACGGCTGTCGCGTCTGCGGGGGGCACTGCCGGAGCTCCAGGAGCTCCGGCGGCCCTTGGAGCACCGGGGACGGCCCACGGCTCCCACGGAGTACCACCCTCCCACACGGAAGCTTCAAACACGACATCCACTCATTCGGCCACTCCTCAGGCTGTCACCGCCACAGACGCTCAGCCACAGCAACAGTACTCTTACCAATATTCTGCGGCCCAGGCACAGGCCCAAGCTCAGGCACAGGCACAGGCCCAGGCCCAGGCTCAATCTCATTACTCCCAGTACACGTACCCCCAACAACAGCCGGGTCAGGCCAACTCCACGCCACAACAGCCGCAACAGGTGACCCCTGCGGGCTACCAGGCGGGCTATTACTACTCTCAGCCTCCACCGGGCCAGCAGGCCGCCCCGGGCCAATACTACTCTCGTTACGGCAACTATCTGGGGGGCTACTCTGCGGGGTCTCAGCCATACACGGGGCAGCTGCCCCATCTCTACGCCGGGACCGCAGGCTCCGCCGCGATCCCGGGGTCTTCAGACTCGGCAGCAGCAGCAGCAGCAGCCATGTCGTTTGCCCAGGCTCAACCAACGGGGATCAGACCCAAAATCACCACCACCATGTGGGAAGACGAGAAGACATTGTGCTACCAAGTGGAAGCCAACGGAGTGGCAGTGGTGAGGAGAGCAGACAACGAGATGATCAACGGAACCAAACTGCTTAACGTGGCCAGAATGACCAGAGGAAGAAGAGACGGGATCCTTAAGGCTGAAAAGACAAGAAACGTGGTCAAGATCGGCTCGATGCACCTCAAAGGTGTGTGGATTCCGTTCGAAAGAGCGCTGGCAATGGCTCAAAGAGAAGGAATAGTCGACATGCTGTACCCCCTGTTTGTCAAAGACATCAAAAAAGTGATTCAGCAGGGATCTCCAACCAACCAACAGGGCAAACCAGCGCAGACCCAGCCAATTCCGGCAGGTTATTCTTACTACCATTCGCAACCTGCTTCGTTCAGTTCTGCCTCAATGGGACAGACTGGCTCTGGGGCTGCATCGGGTACCGCTCCGGCCCTTCCGGCCACAGGGCCTGCTGAAGATCCAGTTGAAAGCAGCAAAATCAAAGGAGAATCCAAAAGCAGGCTGGAAAACAAGAATAAACTCTCAAAGGACGAGTCCGCAGCGAACAGCTCTACACCGGGATTCTCGACCTACTACCAATCCCAGCCTGCGGCTCAACAGTACTATTACGGCTACTCTGGATACACGGGTGCACCTTCCCAGTCCCAGGCACAGAAACCTTCGTTACAATCGTCCGGCAGTCAGCAGCAGCAACAGCAGCAACAGCAGCCGTATGCGGCGTATCAACAACAGCCTTCCGGCTCCTTCTCTTCCTACGGACCTCAATACCAGACTCAGCAGCCACAACAGCAACTTCAAATGCCTTCGCAGTCCTACTCAAACGTTCCTTCGTCGACCTCGGGCTCTAACGCGTCGAATCCTTACCCATACCAGACTCAGCAGTACGGGGCCAGCTCGGCCACCGCTGCCACTTCTGCAGATGCCTCCTCCAACCAGCACACTCCCAAACAGAATCCACAGTGATTGACTGGGCTTGTGTTTTTTTTTAGTTTGAAAGCTACACTTTTTGCATCACTTTTGCATTCAAGATCATTTTGTTTCCAGGTTTTGATTGATTGTTGAAGTTTTGACAAAAGAGGATAGATATTCGGTCTTTTTTTCATCCAATTCGTTTGTGAACTGTTTTATTACTTTACTACTGTTTTTGGGCCACTTCTTTTGTATTACTAATGCCATGATCCCTTTCCTGGTAGCTTTTACAGCTCGAATAGCTTATCGGTTTCTGATTTTTCAGATCTCGAGATAAAAAAACTTTTCAGATAAAAAATTATCTAAAAAAAATTTTAAAATTTTTTTAAAACCTTGATAAGTTCTGTAAAACATCCAAGGAGGTCAAGTAACTGAACAGACGTCTCGCTAACAAGCCATCTAGCAAAGAAATGTCATTGTTTGAAGTAGACGGATGGGGCTTGGAAGGCAAGAAGATCGCCAAAGTGCCTGTGGGCGTTCCAAGTGCGAAAAAACAAGCCAGAAAAGAGGAGTACAAGAAAAGAAAGCAGGAGGAGGCCGAGGGACAGCAATCGGACAAGCGTCAGAGGCCCCAGCAGGACAGACCAGCAAGAGACGGTAAATACGACAGAAACGACAGAAACGACAAACGTGGAAGATATGACAAGAATGACAGGAATGACAGAAGAGACAGAGGAGAAAGAGACGATAGAGGCGATGAGAAGCATACCCCCTCTAACTCAGTGGCTCCCCCAAAGGCTCCTGAACAGTTGGATATGACCGGATTGACCCCGCTGCAAAAAAAAATGATGGCCAAGTTGTCGGGCTCAAGATTCAGATGGATCAACGAGCAGTTATACACCATCAAGTCTGAAGAGGCCTTGAGTTTAATGAAGGATCAGCCTGAGTTGTTTGACGAATACCACAACGGATTCAGATCTCAGGTTCAATCGTGGCCGGAGAACCCTGTGGATGTGTTTGTGAATCAGATCAAAGAGAGAGGAACGACACGGAATGTCAATGCTCCCGGCGGGCTTCCTGCCCTGAGCGACAGAAAGGTTGTCATTGCCGATATGGGCTGTGGAGAGGCCCAACTAGCGTACGACGTCGAGAAATTCCTCAAGGAGATGAAAGGAGGCGCTCGTAAGCGGAAGGGTAAATTTTCGCAGGGCAGATACGGCTCTAATTTGAACATTCAGGTTCATTCGTTTGACCTTAAGAAAGCCAATGAAAAGGTCACAGTTGCAGATATCGGAAACGTCCCTCTTGCGGACGGCTCGTGCACTATTGTTATCTTCTGTCTGGCTTTGATGGGTACGAATTTTCTCGACTTCATCAAGGAAGCCTACAGACTCTTGAACCCACGTGGAGAGCTGTGGATTGCCGAGATCAAATCCCGGCTCAGCGATGAAAAGGGAAATGAATTTATCGACGCTCTCAAGAAATTTGGCTTTTTCCACAAATCCACCGACGATTCGAACAAAATGTTCACGAGGTTCGAATTTTTCAAGCCTCCAGCGGACATTCTAGCCGAACGTCGGGCAAAGGAAGAGAAGCGCCGCAAGTTCGTGGAGGACGAGAAGCCTTCTGAGCAGTTGCAGAAAAAAAGAGAGGAACAACCCGAAGGCCAATGGCTTCTCAAGCCGTGTATATATAAACGGAGATAAATATATCCAGCTTATATCAGTGATGAGTCATCAATGCTAAATTTCTTAGCGAGATGTTTTTTTGCTCGAAGAGTATATATGGCATTGGGAAGGCTCAAGCGGCATGGATGATAGAAACCAGCTTCGAGGAGACACCGAAACTAAGCAACACAAAATGACCCTCCGAGTTGGATTCATTCCGGAACATTTCTCCACACCGCTCCAATTTGCCCAACAGAAGGGGTTTTTCCGCAACCACGGGGTGGACTGCGAGTTGCTTGAATACCCTTCGGGGTCGGGTCATCTGATTCAGTCCCTGAAAAAGGGTGAGTTGGACATCGCCATTGGGCTAACCGAGGCTTTTGTGCGTGGTATCTGCGACGGGGACCACGAAAGCTACCAAATTGCTGGTACCTATGTGGAATCGCCGTTGTGCTGGGCCATCTCTACGGGAGCGGGGCGCGACGAAATTACGTCGATGACTCAGCTGGCCGGCGCGTCGATCGGCGTGAGCAGAATTGGGTCGGGCTCGTACGTGATGTCGTTTGTCTTGGCGTTGCAACAGCAATTCCCTGCTCCCTTTTTCCGGAACTTCGAGGTGTTAGACAACTTCCAGAACATGCGTGACTCTGTCAACCGTCTGCCCGAAGTCAACCCATCCGACGCTTTTATGTGGGAACATTTCACCAGCAAGAAGTACTACGATTCTGGCGAGATCAAGCGAGTCGGCGAAATTTACACTCCGTGGTCTTCGTGGGTCGTTGTGGCGCGCGCGGGTTTCCCCTCGACTGATGTGGGGAAGTTCCTGGCTGCCCTTCAAGAAGGGGTGGAGTACTACCGTGCTCACAAAGATGAGGCTGCTCATTACATCGCAGATAACCTCGACTACTCTTTGGAGGATGCCCGTGAATGGCAAAAAACGGTCAGATTTGGATCTGATGTGTCACATGTCGACTTCCAGAAAGACGTCGTTGCAACTGCCGCTGTATTAAAAACCGCTGGAGTCATTCAAAAATCCTCAGAGGATACCGATGAGCTTATTCAGTCTCGCCTAGCGGCCGGCATCTCATCTGCTGCCGTCATTCGCTAAATGACAAGTGGGGAAAGAAAAAATAAAATATAATGTTCTCTTGCGGCGGCGTCCGCCTGGACTGCCCGCACTTTTTCCCCGTGCTGCCCCTTGTCGCCGCGCGAATCCCCCGGTGAAATGCTCCGCATAGGGTCCGAGGGCGAGAATTAATATATTTTTTTTGTCAATATATTTAAATATCCTTAAAAGCATGTGATTTTTCCCAACCGAGTTTGAATAATTATTTACCGGAAATTCGTGTCTTGTTCCTTGTTTGCTTGCAAGTCCCACTGTTTTCTTCGCAATGTCGCTTCAAAATATAGCCAGTGCTAGCACCAGTCCTGCACCGGGACTATCGACAGCGTCCGCGCCGTCCAGCGCGGCGCCCGTGGGCGCCATGGGCGGCCCCGGCCTGCCCCGTTTGCCCAGTCTAGACTCTGTCGCGGGATCCTCTTCTACTGCTTTGCATGATTATTTCACCACCGATCTTGATTTTGATACCGCGTACTTGCTCATTTCGGAGGAACTCGGCTCCGCTCCCTCCTCATCAGGCGCTCACACGTTCACGACCGGTTCGGAGTCGGTGCTGAGCTCGGTTTCGTCCACCTCCTTTCTACCGCAAACACCCCCTCAGCCCCAACCACTGCACACCACAAGCACCGGCTTGTCGCCCTTTTTTGGAATACCGTCGTTCCTCCCCTCGCCCAAACAAACCAATGTTCAGGTATTGAGACCCATTACTCCTGATTTCCTGCAGCAGAACCAAACGCAACCTCACACCCCCGAAACAAGGTCGCCGTTCGAGCAACATCGAATGGAGCTTCTCAGCAGACCTAATTCTTTATATCAAACTCCGAACGGGTCTTCAATGGGTTTGAATCTAAACACAACTGGCTCCCCCGTGTCTCCAAACACTCGAAACCTTTTAACTACATTCAACAATCTCACCTACTCTGCCAATGTGTTGAACTCCCAACAAGCCTCAGAATTGCTCTCCGTTTCTGAGACCTCCGCTCTAGAGAACTTTTTAGACTCCATCGCAAACGACCAAAATCTTAACAAGCTGTCTAAGCATTGGCATTCAATTGATCCTCTCGCAACCGCGACAGCGTCTTCCAGCGTCGTTAACCTCGAGAGAGACACCTCAATTAAATCCGAATCGTCTCCACCCGTTCCCCCGCGTTCCTCTGAAACGTCTGTTTCGTCAAGCTCGTCAGACTCTGAACAGAGATTTGTTGCCACGAGGAAGAATCTACCAGCCAGCAAAGTGACGAAACCGAAACCGCAATCGAGAAAGAAATATGACGCTCAACTAGCCAAAAAAGTACTCTCTGAAGAAGAAAAGAAACTCAATCACACCTCATCGGAGCAAAAACGACGCGCCGTGATCAAGAGTGCTTTTGACGACCTCTGTAACCTCATAGTGAACTCGCCGGTTCACCAGGAACGCTTGAAATCTTCCAGTGTTAAGAGCAAAAAGAAGTTCACTTCCAAGTACAACGTGATGAGCCAGTCGATCAGCGAGATCAACAGGTTGCTAGAAATCAACAGAAAACTCACTAAACTTACGGGTGCAGACCAAGAAGATCAATTCCGTCATCTGTCCACCTAATAAATTAATGACCTGAATATATACGGCTCACAATTTTACGACCTATTCGCTTTAATCTGATCCAGGGTGGGGTAGCCCGTGAAAAATAAAACATTGTCTGGTGTACGGGTGTACTATAGGTTCAACTCCGAAAATAGACATTGGCGACTCAAGCACACTCAACGAAGCACCTTACCCTGCAGAGTTGTCCATGATTGTAAGCGTATCCACGACCGAGTGCAGAGATGTCTCGCTTTCAGTGTCCGGATTGAAAATCGGGGAAATCCCCGTAACGATAATGGTGAACAATCCAAGGATTTTCGTGGCACAGCTGATGGTATCAGCAGTACAGACTGTTGTCACGAGAGCATGTGATGACGAAGATCAAGAATTTGAGCTAAAACGTGACCCTCTGGCTTGACGACCTCTCGCTTGTCTATGAAGGTGCTTATTCCCGCATTGGACCCTTAAATCTCAGCTGCCGCGAATACATAGCAAGAAGCTCAGGATGGGATGCTGCGCATATTTATATGGCTGACCGGGAGTGCCGTTGAAACTTTTCTCGTTTCGTCCGAGCCATGTTGCGCTCTTAAACCCGTCATGTCCTCCCGGATAACGCGAGCGATTTCAGACATCAAACTGTTAGGGAAAGAGACGGCCGAAGTAATTTCTTTGATCGAAGCCTTAGTGTCCATTGAAGATGTCAGATCTTTGAAGGTGACACTGACAGTTCCGACCGTATCAGAGTCAGTGTCATTGGAGACAATTGAAGAGCAGTTACGAAAATTCGGAGGACGTATTGTGAAAAACTGTTTTTCTTTTGAGACGTGTGATCAAATCTTGATTGACGTTGATCCTTACCTTTTCAAGTGTCAAACCCGTGACAACTCGAAGAACTTCACATATCCTTCCACTCTTCGCGACAGCGGTGTCTGCGGCAAAACGAGATGGCAGCCGAGAAGTTTCCGGCTCATCCTTCAAACATTGGCGTTTCCAGCAGGTTTCTTGGAAAAGAAAATCTGTTAGACTCGATTCCGACGAAGTAATTACTGGTTCCTCTGCTTTACAGCACAATTCCTGTATAACGGTTGCCATTTTTTCCCGGAAATTCCAGTCAGCCGTTTCAAAGAGAAGATATGTCGAGTTATAACATTCGAAAATGCCAGATAAGTTTGAGACTGGAACGGAAATCGCTCTTGGCAGTGTCCTGCCGGTTAAAAAGACTACCAAAGAGAACGATGCCACAAGATTGCTTCCGGGCTCTCGCTTGTGGGATCACTATCGTCCACCAGTCGAATAAGAAGCTTTTTATGCCGAGCTTGACAAAAGCGATTGATTTTTCATGCTGGCATCCTGTTATCATGACGGAAGTGCCTGTATGACTTAAGACGAAGAACGTATCGTAGTGATTAATTTTTACGAGCTAGTGGGCCCTAAGGCGGGAAGAGAATGTTTTTTCTCGGAACCCCTGTTAACTATTTCAAGAGCCCTTCCCTTGTGTTGATGCTTTGGAAGCGCTTGGTTCACAGATCAGTCAGTCATTCTTGGACGGGTGGAAGCTATTGATTGGATCGAGCTTCTTCTGCCCGAGTCGGGAATTAAAAGAGAACTGATCCAGCAGACGCAAAATATCTCTTCCTCGGTGTAGAAACAGAACCTCAGCGGCTTTTACCTTATGCCTTAGTCAAGTTGCTCGAACTCTACCGCTTCGGCACTGTGCTCTTTTCGACTCTTTTCTCTCTCTTATCTCGCGTCCAGAAAAAATACTGATAAGGGTCCCTTAAAAATTTCCCCTCGATAACGGTTTTTGCATTCGCGATAAAACGCGAATGTATTTTAGGTTTGGCGATCTGGATCGGTAGGCTTGAGCGGCACAACCACGAGGAATAACTGGAGTTTCATGCTCACCTTAAAGCCATCAGACCGGAATGTTGTCATAAAAGTTTAGAGTTGAAGAGGGTAGGAGTACGTGCGATTGAGCGCTTTTTTGGTTGGTAAATGAGGACCTCCGTTGCATGTACGAGCTGTCGACGGAAAAAAGTCAAGTGTCTGCATGATGGTACAGCACCGTGTGGGTATTGCAAAGATAAAAACATTGAGTTTTCTTGCAAGCTTTACTCTACACAGGAGCATCGTCGTACCAACAAAACGAAGATCTCTTTTCAGCAGACTAATTCGCAGAAAATTTGTCTGCCGGACACTTTGATCAGAAGAGCGATCAAACTTGCTTGCAAACATCATCCTGAGCTGGTTTTTCTCGATTTTGCCGATCACGGTGAGCTTATTGAGCGATTAGATGAGGTAGTGGCTTTTGGAATATGTCTTTTGACCGAGCCTTTTGTTTCGCAATTCGACTCCGCGGAGCATCAAGATTTGGTGCCGAGCCTCGAGGTGAAGCTTTTCAAAATGATAGACGAAAAAGACCCCCAGACCTTGCTGAGCCTTGTTCAGGCAGTCACCGTTTTCCTGACACTCAATTGGCAGTTAGGGAAAACTCAGAAGGGTTTTTTACTCGGAGGTCTGGCAGAAAGGGCAGTGTTGATGCTAATGCGACAAAACTATGACCCGGATGATTTATTTGAGAGCGAGATTTTCATACGCACAATGTGGAGCTACCATAGTACGTCGTTGTCTCTGAAAGGGGGTGATTGGAAAGAGTACAAACGCCGGTCGCACAGAATACGTCTTCCTCTTGACAATTCTGACGTACTTTTTCGACACGCTTCTTCATTTACCCACTTGCATACTATAGATATTCCGTCGACAAGAGACCTCTTCCATCTGAGTATGTTTGCGACAGAGATATGGGCCGATTGCAGTACCTGGATCATCAATGGGGGTCGACACCACTACAGAGATGCACCGTGGAATCCAGCCAGCGATTGGTCGAAACTGGATCAGAGGATCAGCAATTTTGAGTTGCAGTTGGGTCCGAAAGAGATTTTGAAACCAGAAAATTTGTTAGCATTTTTTTCTCTTGGATCGGGAACCCAGTACTGTTGTGTTCATATGGGATTATTGACGTGTAGAGTACTGATCCACAGGAATTACATGCCATTTGTGCCAAAAGACAACGGAAGAGGCGGGCCCTCAGGCCCAAGTGAATCATCTCCAGAGCTGGAGAACCCGCCTCCAAATTGGTGGAGAGATTCAGCTCTCACGGTTTTTGAGTCAGCCAAACAGGTGGCCATTCTTTTTAACGAATGTCGGAAAAGAGGCGAGTATTTCTGTAGCCCTTTCTCCGGGTTCATCGCGCTCACTTGTGCGTCAATGCTGTTTTTCATACAATATTTCCCTGCGTATCATCAAGAATTCCAAAATGCACAAGTCTACTACAATTACTGTGTGGACTTCCTGCTTTATTATAAGTCTCATTGGGAACTGGGGTCATATTACCACAACTTTCAAGCGCAGACGGTGGAAATGCTCAAAGCGGCATCGAAAAATCGGCTAGCCAAGTCTAGCATTACAGCTTTCGAAAAAGCCAAAGACGAGCTGGTGGACGTGGCAAACGTATCTGCTCCTTTTCCTCGTCACACCTTGATGCAGATTGGAAGCCTGTTACAACCGTCGCGCTCAGCTGGACTCCTCAGCGAGGAACCCGAGGAGTGGATCAACCAGTCTGTCACAAATAGGAATCTTCCCTGGTTGGGGCAGGATTTCGACTGGACCGACTTTGGAACCACCCTCGATTTCTCTGTCGACCGTGTTTTGCGTTAACAGGGTAGGAAGCTGATCGACCGTTTTCGATAAGCTATTTGAGTTTCGCACGTCGTTTCCCCACGATCTGAGTCAGAGGTCATTGATGGCACTCGTATGCTGGGTGTAGGATGAGGAAAATGTAACGCAAACGGGAAAATGCGGTCTCAGGAGCGCTGGGTTTTCTCAGAAGACTGGTAGTCACGAGCGTTGTGAGGATGAATAAAAAATATTTAATTTTGTAGGAAACTTAATTTTGACACTCGATGCTGAAATAAGTCTGTGTTCAATTCTTTGTCAATTTCGAACATCTCTTGAACTCTTCTTGGAAAGCTTTAAATTCAACAATCCAAACTCGCCTGAATACCTCCGTGGTGTTCAAAGTTGTCCTTTTATCCCCTGAAGTGTTGTTCAAATGCACAGATGAAGAAAGCGGTTGATTAGTTTCCGAAGAAGCTCCAGAGCCTCGCATCTAGCATTGGGTTGGACGACAAACTCAAGCTGGTGTTAGATCGCGTAGAGACTACGCCTTCTGTTCAGTTGAATCGGCCATCTTTTGTAAATAAGTCACGTGATGCCCAATATTCTTCACAAAAAGTGTGCTGACATAATCAAGACGAGCACAGTTTTTGTTTTTGTTTTGTTTTTAGATAGAGATTTGGCGGGAGCGTAACCACAGATCAGCCTCTGCTTTTACTTTGAGCTTACCAAGTTAGCAGTTCAAACAGTTCGATTGGAGGTTGCAGACCAAAAGAACATCCCGTGTGTTGGATTATACCCGTTTTACTAGTTTTGGGCCTTTTATCAAATGCGATCGGGTAGAACTTCGAGTCACCACTACCGGTCGAGTTCTCTTGATTCTTCGGACTTGGACCATTTTGTTGAGTCAAGCCAGTCCGAGGGGGATCTTGAGTTTGACACGAAGGAGTTTGAGCTTGATGTGTCCAGATCTAAAGAACATGAGCTTACTGAAAATGGGAGTCTGAGGCCAGAAGCGGACACTGAGCTGGGGCTAGATTTGCCCCCTTTCTCGACCGGTCAATTTCTATACGACTTTTCTAATCGTGAAGAACAAGCGCAATTCAATCGCAAATTTTTAGATGGGGTGAGAGAACACGAGAACGCCATGAAGATGAACAATCCGATGAGACCAATGTACGCCAATTTCCAGACTCCGATTTCGAGCTCCATAGTATCGTCGACTCCTATGGAGCACCGTCTTACAAATGACACGATGAGCCAAGTCCAAAAAATACGCCACAAGTTTGAGTCTGGCCTGCAGGGGAGCATTCCAGATTCGGCAAAAAGTGCCACCAACCAAACTGCCACTGAAATGAGCCCATCCGTTGGACGAAGGCCTGTTCCAAGACGGCTTGAAGACGATGGAGCATCTCAACTGAGCTCCCCTTTCAACGGTGATACTGCTGACCAGTCTGGCTCCAGAGAACAAGAGCTGAAATTGAAACTGGATGTTGTGAGTCACGACAAAGAGCGGCTGATCAAGGAGATAACCGAGGTTAGAAGAGTGAACGTGGCCCTGGAGGAAAGGTTGAACGGAATCAGTACTCACAAGGCGGAGAAAGAGCTTTTGCAGGCAAAGGTTAGCGAGTTAGACCAGGAGTTGAGAAACTCAAGAGAAGCTGCGGAAGCTCGAGATACAGTCATCGAGTCCTTGCGTTTGAGGCTGAGCGAACTGGCGAGCGAGAAACTGCTGGTGCAGCGAGAGGTTGGGTTACTGAAAAGCTCCTTGATAGAGAAGGATGCTATTACAAAAGAACGCGATATGCTTGCTCAGGACCTCGAACGTCTGTTTCAAAAGAACGCCGACCGCGAGAGTGCTGACAAAGCCCAAAGACGAGAGATAGAAGAGCTCAAACAGGCTAACATCAGACTTGAAGGCCAAATCGAGAGTCAAGGAAGAATTTTCGCCGAGCTCGAGTCGGAGGTTCACAGTCTGAAAGAGCAAAGGTTTACCGATGAGAAGTCCAGAATGGAGGTGTGTCATCAAGTGGAGAGCCTCGAAAAACAGGTCGTGGAACTGAGAGAACGCGAACAAGACTTAACACTGGAACTTGGAGAGTCCAGGAAAGAAGCCGCAGCAGTGATAGTGCTGAATCAGAATTTGGAGGACAAGCTGAAAGAGTCAGATGACGCGAAGAGCAAACTGAGCTCTGCTATGTCGCTGTCTAAAGCTGACGTAGAGACAATCAAGTCCCAACTCGAGAGCGTCGAGCGTGAGCTGGAGAAAACAGAAATAGAAAAGCGAGAGTTGAGTTCGAAACTGAATGACTCAGATAAAATGATGGAAGAGGTGAAGATAGAAAACGAGTCATGGAAGCACAAGTTTGGCAATCCGAAGGACAAAATTGAGGAGACCATGTTGAGAAACTACAAGTTACTGGACTTGGACTCTATCGATAGTTTGACGTTTGTCGATTTATCGAACAATATCAAAAACATTTTGGATCTGTTTGAGATCCGCTATCACAGCATGAAGCCTTATTTCCAATTTTTGCGCTACTCGTTTGACTTCTACGAACAGTTTGCGGGCAGTTTACATCTTCTGCTGTACAATGGTACCTCTATGTCTTCGAAGATTTCAGTCTCGCACAATCTACGCAATTTTGAGCCGGACAACGTTAAGAAACTCAAAGTTTGCCTACAGGGGATGCTAAATAGGGTTGCCGAACTAACGAGGAGCGGTCATCGTCGGGAGTTGATCTCTTGAATGCTTTATATAATAAATATTGGGAGGTTTCTATGAACTATTTGAAAGACTATCACTTTCGCAGGTAACTCATAAACGGGATTACCCTACCTTTTCGAAGAAAAAATTTTATTAGAGGGATCGATCGATGCGAAAAACTCTATAAAAAGGGTTTGTTTCCCACTCCCTATATTTTTTCTTTCGGTTAGTTGGCCAAAGAGACAGTTTAGCAGGAAATGGGCTATTTCTTTGGTTGAATATACTGATCTGGTTTTGTGATTTCTTATCAATTCCGGTTATGGCGACTTGTATGTTACTTTGGCGCTTATGACAGATAATTTTCTTGAGTTGGTCATTTGATGATGATGACAATGATTTTTTGTTGCTTGAATAATAGTGTGAGCACAATAGACTACAACGGTATCTGAAAACAATGACAATACGTGAATTATCTGTCCTTTAACACGATTTATGGTGGACTGAACACTAACGGGAATTCTAGAACTGAGCCACTATAGGATGCCACCCAAAAAAAGCTCCAAGAACCTGGCAAGACATAACAAGGCTCTGCCCTTGGAGATTCTGCAGGTTCCCGTGCTGATTCCTCACAACCCGTTATCATGGTGTGTGGTCATTGGGTCGCTGGTATACCAATTGGTCTGCAGGCGCACACGAACGATCCGCGTCAGACACGAAAACTCCTCTTTTCAGGTTGACTCAATTGACGACATGAAGTACTTATGGGACTATGGTTTTTTTGGCAAGGGTGTTTATTCCCGGTCGGAGGCCACGTGGCTAAGTCGAACAACCAGAAGGGTTTTGCAAACTGAGGAGTTTGAAATCACGAACGAGGAGGTTGTGAAGTACAGACGGAAACTACGAGAGGATTACAAGGCAGAGAGGAAGAAGCTTGATGAGCTGGAAAGGCAATACAAACTTGACAACAGAGTTAGCGAACTGGCGGAGGTCCAGAAGCAAAGACACGAGTTAAATCAGAAGCGAGCTTCCGTCAACAGAACTGTTCCTCCACATCAAGACGTTGGCGAGCTGCGCAAGGAAGACAAAGAACTAATCTTGGATTCAAATACGATCAAAAATCTGGAGTATATGAACTTGACGCCTGAGGAGGCGTTATTTCTGTTGACTCTCAAGTCAGTCCAAGTGGTGGACGCGAATGACGAGAACTACACCTCTGCGAAGCTGTTCAAGACGCTGGCCGCCGAATCGGGCGAAATAGGCCCTGAAAACAGATTCATTCTACAGTATCTGGTATACTACCATTACAGATCCCTGGGATGGTGTGTCAAGTCAGGATTGAAGTTTGCTTCTGATTATGTTTTATACGAGAGAGGGCCTCCTTTCCAGCACTCGGAGTTCGCGATCAACATCGTGACGGACAATACATCAAGGGATTGGTGTCACTATGGAGCAATCAGCAGAGTTGTCGGCGCTGTCAAGAAGTCGATGGTTTTTGCTTTTGTGTCTGCTCCCTCGCAGACGGTCTTCGATCTGGCCTGGCAAAAGCTGGAGTCTGAGAAGTCGGTATTTGAGCTTTTGAAACTGTATGCTCTTGATGAGGTAGTGTATAGGAGGTGGTCGGCAAGCCGAAGCCGACAATGAAGTGTATATTATTCAATGCTATTGATTTCGCGCGCAATCAAAGTAAGCCTTGATAGGCCCGTTCGACCCACTTGCAATCTCTAACTTCGCCGCCAAACTCTTTGAGCTCGTCCTTGTTGGTTTTGGCTATGCACACGTAGTTCGTAAGACCGGGCAACATGCACTTCTGCTGTGAGTCTGGAAATGGACACGGGCAATCCACCGGGCTATTGACACACGCAAAGGTCTCGGGACAAAGGTAGCCTCCACACTTTGAATTCAGTTGTTCGGCCTGGTAATTGAACTGCTGTGGAGCTTGTCTTTGCTGTTGTCCAAAAAAGTTCTGGAAGAAGTCTGCTCTGACCACTAAGGGAAGAGCCAATAAGTGCAACGTTGTATATGTGATTGAAACCATGAGAACGGAAGTTTGTTTGTATGCCTATGCTTGGGGCTTGTGGGCTTTCACTCTGTAACTGGTGAAGGGAGTGATCATAAGAAAATAAGCTATTGACCGTTAGATCGAGATTAATTCGTTCGAGCATTTTTTTTACCGACGCGACCTTTGGCACTTTGTAAAAACGTCGATCGACGCGTATCTATGATTTTCCATCTAACGCGTCGTTTTTGAAATGGTTGTTGATCTCTGCCCTGGACGTTCTTTTTACTTGACACTGGCTGAGACGCATCTGAGCAGATGGAAAAACAGGATCGAAAGAAGCAGATGAAAAGCATCGACGAAGACGAGGAATCGACCACTGCTGTGGAGTTTCTGGAAAACCAGACCCGACTGTAAGTAGATCTATTTGGACCAAGCTGCTTTCGAACGCCCAACACTAACACCCGTCCAGAGAGCGAGAAGCTCAGGAGTTGATGCCTTACGATCCCGAAAAGTGCAGCTACTCCATGGGGCCAATCAGACAAGAAGTTTTTGCTTGTTTGACCTGCCGGGAAGCGAACGGACAGCCAGCAGGAGTTTGTTATGCCTGCTCCATACAGTGTCACACCAAACACAACTTGGTAGAGCTGTTCACCAAAAGATCATTTACTTGTGACTGCGGAACCACCAGGATCAAAAGTCACGGCTGTTGTCGACTGCGGACGCAATTGCCCCAAGACTCAACTAAATTGGTTGATCTCCGCCGAAGCTCTACACAGCCTTGTTTGGAGGGAGAAGATATTGCTTCAAGTTCAAACGAGTACAATCGCAATTTTGAAGGGCTATTTTGCGATTGTTTGAAGCCCTACAACCCAACTGATGATAGCAACATGTTTCAGTGTATCTTTGGCGATGTTTGCGGCGAAGACTGGTACCACGAGGAGTGCATCATGGGTTTACGACCTGGAGTTGTTGATAGAAGACCCAAGTCCAGACGAGAGGACGGGGTAAACAAAATCGACGGTCTTTCCGATCCTGGACTGGATGCTGAGAATGACAACATGCTCAAGAAAGAGCACGATGCGGTTCCATCTGACTCGGAGGACGAGATCCTGCCTCTTCCTGGATTTCCTGATTTGGACGATTTCGAGACTGTGATATGCTGGAAATGCGTGGAGAGATACCGGTTCGAGATGCAGATTCTACTGACCGAGCTGGACTGTTCGACCATCGAACACGTGCGCAGCGAATCTGTGGCGGAGCGTGACGCGGCCTTGGTGAAACGTGAGGACGATTCAAACGGCGCAAGCAAAAGAGCTAGAAAGGAGCGTCCTATCACAATTTTTCTGAAGGAAGATTTCAAAGACCATCTGAGACGGGTAGTTGAGGAAAACAAGCCGGAACACCGAAAATTGGTTGACCTGCTACAAGCGAACCCGTTTCTGTACACAGAAGATCCCGTTTACAAGCCGCCCGAAGACGACGAGGACGGCAACTCCTCTATCTTTGAACTAGGACTGCGCAGTTTGAGCAAAATGCCTGTGGACAGCGCTATCAGCGGGGTCCAGGCGTACGAGAAAATCAAAGGGAAGCTGACGGAGTTTTTGCGGCCGTTTGCCGAGACTAACAAGATCGTTACGGAGGAAGAGATCCGTACCTTTTTCAGTAATCAGACGGATTGAAGGACACTTGATTGAAAAAGCAAATTCGGAGTTGCGCTTATCAGTGAAAAATAAGTAAATTTTTTTTCCGCATCCTGTTAAATTTAAATTTTCTTATCTGAACTGAACTTGCTACCATAGAGAAAACAGGGTTGCCAAGAGGCTTGGCCAAAATGTTGGGGTTAATCGTCGCCGGTATCATTCTAGTCCAGAAGGCGGATCGGAAACTGGAGGAGGACCGGGTGGAGAAGAAGAAAACCGAACTCGTCAAATACTTCGAACATGTATCTCGTCCTCCTCCCGCTTACCTCAAGGTGTCCAAGTTTGTTGGGTCCAAAGAGTTTGGAATCTCAATTTACTGCAGGATCCCGGTAGATCTCAAGTTTATTGAAGTGAACTACAATTCCTACATTGAATCGATAAAATTCGTTGGACAGTCCGGTGAGAGCTGCACTTTCGGATACTGGAAGCCTGTCAAGGGTACAGCCCGAATGGAACTTTATCCAGGCGACCGAATCAGGAAAATTAGTTTCCGATTTGGCAAATTTCTCAACAAAATCAAGTTTGAGACAGATCTGGGCAGCACCAGCGGGTATATGGGCAGCTGTTGGACTGTCGGCGGGAAAAGCGTCGATTATTCGGTCGAGGAGAATCGGCAACTGGTTGCGGTCAAAGGGATGTACTGTGAGCACATCACCAGTGTTCAATTCGTCTCTTCCTTATAGATTAGAGTAGTTATCACGGAAATTCAGGTCTTTATATATGTTCTTGGCAACTAGGACCTAGTGGTAAAGCCTCACGAGAGGCCGTAGTCTCGCTCGGAGGAAGGCTGCTCACCATCACGTACCAGTTTGCAGCCTGATGAAATTTCCCGAGACGAGTTACCCTACTTATCCGGAAATTTCAGATGATTTAAGTTGGGCGGTGAGTCTTCTGCTGGAAACAGATCCACCAGCCCAAATCACCCGCCACAATTCACCGACTCCAGTATGCCCTTTTACAATCGGGTCACTGGAACCAGAGGAGAACAGCCAAGGCTCTGCCCTCTTATGCTTCTCCCCACTTGCTTCTTACCACGGAGAATACGAATGACTTAAATTATACTTACATAGATCGGCTCTGCCTCCTCAGCCTCGGCAGACCCGTCTCGCCCCCTTCTCTCCGCCTCTCACCTTTCTCAAACGTACGGCGTGCTGCTTCTGCTGGCCCGGATCCGGCCGACGTTCAGCTTGTCCTTGGCGATTCCTTCCAGACTCCGAACATAGTTCTCCAAAAACTCGTTCTGGTTATTCAGTGCCAGTGCTCTCAGCTTGTAATCGTCTGCCTCCTCATCCAGTTTCAGCTCTCTCAGCTTCTTAAATGTACCTTGCGATTCTTTGCTCAATCTGTCGTGTTCTTTTTTCAGATCAACAAGCAAAGACGACAGCTCTGCCGCTCTGGACGATCCCGATTGGTACTCCAACCGCAGCGTCTCGTTCTTGAGTCCTGAAGACTCTATCGCCGCTTCCAATCCCTTCTGTTTCAGCTCCAGGCTGGATATCGTCTTGTCTTGGTCCTCAAGCTCCTCTTGTTCGCTTTTCCTTTGTAGCCTTTCCTTGAACGACTTAACTCTCTCCTCCAGTTGGCATTTGGTCTCAGAGGACCGTTTCAGGTCTTCTGCGCACCTGTCGACCTGCTTCTTAAGATTTGCCGACATAGTCTTGGCCCCTTGCAGTCTGTTGAATTTGTCGCCGATTTCGGCTACAACCGTCTCAAGATAGACTTGCCTCTGCGAGTCGTCAAGATGAACGGTCTCCAAAAGCTGCTGGTTTTTCGAAACGGTGGCAGAAATCGAGTTGAATCTGTTGTATATCAAACTGGCCAGTTTCAATTCGTAGTCTCTGTAGGTCAGATCAAGATAAGATTGGTCGTTCTCACACTTGATCTTCTTGTTGCTTGGTTCACTTTTAAACTCCTCGCTGAAATATTCGTAGCTCTTCAAGGAGTAGGCGCCCTCAAAACTTAACTTTTCCAAGCTGCTCACAGTCTCTGCTTCCAAATCGTCTGGCAGCTCCAGCTCAGGCAAAGAGAGATCGAACGGATACGGGGAGCTTGAGTTATCGACCATCCAGGCCACCAACTCGTCGACAGGAGTACTGTCCTCGTTCAAAACCAACCCTCGTTTTGTTACAGTCAAATAAGCCAGCAGCTTGTTCAGCTCAAACCCACTCAGCTCAGGGTTTCTCTCTTTCAATCCCATTTCCAAATACTCCACAGCATTAAGACAGATGGGCTTCAGTATAGGAATACACGAGTCCGCGGTTGGTTCCAACTCGTGGTCCAACGATATGATGAGGTCGCTCTTCAGCTCCTCGAAATCAATCAAACTTTTCAGCTGGTTCGAAAGAATCAGATAAACACTGATGACCTGGCCTGAATTCTCGTCTCTAGCCCTTTGGAACAGAGGGTTGTTTTTTGATATTCTCGACGTGTACTCGTCCCCGTTTTTGTGAGTCGATCCACCGTTGTTCTTTCCGTTACCAGAGCCCACGTGACCTCCGTCACTGGACTTGCTGCTGTTCGTTCCGCTGACGTCTGTTTTAACTTTCGTGCTCTTTTTGGACTTGGGTTTCCCTCCTTGAGATCCGCGAGACCCATGGGCCTTAGACGGTTTTTTCTCCGTCTCCTGCTCCACTGGCTGCTGTTTGTTGAAATCAAACGATCCATGATTGTCGTAATACAAAGAAGACCCGCTGAATCGGTAGTACTGGAGGTCTTTTTTTCCAATTAGAATACACTCTATCAGGTCCAATTCTCGGGAATTGGCAGAATTGATGATGATGGTTTTGGACTGCTTTTGCTCCATCAGCTTATTGAGAATTTCATCAATTTTGATGTATTTGTAAGAACACTGTTTGATGCTCTCTTTTGTGTCCATTAACAGCAAGTTCTTGGATACGAAATGGTTCACCAACAAGCTCGAGTGATTCGAGATTTGTTTCATACTGGACACAAACAGCTCCAATAAAGAGTCGTCATCCAGATACTCCGAGCTTTTGTCCAAAACAATACCATCACCTTTTTCATCGAGCAGTTTCTGCAAGTGTGACCGATGAAGCTGAATAACCAGCTCTGTGAGCTCCTTTTGTATCACCGTCTGTGATATAGGGAGATAGTATACATTACCGGGGGGAACCTTGACGGCATTCCCGGAAGCGTTTCCTACCCCTGTCTCTCGTAAGATTGATCTCAAGTCCATAGGGCGGGAAGCAGTCGACTAGTTGGCTTGAAAGAACCTGAATCTCTCCTTCTATTCGATGTTTTGAAGGCAATATTATCGTTGTTCCTCAAAATGTTTTCAGTCTCTGCGAGTTGGAGATCGACGCAAAAAAAAAAATCGAGCTTGACATTTCTACGCCGATCGACGCGCATACATTGACTTTCCTTCGTTACTCTTTGTACAGGACTATAAACTATTTAGTAACTTCTGAGCGAGAACATATCCTTGTAGAAAGGAGTTCCCGAACAATTGGACATCTCGTACAAAGTTTCTGCTTTGGGAAGCCAGTCACGAATATTCTGCTGTCTTCTTTCGGACTTTGGATGCGTGCTTAGAATCTCTGGAACAGACCCACCACTTTTCTTCTCAAACTCCATCATGCGACCCCAGAAATTCGGCGACTCGTGTGGGTTGAAACAAGCAAGAGACATCACCATAAGACCTATGTAGTCTGCTTCTGTTTCCATTTCTCTCGATGCAGGCCTCTGCAATACGACCGAGGTCAGAAATTGCATGGCTCGCAAGTCGCGGAACAACGCATAACCAGCGAGTCCAATCATCGTATAGATTGGTGACTTGCTCAGGTTCTCCTGCATGTGATGGGCCAACAAGTGGCCCAACTCGTGAGACAGCACCGTGGCCAACCCGTCGTCGTTCACCGCAAGGGGCAAAATTGATCTGAAAACAAACACTTTCCCGTCCCCAATGACAAACGCGTTTGGTGTCTGAGGCCCGCGGACCAAGTTCACGTCGTCGATCACATGGATTTTCCAGTCAACAGGCGGAACAGTGTGGGTTTTCAAATCTTCAAACAGGTTCAATCGCTCTCCTGTCTCGGGGTCGACGTAATTCTGCGCCGCATGGATCAGCCGAAGCATAACCTTTCTCACTCTCACCGTGACGGGATGCTCGTTGGAGAGAATTGCCCCTCGGTATTGGGAGATGAGCGACCTGTACTCTGAGCTGGCTAACTCGGTTTCCGCCCACGCAGGAGCTAGCATCAGCCTGGTTCTATGCGTCACAGGAGCTTGCTCTAAATTCAAGGCCACCAAAAGACCCACGACAGTGCCGCCGATGATGATGGTTCGTTTCACGAGCGGACTCGGCTGATAAAGAGACCCTGTCCGAGAAGTTTTGTTTCCAAAGTGATGGTACGTGGTGTATGACCTGCGCGACCAGCGGGGCCCGTTCAACCAGTTGAACTGGAGCGAGCCAGAGCTCCAGCAGGATCTTGTTTTAGACAGGTTTCGAAACATTATCGGTGTGGTTAGAGGAGAAAAGATACAATGAGCTGGAGCTCTGCCGCGCTCTTATGTCACTTATAGGAAGTATGTAAGCGAGGAAAAAGCAAAAAAAAAATTTAGAAAACCAGCGCCGATCGACGCGACGATGCTAACAAAAGTAAACACCGATTGATCTGAAATATTATCGACAATCAACTCTAAACATTCGTCAGACACCATGTTCTTGACGCCGTCGATGCTGACATTCTACAACCAGACACCGACCCTTGCGACCAATCGCTTGAAAAATGGCTAGGAATAAACAGCAGGAGGAGGAGCAGCCACTGTCGCATGTGTCTCCAATGCACCCTCTGGTGCTTCTCTACGGGGTGGGAACAGCAGCAGCCCTGTTGTCTGCGTACACATTTTATAACCGGAACCTTCGAAGAATCTGCACAGCAACGGATATCCCAACACGATATTTCCGGAAACGGTATTTGGTTGGGAAAGTCACCTCTGTTGGCGATGGCGACAATTTCCACCTATTTCATTTACCAGGAGGAGTTTTGGCGGGGTGGGGATGGCTACGCAAGCTACCACCAATCAACCAGTTCCGTCTACTCAAGAAAAAAACAATACATGTCAGACTTTGTGGGGTCGATGCCCCGGAACGGTCGCACTTTGGTAAACCTGCCCAACCTTACAGTGAGGAAGCGTTACAATGGTTGCGCAATTACATATTGGGACGCAGATTATACGTGAAACCCTTGCACTCCGACCAATATAACAGAGTGGTTTCAAAGGTGAAGGTTTTGAAGTGGAACGGTTTCAGAGACGTAAGCGAGGAGATGATTCGACACGGAATCGGAACGGTCTACGAGGCCAAACAGGGGGCCGAGTTCGACGGTAAAGAGCACATATATAAGACCCTGGAGTCTAGGGCTAAAAAACACAAACTGGGGCTGTGGAATACGAGGAAAAAGAGCTTCATCAGCCCGAGAGAGTACAAAAATCTCTACAAATGAGCCATGAACTAACATTATTCTTTCTACGTGTGCATTGTTAATAGATACATCATCACGATCGTACACGCTTGGCGTTGATCCGTCGTCAGAAGTTTCATCAATGGAGGTCGAATCAACTTGTTTTCTTCTAACACTTAACGTTCACTCCTCGTCTCTTTTCAGTCTCTCTCAGCTCAAACATCACTTGCGCCGCAACCCAAAGACAGAAACTGGAGGAGACAAAGAACCCAAACCCGTCCAACGTGGTGAACATGTCGTTGAGTAACAGAACTATTCCGTCTTTCCCTAGGCAGAACCCAAACAGATTGGCAAGCATCATCATCCAGATGTTGACCACAGCCCCCAGGGCGCACAGGTGTCTGTACCACCACCTCTCCGTATAAGGCTGGACCAGTTTCGTGGCAATCATCTCAGGCATTAAGAACAGAACGATCATCCATCCCCAGATCAAGAGTTTGAGCTCAATGTCATGCCATATGGCAACAAACGAGAAAACAGCCAGAGATCCCCATATTCTGCTGCCCGAGCCTCCGAGGGGGACGTAGATGTACCTAACAACCCACTTGTTGTACGACCGATGCCAGGCTCTCCAGAACTGCATCGTCGAGTAGTTATTGTCCATGCATCTGATCATGTTCTCCGGTGGATCAATTCCATCGCAAAGCGACCAGAATCGGAACAATCTCCAAGGAATCAGCAACTTCAGCCAAATGATATTGAGGTTGAAAAGACCAATCATAGAAATCTGGAACGGCGTGTCGCCTTGCCAGGCCTTGGCTTTAGAGACAGCAACCACATAGATGAAATGCAGGAGGAATTCCATCACCAATATGCAGAACAGAAGCCGAAGTCCGTAAATCGCAGTCCGTTTCCATGCAATTGACGCGAGCGGGTTTCTTGATTGGTAGATGTAGTCGTTGAATGTGATGATTGGACCAGCAATGAACAAAGGAGTATAGAAAACGTAAGCCAGATAGTTGCCAATGTTGTAATCAGTCAGGGCCAGGGGAGCATTCTGTCTCGCACGTTCATCCAGCTCGGAGCCGGGCTCTGCTTCCTTTGTAATTTCAAGTTTTGGGGTGGTCTCTTTCGTGGAGTCTGCCTTGGTCTTCTCTTTCCGTTCATTTAGAATTATTTCTCTTCTCATCACGTAATCCAGGTTGAAACTGAGCAGTCTCAGTAACGTGAAGTTGAAAAACACGTCCCATCTGGCTATGATCCCAGGAAACCCGTCCATGAACGACAGATTTCCCACAAGTTGACCAAACTTCACCAACCGGTACCGGTCGTTGAGGAACAGAGTGCCCACTCCGTAAGTCCACAGTAAAAACAGGCTCAATCGGCGACTCTTGTGTGAGATTCTTGCAAACAGGAAAAGAACAGCAGCGTGGAGCAGGATCCTAACGCAATTGAATCCGTGTGCGCCAAAAAGGAAAACAACGCCGAAAACCATGTCGAAAGTAAGCCGGTTTACGCTCAAGCTCAAGGAGATCTCACGGATCAACTGGTGCAGAGCGATGAGACCCACTAGTAAGGGGAAGTTGTCTCTGAAGAACCGATATTGGCTATCAGAGTTATCCACTTTACGTCCGAACAACCACCCGTCGCTGAGCAGTCGTTCATACCGGTAGTAGTTTGGGTTGGTCTCGTTACTGGCCTCCATGGCGGTCTTGTACATTGTGGGAACCACCACCATGAACACCAGCAAGTAGAAGCGGAACTCCAATGTTGACCATTTTGAAGAGCGGGCTTTCTTGACGATCTCCTGCCTCTTTTTCAAGTTTTCTGGCGCAGAAAGCCGGGTGTCCAGCGTTTCGAGCGAAAAGAATCTCAACAAAGACGTTAATCCCATAATGTGATTGGTTTAATACAAACAAAACAACCCTTTTTGCCCTCCAGGGAGGCCTTAGATTTTTTCCCTCACGAAAATCTGAACAATATAAATTTCCTCTTCTGTCTCCACTTTTCGTGTCATCAAACGCAAGGTATTATTTATTTGTGGGAAACTTAAAACAGCCCCGTGTTGGCGCAGAAGCTGTTGTTATCCAGCAAACGATGAAAGAACCTGACAGGATGGAAAGAAGGCCCAATCCTCCGGGATGGGTACAGCCAAAGGCACCGTACAATCCATACGATCCGGCAGACGTGCGGCCAGCCAAGGGATACCCCAGCGAGTTTGATGCCCCCGGCACGGTGAAACAAAACAGCGGTCGTGTGGCCCAGGACGCAACAGACTACTCGAAAATCCGAGTGGACATGAAGAAACTGCAGTACTTCCCTCGACCTCCCTCGGAGCTGTATCCGGGCCGTCACAAGGTTCTGCGGAGAGTGAAGCATCTGAGCAGATTTGATAAAGGGGCCACGTTCATTGGGAAGGCCTCCATCTGGGGTATCACTATTTTCGGTGTTTTCTTTTACAAGTGGAACGACCACGACAACATCTTCTCACCGTTCAGAAGGCTGCAACTTCGAGCCAAGGAGATTGTCCTCGGAGGCCTATCGGACCAGGACTACCACGACGTTTATCTCTACGACAGAAACAAACCGATCCCACAGAAACCACTGCCTTCAATCATGTACGAACAAAACGAGTCCGACCATCTCGTCGGAGTGGACACGGCGAACAACGAGTTCATCAAAGACAGATTTGGAATCAAACATGTTGTCCACGCGGAACACGTCCAGCAGAGAGACGAGGAGAACCTCATGAAGGCCTTGGACCTGGCTCAAAGAGAAATGGAACTCAAGCAACTCAAGCAACAGCTCACTCAGTCAACTGAGAAGCCTCGGTGGTGGAAGTTCTGGTGACGTTTCAGACGATTATTTATTTATTTATTGCTGAAAAAGTATATATACAGATGTAAATAGGTTCAACGACAGCACTTGAGCGCTTCAGCCACTCATTATTTCTTGATACCTCTCTTTTCCAAAAAATCCTTAGCCTCGTTAATCTTGGTGGCCACAAACGGCGAGCCTCCCTTGTCCGGGTGGTTGAGCAACATTATTCTACGGTGGTTCTCCTTCAACTTGGCCTTGGACAGCGTACTTTCCTTCAGCTCGAGAATTCTGAGAGCCTCTTTGGCGTTCATCTTCGGGTCAAAGCCTCCTTTAAAGAACTTACTGCCGGAAGCAGGACTCATCTTCTTGTAAACTCCTGCAACCACATAAGCTGTAGCAAACGCTCCCACGGATGTTATCACTGGGTGATTCGACATGTAGTCTGATGCTTCGTTGAAGTAATATTCCATACTGCCAGGGGCCACCTGGGTGGCAGACGGAGCCTGCTGGTAGTACTGTTGTTGAGGAGCCACATAAACAACCTCCGATTTATCATTTGTGCCGTCTCTGGTGTCATCGCCTGGAATAGGCAAAGACGGAATGTTGATGTTCTGTATTCCTGACATTATTGGTCGCGACAGCTGTACCGAATATGATCACGCCGAGATGTTGATCGAGCTCTGATGTCAACTTTTCCATTATTTGTGTATCTGTTGAAAAAAATTTCCAGAAGCTTTGTCATGTGATTGATTTCATGTGATATAGATCAGCTGACAATATTTTTTTTTCAGATTTTTTTTTTTTTTTTTTTTTTTCAATAAATTTTTTTGTAAGAAAATTTTCAATTAACATAGAGCGTGGTATCTATAAAGAATTGATTGCCAGTCAGAACTACCACAGCCGAGCAGCGTGGAAATTTCAGGACCAAATAAAGTCAATACACAATGAGAATCTACTCATGTCATTTCTGCTCGTCACCTGTGTATCCGGGACACGGGATCATGTTCGTCAGAAACGACGCTAAGGAATTCAGATTCTGCCGGTCCAAGTGCCACAAGGCGTTCAAACAGAAGCGTAACCCAAGAAAGCTGAGATGGACCAAGGCATTCAGAAAGGCTGCTGGAAAGGAGCTGGCTGTGGATTCCACATTGACATTCGCAAGCAGGAGAAACGTTCCTGTGAGATACAACAGAGACCTGGTTGCTACAACATTGAAGGCAATGGCCAGAGTTGAGGAGATTAGACAGAGAAGAGAGAGAGCTTTCTACAAGAACAGAATGAAGGGAAACAAGGAGAGACAGATTTCTTTGGACAAGAAGTTGGTGGAGTCCAACCCAGAGTTGCTCAGAATGAGAGAAGTGGAATTGAGAATCAAGGCCGAAAAGGAGGCAGCAAAGTTGCAAAAGAAGGAAGCTGCCGAGCAGCTCGAAGACGAAGAAATGGATGTTTCCGAGGACGAGGAGATGGATGTTTCGGAAGAAGAAGAGAGCGAAGAGGAGCAAGAGGCCCAAAAACAAAAGATTTTGCTGAAAAACAGATCAACCAGAAAGTCCAGAGTCAAGTTCTAGATCAGTCTCTGCACATTCTGCTCCGTTTTATCGCCTGCCAAACGTACGTCTCCAAGTGGAATGTATTTTGCTCTCGCATCTATGCACCAATCTCGCTGAACTTTAAATTTTGTTTTCAGACATGTCAATATTAGACTTTTGGGTGATTTTTATAATTTAGTTAATGTATTTTCCTTGAATAACATGGCCGCCGGATGACAGCTGATTGCGAAACCTCCCATCACTCAAGCTTCGGTACCGGAAGAAGACTGTTTGATCTTCTCTCATACACTTTTCTTGATTACGTAAACATTTGTTTTTTTTCTATTTTTTTGGCTCGATCTCGCGATGTACTTGATATGTGTGAGCGACTTATCTGCCTGCGGTTTCAACTTGTGGTTTGTGTTTGTTTGAATCTGCATCAATGGCTAAATTGCTGGTCAATCTGGACAACTTGCGGTCCATAAATGCATCAGAGGCTCAGGTTGCGCGTCTTAGACTCATTGCTCAGGTCGTCGATTATGATGAACGTAATGGACGTCTGACGGTACAGAGTTTAGTCAAATCGGACCCCAATGAGACCCTCACCACAATTCGCATCAATCTCAGTCTTGTTGAATCCAGTCTGACTCTCGGTAATTCCAGTTTGATGGGTGGGTCTATTGTTAATGTTGACGTCAGTTTTACCGGAATCCAAAATGAATTGATAGCGCTGGACTTGTACGAGGTTGCGGACGGAGCCTCAGCTTTACAACGTATTGATACTCTACTCGCGATGGAGTCGCTATAACACAGTTTTCGTCTACTCGAACGTGGCGGCTATTATACAAATTCAATTGACGTCATCGTTTGCGAACGATCCGGTGAAAAATTGATCCCATATGCTCTCGGTAGGCACGCTGCTCATCATCTTGTAAATCTTTTGTCCCTCCTTATAAACCTTTTTCTCCTCTGTGTTTTCTTTGGCAGTTGATTCAAAAAAGTTGTTTTGACGGGATTGAGGACTGAAATGCTGTGAGGGTGGATAGACTGAAGAAACCATCGTTGGAACTGACGCTACGGGGTATGTTCCGTTTGGTGTCACAAAGCTCTGCTGAGGTCGTTCGAACTGCTGAGGTAACGTTGATTCACCCGGGGAGTCAGACTCGCGAGACTGATGCGAACCGTAAACAGGAGCATTTGACAACGTCTGTCGTTGCGGGAAAGGGTGCATGTCTCGTGCGTGAGGGTGCTGGACGGGCGAGTTTTCATCGTTGGGTGATTTGATCGAAGACAACGGGCTTCCTATTTTCTTAAGTTCCTCGAAAAACCTGGTCAAATCCGACTCATTGGTAGACCACTCAAAAGGAGACATGTTTTCTCCAGCCTTGGTTTCGGGGTTATTGGACCACCCCAAGGAATCTGGCCTGTCTTCAATTTTGATTTTCAGTCCCGCACTCAATTGCATGGAGTTCTGGTTTCTGGAAAACTCTTCGCTGGCACGATTTACCTGCGCGTTTGCATCCTCCTGTTGGTTTTGAAGAGTTTTCTTCTGTGCTTCCAACGAATTCGGTAAATTGGAGACCAAGTGCCTAAGGTTGTCGTTCAAATGCCTTCCCGGTTGAAACTTCTCAATCAGTTCGGCGGAAGGAAGAGGCTTGTTGAAATCAATTGACTTGACGATGTTTTCCGTGTACCTCATCTTGATGACCGCTGCTGTGAGAATCTCGAAAATGTCTTTACAATGGTTGGCCGCATCACACATATCTCCAAGCCCAGCTAGCACCATGTTGCAGTAGAGTGTCACTGTTTGTATTTCAGACAGCGAAGTCCTTTGTCTCACCTCCTCAGAGTTGAAAATGGAATATAGGAATGAAGACCCTGCCATAAAGAGGTTGTGCGTTGCGGCCCAGGTGTAGTTGATTAGCTTTCGTTTGTACAGTTCGTAGTACGACAGAATAATATCTTTCGAGGCGGACGACAGGTTGATGTAGTTTTCAAGACTTAGATTCAAGTTGCGAGGCGAAAGTCCGTTTAAAATGATTTTGGTGTGGTTGTAGTTCAGGTTGAAAAATTCGTAGTTGAAATCACAATTTGTTTGCTCCTGGGTCTTTGGAGCGTTCACCTTCCAAAGTTCTAATCGAGTGCTTATGTCTTGGTACCAGGACTCCAACGTGTCGTATTTCCTTGGAAGCTCCTTTCCGTCGTACAAAATGCTCTGAACTTCGGCCTGCAATTTCCTGATCTTGAAAATCGCCAGCGAGACCACCTTGTAACTCGGCTTGGACTCGTCAAATGTGCGTTCGCCATTTCCGGTGATGACGGCATCGTCTAGCTCGCTTGGGAAGGGAACGCAGCAACTTTCTTCGGGGATTCCGAACGGCCTGCCCAAATAGACACAAACCTGTCGGTCCAGCGAGTAACAGCACCAGAAAAGACGACGTCTCAGATCCAATGTGTGGAAATCGTATTCCGCGCTGCTCACTTCGAAGTGGAGGCCAATATCCACACACAAGCGCAATGCAGACCCCAGGATGTACCAGACTCCCGGTATGGCTGGTCTCATGAGCGAGTACAGCGCCAAACACAATATTCCTTGCAAAGACTCCAAGCGATCAGGAGACATGTAAACGGTGTCTATCGATTTCAAAGCAGCATTCTTGAAGTTGTCGGAGATTTCACCGGGATACTGCAAAAGGTTCATGGAGGAAGCTATTGCAAATACCATGTTCATGAAATACAGAGGGATCTGGAACTCGGGTGCGATTTCGATCGAGGACGATATTTTGAGCGGATTGACGTCTCCTTTTTTTTCGATTTCAGAGTCTAAAACCTGGGTATACTGGTAGTACCAAGTGTCTTTTTCATCAATTTCTGTGAAGAAAGCTCTGTTGATGGGAGTGTTGTTTGATGCGAAGGAGGCGTCAGGCGGAATAGCACCGTAAATAGGCTGAAAATATTTTCTCAGGAAGTCTTCTCTGTGGAAAAGAGGCAATTGTGAGTTCGACTGGCCGAAATAGATGGAGAGCAAGTACAATGCCTGTTGCTTTGGTGGTAACAATGCTGCTGCCGAGTTCTCAGTGGTTTTCTTCAACACTGACGGCTCTAAAATCGAATGTCTATGAGGTCCGGGAGTCGAGGATGTGTGGGTAGAGTTCAGAGAGGAATCTGAGCCTTTAAAATTGACGGCTGTGAACATCAGTTTGGAAAACGAGATTCCTGAAGAAGCCCCGAGGAAAGAGGAGGGAGCTCGAGAGCCAGACTCGGTAGTGGATGAATGGACCTTTTCCATGAGCTGTGGCGAAAAGGACTCCTCCTTTGGACCCGGAACGTGTTTTCGCGGCGTCGAATTGTTCGATGAGGGTGAAGATAACGATCCCAGAGAAAAGTGGCTCGCTTGGTTGAGGAGGGGCCGCATGTTCAAAGGCGCTCTTGAGGGGAAGGGCCCCGTCTGGCCGGATTGAGCGATTTGATAGTTTGGGGTGTTGTCGTTGGAGGAGAGAAACGAACTCTCAACGTTGTCAGAAGAGTAAGGCTCGGAGCCCATAGCCTTGAGCTTGTTCTCAAGCATCTCGAGACGCGATTCGAGATGGACGACGTAGGACCTGGGTATTTCCCTCCCGGTGGCCGGGTCTACAGAAACGCAGTCCACCTTTGCCTTCGCGCAGGAGGCACATTTCGGGAAGTCGTGTGAACACTTGATTTTCTTCTGGCGACACCTTTTGCACGCCGAGATCGAGCGCGAGATTCCCATGACTGAAGTTGAGGCTCTCTTTGTATCCTCCTCGGACGACATGTCGTTATAGGAGGGCGAAGAAGCCTGTCTTTTTCTGGACTGGTCGGTCATGACACACGCACAGACGCAGCGGGGAACTGGCGGGAGAAACGGGGAAGATTTAGCGCCTGCGGATAGAAAAATGAGTGACGACAGTGGAACAAAGAGTAGGGTTACCGAAGTAAAGAGGGTCGGTTGAGGATGATAACAAAATTTAGCTATCCAGTCCGACGCGCAACACACGACCGTTTGCTGTCTGGGTATATGAAATCCTCGCGTCGTCCGGCGCGTCGATCGACGCGCCGGAAGGCTCGGGTCGGTTGGCTTTTGGCGCGGGGAGACGGAAATGTTTGCGGTGAATCCCGCGCCCCACGGAGAAAATCGAGTCTGCGCTGACGTATGACGGAGATAGCTATCAAAGGGGAAAAAACAGAGACGCAATCAAGCAAGACTGGATCCGCAGCATCAGATGATGGAGAAAGGGCTCCACTCAGAGCCACGGCAGTAACAATCGCTGTCTACGGCGACTTTGCCGCTGGTTGTTGCTGTCCAATCGAGCTAGACGACGGCTCGCGGCGTGGTCAGCTGGGACACCGTTAGCCAGCAGAAACGGCCAGACATCCGCCCCGATCCGTCGATGGAGACGTCCTGGTAAAGCCGGTGGCAGAATGCACCAAAAAAAGCGCATGAAAAAAAAAATTATTAATAGGATTCTCGAACTCGGTGTCGGCAATTTAGGGAAGCTGTTTGGGGGAGGGAATTTCTTCTTGTTTGGTAGACGGGATAAACGAGGGTCCTTCAGAGGCAACAAGATTGGTTTTCTTTTGTTTTGCCTCGGTAAAGCTTCATTCAACCGAATTGTGGTGGCGTTTTGGGCGGCTGCGATTAGTGCTGTATTCACCATGAGCTCAAAGTACCAGCTTGTTCTGTCGAAGGAGTCGGTTTTCCAGTCGCTAGAGCTTTCCAGAGTCTGGCTCGTGGACTATTTCGAGTCCCGTTCGGCCATTGACCTGTTCAAAGACTTGCTCTTGGTGTACTTGGCGTCCAAATGGCTGTCGAGAGGGTTCGCGGACCTGTATGGATACGGCCTAGTGAAGTGTTTGACGATGTTGTACAAGTGGGTGGCCCGGTCGTTCTACAAGAAGCTGCTTCAGGTCCCTCTGTTGAGAAAAAAAGTTGACGGCGAGGTCCTGGAGGTGAAAAAGCAGCTTGAAGACTCCCTGATCGTCAAGACGGCCTCCTCGTTCAACTCGATCCCCGAGTACGGGCTCACCGACAAGGAGGTTCTGGAGAAGCTGGACGAGCTAAGTTCGTTGAAGGCCTCTAACTGGCAGGACGGGAAGCTGTCCGGTGCGGTGTACCACGGCGGGTCGGAGCTGATCAGTCTGCAGACGCAGTCGTTCCAGAAGTTTGCCGTCTCTAACCAGCTGCACCCGGACGCCTTTCCCGGAGTCCGTCAGATGGAGAGCGAGACGGTGTCGATGGTTTTGAAACTGTTCAACGCTCCCAGCTCCGGGTGCGGGACTACGTCAAGCGGGGGCACCGAGTCGCTACTCCTGGCATGCCTGGCGGCCAGGGAAAAGGCCAAGACCGAAAAGGGTATCTTGGAGCCTGAGATCATCGCTCCGGTGACCGTTCACGCTGCGATATTCAAGGCTGCAACGTACTTTAAAATGAAACTAAGACTGGTGGACTTGGACGAGAACTACGTTGGAAGGATCGACCAGTACAAGAGACTCATCAACAGAAACACCTGTCTTCTGGTCGGATCCGCTCCAAACTTCCCGCACGGTATCATCGACGACATCGAAAGCCTTTCGGAGCTGGCGACGAAGAACAACATTCCTCTGCACGTGGACTGCTGTCTGGGCTCGTTCATAGTGTCGTACTTTGAGAAGTCATTCAATGAGAAACTCCCTCCGTTCGACTTCCGCCTCCCCGGCGTCACTTCCATCAGCTGCGACACACACAAGTACGGCTTTGCTCCAAAGGGTTCCTCCATCATCATGTACCGGTCCAACGATTACAGAAAGTACCAGTACTACATCTCGACCGATTGGGTGGGAGGACTGTACGGATCTCCGACTTTGGCCGGCTCTAGACCCGGCGCGCTCACAGTTGGTGCGTGGGCCACCATGGTCTACATGGGAGATGACGGCTACGTCAGATCGTGCCAAGACATCATTCTCACCGCGAGAAGACTCAAACAGACGATCGAGGAGGAGATCCCCAGCCTGGAGATCATTGGGAACCCAATGCTTTCTGTCATTTCGTTCAAATCGTCCAAGCTCAGTGTGCACAAACTGGGGGACCTGCTGGGCAAGAAGGGATGGCACCTCAGTGCTCTGCAGAACCCCCCTGCTCTACACCTGGCCGTCACCAGGCTGACCGTCCCGGCAATCGGGAAGTTGATTAGCGACTTGAAGCTTGCCACGAGCGAGCTTCTCAAAGAAACGGATCAAGTCGAGTCCGATACCGCACAATTGTACGGTGTTGCCAACAGTTTGAAAACCGGATCGGTCGCCGACAGACTCATTGGCTGTTTCCTGGACACCCTTTACCAGGTTGACAAAGAATACATCTAATTCTCCCATGTTTCCTCCTTCTAGCTATTTTCTACAATACAAACACTTTATTTCGATACTTTATAGGATTTTTGCTCTGATACGATATACGGATTTCATTATTTCGCACCTTGGGTCGTGGTATATACAGTAGACGTGATGGTATTTACATGTGATGATTAGTTGGCTGTGCTTCTCTTGAGCTGTCTGTTCGCCTTGTTGATGACTTTAGAAAGCTCCTGTCTTATCGTTGTGTATCCGAGCCTTTCGGCTAGCATCATGAGTATTTTCAAGTGGTAGAAGGTCCAGATGAATCTGTTCTGAGAGCTCAGCACCAGTTGGTACGCGTCAACTACATTCCCCGTCTCCACCAGACACGACAGCATGGCCCTGGCAAACTTGAAGTCCAGAGCGTCCTGCTTGGTCGGCTTGAGATTCTGGAACATTGGTGTTTTGCGGTACTGGCCTCTTTCGATCCAAATTTTTTGCGCAAAAGAGACATCTTTAAAAGTTCTCGCTGCCGTCATACAAGCGTTGTAGAAGCCATCGTCTCTCGGGAACTTCCGCGCTGATCTGTTTCCCAGCTCAATGGCTCTTGGAACACTAGTCTCTTTGTCGGGGTTAGCGGGGTTGTCGGACTTGGAGTCCTCGGTCTCGGTCTCGGCTTCGGTCTCGGTCTCGGACTCTTTTGGCTCTTCGACGGTGACCGTCTCCGCGTCTTTCAAGAAGGTGAACTTGTTGAACAAGGTCTCAAAAACGTCCACGGAAGGGCCGCGTTTGGCGTACACAAACAAATACGCCTCAACAACTTCTTTGGAAACCACCTCGGGAAACCTCAGGAGGTGATAGTTCAGTAAGGCGTCCATTTCGCTCAGGACGAGACCGTTTTCCTTCACGTTCAACGACGGAAGAAAAGGCGGTGCTTCGCTGTGGAACCGGAAGTCGCATAACTCCATTGTTCTGTGTCTCATCGGCCGAAGTCTGTCGCTGAGCTGCGTAGTTGGGGTTCGTTTCGGGTCGAAATGATGGTATGCATTGAAGAGGTATTTCAACGGAACCGATCCCGCAGAAACCAGCTCTTTGCGGGATTTGGTCTTGGTTGCAAAGATGTTGACATAGATCGCTCTGACCAGATTCAGATCTGAGTCTTTCGACGCCAGTGACATCATCATTTCCATCACCTTGTAGTCCATGGAGTGTCCGCCAGAGTAGTAGTCGAGAATGAACGACCATCCAGTTTCTATCAGAGCCGGACGAGTAGAACATCCCTTAGCGAGTGCCAAAAGGGCCTGGGCCTCTGGCTTGATATCTTGTTTCTGCATTTCCTCGTACAGACTCAAGGCATGTTCGACATTGTTGTTGAGCACGTCCATAAGGATTACGGACGAGTACGTTGTGCTGGAAGGAGACGTTTCGGTGGACAAAAATTTCATCGTGTTGAAAGTCTCCAGAACCTGCTCGTAATGGTTGAGACGAACGTAGAGTTGCAAAATGGTGGTGTACGTGACCATTGACGGCTGCTGGCCGATTTCGTAGATCTTGTTCACGTACTCACGCACCATCTTGATGTTTTTGTGCTTGCTGTACAGATTGATCATGATGCTGTAAGTGTTGACAGTCGGCTGGATCTTTTTCTGCTCCATTTCCCTCATCAAGGTCTCGAGGATTGGAAGACTCTCGCGAACGTTCACCAAGTTGTAGGCGGCCATCACGTCGTTGTAGAGATGGACGTTGTGTAACTGTTCTGCCTCGACCGCCATCTCGTGAATCTTCGCTATCACAAAGGGCCTCTGTGTTCTTGGGATCGTCTTGATCAAAGTATGGATATCAAATGAAGAGCATCCCTCGAATCGGGTGGTAGAGTATAGTCTCTCCACAACCGGAATCCAGTCCTCAGTCTCCCTGGTGGTGATGTGTTTCGTTGTCTCGTCATCTAGCTTGTCCAATATCGTCGTCGGCAGCTCCCTGAAAGGTTTCGCCTTGGGAAACAGCGACATTGGGTCCATCAACGAGCTGGTCTCTGCGTCAGCTCCATCTGAAAACGGAGGTAAACTAGAAACCTCTGGAGACCCCGCGGTATGTTTCCCGTCCTCTAGCATAAGGGCTTCAAAAATCGCAGAAGCATCTCTTTCAACTTCCTCCAACGATTCAACGCCATCTTCAACCTCCAGCTCCTTCTTCACCTCCTCTTGAGCTCTGAGATCTCGCTTCTCTTTCACCAAGTCCTCCAAACTGCTGGTGAACTGCTCCAGGTACTTGATCTGGTTGCTCAGCGATGTTTCAATCTGATTCGAGATCACTTCATTGTGACGATTTGTGGCTAAACGGGTTTTGTTGTAGTCAGGTTTTCCCTCTTTCGACTTCGTCTTGCCTCGAGATCTAGATCTCGAAACAAAAACAACGTTTCTCGTCTGTTGCACTGCCAGAGTCGCAAACCGCACACTGCGTACGCTTTCCAGGCAACCTCCGCATAACTTTCGTATCATCCTAGATTCTAGTGTGCTCTACGGATGTCTGAGACTCCACTCCGCTTGGCTGATCATGCCTCAACTCCCGTATCTTAAACCCACCCCAGAACCTTCCGTATGTGAAAAATTTTTAGAAAAAAAATATATTTACTCGGGCTGTGCTAGTGTATGTGGCTGTGCGAGCTGAACCTGCAATTCTTTATGGCATAAAGTATACATGTCTGTTGAAGTATATAGACTGGGATCATTAGATAGGAGTAAATAACATGGGGTCGAAAGTGCATCTGCCGCTTCTTTATCACAGCTTTTTGTAGTAAGAGTAAACTCTGCTCCAGAAAAGCTCCTCGTCATCGATTTTGATCAGGTTCTCTCCGGTGTTGTGAAGGACCAGCTGCAGGCTGTTCCATCCAAAATGATTGTGCAGTAACACAGTCACCATGCAGGAGAATAGCAGTTTGTAGTCGCCGTAAACTGCAAGTAACGAAACGAGCTTAAATATTATGCTGTGACTAAAGTGATTCAACACTTTAATGAAGTTTTGGTAGGTAATCAAGTTCAAGTCATCCTTGAAATTCTTCAGGGAGGATTTCAAAAATGAGTTGGTTTGAACATTTGTGTTGAACGTCTCAACAAAGGATTCCGTCACAACCATTTCGTTGACATAGTACAACGTATTGAGCGTTAGGTTGGAATTGAAATTGTTTGCCAGTAACGACATGCAGATGTTATAACTGTTGAACAACCATTTGGTTTGGCTGCTTGTTACTTTCAAAACCTTGGTCAATGACGTGATCAACTTGGGGTTTTTGTAAAGAGCAGGGTGAGAGCTGATGAATGAATCTAGGTCAAGATTGTGACTGCCTGACTTGAATTCAGGGGCCTTTAATGCTTGTTTGGTGTTGTACTCAAACACCTTCAAGAAAACAGCATATCTGGAGTTTGGTTCGATCAACGATCTCCACATAAGTTTTCTGATTTCAGCCAAATTCGAAGGGGTAATTTTGTCCTTGGTGGACAGATAAACCAGTCTAGCATCTCCGATCATCCGGTCTCTCTCTCGTTGTTCTTTTCTTGCGCTCTCCTTTTTCAGATGTCTCCCTTGTGATTCCACCATTTTCTTGAACTCTTTCTCGTGCTTAAGACTCTCGTGTTTGTTTTTAGGAGGCAACCACGTCGGTCTGGTGATCGTTAGCTCTTGTATTTTTTCTTGAGATATAAGCTTCAAATCTTCCAGCTTTTGATTGGTGTCCCTGAAAATGTTCTGGTGAGACGGTATTTTGTGCAACAGCTTCGATCTCCTGTCAAACTCGTCATCAAGATGATTTTGGATGGAAAACTCATAGAAACTCGTCAGATGTCTGGCAACTGGCGAGAGATTGTTGTACGACGAATGTTTCGACAGAATGGGGCTTGGCAGGTACCCAGGCTGAGAAGACAGATGCTGATTGTCTTTTGATACTTGTGGGAACTTCCTGGACAGCGCACCAGGTAACGGGCTGGGTGGCATCATTGAAGATTCCTCGTTCCAGGCCTTTTTCAATATTCTGGATGAGTTTCCAATACTCGTGTGATCAAATATCGATGCTGTTGAGTTCATAGCCATCGGAACGTTGAACATGGCCGAGTCGTCAGGAATATCATCGTCTTCCTCCAGCTCATCATAGAGTTTGTACTTTTCGTTCTTCTTCAGAACTTTCGACCCGTTTTTATGCGAAAACAGTTTCAATCTAGGTTCTTGATTCAAGGTTGAGGAGCTCGAGCTCAAAGTGGACTGGCTGGCAGTTCTGTGCTTGACGAGAGCGGGCATGGACTGGAAATTGTGAGTGGCTATCCGCCGGCTATTGTTCGGCTGTGGTTGTGGAACTTGCGCGGTCTGAGCGACCGGAGGATGCACAGAGTTGAGAGGAGTGCTGGAGGGATTGTGAGGGAAAGAGGATTGTATTTTTGAGAGTTCTGTGGAGGATATGCTGGTGATGGAGGAAAGTCTTGAATTGGAGCCAGTAGCCACGGAGCCGTCGGAGCTTTCCGAGGATAGGGGACGGGGAGCCGGAACGTTTTGCACGTCGCACGGTGCGTTCTTGGTCATTTCTAAGTGCAATACCGACTCGTTGTTTGTGGTGTTCTTTGCCGAAGACGACGTGATGGTCGAGACTGACGACGACACAGAGGAGTTTCTGTGGTGTATGTTTGAGAGAACAGTGTCGCTCGGTCTTCGGGACAGCTTTATTCCCAGTCCGCTGGCGGCGCTCGACGCCGGAGAAGTCGCCGACTTTGATGGTGCGGGGAGCTTGGGATGACCCAACGAGGGACTGGTGTGGTAAAAAGAGGGCGACAAGGACTTCAGCGACCTGACACCAGGCCCCGAGGGGGTCGAGACGCTTCTTGACGGGGTGATGGGAACGTCTAGTAAATCCTCTTCCTGCAGGCTCGGAAGGCTATTGTTGTGCTGCTCGTGCAACGTGGTCGACTTGACAGCCATTATTGAAACCATTGAATAAATCCGAGCTTCACGGTCTGTCGTTTGATAACGAGTGAATAGTAGCTGTCTCCAGCAAAACTAATTGTCTTCAAATGAGAATTTCTTGACTAGAAATCAATAAGGTCATGGAACCGGTACCGACTAAAAACACCCTCTGTTGCAGGTAGTGGGAAACAATACACGGTATCAGAATGGAAGGACGTGATTCGGCTTGATCCTGGTGTTCGCCCGGTGTTCACAGACTTGGGGGCAATCAAGAGTAACCAGAAACGTACTAAGGCTGGTTCTTTAACCAGATCTTGCTATATTTCTCTTTCCGAAGAACAACAAGCATAATATATTAAAAAAACAAAACCTTTTTTTCCTTTTGTCTCAAACTTCCCTATTTGCACTAGATGTAATATTGGCCCCAGGGCCAACGGGGCCAACCATCGCGCGAGTCCCCGGCTTTCCCTGGCGCGTTTTCCCTGGTCGCGGCTGGCGAGAGTCTGGCCCGAATATGCGCGACGCTTTTTCCTGCGACGTTCTTGGCGTGGCCCTGCATTCCCTCGGTATCCTTCTGGCAAAACCTGAAATTCCCCTGGTGGCCGCCACGCTCTCCGGTGGACTCGGAAAAAAAAAATACTTCTATTATAAACTGCTGCGAATTTAGCACTCACTATTGTGAGCTGACTATAAGTATTTGTGCGCCTGCGCGTGATTGTTCCCGCTATTGTACGGAGCATTGAGCATTTCCGAGTGTATTCAGCCGAAGTACATCTCGCCGGCCCGAGTATCAATACGGGCATCAGCGCGGGCTTCCAAAACAAACAGAGGCTTGGGCGCTCAGACCCTGCAGCACCGTGGGGGCAGCAGGTACGAAAAGTACTGCAGGAGCCTCGATGGTCTGAGCCGTGGACCAAAAAGACCTTCAGACTCCCATCACAACGGTCTTGATGACAGTGTAGTCCTCTACGCCGTACTTAGAGCCCTCGCGGCCAAATCCCGACTCGTTGACCCCGCCGAAGGGAAGGGCGCTCTCGGATATAAGCCCGGTGTTGACTCCGACCATCCCCACCGCGAGCTTTTCCGCAACATTCCAAGCCCGTGAAACGTCGTGCGTGTAGAAGTACCCGGCCAACCCGACGTTGGTCTTGTTGGCCATTTCCACCACCTCGTCAGTAGTGCTGAACTTGATCAACGGAGCCACGGGACCAAAAGTCTCGACGTGAAAAATATCCATCGAGTCGGTTACGTCCGACAACACAGTAAGTTCGTGGAACGAGGGGCCAAGTTCGGGCATTGTGCGGCCCCCGTAAACCACCTGAGCACCTTTGGCGACGGCATCCGTGATCTGGGACTGAACTTTGGCAACAGCAGCCTCGTGGATCAAAGGTCCATGCGTCACCGACGCGTCAATTCCCGGTCCCAGTCGCGTTGATTTCTCAACAAGCTCGATAAACTTTTTTTTAAACTCCTCGTAGACTGATTCGTGCACGAAGACTCGGTTCGTGCAAACACAAGTCTGTCCCGACGACCGAAACTTGGAATTCAGTAATCCAACGGCCGCCTTGTCCAGATCCGCGTCTTCGAAAACGATGAATGGAGCATTTCCTCCGAGTTCCATCGATAACTTTTTCAGAGTGGAAGATGATTGCTCCATCAAAAGTTTCCCCACACGAGTGGATCCCGTAAAAGAAATCTTCTTCAACAGGTCAGACCGGCAAAAAAGCTCTCCAACTGCTGGTGAGCTCTCCTTGTTTACAGGAACGACGCTAATCACACCGTCAGGAATACCAGCTTTCTGAGCCAAATGAGCAAGGGCCAGCGCAGAAAGCGGTGTCTCCACGGCGGGCTTAATCACGGCGGTGCAGCCCGCGGCGAGCGCTGCTCCCAGCTTCCGCGTGATCATGGCAGACGGGAAATTCCACGGTGTAATGATTCCCACAGGTCCGACCGGCTGCTTTATTGTGAGGATTCTGTTGTTGGGATTGGCCGAGGAAATGGTGTCTCCGTAGATACGAGGGGCCTCTTCGGCAAACCATTGGAGAAAGCTGGCTGCGTATCTCACCTCTCCCAGGCTATCAGCTAGGGGTTTTCCGTTTTCCAGAGTGATCAGTCTGGCGAGATCATCCTCGTTCTCCAACATGAGCTGGTAAAACGAGTACAGCAAGCTAGACTTGGCTCGAGCAGACGTATTCTTGAAATCGGTGAAGGTCTCGGCAGCAACGGATAAGCTCTCTGAAACCCAATCGAGCGGTGTGTCGGAAACACGAGCGAGAAGACCCAAATCACAAGGATTGGTCACCTCGAAAGTCTGTGAGTGGTTTCTGAACCTACCGTTGACAAAACTTCCTGTTTGAATCAGATTCTGGTTGGAAATAGTCTTCAACGAACTCGAGCTTGCAAAGGTGTTTAGGCCCCGTGCGAGCGGAATCCTTGAAAGTATTCCGCAATTGGCTAACATGGCTGATTATTGGTCGAATCCTGCTTCTTCTGGAGCCATTGGAGACTAGAGGGGGGTCAACCAGACGTCTAAGAATCAAGATTGCTTGAACTTAAACTACTGGGATCCGTACATAAAAAGTAAATATGTTATGGCTGTGCAAAGTCGATCGACGCGGAAATAAAAACAAGTTGAGCTTGGAAGACTATTTACTGATTCCAAAGCCAGTTAGTTTCCATCCAGAGAACTTTGGCCGAGCTCGCTGATCCCCGTCCCGTGGTATACAGACGAAGCGCATTCTGCACTCCCCGTTCCGCATCACTATGGCTCCCCGTCCGCCGTCTCGTATGCTTCCCGCAGCGTCCTGTCTGATCTCTCATGTTTTTTCTGTATCACTCTGTGCCGGCCCGGCCCGTCCCTGCTGGCTCTCTTCGCAGGAGCAGATTGTGTCTCGGAGCAATCTCGGGTGCTGCTGTCTTGCAGAAAATCTTCTGTTTCCGCTCTCGCGGGGACAAGCTACTGCCTCTCTCCGCGGGCCTCAGCGCACATTCCCTGCCAAAACAGAACGTCGGGCTTACGATTTTTCTCGGTTCTATTTTTAGTATTCCTGCTGGTCTCACAGGCCGAAGGCTAGATCTGTGTGTGTTACTTTTCGGATCGGTGTTTCTGGGTAAGCGGCCAAGATGGCCAAGAGAGCCAAGATAGCGCGCTCGACACGCAAAAACGTTTCGTAGGGCTGCCAGATGATCATCAGCCGCACCCGGCCCCGGGCCTGCCATCCCTGAACCTCGGTCTGTCTGCCCTTCAACTCCCCCCTCCCGCTGACACATTCGCGGACCCCACTGAAATATCCCCCTCGGTTGTTGTTGTCGCGGGGCGACTCAAACAGGGAAATTTGATGAGTGGGAAAAAATGGGATTTTTTTCGTAACAAAATGAGATTCGTTTTACGACATGTAGGTTCTTCTTGTAGGAGGTCAATCTGGTGGTGGATACTTTTGGACAAACAGGCTCCACATCGAGCCCTGAACTGTTTGTATCGCCAAGCAACCGTGCGACACCTGAAATTGGCAGAAAGTTCACGCAAAGAATATTCAAGCTACACCGCTGGACTAATAGCCCACTAGTAGGACAGAAAGATAGACATACCCTCTGCGGAAACTCCCCAACCACACCTTTTCAAGAGATTCTGGACTCCAGAACCCTGAATGGCTCTCAAAATAGTGGCAGCACAACCAGACTTTCAAAGCTACAAAGACAAACAGATCGCGTTCGACCATTAGCCCGCCATGACCTCTACCTCCGCCACGGTGGGATGTGCCGTTGGAATTCCAACGGCAGTGGTTTTCCTGGTGATCCTGGCATTCTGGGTCAGGCAGAAATCCAAGTTCAAGAAAGAGCTTAATGAAGACCCGGGGCGGTCGGATCTGGACGAAGCCGATCTGGATCTCAACCACATCATAAATGACACAGGAAAGGAGTACTCAGACTCACAGGAAAACAGTGCTCCAGATCTAGAAAGATGTGCTGAAGAAGGCCAAATTCTCACCAACAAGACATACCTGATCAGAAAACAATCGAAAATAATGGGCCTCAGAGTGATTCCAAACAGTAACACGCATTCCAAAACCACCTCGTCGGATTCCAAAAGCTCACTGCACAACAGCACTCCAGATGTGGCTGGCTCGACGACACATTTGTCTTCCTCCAACGGCAACCTGAGCGATTACCAACAGCACCACAGACAACAGCATTCCGTCCCGTTGCCCGGAGCAGCCTCTGGAGACCAGAACTACATGGACTACTACGAGTCTGTGATCCCCGTTCTTCCGCAGCCGACCGCTACTGCGGCCTCTACAGCCTCGACACGACACGTTATTGAGGAGGACCATCACAGCTCCTCCAACCCGCAACGAAGTCCGTCCCATGCAGGAACCCTACCCCGTCACAAGTCCCAGCTCTCGGTGAGCACGGAATACATCAAACAGCTCCATATGAACGACTCGTCCTCATTCCCGAAAACAACACAGACATTGGTGAAGGCAACACCTTCTCAGATCAACCTTTTGAACAACTATTCGCCTGCTACCCCCAGCGGATCCAGAACGGGCTCCTCAACCAATCTTTTGAGCGGCAGCCAGCCTCCCGTGAGAAGTGTGATGCAACATGCGTCCGGCAGCTCGGTCGAGGTTACGGGGTCGAAACCTGTCGCTTCAGGGCCGGATTCCCCTGCTCCAAACTCCGACAAAGAGCGGACGACAGGTCTTCGTCCAGTGGAGACGACTCAGCCTATCCCAGACGGAGAACCACGGGCTTCTCCCTTCGACACGCCTCCGAGAAGCTCGCTTGCGAGACCCTCTTTCGAATATGCTGATGCCCCAGAAAGTCTAGAGAGTGTTTTGAATTGACGCCTTTTTCTCCACTTTTGAATAAACGATTTATTCAGCACTTCTACTTCTAATCCTGTGGATGCATACGTCTATGGCTTACTTCTCGTGTATTTTCAACAACTATATACAGAAACTCATCAGTACTAAACTGCTACAACTCGAGGGCGATCGAGGTGTCTTTGAGCAAGTCAACGACTTCCCCGTTGTCGAACACCAACTCCCACCTGGAGATGTTGAATCTGTGCATTCTGCTGTCTCTGTTGGCTTTCAAATACATCATCGCACTGTCTTCGTCGCCGCTCACTCTGACGTTGATGTCGACGTTTCCCTTCATGGTGTTGAGCTCTCCTCTGATCCACGGAAAGAGTCCGTCAAAGGTGATTTGTTTTCCCATCTTGGCTCTGGCCAGTTCCGATCTTCTTAAAAAATACATTGTTGCGTTCATGATAGGCGAGGACACTTTTTCGTAATTGAAGATACCGAACAACGAGACACCCATCACCACTGTGAAAACCACCATCGAGAGCTTGGCCTTTTTGCCCGCCAAAAGCGGATCTGGCAGGTCCGGATGCACAGTCATTGGTATTTTGAGCGACTTCTTACCGGTGGTTGGATCCACAATGACCGACGACTTGGGCACGTACTCCTCGGATCTCATGTTGAGCACACGGGACTGGGACATCAATCTGGCCGAGTTGGCCCATCCTGGTCTTATTGCGCCAAGTATAGTTCCTGATTTTAGCATTCTATGGCTGATTTTCAACGTTCCAAGTGCTCTTGCTCCATCCTTTTCTCTCTTCTGCTTGTCAACCGAAGTTTTTTTTCAGCTCTGGTTTTTTTTCACTCGTCTAAGGAAATTTGAGATTAGTATAATTTTTCCTCTTGAAACAATTCGCCCCCTAAAAAAGAGTATTGTCCTCTTCAAAAGCCCCTCGGACAGGCAATTTGTGGACACTTGCCCCTATCAGGACAGAACATGACGAGCACCGTCACGGGATCTGCCCTGTACAAGAAGAAGGCGGGGATGATCAACATCCTCGAAGAGGAATCACCACCCAAATTGGTCTGGAAATGTATTGATTCAGGCGTGGCCACCCCCGTGGTGGAGATTCTATTGGACCAGGTTGGACACTTAGAGGCAACGCCCGAGTCGTCGGATAAGATGATTCTGAGAATCGGACTGAGTGCCAGAGTGGAGCCGGACGGGACACGCATGCCCGAGGTGAAGATGGTGTTTACGTTCAACAACAGGGTCACCATGGACAATGTCAAGCTGGCCTTGCAACAGGCGATTGCGCGGAGAAAATCTGCCGCGGCGGCCGACGCCAGCTTGTCGGCCTCTGCCACTAACGGGAACTCCAGATCGGCGACACCGGCACCCAACCTGGAGAACGTGGAGAATGATGAGTTTCTGGCTAATCTTCTTGATGTCAAGCAATTGCTCAAAAACCTGCCACTCCAACAGAAGTTACTCAGAGACAACTCTGGTTTAATGAAGACTTTTGCCGACGCCGTCATCAAATCCGGGCTCGAGCCTGAAGAGTTTTGGTCCACCAGAGTGCATCTTTTACGGTCCTATGCTATCCAAAACAACCAAAAGAGGGGGCCTTACAACGTTCTGAGTACCATCAAACCGGTCGCATCGAGCGAAAACCAAGTGAATGTTTCCGTCACAAGGGAAAAAATCCACGAAATCTTCCAGCAGTACCCAATTGTCAGAAAAGCGTACGACGACACTGTTCCGAAAATCAGCGAAGGAGAGTTTTGGTCCAGATTCTTCTCGTCGAAACTGTTCAGAAAGCTGAGAGGTGAAAAGGTGAATCTCTACGACCGAGGCGATATCACTCTGGACAAATACCTCTACTACGATCCCGACTACGACGGAGAGGAGGAAGACGAAGACATTGACAAACTTTTGGAAGAGAAAGACTTTGAGGAAACGGCCAGCAAATCCAGCAAAAAGGACTCGAAGAAAGACAACAGGTCAAAAAGAAAAGACCCCCCACTACAGCTTACCATAACGAAGAAGAAAGTGAAGCTTTTCGACCACGAAGAACAGCACGTCTCTAAGTGCATTGACATCTTGGGAAACGAGGAGGACAACTCTCAAAAACTGGGTAACGGCCCCGACCTGACTATGAAACAGGAACAGAGCACCGATATGGTGAGCATTTTGAGGACCATGAACAGACTCAGTAGAAGAATGATGTCCAACATCAAGGACCCGGAGCACGCAGATCATTTGGACGAAGAGTTTGAGCAGGAGCTGGACATCAGAGACTTAGAGAACAAAAACGTGGTTGAGTACAACGAACTGAAGTACACACAACGCTCAAACATCTCCTCGAACATTATACCAGCTGAAATTTTGAACCAGCTGAATTCCCAATCACCGTTAAATCCAACATTAAATCCCTATGACGAGTACATGAAGGTTTTCAAACACCAGTTCAACGAAAAAGCCCTAGTTGAGCTCACCTCCGTCTACGTGGAAAACAAGAAGCCTCTTTACGACTCGTACAAGGAAATACTCAACATCATTAAAAAAAACTCCAAGCAATCTAGTCAGTCTTGGAACTCGAAGAATTTCGATTCAAATCTTGAAAAACAAGACGCATCAGTGAGTCTGTCCTCTAACAAGCTGGAGTCTTTACGTTTGACCCACTCCACTTCGGTGGAGTTTCTTAGACATTTTTGGCTACACTTCAACTCTATCGGCAGCTCCTCTCCTTCAACCAACAGCAACTTCAAAACCGAGCTGATTCAACTGAGAAAGCTCTATTTCAGTCTGTCCAAGTGTTTGGACAGAGTCCACTCTGGGCTGTCCGCACTCGAGCCTACCGAGAAAGAAAGCGGCGGTATTCTGATGAATCCACTCCTCGAATCATTGGACTCTGCCTTGAAAAGCTACAGAGATGTAATAGTGGACTCCAAATGAAGACCAACGCACACGAACGAATATAATCCACGCCTTTATAAAGTAACACAATACAATAATGACCCATATCAGCTACTGAATGTTGTTCATCTGTTTGAACTTATCCCAAGCCTGGTTCAAAGTGATGAATACCCCGTTCGCAACCAGTTTTCTCTCCGTCGAAGATTCGTTGGCAATTTTGTCAGGATGAGTCTTCGCAACCGCCTTCATGTAGAGCAACTTAACCTTCTTGTCCAGGACAAGTTCTGTCAGTCCGACTGCTTTCCACTGAAGCTCAGGCCAAAGAATCAAATGTAGCGAAGATAACAGGGCTCGTAAATTGTCCTCCTTCCCATGTCTCCAATGGTCCAGCTCTCGCTCAACTTTGTCGTGTAGTTCAAACTTCTCATTCTCCATTTTCTCTTGTTTCTCGTTGTGCTGTTTGACCCGTTGCACTGCCTCGTAGTTTTGAGCAACTGGCGGGCTTTTTGGTCTGGGAGGTTGCTTAGCTTTGGGGGGCTGTTTCGGCTTTGGTGTCAGTACTTCAATGCATCTTCTTCTCCCATCCATGACAGATTTCGAGGTTCCCCCATTTTCTATAAGTTCGTTGTAGCACTCCAATGATTCTTTGAATCTTTCCAAGTGTTCCAACGATTCGGCCTTTTTCGATAACAATTTGATCCAGAAAGATTTCGCTGTCTTGTCCTCCTCGATAATCAGCAGATTAAGGTCAGCGTTTCTCTCGGGGACCGAGGATGATATCATTTTCAATCCTTTCGCAGCGCATTCAAGCTGTCTCTTGGGATCGCCAAGCCTGGAAAGTACTATGGACAGGTTTGAGTAGGCAATTATGCGCAGATAGTGTTCTTCTGGTAAACGCGAAAGAGAGAGTTCGTAATATTCCAGGGCTCGGACAAAGTCACCTTTTTTGAAGAAATCAGCAGCTGTGGCTCTCTCAGCATTGAATTTTTGTAAGTTTTGTTCGGAGATCGGCGTTTTCAATAGTGATGGCGACACGAACGAGCTTTTGTTGCTTTGAACTCCACTCGACGGTTTCGCCTGTGTTTCACTGACCGGTGGGGTATTGAATATGTCCAATAAAGCCTCGTCCGCGGGTTTGGGCTTTTCTGGAATGGGTGAAGGAGAATTGATCAAACTTGAACCCGAAGATGAAAGACTTAAAGATCCGGTCTGCTGATCCTTCTCTGGTCTTCTTCTTCTTGGCGTTGGCTCATCGTAAACGTTGGTCATCGGTCTTCTTCTCGGCGCCGGTTCATCAAATAGAGTGGCTTTCCGACTCTTTTCGGCCTCGTGTTCCTTGATTCTTCGCTCATTTTCTCTCAGCTCTTCCTTTTCTCTTTTCAATTCCCTCTCCCTTTGGCGTTGCTGTTCTATCAATCTTCTAATGGACTCTTTGTCCATATCTTCCGTACCGTCTTCTCCAGGTAACTTCATTGATTGGGCTTTATACCTCTCCTGGTTCCTCATCCAAAGAGGTTGATTGTCGTTTTTCTCAAACTGTTGTTGCTTGTACATGTCGATTCCCTGTTGTAGCTTCTTCCGGCCGGTATTGAACAAGAAAGACGCTTTAGACATTAGCTCGCTGGACAGATCATTCACCATAGCTCCGAGGTCTTCCTTGTTTGTGCTCTGTTCAAACCGAGGGGTTGAGGAGCGTCTTTCCGGCTCACGCTGCTGTCTCTTTTGCTTGGCTTGAGCATGTGCCTCGTTCATGAGGTAGGAGATCGCATCATTCAAGTCGTAATTAGGTGCAGCGCTCTCCAACGCCCGATTGGCCCTATCAACAGGGAATCCCATATTCACAAGCTCAGCTAAGACCTGATCTCTCTGGTCAGATTGGTCCAACGTAACATCGCTCACTGGCGGTTCTGAAGTCGCTGACGTTGCTTCTCCTGAGAATGAGTCCCCAGTAAACCCATTTTCAAGTATTTCGGGCTGTGCTGTTTTGTATTGAGGGACGGGGGTTCCCATGAAATCGTCTAACAGATTGACCGAGTCGGTCATATTGGCCACCGATTTCTGTTTGGGCGGCTGGTTGAACACGTCAAATAACTTTTCAAAGTCATCGTTGTCGATCTTACCACGGTTTGTGGCGCCATCTGGAGTGGACAACGAGGGCGCAGGGGGGGTTGATCTGTTTGATGACAGCTGGTCAAGTAGATCAAGGTCGAAAGACCACTGACCCGAACCATTTGTCTTAATTCCGTTGACAGAGTTTGACGACTGATTGACCCTCTGTGACAATGACAAGTTCGAATCATTCGCCTTTTTCTTGCCACCGGTCTGAGAACCTAGCAGATCTGCAAACAAATCGTTAGACATTTTTTGATAAAAAAGGCAATGACGGCTGGAATCGCTTCTTCTTGGGTTGTAGAACCATCCAATCAGCCGAAACCCTAAACTATCCAAACAATCCTTCCGTCAGGTTGTGGGCAACTCGCTGGACAAACTGGTTGTTTCTTCTGCTTACTAGAGATGTGAACATTTAAAACAACCCTTTTTTTGTTCCAGACGAACATCGACTGGATTTATTAACGTGGCGGTGATATGTGGCGCCGCTATGTGGCAAAGTGTTTTTTGATTTTTTTCAAGAAAGAAATTTTCCGAAATGAAAATTTTCATTTTGCACTGTATATGAACAGTATCGTACTGAAAGTAGATCAACAACTGTTTCAGCCAGCGCATACTAAAGAACAAAAACTCTCACAATGCATCTTATGTACACTTTGGGCCCAGACGGAAAGAGAGTCTACACCTTGAACAAGGTTACTGAGACCGGCGAGATCACCAAATCGGCTCACCCAGCCAGATTCTCTCCAGACGACAAATACTCCAGGCAAAGAGTGACACTCAAGAAGAGATTCGGACTCTTGCCAACACAACAGTAAGGACAGGCGGAGTGACTTTGATGGCAGCAGCCTGTCTTTGAACTCTGGTGATTTTTGTTATATTAATATGTCCCTGCCTCGCAGGGTTGCGCACGGGCGACTAGGTGTTTAATGAGAGTACAAAGATTGTACTCTTGCTAGATGCTAGCACATAACACGCTAATACACTCAACAGATATTGAGACTCATTTGTAAATTGTTTTGGCGTTCACAGTTCGAATTTCGACGCTCTAAAATTGAATTGTAGCAGATATTATACAGGCGGGATGAACGTTGTCAGCTGTAGTCAGCTTTCTAGTCCTTGATAGGACTTTCCAACTTGTCTGTCTTTGTGAGATGGAACTCCGCGTTCTTCTTGTAGTTGTCCCACAATTCGCTAACGAGCACGGTTTTCTCGTTCTGTTTCTCTATATCTGTTAGCTGGGAATTAATCTTGGCCACGTTGACGTTAAGCTGGGTCTTTTGCACAGGACGGGGTTAGTAAATGGATCATATCAAGCAGGTTGCAGCGCGTCACACTTACCAGATTGTTGATTATTCTGTCGAACAGACCTTCTTGGATCTGTTCCTCTGGGTTCTCCATCTTGTCGTTGATGCTCATTTTGGTGTGTAGTTGTTTCGATCGTCTGGGTTCTTGGTTTCTGAAAGTCAGGATGAACAAGTTGATTCAGTTTACGTGAATCAATTTAGATTACGTCGACGCGATTGACAATTAATACCTTATTTAATCCACGCCGACGCGTCGATTGAACCTACTTTTTTTTGCCGCGACGATTGCCAGAATAAAGGGTCATTCAAAGGCAAATCAACAAACTAGTCTCCTCTTCCTTCCAAGGTACTCTTGAGCCTCTTTTGAATGCTTCGATCACCAATTGCTGTAAGCTTTTTGTGTAGTTCATCAATTCGGATCAATTGTGTTAAAAAAGCTGGTATTTCCGGATTATTGCTTGCAAAAACCATGTCCTCCATCTCAGTCAACCCTCAAAAGTACTATGCCGACTCAAAGGCGCCAATTGCCAAGCTCACGGCCAAGAAGTTTTTCGAGCAGCTGACTCACAAAGAGAAGCTGTATGCGCATTACATGTCGAAAGCTTCGCATTGGGGTACAAGAGTCATTCTACGGTCTGTTTCACCGGAGTCAGAGTCAATCTACGACCTCATTCTGGCCGTTCATAAGAGTTTGGGCGGAAACTATGCAAAGGTGGAGAGCCATCTGGGCAAAGACGCTGTCGAGGCGTACTTGGAGTACGCATCCCAATTTTTGTCTAACCTGGGAAATTACAAGTCGTTTGGTGATGTGAAGTTCATTCCAAGACTGTCGAAGGGAGACTTTGAGACCTTCATTGAGCTGGTCAATGATGAGACCTCGTTGCAACTATTCGAACAGGTGAAAGATGCAATCTATGAGCTGACCAGCCAAAACTCGATTTTGGGATGGCCAAATAAGGGACATGTTAGTGGTTATTACTTGAACACTCTCTCGCAACCAGAGGTAGAGGCGATCAACTCGGCACTGGCTGGAAAGGGAATTATGCCAGAAAACACAAGAATCGAAAAGCTTTCGGACTCCAAGTTTGCTGTCCACGTTGCCAGTGCCAACATTTCGAACTCTACAGGCTATTATCCCGAATACATTGATTTCGAAATCGAAGGCAAGACGGCGAGTCTCGTTTTCAAGTTTGGAGACCACTCAAGAGAGTTTTCAAAGATTGTGGAGAACATGCAAGAGGCCAAGAAATATGTTGCTAACGAAACGCAGCTGAAAATGCTTGAAAATTACATCGAGTCGTTCCAAACAGGTTCTATGAATGCACACTATCAGTCGCAGGTTCATTGGGTCAAGGACATTGGTCCTAGCGTGGAGACCAACATTGGCTTCATCGAGACTTACAGAGAGCCTGCCAACGTCCGTGGAGAATGGCAGGGACTGGTGGCCATGGTGAATAAGGAGAGGACTGCCAAGTTTGGAAATCTCGTTAAGCAGGCCAAGAACTACATCGGTGAGCTTCCTTGGGGAAAGGAGTACGAGAAGGACGTTTTCACTCCTCCAGATTTCACGTCCCTGGAAGTCCTTTCGATGGCCACCAGTGGAGTTCCAGCGGGGATCAATCTGCCAAATTACGATAAAGTTCGGATCAACCTTGGCTTTAAGAATGTTTCTTTGGGTAATGTGATCAGTGCCAAGTCGGGAAACGAGCCGATCACTTTCATCAAGGAAACCGAGAGTGAGTTGTACGAGAAGTATCGGGTTGACGCTTTCGAAGTTCAGGTGGGAATTCACGAGCTGTTGGGCCATGGAACGGGAAAATTACTGATGGAAAATGACGACGGACACTTCAATTTCGATGTTGAGAACCCTCCTTTGGGACTGGATGGGAAGCCTGTTTCGACCTACTACAAAAAGGGCGAGACATGGGGGTCTGTTTTCGGGTCTGTTTCTGGGGCGTTTGAGGAGTGCCGTGCTGAGTCTGTTGCGATGTGTCTGTTCACCAACAGAAATCTGCTGGAGATTTTCGGCTTCAAAAGCAAGCAAGAGCAGGACAACGTGTTGCACATTGCCTACTTGAGCATGTGTCGTGCCGGATTACTGGCCTTGGAGTACTACGATCCTGTGAACCAAAAGTGGGGACAGCCTCATTGTCAGGCCCGGTTTGCCATTCTTAAGACGTATCTGGATGCTGGCGAGGGCTTGGTCAAGTTGGAGTCCACCAAGGCAGACTTTTCGGATCTCACCATTGATCTGGACCGCAGCAAGATAGAGACGGTTGGACAGAAGGCTATTGCCGAGTTTCTGAAAAAACTCCATGTTTACAAGTGTTCAGCTGATGTTGCCCGAGGAAGCAAGTTTTTCGTCGAGCACACAACTCCTTCCAAGGAACTTCTCCAGTACCGAGACCTCGTGGTCTCCCGGAAGCTTCCCAGAAAACAGCTCATTCAAGCCAACACTGAGGCTGTGGAGAACGATGTTTTTGTCCACGAGTATCCAGAGAATGAGATGGGTGTTATCGCATCATTTCTCGCTCGTGAGACCTAATACATTGTTGTTTGTTGCAATCGTCGTATTTTGGTAATCTGATTGTAGTGTCGGTTGACACGGCATTTTTCTGGCTGAGGCTCGGCAACTTTTTGCGCAATACAAAAAAGAACAATAGTTACTGCAGCTTTCTGCAGAAAACCTGCGGAAGCCGCAGGAATGCTGCCGGAGTAGTTTACATTCGGCTGGGTCGCCAGACAAGCTGAATTTTATCTGGGAGATCTTACCAGCCTACGGCTTGAACAAGAAAGGCTTGGCTACAGGGTGCTGTTTCTGTTATCAGTAGGGCTAATCAATATGTCCGTGCGCAAGGACGGCATTCTTGGCATTTTGACACACCGGGTGTTTTCCAGAGGCGGTAAAATTTGTCGATCAAAAAGCAGGTCTATAAAGCCTGCTGGACGGACGTTAATTCCATTTGGGTAGCGATCACTCCAGTAGTTTAGTTCAACCATAGGCTGTATAATGACTTCCATTTCCGAGAAGGGGGACTTTGTCACCACGTCTTATGACTCGGAAAAGAAGGCAAATCCAAACTTTACTGAGACTAATCTGAGCGCAGTTGTCAGCAAGGAAAGAGAGGTGTTCCCTGAATATGCGGACGACTTTAACCCTGAGGGTCTGTATCTGGCCACAGATGCAGACAGGGAAAACTACCGCACCATCACTGCCCGTCCTCCCCTGGTGACGTATTTGATCTGTCTTGTTGAGTTTGCCGAAAGAGGTTCCTATTACGGTACCACCAACATCCTGTCCAACTTCATCCAGAGACCCCTGCCAACCGGCTCCACCACTGGTAAGGTGTATGTCACTGAGGAGTCTGCCGGGGCTCTTGGCCAGGGACTGAGAACCGCTAACGCTCTCACCACGCTGATGCAATTCATGGCATACGTCATGCCGATTTTTGGAGGCTACCTAGCTGACGCCAAGTTGGGGAAGTTCAAAGCCATCCACATTGGTGTGTGGGTCGGATTGGTGTCGCACATTGTGTTTGTCATTGCCGGTATTCCGTCTGTGATCAGTGGACCGGCGCCGTTGGCCCCGACGATTATCGGTATTTTGTCGTTGGCCGTTGCTACCGGGTTTATCAAGCCCAACTTGCTACCGCTACTTCTGGACCAATATCCGTACAGAGCAAACGTGTTGAAGACTTTGAAGAGCGGAGAGGTTGTTTTTGTCGACAGAGAAGCATCGATCGAGTCGATGACCCTGTTCTTCTACTGGTGCATTAACATCGGGTCGTTCTTGCAAATTGCAACCTCATATGCCGAGAGACGCATTGGGTTCTGGCTAGCCTTCCTGGTCCCGGGACTCATGTACATTATCGTTTGTGTGGTGATGTCGATTCTTGGTCCGTTCATCAAGAAAGACCTGCCGCAGGGCTCCATTCTGGAAAAAGTGTGGAAAGTTCTCTCGGTCTGTTTCAGAGGAAGTTGGTATAAAAGACTGAGACAGCAGAAGTTCTGGGACTACTCCTTCCCGTCTGAAATGGCTCAGAGAGGTGAACTGTACCAGAACGAAAAGAAGCAGATTCCAATCACATGGACCGACCAAGACGTGAAAGACTACAAGCTCACCTTCTCGCAGAGTTTACTGTTCCTGTACTGGATCTTCTTCAACTTGAACGATTCCGGATTAGGATCCACCCTGACGTCGCAAGCTGGTTCTATGACGACCAAGGGTGTTCCAAACGACCTGTTCAACAACTTTAATCCAATCACGATCGTGGTGCTGCTGCCGATCCTCGACAGAGTTATCTACCCGGGGCTCAGAAAGTACGGAATCAAAATCAAGTCCACCTACAAAATCTTCTTCGGGTTTATGCTGGGAGCGTTTTCGTCGATGGTGGCCGCCATTTTGCAATGGAGAATCTACGAAACCAGTCCTTGTGGATGGCACTCCACCGATTGTCCAGACGTTTCGCCGCTTACGGCTTGGTACGAGGTGATTGTGTACGTTCTGGCAGCTGCCGGAGAGTGTTTCTGTTACACCCAGGCGTACGAGATCGCGTACACCCGTGCACCAGATAACTCGAAGGGACTGGTGATGGCTTTGTTCCTGCTCATGACCTCGTTTTCTGCCGCCATCAGTGAAGCCGTCTCCGGCGCGCTAGTCGACCCGTATCTGATCTATCCGTTTGCCGCCATTGCGATCGCCGGTGCGGTTTCCGCCGTGGTGTTCCTGTTTCACTACTGGAACTTGGACGAAATCATCGAGAGGGAGATTCTCGAGAAGGAGCTCACCAGGGCCGAGCAGCAGGAGCAGCAGCGCTTGCTCCAGGAGAACCGCCATCTGCGGTTGTCTACCGAGATCTCAGCCGTTGTGTAGGCTTTTTTTAAAAATAGCGAAGAGCAGATCAAACGCAGCAAAAGTAGTGTCGTAGCCCTGAGAACTCTCGTAAAAGAGAAGCAGAGAAAAAAATTTGGCCGTTCCTGACTGTGGCGGAAGAGCCATAATTAGTCACGTGCGGGGAAATAATCCGGACCGTTACCAACAGCCACCGCAAAAACCCCGGACGCCGGCACAGCTTCGCAACAGCGATGCCGTACCCTTTCGTGCGCGAACAGGCTGGACATCAGGACATCATCCGGGCTATTGGACCACAGATCTATTCTCCAAGATGAGAGACCGACTACTAGTCGTGAGACTGTGGCCAGCCGTTTCGTTGATCAAAGCCATGTGGCTGAGACTGGGCCTCAGCGCCTCTCAAACTGCCCTCTCTGCAGGTTCTCCACGTCCCCCCGGGCTTCAACCTACGTCCCAAGGCGCGATTTCGCTCGCTCCCGTCATCTGTCGGGCGGCAGTCCGGAGTTTATCCGTGCGACTATTATTTTTTTTCCTCTCCTTTTTTTCCAGCCTTAATTTTTTCTGAGATAAAAAGACACTCATCTGGCTGCCTGACTGTTGGTACCCACCGCACCGGTTATCGTCCCCACATCTTCCAGCACCTAGCGCCCCATGAATCTGCAGGGCCAGCCCAAATGGGTCGTGAAAACCGTTAAGGTTGTCAACTGGATAGTGGCTACCTACTGGTTCTACATAGGCCTCGCCATATTTGTGGTGATAGCCAGATTTGCCCCGAATTTTGCCCGTCACGGAGGCCTCATCAGGGGAGAATACTCCATCGGTTACGGGGCCGTGGCAGTGATCTTCCTGGGATCAGGACTGTCTATGAGCACCAAGTCGCTCATGAAAAACATGGGCCATTGGAGAGCTCACTTGACTGTGATGGTACTCCAGTTCCTGATTACCCCCGCTATAATGTACGGATTTTGCTGCGCTATCAGACGAGCCCACGACCCGCAAATCTCCGACTGGATGCTGGTTGGCCTGATTGTCACTGCGTGCTGTCCAACAACAGTCAGTTCCAACGTGGTGATGACCAGACAAGCGGACGGAAACGAGCTCTTGACTCTGTGCGAGGTGTTTGTTGGTAACCTTCTCGGAGCGTTCATCACTCCCGCGTTGACCCAGATGTTCTTACAGGGCGACTGGTCATTCGCCAACCCGGCCAACGGGTCCTCGGTCACCCGGGTCTACAGAGACGTGATGAAGCAGGTTGGCTTGAGCGTGTTTGTTCCCGTGTTTGTGGGTCAGGTTCTACAGAATCTGTTTCCGAAACAGGTCAAGTGGTTTCTGACCACGTTCCGGTTCAACAAGGTTGGTTCTTTTATGCTGTTGCTTGTGATGTTTTCGTCTTTTTCCACTGCGTTCTACCAGCACGCGTTCAGCTCCGTTCCTCACGCCTCCATCATAATGGTTTGCTTCTTCAACCTCGGCATATATCTGCTATTCACGGCAATCTGTCTTGCCCTGTCGAGACCCACGTTCCTCCTGCGCGTCTTCAAAAACGAGCCCTCCGAGACCACGTCGCGGTACTACAACTGGAGCTATAAGGTGCTCAGGCCGTTCTACTACAATCGGCAGGACTCCACGTCGGTGATGCTCTGCGGTGCAGCCAAAACCGCCGCGTTGGGAGTCTCGCTGGTGACATCCCAGTACGGCGACAAGAATGAACACCTTGGCCAGCTGCTGGTTCCTCTCGTGCTGTACCAGAGCGAACAGGTTCTCTGCGCGGGACTCATGGTCCGTTTTATGAAACGCTGGATCCACGCGGGTCCCGAGTATCGGCGGGAGATGGCCGAGAAGGCTGAGAAGGACGAGAAACAGCCGGAAGAAACGAGCGAGGTTTCCAACGAAGCGTCGGAGGTCTCCAGCAACAACCGCGCGGCTGTTTCCGAGGTGTAGCGCGTTTCGCAAGGAAACGCTGCGCTGCCGTCGGTTCCCCTGGCCGTACTAATTAATAGCAACTCGATCCATCACAAAAGAACTGTTCACGCAACTACTTTTGGCGTTTTGTCCTTTCTCTAAAACTTGATTCCCGTCTTGGCAAACAGCCGGCGAGCCGGTGTATCGAACGCGTAATCCTGCATTGCCAGGCCCCCCTTGCAGAGCTCGTCGATGTACCGCGGGCCGATGGAGAACTCAGCCAGAACGATCCAGCACACTCCGATAGCCGTTGCCAGCGTCGACGGCACGCGCAGCCCTGTCTTGCGCCAGCAACCGGTCACACCCGACTCTGCGCAGATCAGCAGGAACTGGTACGGGAAGAACGCGAACGAGTAGAACCATCTTCCAACGTGAATCCGGTAGCCCCAAACCTCGATTTCAGGCGCAACCCAGCCAGGAACGTTCACGTTGTACGATTCTCTCAGGTTCCACGGCAGCATGGAAGTTGCTAGAGCGTGCATAGTCCCCGTCAGACAAAACACAACCAAGTACACCAGTTTTCGGTCCCCTCTCACGAGCCTGACAAGCTTGATTGCCAGCGGAACCGTCAAAATATACGTCAGTTGATGCCACACATTTGCCCAGAGCGACTTGATTGTGTAGGACCCTTTGAAAGAGCCGAACAGCGGCGGGAAATCGTGCGGGTCGTACAGTCGGGAGGAGACCGCGATGACCGCCAGCACGCAGTACAGCAGCTCAATTGAGAAGTACACGATGTACGCCTGGGTCAGAAACAGCAACAATTGCCTGCCAAGTGACAAGCCCGATCCCGAGTACAAGTCTATCGCGTTCGGATCCCACGCCTTCCCCTGGATATAGTTTGAACTCAGACTAATGTTGAAACACAGGTCAAAGAGGAGCAGTCGCGGTAGGAGTTTTTTCACCAGGAGATCAAAGTACCACTCCCGCAGATTGACAGATGCCGTTTTTTCCACCCCGCGAAGCTGCCAATTCCAGCCCATCCCGCGGAGATTGTACGTTGCTCGCGAGAACGCCCAACTCAGTTTTTCCCACGAGAACTCACGGTATCGTACCACCTGCTCTGGGGTCTCTGAGCCTACCCTATAGTCCGCAAACTCCGGGTACTCGTTCACCACGAAGAGGTACAGAGTGTGCAGGAACATCGACGCCAGAAACCCCTGCAGCAGCAGACTCAACGCGTCAGCATTGGGCCGTGCAGACGTGGTCTGGTACCCGATGACCAGCTCCAGGGAGACGGCAACGTACTTTCTGTACCACTTGGGCGGGAGAATCGTCAGCAAGACGGGAGCCAGCAGTCCCCTCAGCAGGAAGAGGTGGACGGGTAGACCTTTTGGGAGAACGAAGGTCATGTATTTGGGAAGGCAACACAGAGACGGGAAGAGGACAGAGACACTGAATGGTGTTTGCTGCGTTGGATCAAGTTCTGATTTCAATGTGCTCGGCTGTTTCGCGGGGAGGGCGGCTCGCACCTGCTGTTGGACAAACGTTTGCTGGTCTCCAGTGATCGCCCTTATGGCCAAGTTGGTAAGGCGCCACACTAGTAATGTGGAGATCCTCAGTTCAAATCTGAGTGAGGGCATTTTTTTGCCGATTGTTTTGATCTCGGTGTTTCACAAACCGGTGGAAAAAAGCAACGGTTTTTTTCTGGGGAGAAAAAACTGTGGTGTTTTTTTAGGCTTTTCCGGGTCACTTGTATTGTTCTTCAAAACAAGAGTGTTCAGCGTCAGAACAGCAACAAAGACGCTACAGACAGCACGCGAACGACCACACTGCGTTCAAGGAAGGCAACAGCGGGTAAAAGAGAAAAGTCAACGTGTAAGTCGGACGTTTTAGCCTGTTTGCCCCCAAAAGAGGGACTATCCTGTTTTGTTTGAAGTTTGATTCCAGGACCGACTGCTCGGTTGCGCTTGTTGCAAGACAATCCTGCGTCGCCAGCGATGAAATCGCATTCGTCGTCGCCCTCGTCGTCGCCGCCGTACTCCAGCTACCAGGGGCATCTGAAGCAGTTGCCCTTGATGCTCACCAAGAGCAGTCTGCCAGGAGTGGGACCGGCCTCTGCGCTGACAGACGATGAGCAAATAGACACCAAACCAAGCACCAACACACCCACACTGGTGCACAAGTGGATCAGCGAGAACTCGATAGTTTGTCTGGAGTGCTCACCGAAACGGAAGCTGTTGTTTTGCGGTACTCAAGACTCTAAGATCTTGGTGTACGATCTGGCGACTTTCCAGAAAAAGTGCGAGATCAACGCCCATTCGGGGTCGGTGTTGTGTCTTCTGGTGAGCAACTGTGAAAGCATTCTGTTCAGTGGAGGCTCGGACTCCTTGGTGAGAGTTTGGGACATTTCAGGCCCTGATGAGATCAAACAGGGCATCGTTGAAACACACACGATCTACTCGCTGCAGGACATTGGTGACATTTTTTCGATTGCGTGGGCCGAGAGCACCAAGACAGTATTCATCGGAGCGCAGAACGCGACGATCTCGTATGTCCATCTCGGGATATCGTCGGAGACGACCGACCCCTCGCTAATGCCCTCGCACAGGTTCGACCGATTCTTCGACTCTCAGGGCAAGTCTCGGGCCGTCCCGTTGAACCGCACCAAAAGAAAGTCCGTGGAGGGAAGACTGATCGAGATTCCCTCCGCAAACCTCGTAACGTACGCTCATTTCGGCTACGTCTACTGCATGGAAACTTTCAAAAACAACGAAGGACACGGCCTCATTGATGGTGGCATCTCGGAGGAGTTCAAGGACATTCTGATCAGCGGAGGCGGTGACGGGCTGGTGAAAATCTGGGGTCTGAAGGAAAACGAAATGAAACTGCTGCACGTCCTGGAAAACGAGCACTCCGTCTTGTCAATGACCAAGAGCGAGGGCAGTTCGTTTCTGTACTGCGGACTGTCCGGTGGCCGGGTGAACGTCTGGGACTTGTCCACGTTCCAGCAGATCCGGTCTTTGGAAAGCGATGAGTCCAGCATTGTTTCCATCGCGCTGTACGAAGACTGTCTCTTCAAAGGCTCGAACCTCGGAGTTACCAAATGGAAACTGAGAGGAGACGTCAAGACCGACTGGATGGCCCACGACGGGTCGTGCTCTGCCGTCAAGACGGTGGAGATGGACTCAATTCCGTATTTGATCAGTGCCGGCGTGGACCATTCTGTTGCCATATGGAGAATCGATCCCTCGTTCAAGAAGGAGAAAGTCGAGCAGGAGGCGATGGATCTGACCTCCACCGACCGCATGCTCGAAGTCCTGGAGAAGCTGGTGGGCTACAAGACTGTCTCGAAGCTGCCTGCGCTCTACATCGACGAGTCCCGCCAGTGTGCCAACTTTCTCAAATTCCTGTTCAAGAGTCTGGGAGCAGCGAAGTCTATGCTGCTACCTGTTTCGAACGCAAACCCGTCTGTTTTTGCCGTTTTCCACGCCAACAAGAAGGACAGCAAAGAGAAAGTTCCCCGGATCCTGTGGTACGGCCACTACGACGTGATCGAGGTGAACAACTACGACTCCTGGGCCACGGATCCGTTCAAGCTGATTGCAATGAACGGCTACCTGTACGCAAGAGGTGTCTCGGACAACAAAGGCCCGCTCCTGGCTTCTATCTACGCTGTGGCCGAGATGTTCCAGCAGAAAGAGCTGGCCGCAGACGTGGTTTTCATTATTGAAGGAGAGGAGGAGTCAGGCTCCTTTGGCTTTCAGGGCGTGGTGACCAAGAACAGAGAGCTTTTTGGGGAGATTGACTGGGTTCTGCTGAGTAACTCGTACTGGTTGAACGACAACATACCGTGCTTGAACTACGGTCTACGGGGTGTGGTTTCTGCCGGCGTGGAAGTCTGGTCGGACAAGCCAGACAGACATTCGGGCGTGGACGGTGGTCTTTCCAGAGAGCCGACGATCGACCTGATCAACCTGTTGTCGAAGCTCAACGACGATGATGGCAAGGTGAGACTGCCCAATTTTTACAATACCATCAGGCCAGTTCGAGACGAGGAACTCAGTTCGTACGACCAGATCGCCAAGAAAATAGACAACCTGAGAGTACAGGATTTGATGTCCAAGTGGAGACTGCCTTCTCTCACTGTGCACAGTGTCAACGTGTCGGGTCCGGGAAACTCCACGGTCATTCCTCAGGTGGCCACAGCGTCGTTGTCGATTAGAATCGTCCCTAACCAGGACCTAGAAGAGGTGAAGAAGAGTCTCGTGAGCTATTTGAATGAAAGTTTCAGCAAGCTGAAGACAGAAAACCACCTGAGCGTCAGGATTGTTCACGAAGCCGAGCCTTGGCTCGCGGACGTGCACAACGCAGCGAACAAATTGCTGCTGGAAGAAATTGAGAAAGAATGGGGGGTGGAGCCACTTTTGATCAGAGAAGGTGGATCTATTCCGTCCATCCGGTTCTTGGAGAAAGTCTTCGACTGCGAGGCAGCCCACCTGCCGACAGGGCAGTCTTCGGACAACGCCCACCTCAATAACGAGAGATTGAGAGTCACAAACCTATTCAAAACCAAAGAAATATTGAAAAAACTGTTCAACAGACTCCCACGCAAGGCCCGAAATTCTGCTTAGCTAAGGCATCCAACCATTCTTCTTCATTTTACACTGTTTATAGAGTTCATGTTGTCATTGCATTAAAATTCGTCAATACCAAAAACATGGTTCAGGGGCCCATTGCCGGCCCCAAGCCGTTGATCAGCAAACCTCATGGCCTGGTGAACGTACGTAATTCCGATCTCGACCGCCGAGCTGATGCTGTGTCCTTGCGCGAGTGCACCGCAGATCGCCGAGCTCAAAGTGCAGCCTGTTCCATGCGTGTTTTTCGCGTCCTCTATCCTCGGATGCCTGTACAACGTGAACGAATTCGTTGTGGAGTCGTACAGGATGTCTGTGATCACGTGACTTTCGTCATTTTCCGGGATATGTCCTCCCTTCAAAAGTGCTGCCTTGCAATGCAGGGAGGAGGCCAGGAACTTGGCCAGGTCCTTGTATCCGTCAATTGAGTTGACCACGGCATATCCCTTGCCGAACTGGCTGTGTTTGAGGAGAGCGAGAGCCTCTTCGAAATTAGGGGTGATGAGCGTAGCGTGCGGGTACAACACAGAGATGGAATCTTGGATGAGTTTGATTTTTGCCAAGTTGAATCCCGATGTCGAATTGATTACCGTGTCGAAAACCAGATGACCGGTGAAGCTCTGCAGGTGTTGGGGCAGAAAATCCAGCACCTCTTGTGTGAGCATGCCACACTTGATCGCGTTTATTTGGGGCTGGTTCGCGGCGAAATGGGTGTCCAAAATGGTTTTGATCGTCTGCGAGTTTTGATTCACCTTGTCCAACACTCCCAAGGTGTTTTGGACGGTCAGACAGTCGACGCAGGTCAGACCGTAGCAGCCCATCGCGGATATCGTCTTCAGGTCTGCCTCGATCCCGGCCCCACCACTCGGATCAGACCCAGCAATCGTCAACACGCGTGGGAGACGACATGGCTCGAGTTTTGTGGGAGTTTCCACTATTCTGACCTCCAAAGTCATTAAACACACCAAAACACTATTAGATTTACTAAATACGCTACGCTTAAGCCTTTTTTTTCCAAACGATTTTTTATTTTTTGAAAAATATAACTTGTCTTGCCTGAGCAAAATGTCTTGCTACAGAGATAAAGGGATCGGGGAGGGAAGAATCCCGCCTCTTCATAAGAAAACCAACTCCGGAAATATAGAAAGAACCCGGTAGAGCTCTTTTTCGATTAAATAATACATGAAGGTAAAACAAAATTGGAGAAACCGCCTCGGTGACACACCTTTCTATCTCATTACCAAGCATGTCAAGTGATCAATGCTAATTCTCAATTGTGCTGTGTAGTAGTTTGCAAGTGGGTACTGCTGAGCTGCTGTGCCGAGTCGCTTACTTTCTTCTGAAAGCACATCCCTCGGAAAGCTTGGCCTTACCACCGGATGGGGTGCACAAGACAGTGGTGCACGAGTCACAGGTGACAGCGGTTTGAGCGTGGGAGAAGACAGTGGTGATTTGCAAACATCCTGGGCACTTCACGTCCATGAAAAATGATCTTGGCTCTTGGACAAGAGCCTTGAGCTTGTGCTTTTGGGCCTCGGAGGCTGCGCTTGGGTGCAACAAATCTTGAACTAAAACCATTTTGCTGTTTGCTATCGATGAATTCAACTATATCCTGTCTTGCGATCAAGAGGTAACGTTATCTAGAGCAAAAAAAACCCTTTTCACTTTTGCCATCCAGAAGGGCAGTATGAATTTTTCAGACGAAAATTTTTCGCGGGTTTGTAAGCCGCCCGCTATAGGGTTTTGAACCCTACTGTTTGTCACGTGATATAAATTCATCCTTGACTCTTTGCAGTCTACCGAGTAACTTCCTTCGATCTCTGGCCAGTTTCATTAAGCTGATTCGTTCTCGGGGGCTTCTTGAGAAAGTTCATTCAATCGCGCTTGACTTCCCACCTCAATATCGTGATCCCCTCAGAAACCTGCCCTTTTCTGCGCGAATCCCTCTTTTTTGTTCCTCCCTTTTTTGTCATCTAGATCCGCGCTTACTCCTTGCCACTCCACACAGTTACCTGACTATTGATGAAGCTTGCCCTTCAGGAAACATGAGCCCACGTTACCGCTACAAAGGGGCTCCGGCTGCAAACCCGGTATGGTCGCCGAGCCCTTCCTCGATCATCGACTCCCCGATGCACAATCCCACCGATCGTGTTCCTATTCATCCAGGAGTCAGCAAAAGCGATAGGTTTGTGATCAATCTGCTCACTCTGTCAATCTCCCTTTTGGTTTCACTTTCAGTCAAGTTGCAACTGCACATCTCGTCGAACAACTCTGTGGGAATGAACCTCCTTTTTGTACTTGTTTTGGTGGCCGTTTGTTATATGTACTATCGAAGTCTGCCTTTGGATTTGACAGAGCTACAGCGCAAAACAGGACTGGTTCTCAGCGCATTCGCACGTGTTTTCAGACGAATGAATCTCAGCGTGAGCAACATTATAGTGCTAATATTATTGGTGAGCGCGCTCTTTTGTGTTGAGAGCCAGTTGATGTACTTTGTGATTCCCTTATTTGTCGTCTGGGTGGTGAACTTGGACGACACAGAAAGGAGCGCCTCAGATCCTGGCCCACCTTTGTGGAAAACCGACGCGCCCCCAAACCTCAATGCGAGACTTGCCGATATCGAGGGAGAGCTGAGCAATCTCAAGTTGACCGTATTGAAAAGACAAGCGTGGAGCACCAACCATAATCGTGCACTCGAATCCAAGGTTGACCGAACCCAGAGTGTCCTGGAGTCGCAACTACGAATGTGTGTGATCCAATTAGAACAGCTCCAAACTCAGGTAGTGGAGCTGAAAAGAGGCAGAATCAGGGGAACAGAGGAGTGGATACGTACCTTTGCTAAAGTTTTAATGCGGAACACTTTGTCCAAGCGACAGGTGATGATGTTGAAAAGCCTCCGGACTGCGGCATACAGTCCTTTGACGACGCTAAGGCTGTTTCTCCAAAACTCCAAAGAAAGGTTTTCGTCTGCTGACAGATCGACAACGGCCCAGGCAACGAGGTCAGTCTTTTATTAGCCAGTTTTTGCTTTCGAGTACCGAACCGTATACCGTTTGATGGACAATACCAACAGCCCCAGTCACCCGTAAGCCGTGCAAGATAACGGTGCACAGCCTGAAAATAGCACAGCCTCCATTAGTAAAAAAAACATAAAACGATTCACATGTAGAAATCTCAGCCTGTTTTCCAGCAAGTTGCCATTCTTTGTGTGTGAACGCATCTCACTCAATCACATCATGAGTGCGGTGTACCAAAAACCGTTGAAACGACTGAATTCGCCGGAAGATCTGGCTAGATTTTCCGGATCCGAGACGTACGATGAAGTGCTGGATTTTATCACCAGTTTAGCCAGCTCGGTTCATGGACTTGAGCTGGACGACAACATTGGTCGCGAAGAACTCAGCGATCCCGTCAACGGTCTGCTAGGGCTGATGGAAGAGGTTCACATGATAATCGCTTTACATCCAGTTGAAAAAGACACGTCCAGCCGGTTTGGCAAAGTGGAGTTTAGAGATTTTTACGATGATCTTGAATCCCGCATTACGGAACTTATTCACAAGCATCTTCGACTCGATCGCAGCGACGGACCCGACCCTACATCGGAGATCTCGGCGTATTTTGTTGAGTCCTTCGGAGATCGGATCCGGATTGACTACGGGTCAGGCCACGAGCTCAATTTCACTTGTTTTCTGCTATGTCTGAGAAAACTGGGCTATCTGGAAAACGAGTCAGATAATAAATGGTTAGTTTTGAAGGTTTTCAGCAAATACCTCAAAATAATGCGGGAATTGCAACTGAAGTACTGGCTCGAGCCTGCGGGATCCCATGGTGTTTGGGGGCTTGACGACTATCATTTTCTACCGTTTTTATTTGGTGCAGCGCAACTGGCACCATTCACAAGACCCCGCCCGCTAACGATCCACAACAAAGACTACGTGGAAGAGTACAAGGACAAATATTTCTATTTCGGGTGCATTGATTTCATAAACACGGTTAAAACAGGCGCCCAATCGTTAAGATGGCACTCTCCGATGTTGGACGACATCAGCGGAGTGAAAACATGGGCCAAAATTGAGGAAGGAATGATCAAGATGTACAAGGCCGAGGTACTGGGGAAACTTCCAGTCGTCCAACATTTCATGTTCGGGTCCATCTTGAAGTGTCCAGAAGGTGTCAGTGAATATCACCATCGGGACGGTGACGGCCACGGCCACGACGATCATTGCTGCGCCGACGGTGGACAAACAGTAACTGGATGGGGAGACTGTTGTGGAATTAAAGTCCCCAGCGCCATTGCCGCGAGCGCAATGTCGAACAAACATCGCATTCCTTTCGACTGAATTACGTATCGTTCACCATCCGAATCTTAGCTGCGACGCCGTGAAAACAGGGGGCTTCCAGATCAGCTTGGAAGGAGTCAGCTTGTGTTTCTTCTTTTTCTGTAGCTTCTCGTAGTTCTCGAGTATTTGGTTTGTCAAACATATGATGTGTTGTCCCTTGTAGTATCTGAGCATGTTGAGGGTCTGTAGGGTGTGCAGAATATCTGTTGTGGTCATCGAGGTGATCTGCGAGATCTCGTCGATGCTGATGTCAGTGGACTCGTTTTCAATCAGCAAAGTCGATATCGTCTCCGCCCAGTACGCCCTGTAGGAAAGAAGACCCAAGTCTGAGAGTGGTTTCTCCGGAGAGCCTATCTTGCCCTCCTTCTTGGAGAGCTCGTAGGAAAGCTGGATGAGCAGCTTTCCGTAACCGTGTCGCTGGTACTGGGGCAACGTCAAAATACAGGCAACGTTGTAAGAATCGGCACTCTCCTTCTCCTTGGAGAAGTAGCCCACCAAATGGTGTCCCAGCTCGTCTCTTCTGGTCATACAGTAAAACAGGAACGGGTCCACGTCGTAGTACAGCGTCTTGTGGTCAAGGAACAACTTGGACAACAGGCACAGATTGCGGCACCAGGTTCGTTGCTTCCGGCCGTCGATCTCGAAAAACGAGACGTAATCGTCTCTGTAGATCTCGTTTCCGGGAGGATGTTTGAGCGTGCACTTGGATCTGAATCTTTCAAACTGTTTTTTGGAGCTGAAGTAGCAGAGACTGAAGTCGCAAATGTACAAGGAGTCTTCGTACGTCATCTCCACAGGGTATGGAGAAAAGTACCATGGCTCAACCTCATGATTCCCAATGAGAACTTTAGAAAAATTTCGGATTTTGGCAAGCTCGTGCGTCGAGGTCTGCGCCATCGATCCGCTGGTTCTCAGCTTCTCGATTTCGTCCTCTCTGCTCAGCTCCTCCCCCTCCTTGACTATACCCTGGACGTTTAAGTTGTCGAGATCCATCTCGTCGTCTCCAGCACCGGTCTCGCTCTTATTGTGTGCCGTCCCCAAGGCGACAGAACCAGCCACCTCGGGGGTCGCGCTGGTGGCCGTACGCTGCTTGGTGGTCTTCTTCTTGGTCTGTTTTTTCGAGTCCTTCTTCACGCTAGGGGCCCGGGGAGGAATCATCGGCCGATGCGTGTCGATTTTCGACTCGTCCACCCACTCGTCCAAACGCTTGTTGAACTCAACATAGTGCACGTAGTACACCGGTTTTCCCTTCTTCTTGTGCAGCGCAAGGATCTCAGCAAGCCGGAACTCGCCATCCTTTGCCACATAAACCTTGCATCCGCTGGCCAGCTGCCCGCAGCTGAATTGCTCGTCTGTCGTCGGCTCCGGCGGGACCAGAACCAGAGCCTCGATCGGCTCCACGCTTTCCGTATCCGAGGTCATGGTACTTTGTAAAACACAACAGAGCAACACAATCGGAGACAAGACAAAGATTCACTGTTTTACGTCTGGTCTTTTTCGCCATTCGAAAAAACTCTGCTCACCTCATTGCTGACTAAGCTGAAAATTCCCGTGCTTATATCAGCAAACCAGATAAACTTGCGCGGGATCCCCACAGAAAACCGGTGTGGAGAAGCAGGGCCAGCACCAGGGACGCAGCCAGGACATCGCCGTCGCCCCAGCGGCCGCTGGCCACATCACCAAGCTGGCCAGGCGGTTGATGCGCTCATATTCTGCCGCTAGATTTGTGGAACGACGCTGCGTGGCGGGGTAGACCCCGTGCTGTAATATGGCTCCACTTGATCCCTCCTGGGACTGAAAAGGGGAAAAATTTTCGGGCCGGGGAATATAAAAAAATGGTCACATGAAAAAATACAATTTAAAATAATGTCACGAACCCACTGGAGAAGCATATAAGAGGGCGAAAACCAGCCATTGGCGACTTTAGACGGTTCAGATAGACAGAATACAACAACCGGAAATGTCGTACAAATACCCTCTTCCGCGACTGTCGGATTACGATCTGTCGGCAAAGACCGGGTTCCTCCCTGAAGCGTTGCCACTGGAGCGGCTGGGGCCGTACTACGAGCCATGGGAGAGAGTGGCAAAGGTGATTCCGGCCCTGCTGCTGTCGAAGCGAATTAGATCCGTGGTTGATAACACTTTGCCGGTGCTGTCGTGCGCGCAGTTGCGGAGCGAGCCCGAGTGGCGCAGGGCATACAGCATTCTGGGGTTCATTTCGCACGCATATATATGGGGGATAAGCGAGCCAACCAACAGGTTGCCGAAACAGTTGGCCGAGCCATGGATCGAGGTGAGCGAGCACTTGAGATTGCCCCCGATTGCCACGTACGCGGGTCTTTGTCTGTGGAACTACAACCTGATCATGCCGGATCTTGCGGATGACCCCTCGCTCGGGTTCCTAGACAACATCCAGACGTCGCTGACCTTCACCGGGTCGACGGACGAGAGCTGGTTTTATTTGGTGAGTGTGTTTTTCGAGCACCAGGGTGCCTCGTGCATCACGACGGGTCTGGACGCAATCAAACACGCTAGAGACGATGAGCCCGAGAAGGTGACGGCGTGTCTGCAGCAGATGGCACAGCACATTGACTTTCTGGGGTCGGTTTTGATGAAAATGGAGGAAATGTGCGACCCCCACGTGTTCTACTTCAGGCTGAGACCGTACCTGGCCGGGTGGAAAAACATGCAAGACGCAGGGCTAGAGAACGGGGTCTACTACGGCGACGAAACAACGCCTCGAGTCTACAGCGGGGGGTCGAACGCCCAGTCCTCGCTTATCCAGACGCTGGATCTGCTGCTGAACGTTGAGCACCACTCCACTGGTGAGAGCGACCCGTCGAACAAGGAGGAAAACCCGTTCATGAGGGAAATGAGAGAGTACATGCCGGGGAAACACGCTGACTTCCTGGTGCATCTGTCGAAGGTGAACGTTTTGCGCAATTACGTCTCGCGCAACGCTCTGAGACATCCCGAGCTCGTTCTCTCGTACGACGCGTCCGTCGCCATGCTCAAGAGCTTCAGAGACAAACACATCCAGATCGTCACCCGGTACATTGTGATTCAGTCGCAGAAGTCCAGGAACATCGGCTCGGAAACGACCAGCACCCTACGTACAGGCCTCGCGCGGCCAAAGTCGGCCGCCAAGGCCAAGGAGCTGCGCGGCACGGGAGGCACAGCTCTGCTGCCGTTCCTGAAGCAGTGCAGGGACGAGACGGGAGATTCCGCCGCAGGCAGCTGGGGTAAGAGAATTCTGAGGAACCGGGTCCACGGCTCGGGAAGTCGACACGACGACACGGGCAGCATGATCGGGCTCGCCGGGCAGTGGGAGGACGACAAAAGCAACATAAAACAGGGACATTGGTGAGCGAAGACTGGTTGGAAGAAAAGTTTTGGAGCTATATATCCTTACTTTGTACACTACACGCAGGAAATCAAGATTAGATAAGTTGTCAAAAGAATATATAAACACAAAATTACAAACGTATACATCACATTGGAGGGTGGCCGTCTTCGGTGGGACGCTTCACTCAAAGGTAACGTAACCGAGTCTGTCGTAGATTCCTCTGTTACGGACAAATCCGTCGAGTTTCTTGTAGTTTTCGCCCAGCTGTTTGCCCAGACTGATTCTCTCGGCCATGAGCTCCTTGTTCTTCTCCTTGTCGGTACATTCGATCCACTCGATGGTCTTCTGGATGAACTGGTCTACCAGGGCACTTCTTTCGTCCTCGATTTCCTTCTTCTTCTCCTGATCGGTGGACAGCAGTCCGTTCTGCGACTTGGTTGGGGCCAGGTAGTTCCACTCAAAGTCGTCCTCTCCGCCCAGCTCCTTTGGAATGTGCTGGATGTCGATCACGTTGAGCAAGTCCTCGGTCTTTTTGGTGAAAACAATCTTGGACGCAACCACAGGGTCCAGCCAGTTCTTGACGATGTTCCAAATTCCGCTGAAGATCCACGGGGCCTTGTGGATGAACAGAACGCCCAAAGACTCGGGATAGTGGGCCTCAAACGCCTGTATGATAAACTTGACCGAGCTGTAGTCCATGTTGGACATGGAGAAGCCCGACAGGTCGAACAGCACCGAGCAAGAATTCACCGGCTCTGTGATCAGCAGACGGGCGTACTCAATCACCAGCAAGGTGAACAGCTGGACTTCCTCCTCGGTCTGCTCCGAGGGATAATGGAACCGCGGTCTAATCGTGACAATCGGTCTGTTTTCCTTGTCGACACCGTGAATTACACATTTTCCTGTCTCGAACTGCTTGATGACTCCGTTCTTTCCCTTCTCCAGCAACTCCAGCTCGCCACCTCTGATCAGCTGCTCCACGTGGGCCTCCTTCACCCTCCACTCCAGAGTGTGAGCAATCATCATCAACGACTTATCCACGTCCCACTTCCGGGCCCGCACAAACCGAAGCATCAGGTTGTCGGGTGAATCGTGTCTGAGAAACTTCCAGAACGCCTTCTTCGAGTCCTCGCCCAGATCTTTCAATGCCGAGTGGATCTTGAGGTTCGTCGTCAGCTTCACGTGCGACTTCGTCTTGGCGATCCTGCCACCGTCCAAGTCAGCCACTTCGTCAATGGACTTCTTCTGAGCGTGTCCCCGTCTAAACTTGCCCAAAAACCCCTTCTTCTTGACCGACTTCTTCGACTCCCCAGAATGAACCGAGGCAAGCGTGTTCCGCCTGCTGCTGGCTTGGCTCGCTCCGGTCGCCTGGCTGAACTTGTGCCCTTCGAAGTGCAAGTAGTACATCCAAACCTCCTTCAGCGCCCGCTCTTGCTCGGCTGTAAGCGTCTCCGCCCAGCCGGGAGCCCATTTTAGTCCCTCTGTTGAACTCATCTAGTCGGAACTGATCCGTATCCGTAATGGGTATAATGCGAAAAACACGTCCGTCCAAGTCCGCTCAGTTCTGTAGTGAAACGCTCGCGTGGAAAAGATCTGGAAACGGGCTGAGATTGTCTAGTACGCTCCTCCGACGTCGATTGATTGCTAGAAATCTTCCTCTCGGCCTCTCGCAAGACGTTCAAAGCTGTTTTCTTTTTCTGTTTTCGAGTATTCTGTTGAAAAATATTGGACCAACTCTATATAGTCACGTGACTGGCATCACGTGATGCCTGCTTTTGCGGGCTGGGCTATCTGTCTGATTCCCTCCACGTTCACAGAGCCCCGGGACTCGAGGGTCTTGCAGGCCGCCATCTGCGACTTGCGCAACGTCTCGTAGCGTCTCGGGTCGCGCAGGTCCCGGAGTTTCGGGGCACCCGGTCTGGCGAGCTGTGCCAGCAGATACCCAGCCAGGGAGTCACCTGCCCCCGTGACGTTCTCCACGCGATCCACTTGTGGTGCCGCAAAGTGCTGGACCGTGACCCCGAGAGAGTGTCGGCCCTCCGAGACGACGGTAAAGCTTGCGGACTCCGGTTTGTTCGTGCGGAGGTACTTTTTGACCCGCGAGGCTTCCTCAGTGACTTGAATCAGCAGCATCCCGCGTTCACCGTCTTTAATTAGGATGCTGGGGATATACGGCAGCAGGCGGAAAGCCTTCTGGAAAACGCCGTTTTCGAGGTAACTTCGGACCAGTGGATCACCAGAGAGAGCGTCTAGTGAACCGCGGAAACGGGAGTCCAGGCCCAGAGCGTCGAGGCATCCGAACCAGTTATCAAGGTCTTCAAACTTACCTGCCTCCGAAAACGACGCGCAAAGAACGTCCAGCTCTTTCAGCGTGGGAGTGACCAGCTCGATTCTGTGATTTGGGTAACACTTCAGCGGCACCTGAGACAGCTTGGCCGCTTTCACTGCCGAGGTTGGCTCATAAACCACCTTGTAGTTGGCAGAATACGACTGGTGGACCACGGCTTCCATCAGTTCGGTAGAGATGTTAGAGTCGAACAGAACATAGTCCGGGGAGTGCTTCTTCAGCTGCCCGATCACGTGGTCTACAGGGATGTTTTCAATGATATCCATGTCGGCGCAGGCGACGAGAAGGGTGCCGTCTGAGTCGTGCATGGAGGTGTACTGAGCTGTGTTCCCGGTCAGGTTGACGACTCCCGCTTCGGGGATGCCTGACAATTGCAGCGCCCGCAGAACGGCTTGTCCAGCTGTATCGCCCCGGTTCAACGCCGTGATCAGCAGGGTGGAGCTGTCAGGATTGGCCGCAGCGGAGGCCGATGCCACGTTGAACGCAACTCCTCCCACCGACTGCGACGTTTTTCCGGGGTTTGAGTCGCCGAGTGTGGGGGTCCGCGAGTCTGTGACGCTGGTAGAGTCCAGGCCCGCGGATCCGATTACCGCCACGTTGACTCGCTGTGCCGTAGCCGGCCGTGCTGGCTCAACAGGCTCAACAGGCTCAACAGGCTCAACAGGTCTAATTGGCTGGAAAGAGGTCTAAAATAAAAGTCGTTAGTTCGTCTGCCGTATCTTCTCGCTGAACGTCTCAACGTACCTTTGTCCCCTTCATCAGACTCAACTCGTTCGCGATCTTCGACCCCACGATCGCGTTGTTCTTGACGAATTCGATGTTGCACGACACACTCGCGCCGTTTGTGCGCTTGTTGATCTCGGAGAGCATGAACGGAGTCAGGTTTTTCCCCTGGATGCCCAAGCGGACAGCCTCCTGCTGCGTTTCCTCAATAATCCGGCTAATCAGATTCTCGGGAAGAGCCACCTCCACCGGAGGAGGGACGCAGAAAACGTATCCGTTCTCCATCCCCATGCCGTACTTTCCGTTGTGGATCATGCTGGCGGCCTGTCGGAACGAGTCAAACACAAAAGGCGACTCCACGCCGCTTTCCCGGGTGTAGAAGCCGGGAACACTCAGCGTCTGGGTATTCCCTGGGGTCTGTCTGTCGTTGTAAGTAGACACGGGAACTCCCTTGGTCTCCAGATACTCCATCGTCCGTCCAACGTCCAGAATCGACTTGGGCCCAGAACAAACCACACTCACGGGGGTTTTGGCCAGTTCCTCCAGATCAGCACTCACGTCCATCAGGTCGAAGGGCCTGGAAACACCCCCCAGTCCCCCGGTAGCAAACACGTCAACCCCCGCCATGTTGGCTAGAATCATTGTAGCCGCAATGGTTGTTCCTCCTGTGATTCCATTGGCCATCACGTAAGCAACATCCCGACGGGAAACCTTGTACTTCTCAACCCCTTCCGCAGTCATCACCTCAAGATCCGCATCGGAAATACCAACCTTGGGAACCCCGTTTATGAAGGCGATAGTGGCCGGAACAGCATTGTTATGTCTGATGAGACTCTCGACAGTCCGTGCCATCTCAGCGTTTGCCGGAAACGGCAGGCCGTGCGTGATGATAGTGCTTTCTAAAGCCACTACTGGTCTGTTCTCGCTCACCGCCTGCGCAACTTCCTCGGAAATAACCAGTCTGGGAAACGCCGAAATTCCCCTTTTTCCCGTGGAAAAGCATTGCCTGTTCCAAGTCTGTCTTGCTGCCCGAATCATGGTGGCTCCTAAAGTCTAGTGGCCCAGATGATGCGCCCTGTGCAGTCGAAGGTACATCCTCAATTTTCACCTCTACCTGTAAAATAATTCACGAAAAAAGTAAAAACCGGGCTGTGCTAGATCCGGTCGAGAGAGGTTGAAAGAAGGCCGAGAAAGGAGGGTGAGGGACGAGATCGGACAAGAACGTGGAAGCTCAAAGTCAAGTTAGCAGAGAATGTCATCACCGTTTTGCCCCGTCTGGGTATTGGGTCGCCCCACTCTTATTATGACGGTATTATAATCAATTGTCGTAACTAATATTGTGAGAGCGGAGTCACATCGGTATTTTGGCCTTTTCAAAACCGGTTCGCTGGTCTTCAACTACTAGCACTCACAGCTTTTGCTTGTTACAACACTCCCTTTGTGCCTCTCCGGCTCTGTCCAGCTTCTTCAGGGACTCTCTCATCTTCGGAGACACCCTCGCACCACGACATGATTTTTGCTATGAAATAAGTTTCCATTCTTGAGCCTAGTAATGATGCCTATCTATCTAAATAATATCACTCCGACTTCTTTTTTGGCTTCTCCCCTCGAAGCAGCTTATGAGCACCCCGAGCAACACTTTTGATCGCATCAATGAACAAAAGCAGCACAACCAGCAAAAACCCGCCTACAATCATAGGAGCGTTCTCCACCACAAACTCTCTGTCCAGAACAACAGGGGTTCCCTTCTCGTCTTCGCTGAACCGGTACATGGACTTGGGCTTGTGAATGGCCTTGACCTTTTTGGGAAGCCAGGTATCGTCTTCGGCCTGTCCGCCGTTCACCTCCAGGTCCTTGGCCCACATTCCGTCAGGGTGATCTCCGTGGTCTGAGTCGCCCATGTTAACCAACGGATTGCGTTCTCCCATGTTGTTGCGCTCGAACTCAATGTACCGGGACTTGTCGAATATCGTGATGTCGGGGAAAATCATCGTCTTGGAGCTCTTGATAGCCCGTCTTTCGGCAGAAGGAATGCTCCGAGGATCATTGGGCAAGTCCTCAAGATGGTAGATCGGCTCACTGGGATCGGCAGGAACGTATTCGCGGGTACAGTCGGTGGTGTACAGCATTGTAACAAACGGCGAAGGCAGTTTTCGTATAATTTTCTTTAGCAAAACATCGTGAGCTTCCAGGACGGCGATCCTCTGCTCCACGCTCATATCGTCGTGCAGCGGGCTCAATTCGACCCTGATGACACGCTTGCGCGCGTCAATGTAAGGAGGAACCTCTGCGTCGTTGTCGTTTTTCACCGTGTAAGTCATAGTGTTGCAGTGAACTTTCAGCAATTTCTCAAACTCTGCCAAATCTAGCGTGTGTTCGTCCTCGTCTTGCAAAACAATGCTGGGAAACGTCACAATAGTGCTGGCCTGCGACATATACTTTCTCACATTCTCAAAACCCTCAAAGCTCTGGAAATCCTCTATTCTCAGTCCCGGAGCATTCACCAGTATGTAGGCGTCCGATAGACACTGCTCGAATGCTCTGCTAATGACGTCGATAGCCTCGCTCTTGCTGAATGGCAGCTGTTCGCTGTGGGGCAGCGAGGGCCTCAGCCCTGCCACCAACCTGTGAGAATATATGAACGCCGGAAACGTGCTGGACGAGCATTCCGCCGCCGTCAAGAACACAACTAGCACAGAAATAACCGCTCCAAATCTCATTTCGATGCTAAATCCCCGTCTATACCTATCTTCACTCAAAAGCACATGACACCTTCTACGGAATCGAATATTTATAGAACTTTTTTTTCGTGATTCGTGATCTTTATTTTTCAGGCTGTGTTAAAACGGCTGTGCAATCTAATCGAGTCCGTCAACGAAAATCTTGGACTCAAGGGAAGAGTAGTTCTCGTAGAAGCTCTCAAACAAGTTTACGAGTTTCTCAATGTCGTGCGACCCGCAAGTCTCCCTAATGGAGTGCATACTCAGCTGCGGGTTACCTAAATCAAGGGTGCGGACACCCAATTTGGCACTAATCATAGGTCCAATGGTGGAGCCACAAGGAGAGTCGTTGCGAACGACAAATAACTGCAGCGGGGTCTTGGCCAACGAGCCGATCTGCTTCAAGAGAACCACTCCAGCTGAGTTGGAAACGTAACGCTGGTTCGCATTGATCTTAATAACAGGCCCTTGGTTCAGCTGGGGCTTGTTGAACGCTTCGTAATTCTCAGTGTAGTTCGGATTGACACCGTGGGCCATGTCGGAGGAGATCACAAACGACTTTGCCATCGAGGTGTGGAAGTACGACGAGGGCAGCTCCGACTGAAGATCCACGTCAGGATTAGCGGTCAGCTTGGTCAAACGCTCCAACACAGTTGGCAGGAACGAGGAGTCCGCCCCCTGAGCAGACAGAGAGCCTACTTCTTCGTGGTCGAACAGCGACACCAGCTGGATGCCGCTTTGTTCTGCCAAATGCGAGGCCGAATTAATCAGCCCCTGTGTGGCACAGTAGCACGTGACCTGGTTGTCGAGTCTAGGCGAAAAGATGAACTCGTCGTTGATGCCTCCCAGAGTTGACTTTTGAGTGTCGTACAAAACGAGCTCAAAGTCTTCAATCTGAGAAACTTCGACTTCCAGCTCTTTGGCAACCAAGTCCAACAGCTCCTTGCTGTGTCTCTCCATCACAGTCTTCACCGAGTGGAACTCCTCAGTGGACAACTCGCTGCCCTCGCAACAGCCGCCAGCAGTCTCCTTGTTTTTTTTCTCCTGTCCGGCAATTGGGCGAAACTGGGTCTCTTTGTTGAACTCGAACTTGGTGTATCTGTCTATGGTAAGGTGGATGGCCAGAGTCGGGATACGCAACAACGGCTTGTCGATCTTCACCAATTTTGCAACGAACTCGCCGGTTTCTTTCTCCTTGACGAAAACTCTTCCGGCAACGCTCAGGTCACGGTCAAACCACGTGTGCCAGATGCCACTTCCGTAGGTCTCCACGCCGATCTGGATGTATCCCTCCTTGGGCTGGTTGGAAACAGGCTTGATACGCAGCACCGGCGAGTCGGTGTGACCGCCCACAATTGCGATTCCATTACCCGGCTGGTAGAATCCGCCCACGGTGAATGCCACGATCGACGACGCATTTCGGGTAACAAAATACTTGTGGTTCTTCTTCACAAGCCCTCCCCATTGGGACCGCTCCGAGAGCTCAAGAAAACCCGCCTTTTTCAGCTGCGTTTTCACAGTATTCACCACGTGATACGGCGTGGGAGAAGCGTTGACAAAGTCCAGAAATCCATTGACGTATTCGAGTGATGCTGACATGGTGCTTGTTATTTATCTCAAGTGAGATAAAGAGACGACAAACAAAACCATTTACTCAACACAGTGGCATTTATTTCGGATAAGACAAGAAAAAGTTTTTGAAAAAAGTAAAATCGACGCGTCGATTTCGCCCTCTACAACGCGTCTAATCTATCGTTAATCTCCTGGGCCGACAGCTTTCTAAAACGAGGCCCCTGAACACCCTCGGCACCCTGGAATCCCAAAAGCTCTTCGTTGGCAGCACCGATCACAGAAATCTCGACGGTCTCTCCGTTCATCTCGCCCTCAATCGACTCCTTGAGCGTCAACAACGCAATGTGGATGGCGTCTTCCAGCTCCAGTTCGTCATTCCAACGCTTTTCCAGAAACGTCTTGGCGGCATTCGAGCCCTTGCCGATGGCCGTGGCCTTCCACGGGAAGTACGAGCCAGAGGGGTCCACCTGGTACAAGGAAAACCCGCTGGGATCGTCGTGTCCCCCCACCAAGAGAGACACTCCGTATGGCCTCACTCCTGCACTTTGCGTGGCGTCCTGCATGATCTTGGCCACCTCGGAAACAAGGATTTTTGTTGGCGGATACTCGTTGTAAATCCGTTTGTAGTTTGTGTGCGACACCTTTCTCGATTTGTCTGTGAGGACACGGAAGTCGGGTCCCATGCCCGCGTACGTCACTCCGATGTCAGGGGTGATGTTGACAATTTTCTCCACCTGTTCTGTCTTCACTAAAACCGACCCAGACTTCTTCTCGGTCGCCAAAACAACTCCATTGGTTGCTTTGATTCCCACCGACGTCACTCCCTGCTTCACTGCTGCCAGAGCATGTTCGATTTGTTTCAATTTGCCACTGTCTTCAGTGTTAGTACCAATGGGCAATTCTGTACCACTAGCGCAATTTACTCACCTTGGCGAGAACGTTGTAAGCGAAAACGAATATCTGTCCGCCATTGTTGTTTCCTGTCGTAGTTCGGTACTAAATGCCTGAATAAAACTTGCTTCAACGGCTGATTCGTCTGGTCTCTTCTCTCTTCATTGCACAACTCCACTCTTGGTGGCGAAACCTTTTTTTGGCTTTTTTTCCAAAAACTTCGGGCTGTGCTCATATTTTGACAAATTTGATGGAGAAAAAAAAGTTCACAGACCAAGACGAAGAATACGTGGACCAGCCAGAGAAAGCCGTTCGGACGTCGGGACATGCAAATAGCGTTTCAAGTACACCTACAGTAGACTATAGACCGTGGAAATGGCGACCAAGGGGGCAAAAAGACGATCTGAGCGCACCTCGTCGGTAGCTGCGGTGCGGCCAGCCAACAGGAAAAGCAATTCGTTTGGAGCGTTGGAAGGGCTCGCAGAACCAGAAGAAGCTCTCTCAATAGCGACAACTGGCGAGGTGGTAATGGTTTCCTCAGAGGATGAGCCAGACCACGTGGAAATGCCGCGCAAACGCCATCACACCGACAAATCGGCCGACGCGGTGACCCAAAACCAAGACTTCATAGGATTCGACTCCTCTTCGTCGGATGAAGAAAACTCCAAAAGCAACACAGATGACTACAATAATGACTCAGACGATCAGGGATCGGATAACGAGTATCTGAGCAACGACGAGGCAATTTACCACACGAAATCAGCCGGATACAAGGCTGGAGCAACCAATACTAAATACCCTTGGATCCGTAACAATGATCATTCACGTCAGATAGAGATCTCGGACTGGCTCACTATGGAGATCAAAGACTTTTTGGATTACATATCGCCGTCCGCTGAGGAAATCAGAGCCCGGAATGGAACCGTGGAACGTTTACGTTCCAGCGTCACTTCTATGTGGCCCGACGCCGAGCTACATTGTTTTGGTTCGTTCGCCACAGATCTGTATCTACCAGGCTCGGACATAGACATGGTGGTTGTTTCTAAGGGAAGAAACAACAAATACGACAACAAGTCATCGTTGTACCAACTTTCATCGTATTTGAGAACCAACCGACTTGGAATAAACATCGAAACCATTGCCAAAGCTAAGGTTCCCATCATCAAGTTTGTGGATCCAGAGACCAAAATCCACATAGATGTCTCGTTCGAGAGAACTAACGGAATAGATGCTGCTGAGCTGATTATCTCGTGGATCAAAGACACCCCTGGGTTGCGGGAGTTGGTGTTGATCGTGAAACAGTTTCTCTCAGTGAGAAAACTCAACATCGTTCACACAGGAGGTCTTGGGGGTTTCGCTATCATCTGTTTGGTGCGGTCTTTCCTGAAGTTGCATCCTCGTGTTTCCACTAATTCAATAGACCCTCTGGAAAACCTGGGAGTGCTGCTGATCGAGTTTTTCGAGCTGTACGGTTACAACTTTGGCTATGATAACACCGTCATTGCGTTCAATGACCGCGGGGATCCTGTTTATTTGAGTAAAAACTCGAATGGAGCATTCCAGAATCGCAATCCTTTCCAACTAGCTATCCAAGATCCGCACGACCCGTCCAACAACATCTCCAGAGGAACGTACAACTTGAGGGACATCAAGCGGGCGTTTGGTGGAGCCTTTGAGCTCTTGGTAAATAAGTGCTATGACATGCACCACGCAACGTACCGAGAGCGACTGGGGCAGTCTGTTCTGGGAGACATCATCAAGTATAAAGGGAAACAGCGGGATTTCGAGGATGCTCGGGTGGTGGTAAAGAACCAGGCTTTTGCTGTTGCAAGCGGCCAATCCTCGCGGTCCGGCTCCCTGCCGCCTCTTCCCAGCGAGACTGCGGCCTTGAACAAGTCTGCTGAGGTTCAGTTTCTGTCAGCCAGTGACTCCGAAGAGGACTATGAAGCCAAAATCAAGGCGATCTATGACAAGTCACAGGGCTCGAAAGAAAAGACCAAGGTGAAAACCAAAGCGAAGACCAAGAGCAAGAGCCAGAGCAAGAGCCACGCCAAGTCCGAAACACAGCCCAAAATCGACGCCGATCGGCTTATGGGAATCACCAACGACTCAGACGATCAGCCCTCGAAAATCCCCACCGGGCCGGCTTCCAAGGTCCGGCCCACCCAGCCATCGGCCTACTCTCGGATGAAGTCTCCGTATGATTCTTCTGACGACGACTTTTCTGACGGTGAGTCGCGTCCTTCAGACCGTTCCAGCTCCCAGCAGAGACTTGACAAGTCCCAACGTAGGGATTACTGGCTGCAAAAGTCTGGCAATGGCTTCTGAGCCTTTTCTATTCGTGTGTAACTTTGTTCGAGAAGAGCCCCTTTTTTTGAGAGGGAAAAAGATCCCTTTATATAGAGGGAAAAAATAAGACAAAGGCAAAAAAAGGGAAACGAAAAATTACTAAAGGGAAACAAATTAAAAAAAATAAAAAACAAAGGAAATTTGTTTGTATACATACGTCAAATAAGACGAGTTTATAATGTTTTAAGGTGGAAATCTAACTTTACAGGCGGAAACTCGAAAAACTCAATACTTATAGCTTAATTGAAACGCGATGGCTGAAGTTCAAACGCCAGACGAGGTTGTGGACTTCATCCTGGAAATGCTATGTGTCTCCGATCCTGAGGGGCTTTCTTTGCAACAGGTATGGGAGCTGATTGCATCGCAATTCGAGAACTTTGACGACTTCAGTAAGTGTTTGGTCTGGAGCTGGCTGCGTGTGGAGCCTGACTTGATTGTGATCAGCAAGGAAGATAAGAAGATTGAATACGTTGACAGGACAAACCACGTGGGGCTAAACAGTCTTGTGGAGACACACGGAGAAGAAAAGTTGCGTTTCACCGTCTCGGAAGACCGGAGGTCTTTGTTTTTGCTCGGGGTCAAGAAGGAGAACAACAAATTGGGCGTGTATCCATACGATCTGCTACGTCACATCACTAAAGCCAAGGAGCAAGGGATCTCTTCCCCTGACCTGATCAGGGAGTCGGGACAGGACAGGCGAAGCCTCACATCGCGATTACAGACGCTGGAGGACATGGGACTAATCAAAAAGATTCCGGCTGTGATTGAATCGGCCAATTCGTACATCATTGTGAGCACGAAGTATGAAAAGGACTTCAAGAAGGACGTGACCAAAACAGCGTTCGAGTTGATGTACGTGGTGATGGACTCTCTCAAAGAAGCACCAAGTGGGGTTCGCATACCGTCTGATTTGGCGACAGAATTGAAGCTAACTGGCAGAAACGAACGTCGTTTGTTTGCTCGAGCTATCAGAAATCTGGTTTTGCTTGGTTTTGCCTCCAAATTGAGCGTGGAACACGAGGCAACAGGAAGGAAATATCCGGGTTTGCAGTACCTGAAAGATCTCCCAAAAGCTGCTGCAGGACAGAACCGCTTGAAGGAGGAAGTGGCTTCTATTGGTGACCCGAAAACGGACGAAGATCAAGACGACATGATGGAGCCTCTTCTGTTACGCGACGAGCCGGAAGAAGCTCCCCTTTACAATCAGTTCTTCCCGTTGCAGAATCAGATTTTTGACCTGGTGAGACTCAACCCAGGCATAGCAACAAAGGTGCTGAACAACAGACTCACTGGAAGTTTTTCAGTCAAATCATTTACCAACTTCATATCTTCTTACGTTGTCGAGACGCCAGTCAAAGAACAACCTTTATCCGTCATAAGATATCTTTCTTATCAGGGAAAATCGAGGTTTTATTGTCACATGACACAGACTGATTACTTGCAAGCTCGCGGGGACTCCTCTGCAGAGACTGTGGCGGAACTTGAACCGGTGAAAACGCCAAACGATACGTCCTTAGTCGAATTGAGCGCCGAGTCGTACCTCAAATCTAGCCCCAAAAGGTGTTTCTTTGTGAGGCTTCCAGACGGTAGCTTCAAATTCTACTGGTTCGGCTACACAGGTCCTCTACTGAAAAAACTTGTGGTAAAAGAGAAGAAAATCAAGGAGTTCATTGTGGACCTTGACGGATTGCGCATTTCAGTGAACAAAACTGTGAAGAAAATGGGAACTCCGACCACTATAGAATCTTCGTTGGATGAGGAAGAAGAAGAGGAAGAGGAGGATGCAGAGAGGGACCAGTACCTTTCCATGGCTAGTCTTACGGAGACTCCCACGTCTGTTGAACCGGAACGTACCTTTCCGAGTACAGAAGTTGGCGTGAAGGAAGAGGACACCGATGATGTGATTGCGCAATTCACGAACAGCCAGAGAAAGCTGGGCATAGATCTTGGGCCTAACAAGAGAAGAGACATTTTGCTAAAAATCGTCGACGAGAAGAAATGCGTCGCCGCCAATCAAGAGCTGATGAAGAAAGTTTCGCAGATGCTAGACGTCAACTATCTGGTGGACAGAAAGACTGTTAAAAAAGACGCATCTTACTTGGAGAAGAAGGGACTGATCACGATCCAAGCCGTTCAAAGTAATTTGAGATCGCTTACGTTGCAAGTGTTTTGCTCCATTAAGAACATTCCCTCAGCTAACGACCTGGACGAGATAGCTAACATGCCTTTGCAAAAAGTCAGCCAAACCCATCCCCTTCTGATCAGCGGTCCTACGTTCAAAGCCAACGATTCTCACTTTTTTGAAATGCCCCCTCTGCGAGCTTCTCAATTATCAAAGAACAACACGAAGAAGTCCAATGTGCTGGGCTTCAACCGCCAAGCGGAAGCAAGACTTCGAGCCGCGGGAGATACCAACAAGCGCGTTAAAGGTGAACCAGCAGACAATGGGTCCCTAATTGCCCCAACGAAACGGAAGACAAAGAGGAGAAAGAGGAAATCTGAGGACAATGACCAAGACGAAGATCTTCTGACTCCACTCATGGAGACAAGAAAGAGGAAAAAAGTTGCCACCAGATCGAAGTCGCAGCAACAAACCGCTGCTCCTTCCAAGAGAGTGCGCAACAACATGAGACTCTCAAACAAGGACGTGATGCTTCTGATCAGGGCAGTTGTTATCTCCCAGTCGTTGTCACCTTCTCAGAATACTGATTGGGTAAAAGTGTTGGAGTTGTTTGAAGGAAAGTATACGACTGAAGTCTTGAGAAGGCAATGGCCGAAGCACAAGAGAATCGTGGGAATCCGGGTCCTTGAACAAACCAGGAAAACGTGGGAAAAACTGCTCTTGAGGGCAATCGAGGCGGGAAAAGTCGTCGAAAAAGATCTTATCGACTACGACTTGAAACTAATGGTTGACGTTTGGAGGTCGTTAGACTCTGAGAGTTTCAACAATACTCATGATGTGATTCTGTACAGGAGTTACCAAGAAAACTTCAAAGACCAATTTTTCAAGCCGGACGACCGTCTTCGAGGCCATGAAGTGTTCAGAGAGGGTGCTTCAATTGTTGAGAGAGAGGATCAAAACGCTAGAAAAACGTTCACATACCCAACTGAAGATGATACAGAAAATCAGTTTGCTGCGGAACCAACACCATTACAAGAGGCGAAGACAATGCTCAAGGCTCTGTTTGCAACTGGCCCTGAGAAGTTTTCTTCGGATAAAGCAAAGAAAATTTTCTCAACCACTTCCAAAGAGATATACTCCAAGGCATTGAGCGAGCTGGAAAATGACAAAGTGATTGCGTACTTGGGAGAAGACTCTAGAATCAAGTTCACATTTACCGAGAAAATTTTGTTCCTGATCGAATCCAAGTTCGACAAGTCTTTCTTTGACGGATGCTCCACCTTCTATGATGCATTGGAATCAGCTGCCATGAACGATAAAGGCCTGGTGATGTCACCGCTTTCCCCTGATTGCTGTTTCGCACCTCTGATAGATCTTCTGGCTCATGAACAGTTAAAGGTAACGAGAATCGACCAGCCGGCTCCCCTGCTAGTCGACAACTACTCCACCAAAAGCCAGGATAAGACGAAGTTAGAAAGCGATTTCATTGTTTCTGAAATAAAATCTGTCGTGAACTTATCTACTCTACCTCCTCCTGGCGGAAGTCCTTGTTCGAGGCTGTGGATGGACTTGAATGGAGATTTTAACAAGATGCTATGGGTGAAGGTGGTCTGCACTTTGCTGAGATGCATCGTATTCAGGCCAGGAGTCACGTTCTCGCTTCTGGCTTTGCGTCTCAGCCCGCTTTTCGAGCCGTTCGAGGTCAAAACGTTGCTAGATTGGATGGTTTCCCGCAAAAGTATACGCGAAGGACCTTATCAAGGATACTGGGCCCAGTCGCATTGGTACCTCACTCTAAACCGTTAGCGTAATGGACTTTAATCAAGACTTAGAGTTTTAATTACTGGCAGTACCGTAGCACCTTATCTCCTTGCATTAATTCCGATTATGGCTGTCTTCAGATACAGCGCAGAATTTTATCAATAGAAATTTCGGCCCGCTCGATGGCCCGAGCTATGGAGCATATTCGCTGGGGTTCGACTGCGTCTAAGTTCCCTTGTTTGATCACGCCGTTTAATTGTAGCCTGAAAAGCTCTCAACTTTAATTCTGCATTTATTGTGAAACAGACATTTTGTTGACTCAAAGTGAGAAACGTGCATAAATAAACCCTTCGTAGCAGGATTTTCAGGCATCTATTCGCTATCTGTACAAAGCTAAGCCAAATATATTGATTCGCTAATAGGAAACCATATCGCAAATACCGCTAATTCTTGCCAGTAATTGTCTCCAGAAGAAAATTGGGTAATTCGTCATACAATGGGAATCCTTCGGCTAGATCGTCGGAAGCAAAGGCACAATTTCCCCTATCAGCTTTGACAACAGCTGCTTCTGGAGAAATGTCGAAGTCAAAAATATCCATTGGAAGGCCAATGGTAGTACACGAGTTGGGAACGTCGACAATTCCCGCAATATGGCCTTGGACCGGTGCGGTTGAGAGTAGAATGTAGACCTGGTAATCGTTATAGCCGTATCTTCTCAAATACTCAATTACTCTCAAACAGGTTTGTCTGTAAGCCACAGTTGTGTCCAGAAACAGCTGCTTCCCTGCTTCATCAACCGAGAAACCTTCAAAAGTCAAATACCGTCCTGGCCCGTAATGGTTCTCGACAGGACCCGGAAGATACAGGGGACTCTTCATGTTGAGCTTGAACATGCCTTGTTTGATGACGGTACACTTGAGGATGATGCTTCCAGACATTTCAATGGCGCCGCAAAACGAAATCTCTCCATCTCCTTGACTGAAGTGCAAATCACCAACGCTCAATTTCGCACCATCAACGTTACAGGGCAGATAGACCTTAGACCCTCTGGACAGGTTTTTAATATCACAATTGCCTCCATTTTCCGGTCTTCCAGGAATAGTACGACAACCATGGGCTAATTTCGCTTCCAAATCTTTTGAAACATTCGGACCAGCGTAAGCGTTAGTAGAGATTGGCAAGTTGGCCATGACAAAGTCAGAGTCAGGATTTGATTCGACTAACTCAGTCTCTCTTTTAGTCCACTCCGCCAAAACTTCTGCGCTGGGGGCAGTTCCCAAAATTCCAGGATGGACTAGTCCAGCAAACCTGACATTTGGAAGGTGTCTTGAAGAGCAATGAATACCTTCAAAATCGAAAATGGCTTTCGCAGCTTTCGGATAGTGTTTATCGAGGAATCCTCCTCCGTTCTCTTTTGAAAAGATTCCGCAGTATCCCCAGGGCTGTCTCTCCAAAGGTTGGACGTCCTGTATTTCAACCACCAAAACGTCACCAATCTCAGCACCTTCGATATCAAACGGGCCAGAAAGATAATGAATCCGAGTTAAATCGCAATGCTTGAGATCATCGGCAGAATCGTTGTTACCGATCTGACCACCAGTCCACTCGTAACACTCGATTTTGTAGGGAGTGTTCTGCTTCATGGTCTTGTAGCTGGGGATGTCGGGATGCCACCTGTTGTGTAGGCCTTCTTGCTCCCAGGCGGGCCTTTCCAGGTCAATTTCAACAAGAGTTTCAATGCGGTTTCCGTACTTGGCAGACATATTTTTCCTTGGTAATCAGGGGGAGGGGGGGCTCAATACTTAGTGATTACCGAGATCACGAGATAATTCATCATGGTAATCAATAACAGGTTAATAAAATGGACTGGAAGGCTGATAGCTAAGTTCAAATTTATCTTGCCCCCACCACTCAAGGTTGAGTAAATTTCGTTTCCGCTTTTGCTCAGCTCTTGCCTTATCGTCTCTGTTTGAGGTGCTGCACCATTTGGTCGCCGAATTGTCGCCGGTTAAATCGGCGCAACTCTCATCTGGAGCGGCCACCGTTCTCGCCCCGAGTCGGGACTCCGCTCTCCGAACATAGAGAAATTGACTTTTAAGAAATTCGCCTCTTAACAAGCCGATATGAACTTGATCCGCTCCCTAGATAAGATACTAGCTCACCTTCCTCATCGGGGAAAAAAGATAAGCGCGTTTCGGATTTCCTCGAAAAAATATTTTCAGTCTTGAAACCAGGAGACGAGGAATCCGGATGCTGACCGGCCAACTTCGGTCAGTTGACACCCAGATTTCCATTTAGGGCAAAGAAAAAGAGATTGGGGTCTTTTTCCAGCCGAATCTACCCGCATACATTGCCTTATCGGGGAGCAGTAGCGCGCCCAAACGAACACCGTCGACCTGCAGCCCAATTCCCGATATCTCAGGTTTTAGGATAGAAAAGTTTGTGGGGGTGTGAAAACGAGCGAGTAAAGTATCAAGAGAGCTTTTGAGTACGCTGGCTCCAGAGTGAGCGAGGAACGACAATTCGCCTACGATAAGAACAGCATGCGTTTCAGTTCAGCGTTTGGGCGCGAGAAGGTTTGTCTTCCACAATGATAATCGATTGCGTTACATTCTAGGCTCGATCCTTTTTCGTCGAACTGCCGACGTTTCATTTGAAGCTTACGAATACGACCAGTTTAGTGGTATTTAAAGAGCCTCGTTTCACTTCCGTTTGCTTTGGTATCGACGGTTGTGGTTTGGCAATCACTGCAACTACTTACTAATGATTGAGCCAATTTTATCACAGGCCTACGGCTACTGCTACATCCTGGCCTTGGGAGCAATTTTTGCTGCCCTCATGATTCTCATCACCAAAACGCTTGAGAAATATGCCGGGGAAGTTCAGGACTCAGAACACTTCACTACGGCTTCAAGAAACGTGAAAACCGGACTGGTCGCCTCAGCCGTGGTTTCCAGTTGGACATGGCCGAGGCACCGTACTTACTAGTTCTGGTATGACTTACTCTTACGGAATACCTGGTGCTTGGTATGCCTTTGCTTTTACGATTCAAATAACGTTCTTTGCGGTTGTTGCCCTTGAAATCAAGAGGATCGCTCCCGGAGCGCATACAGTGTTGGAGATTATCAATGCCCGATTCGGCAGAATGGCCCACTGGATCTGCCTGTTCTACGGCCTGGGAACCAATGTGATCATTTCTGCGATGCTCCTGTTAGGAGGGTGTCAGGCAATATCCGCCATAACGGGAATGAATGTGGTTGCCGCTGCAATGCTTCTCCCGGTCGGAGTGTGGGCATATACTGTTACGGGAGGTCTCAAATCGACTTTTATCTCCGATTGGATTCACACGGTCATGATCTACGTCATCATTGCAGTCACGCTGTTTGTCACGTACACTAGTTCCAGCAAGATCGGATCCATCGACAGAATGTACGATCTTCTCACTGAGACAGCCAAGACTTATCCAAGTGCCGGGTTTAAGGGAAGTTATCTCACGTGGGCCAACAAAACAGCTTTGTTCAACGGTTGGAACATCGTTGTCGGTGGATTCAGTACAGTTTTCACCGACCCTTCCTACAGTCAGAAGGCGCTGGCTGCATCCCCGAGGAGCAGTATGTGGGGCTACTTTTTAGGTGGGCTCTGCTGGCTCATCATTCCCCTTGCCTTGTCGTCATGCACCGCCCTGTCTTCTTTGGCTCTTATCAACGATCCTGATTCGCCAACTTATCCGGACCCAATCCCAACCAAGTACGTCAATGAGGGTATCCCGATGTTATACGGTATGTACCAGATCTTGGGCAAGTCTGGGGCAGCGGCTGGAATGGTGATGGTGTGGCTGGCAGCTACTTCTGCGACTTCGGCAGAGCTTATTGGATTTTCGTCAGTGGTGACTTACGATATTTATCGTGCGTATTTGAAGCCTAATGCAACTGGAAAAGAGCTGATTAGGGTCTCTCACATCTGTGTCACCTTCTTCGCAATTGCGATGGGTGCCTTGACGGTGGTTTTTAACTACATCGGAATCACGATCTCCTGGATTATCACCTTCATTGGAATTGCTCTTGGCCCGGGTGTTTTTGCGTTCACTCTGGCTATTTTCTGGAAGAAAATGACCCCATTGAGCATCACTGTGGGACCACCGCTAGCAACAGTGATTGCTATCATTGGCTGGTGTGTTTCTGCCAAGTCCCTGTACGGAGCCGTCAACAAAGATACGCTGGGCGAACAATATTCGTGTGCCGTCGGAAACTTCATTGGACTTTTTGCTTCGCCGATTTTCATCGTAGCAATCACTTATCTCAAGCCAATGCCGGAGGACTTTGATTTCAGCACGTTGGAAGCTAAATTCATTTCCGGAGATGACGCAACTGTGCAGGAGGCCAAAGACATGGAACAACTTTACGACGAAAAAACCACCAGGGAGCTCAAAAGATACTCTCTGATCGCCAAGATCTTGTCCTTTGCGTTCTTTTTCATCGTCATTTTCATCATTCCAATGCCGATGTACGGTCAAAAGTACATCTACAGTAAGAAGTTCTTCCGCGCCTGGATTGTCGTTATTATGATCTGGCTTCTGGTGGCTGCTGCTTTCATCATATTCTATCCGCTCTACGAGAGCAGAGACGTGGCCGTAAAGATATACCGGGTTCTGAGCGGGAAACAGCAGGCGGAACTTCCCGAGTTGTTGTCCGCCCAACAGACCCAAAGATCTGTCGAGGAGGTCAGCACTGTGGAGGAACTGAAGAAGTAACCGGAGGTATATAGTTAGTCTCAAGCTGTCAACTTGAACCACCCACAATTTAGCTTAGAAGGTAGCAGCGGTCGATTAACGTCTATCGACGCGAATATAAGTTTACCCCGGATTATAAAATTATTTTTTTGGCTCTCGTGAAACAGCAACTGACAAAAAGTTAAATTCACCCAGCAACCCTCCTTTAGACGATATTATTTTCAACACGGTCAAGTATTTCAGTGATACCCTAGCGCCAATTGAACATGTTCAGCAAAATTAAAGACAAGATCAAGAATCTGGACGGATCGGATCTCCCGGCGAGCGCTCCAGCGGCCCCCGTGGGGTCTAAGCCTTCGATCAAGTCTATCTATCAGTCCAGACAGAACTTCGGTGTCAACTTTGGGTCTCTTTTTGTTCAAGAAAGATACATCTACGACAGACTGTTTTCTGAAAGCACCGGATACGAGCTTGACGCAGTGTCTGCGTTGGTGAAGGCGGACGGACTCGACACTGCCAGACAAAAGTTTGAAAGCCACTGGATCAACTACTGTTCCGACGAGGACTGGGAGTGGCTTAAGTCAAAGGGAATCCAATCAATTCGTATTCCCATTGGTTATTGGGCAGTGAACCCTCAGAGTTTTAACAAAAACACCTCTTTTGACCATGTTGGCGCTGTTTATCAAAACGCCTGGGCTATTTTGAAAGAGAAGTATATTGAGAAAGCGGCCAAGTACAACATTTCTATTTTGGTGGATTTACATGCGCTGCCAAAGGGTGCGAACACCGGAGACCACAGCGGCGAGCGGTTTTCTCAGGCGGGATTCTGGTCAGACAGTAAAGCTATTGAGCTTGCTACCAAGATAGTCAAGTTTATGGCCCAAGACTTGAAGGGATATGAGAATGTTGCGGCGTTGCAAATAGTCAATGAGTCTGTGTTTGACAACAATGCCAGTGGACAGAAACGCTATTACAATGCTGCGATCGACGCGATCAGACGGGTGAATCCCGATATTCCTATTGTGATCAGCGATGGGTGGTGGACCGATCAGTGGGTCAAGTACTTACAGGAAGCACAACGAAAGAAGGGATCAGCAGGAATCGTTATAGACTCGCACGTTTACCGGTGTTTTTCAGATGACGACAAAAACAAGTCTGTTGATCAGATCATTCAGGATTTGGACAATTCGATTTTGACAGGTCTTTCGGCTCCGTGCGATATCATGGTGGGGGAGTATTCGTGTGTTCTCGACGGCCAGACGTGGGACAAGTCCAAAGATGCCAACAGAGACCAAAAGGTTAAGGACTTTGGCTGTAAACAGGTGCAGTTGTTCAACGAGAGAGCCACTTTTGGACAGTTTTTCTGGTGTTTCAAGTTCCAGAATGGAGACGGAGGTGAATGGGGATTGAGACCGATGGTTGACCGTGGGTGCATTCCTGCCCGAGCAACGTCAGTCAATCTTCCGAGCGAGTCCGACTTCAACGACCGGCTGAACGAGAGTCTGTCTGCTCACGAGAACTACTGGAACGGCCAGAATCCGAACGAAAAGTACGAGCATTGGCGGTACAGGGAAGCTTTCACCACGGCCTGGGCCGACTCGTTGGAATTTTGCAAGTTCAACAACTCGAGAATTGGAAGAGTCCAGGCCTGGAAAGACGCCAGAAAACGGGAGCATTTGAATGCCCGGGGCTCGAGCGGGTTTGGTTGGGAGTGGGATCAAGGGTTCGACGCTGGTCTCAGCTCGTTCGTTTCTGTTGTTGGTCATTAGTGGAAGTAAATCGATTTGTTTGATTTCGTGTCTTGCTGTATAGTTTTCTGATAAATGTTTTCATTCTTCTTCATTGATGATTGGGTACTTGCTGGTCAAGCCGGAAAAGAAGCATGTCCAGTTGACCTGACTGGCACTGTCCAGCTTGACCGACCCTGACTCCACCATCGTGTTGACTTTCTTGCAACATCTGAGAATCGCCTTGACGGAGTCGGTTCTCTTTTCGAGTTCCTGTTTTGGAGCGTCTTCCTTCAGCTTCTTGTTCAAGAGCTTGCTGCACGCGGCGATGAAGGTCTCCATCACCTGGTTCCCCATAAAGATGTTCGGCTTGAGAGCGATGATTTTGACCAGTGTTAACAGGCAGATGAAGATGACGGTAGGGTCGTCTTTGAAGGCCTTTGCGACAAACTTTTCAAAGACCATGGTCCAGTCGACCTGGCTCAGAATCCGAAGCTTGGAGTTGTTCTCCAGGGAGATAATCAGCGAGTAGACCAGTTCGTACAGCGACTTTCTGAAATTGAGACCGTTGTCGAGCTTGTGTTTGAACGGTCCAATCCGGACTATCTTCACGTACTCTTTCTTCTGCTCCAGCTCTTGGTCGAGAATTTGGGCCATGATCTTGGACGTCAAGGGAAGCGCAATCAACGGTCTCTTGTGCACGGCAAAGATCAGGTTGGAAACTCCAATCTGCTTGAGTTCGAGCTCAGGATCGAAGATGAAGCCAGTGGTGGATGCCAGTTCCAGATACCTCGACAACAGCGGAATGTCGTCCTCCAGAAAGTGCGCGTGGTCAAACAGGTGTTTCGCTGTCGAAGCGACAGTGACTTTCAACGCTAGGTTAGCGTCCCCGGACAGCAAACTGCAGAATTCCTCAACAAAGGATTCGTCCTTGAGTGCCAGAGTCGACAGGGCTTCTGCTGCCACGCTGTACTCGCTGTCGTTGAAATTGACTAGCTCTTTTTTCTGTTCCAGGTCGACAATCAGACCGAAAATCTGCCTGGCCGTCTCAGAGTCCAGCACGACGCTCTTCAGCACGACGTTGAGAGTCTGCAACATCTGCAATCTCTGATGGGAGTTGGACTGCAAAACGAAAACGAGCTCGGACAGGTACTTTGCAGGGTTGCTGGAAACCAGCGTGGCAACTGCGCTGATCGCCGCCGACTTGACCCCCTCGTCCGGGCTGTCGAAGTAAGCGATAAAGGGAGCCAAGCCGCAGTCCAGGTCTATTGATTTCGAAACTTGTTCCAGAAAGGTGATCGAGAAGAGAACCTGGGTTCCCCGGTTGAGATCCTCCAACGTTTGGCCAATGGAGTCGTAATTCTTCGCAGCCACGGACGAAAGGGCCAAGAGTTTGGACACATTCGGGTCAGACTGTTTTCCGTGTCTCAGAATAGCGGCCGTGAAGCTGGCCGGGTCCATCTTGCTCAGAATAGAGTTCGTGAGCCGGGCCAAGGTATCGTGGTCGTAGGTGGGGTTTCGGGAGAATTTCACCAGCAGCCTGACGATTGGGTCGAAAGGATAACCTGCGTCGGTAGACAGGACGAGTTCAGCGAGGATGTTGGAGACCAGCGACGCATTTTCGTCTGAGATCTTCCCCGACTCACCACTGTCAACCAGCGCCTCTATCAGGACTCTCTTGTCGGCTTCGTCCAGGAGATTAGGACACGAGGCCAGGACGAGCGTCGTTCTCAGCGACTGGATTTCCAGCTCGCTGATCTTGTAGTAGCTGACGATGCGTCGAACGACCGAGCTTGTCCAATCCCTCGGGAAAGCGGTCGCAACCGACCCGGACTTGACGATTTTCTCGATACACGAGAGATTCACCGTGACCAGAAACTCGATCGTTATCGTGCTGAGGAAAACTTGCAGAGACGCCCGAAATCTGTCCTCGTCCAAGGGAACGTTCACGACGAGCCCCGCCAGACAGCTCAGAGACTTCTGGCGGATTTCGGCAGAGTAGTTCTTGTTCGAGGCTTTCTCCATGAGAGACTCGTTGACGGGACTGAACAACGCGTGGGACTCTTCCGCGGCCAGCTGGTCTCTGACGACGTAGTTCGACAGTATCTCCGTCAGCAGGTTCAGTCCTTCCAAGACCAGTTCGTGGTTGGAAGAGGTGGTCACGCACTTGATCACGTCGTCGACGACCACCGCCATGTTGGCGCCCAAGTCCTTCAAGGAGTTGTTCACCAGTACGGCGGAGTAGAACTTGATGAGTTCCGAGGTGATGTTCGGGCCCTCTCTCAGCCTGATGAGTTTTCCCACCAGTGTTTCTGCCTGTTCCCTCTCCAGGCCGGCTGTCGCATTGGAGAGCTCCGTGAAGAAGTCGTAGAAAAGCGGCAGCCGGCTGCTGTTGGAAGGGACCAAGAGTCGCTCGAACGTCTCGCATATCAAGTGCGACTTGCTCACCAACGCGGCGAACGGATCGTCGTCCGTCTGCATGCTCACGTCGGAGCCACGCCGACCGTGGGCGTAGTCATTCAGGGACGTGAAGTACTTCAAACTGTAGTAGGGGCCTTCTTTCACAGACAACTTGAATATCCCGGTCAGAACCCGCAGCAGCCTCGTCTGAACGTTGGTGTTGTTGTCGACCAGCTGTCTGACAAGCAGATCGAACACCGTCCTCAGGATGCTGGGCAGGAAGACCGGGTTGTTCTCCAGAATCACTGCCACCAACGCGGCACTCTCTCTTCTCAGTTTCCACGAGACCCCCGACCCGTCTTCGTCGTCGTCGTCGTCCACGTCCGAAAGCTCGTAGTCGTCTTCGTCTGAGGAGAGCTCGGCGTCGTCGTCGTGGTCGTCGTCTTCGTTCTTGTACGGATCGTAGCCAATGAACCCCGCGGCCAGGTCGAGAGAGTCGTTGATCAGCAGCTCCACGGCGCCAGAGTGCACGTTCTCAAACATGGCAGTCAGACAGCTCAACGCCTCGAATCTCACCTCCTCCACCTCTTGCTGGAGGTCAAAGTCCTCGTCCGGTTCGCCCAGGGAGTCCACCGCAAGACCCCGCAGAATGATCGGCCACACCTCCCCGACAAGACCCGCCATCAACTTCGGGTTCGCCTTCAAAACGTTCCCCAGAATGTTCAGCGTGGTGATCCGGTACTTCGCGTGGGACGGATTGTCGTCGAAATGGCTCGAAATCTCGCCCACAAACGCCTGTAGCTGGCCGGCGGACGTGATCGACCTCGAAAGCAGGCTCAAGGCAAACACCGACTTTTTTGCAATAACCGTCTCCGCCTCGTACGAGGCTTTGATCAGCAACCCAGACGTATTCCCCAGCTGCGCCGTCGTGAAATATTTGCCCACAAACTCCAGCAGATCAGTCAGTATCTCAATGTAGTCGATCGTAGTGTAGAAACGGCCGGCCCCCGCCTCGTGAACGTCCACCAGAAGCCCACCAACAATATCCCGGCCCACCGACTCGCTCACCACGAGATTCTTGAGAATGTTGTGGATCGCCATCGTGTATATGGTGGAGGTAATCGAGATCTTCTCCGGCTTCTTCTTCGAAAGGGTCGCCAAAACATGGCTAACATAGCTGCCTAGTCTGGGAGTGAGGGTCTCAAAACACTTCAGAGCCTGTGTTCGCACCTCAGGAAACTCATCGTCCAAACAATGTAGCAAAATCTTGGCATATTGCACTTTCCCCTCGGTGGGGAAGTTGTCCTGGTTGCTCACGATCTCCTTTTCCAGATCGTTGAGGGCCATGAACCTCAGATCGGGGTCCGTGTCCCGCGTTTGCGTGAACAGCTCCTCAATAAAGTATCTCATGGCAGTGAAATAGGTCTTGTCAGTGTCAATAGCACCCAAATCCGCTTTTGAACGGAAAAAACACAGGGTTTCCTAGAACTGGTGAAGCAGTCTCCCTCTCATCTAGCAGGGTCAGCCAAGAGCTTCTCGGGCAAAACTCAGAAAAATAAAACCTGTCTATGGACGTCGATCGCGAAAAAAATCGCATCGATCGACGCACGTTTTCGGACAGAAGTATTTGGAATCGCCTTTACTGGGTCCTCTAATCGTACATATAACACCTTATCTATGGGACAGCAGCACTCCATCTGCCTCATTCATCCGCTCAACTCTCTCTCTTCGTCTTCTTTTTCTTGTCCTTTTTGTCCTTCTGTTTCTTGGACTTCTTAGACTTCTCCCTCGGTTCCTCGGCCTGTTCCTCTGCCTGCACTTTATCTGGGTCCTGCTCAGAAGCACTAGCTGCTGCCAGCTTCTTGAGGTCCTCGTCGCCCACGTATTCAGAAACCTCCACTTCCTCCACAATCATCGGGGTCTCTTCCTGTCCACTCTCCTCGTCCAACTCATCAATGCCCTTCAGAGCCAGCTTTTGCTCCGTCAGAAGTTCATGCAAGTCGCGAGCCCGCACCACATAGTCGTAATCTGGGGCCTCGACCTCGTCGGCTATGGGTTCTGTTTCTGTTTTGGTCTTTTTCATAATGGACTGTGGACCGTCCTCGGCCGGCTCGGTCTCTTCTTCGTTCTCTTCCTCGAGCACTTCCTCTGGCTTTTCACTAGCCTCCTGTAGCTTCTTCTCAGCAGCATCAGCAGCAGCGTTCCATTTACCCACAACCTCCACCATCTCCGTAATCAACCTGTCGCGCGAGCCTCCCTGCAAGCCCTTGATGTACGCTTTGAGTGCCTCGTAGTGCGATTCGGGAATCTCCTTGATGTTCCTGAGAATCCAATTCTGCTTTTGCTTTGAGAACTTCCACGACCCAATGTCCTCGTGGTACTGACGCAGGTACTGCAACTGGTCTTTTTCAGGAGGCGGCGGTCTCTCATTTTTTGGCAGCTTCTTTCTTTTAGGCGCTTTCGTTTTTTTCTTGTTTTTGCTGGATCCCTCGGACTCCTCGGTGTGCTTTCTTTTCACCTTCTGCGACTTCTCATCGGTATCAATATACGTCTTGATAGCAAGCGGATCCTCCTCCAACGTCTTCTTGACCTTGAGACCTAGTCTCTTCCATGCTGGAACCGACATCTGGTAATCGTAAAAGTGGCGAGTACAAGCTGCTATTCCTGTTTTCTGGCCTAGCTCGAGCTTACCCTCAGATTTCTTTCAAAGATCTGATCGTGAATTTTTTATAATATTTGAATTTTTATCTAAATTTTTTTTTTCAAACTATTTTCCATGAAAAACTTTTCAGTGAAAAATTATTTCAATCTTTTATCCACTTCTTTCTCTTGAACTGTAGAAAGACCAATGACACGGAAGAACGAGTTCGAACTCAGAATCGATTCGTTCTTTCACTTGCAACTACATCTCCGTAAGTCTACGGATTTCTGGTTGCGAAATGGCTCTACGCATGTGACGGGATGAATCCACCAGGGTTCGTCTCAATCCTTGGTTTCTGTCCATAAACCAGGGGGATTACTCAACCGTTACTTTGCAAAATTGATGATTCCTAGTTTGAGTCCGACGAAAACGTATAATGATTATTATAAACTTACGTTGGATATAGAGATGGAACACATTGTAAATATATATATTTCCGCCCGACTGGTTCGTCCAAGAGACTCAGTTCAGCGTGCGTAGGGCCAGCGTCTTGTATTCGTCAACAGCACGTATCAAGCTATCGACTAAGACGTACTCGTTGTCCCCATGAGCAACCAGAATCGAGCCTGGCCCGTAAAGGTACCGTTTGAAGCCCGTGTGCTCGAGATTTGGGATATCAGTCGAGTATGCAGCGATCATGGTGTCAAAACCGGGAACCTGGTAATCCAAGAACACGGGATCGGCCTGCTGGCGAACCGTAAGATTCACGTGGTCGTAAGCCGAGAGAATGCGCTCCACTTGGCCGACAATTTCGCCCACGGGAACACTCACTCTCATCAGAACCGTGCACTCTCCCACGGGGGAGATCACGTTGGCCGCGGTTCCTGCGCTGATCAGACCAATGTTGATGGTGGTTGGACCCAGAAGCTCGTCGACTGGCCAATCTGCGGTCGAGAGCTCGTACATCAGTTTGATCAGAATATCGTTGGCGTTGATTCCCAGCTCTGGGTACCCTGAATGGCTCGAGACACCAAAGGAGTTCAGGGTAAAGTAATAGATACCTTTGTGGCCCACCGCGAGCTTGTTTTCAGTCGGCTCGCCAAAAATGACGGTTTCCCAAGTGGCATTGATTGCCCTGTCCACGTCCACCATACCGTCGCCGCCCACTTCTTCGCCCACAACATACAGCAGCGCCAAGTCTCCCTCCTGGGCCTTTCCCTCACTCACGAGCTCGAAGAAGGCCGTCACCTGTGCTGCCACGGACCCCTTGGCGTCGCACGAGCCCCGGCCGTAAATTCTGTCGCCTTCGAAATAGTAGTCAATGTACGGTGGAACGGTGTCAATGTGGCTCGTGTACAAAACCTTGGTGTCTCGCGTGGTTCCCAAATAAGCGTAAATGTTTTCCCTGCCACTTTTTGACGAGATAAGCTCCACGGTGAGCCCTTGATTTCGCAGATAGTCAGCCAGATACGCAGAAACATTCGCTTCTTCACCACTGAGCGACTGTTCTTCTACCAGGTTCTTGTGGAGAGTCAGCAGAGCCGTCCGGCCTGTGTCAGAGATCCCAGGAACCGCGGGAACCGCGGGAACCTCAGAACCCTCCAACACTTCGAACAAGGCTTCCTGTGGCTCGTCAAGCTTCACATTCAAATTCAAGTTGGTATTGACATTGACGTTCAAGTTAAATGGCGAGCAGTTGACCGCCATAGAAACGCACAGAACCCCGACGAAATTTCCCAGCTTCATCGTCGCTGTCGTTGCTCACTCTCCCGGTAGTCTATAAAGGCCTCAAAAGATAACAACGAGAAAAAAGATGAAAAGCGGGCAGTCTTTTTTATCCGGGACGGGAGTCGTTTTTGGGCTGTGCAAGGATGACAAAAAAAGTAGATCTGAGTAATTAAATATTTTGTCATTTTTCGAGAGGGTGGAAAGGGTCTTCTGGAAGGCGTTAAGGATCCGAACTGTTTCCCACTGATTTGAGTCCAGAATGAGTCTGATCAAGGGCGCTGACATTGAATTTAATGACCTGTACATATATGACCCCAAAGCAGGGATAGTCGAGTCGTTGGAGCTGTTATACTTCGACTCCAGAACGCTGGAGCGCAAGACGAAGGCGGAGTTTGTGAAGCAGAGGGACTCGGGACAGGTTTACGCCCAAGAAGCGAGGATTGTCCAGCCGTCGGCTCGAAAGCTCAAGAAGGAGCAGCCGCCGAAGCTCGACGATTACCAGAAGTTCAACTTAAGACGGGCTTCTAGTGGTCTCTCGGCCGTGAGCGAAGAGGAGTTCGAGAAGATGATGGACCAGCTGAGCATCTCAGGGTCGGAGACCGAGTCGGCTTCCGAGGACGATGAGGCTGACCACGAGGACTTTTCAGGAGTGGTTTTGGGCCCGAACGACGAGTCGACCATCAGCTTCCTCAACACAAAGTCTCCCTTTGTACTCTTCCGGTCGTCTATGTTGCCCGATAACCTGTGTTTTGGGGTTTACAAAACCACGCTCAACGCCAGAAGCGACGCGAACGACCCGCTGGAGTATTTGCGGCAGACCAGCAGTCAGAGAAAGCAGCTCAAGGAGAAGAAATCGGCGCTGTTCATGATCGGAGGCGGTCATTTTGCAGGAGCCATCATCTCACACCAGCCGTTCAGCACCAAAGGGAACCAGGGGACGCCCGAGGAGATCCGTCTTCAATCTGTGCAGCTTTTGGACCAGAAGAGTTTTCACAGGTACACCACGAGACGGAAGCAGGGAGGATCGCAAAGTGCGAACGACAACTCCAAGGGAAAAGCCAAGAGTGCCGGCTCGAATCTGAGACGTTACAACGAGCAGGCATTGGAGCAGGATATTCGGGAGCTTTTGGCGGGCTGGAAACAGACTCTGAATCAATGTGAGAATATTTTTATCAAGGCAACGGGAGTGTTATCTCGAAAGTCGATTATGAACTATGCCGACGCCCCTATCCGATCTGACGATCCTAGGGTTAAATTGTTCCCCTTCACTACGAGCAGGCCAACCACCACTGAGATCAAGAAAGCCTGGTGTGAGCTGACCCACTTCAAAATCATGGACATCCCGAAACCAGACAGAGAGCAGTTGGAGAGGGACACGAGACAGCGGGAGGCGCTGGCCAGATCCAAGGTTCAACAGTCGCACATTCCAGTGAAGGAGGAGCCAGCAGAGGTGAAAAGAACCAACGAACTGATCGCATTGCTCAAGAAATCCAAGGCTCCCGCTCTGATCTCGTACCTGAGGAAGAACAAAATAGACGTCAATTTCCAGCTCGAGCCCTCGTCCGACTACGCAAACACGCCGACGTTGCTGCACTATTCATCTGTCAACAGGCTGTCTCACATGTGCCAGGTTCTTTTGGTGAACTTGAAAGCGGATCCAACGGTCAAGAACAAGTTTGGACGCAGAGCCTACGAGATAGCCGGAAACGACCAGACCAAGTACGCGTTCCAAGTTGCGCGGAGCAGTCTTGGAGAGGGGTACTGTAACTGGCCGGAGGAAGCGCGGGTTCCTGAGTCGAAGAGCAAGGACGAGGTCGAAGCTCTGCTGCGCTCAGAGAAAGAGAGAGCGGACCTGGAGTCCAAGAGACTCATTGAGAAGGAGCTGGAAAACGCCCGGAAGGAGGCCGAACAGGACAGAGAGAGAAAGCACGGCCCAGGGAAAGTTCTGGTTCCGCCAAAGCCCACCGAGCAGCAGAATCTCAACTCGCTCACCCCTGAGCAGAGGATGAAGGTGATGAGAGAAATGAGAGCACGGGCCGCTGAAGAGAGACTGAAAAAGATCAGTAGCTAAGATGTACGACAACCAATCAATGTATTATCTATAGAGGGTGTTTTACTGGTTTCTAACCGCTTTTTTCACGGTTTGGCAAAGATGTACGACACCACAGGCTTAGACTCGTCTTGAGCAGCCAAGATCGCATCGAGGGCCGAGTCCAGTGTCTTGACCTTGGAGTGGGGGTCAATGTGTCTGTAGTCGATGAGACACTTCTTAATCTGCTGTTTTCGCTTCACCTCGTTGTCCTCGTCGAAACTCTGAGTGAAATTCAGCGCCGACATGAAGCTGGGCTGCTTGTTGACCGGTTGAGGCGACTCGTCATCGTCTGCATCGTCGTCAGCAAGAACAGGCAGAAGTCCCTCTCCTGAACAGTCGCATTCCATCAACGAGTGAGTGCTGGACTTGGAGTCCTCTGAGATGGTGAACAGGTCTTTGAGATCTTTCGAGTCGAAGAAGTCTTCGTTGGACGTGTTTGAGTCGTCCAGAAACTTGTCGCTCAGGTTCGTCTTGATCAGCTGCCGTTGGAATATTTTCTCGTCAATAGTCCCGGCCGTCAACAATCTGTAGACGAAAACCGGCTTCTTCTGGCCGTCACGATGGATTCTTGCCATCGCCTGCGTGTCGACCGAAGGATTCCAGTCGTTGTCAAACAGAATAAGTCGAGAGGCTCCCACCAAGTTCAGCCCGCATCCGCCAGACTTCGCGCTCAACAGAAAGACAAAGTTCTTGTCCCAGGAGGACGTGTTGAAGCCCGAGACGATCTTTTCACGCAGGTTCGAGGGAGTCGAGCCGTCGAGCCTCGAAAAGGTGAAGTTGAGCGCGTTCAACAGCTTCTCCAGAATGTCCAAAGTCTGAGTGAAATTGGAGATTAAAACGACCTTTTCTCCCTGCAGATCGTGGATTTCTTTCAACAGCTTGGCCAGCAATATGATTTTGGAGCTTTTCAGCTTATTTCCCAGCTCGCTCCTGAATGTCTCTGTTTCGGAGCTGTTTTTGCTGCAAATACCGAGAAATAACCCGTCGTCTTTGAGCAAAGAGGGAGAGTTGCAAATTTTCCGGAACGTGGTGATCAAAGCGAGGGAGTCGTTTGACTTTCTGCTGTCCAAGATCTTTCGAAAGTGGTTGCTCTGTTCCAGCGTTTTCAACAGCTGGATCTGCAGCTTCGTCGGAGGAGCGAACAGAACGTAGTCGGACCGGTTGGGCAGGTAGTCTGCGAGCTCGTCAATAGTGCGTCGAAGAATGAACTGTTTGGTGAGAGAGATCAACTCTCTCGAGATGTTTTCTCCTGCCTCGAGCACCTTCGGATTTGTGCAGTTAGCCTCTCTCGCACGCAAAATCGGCTTCATGTACGTGCGCTGGAAGGACTTGAAGTCGCCGAGAACGTTCGGGTTTATGAAATTGATCACGTTGAAAAACTCGCACAGATCGTTCTGAATCGGAGTCCCGGACAGAATCACTCGTCTCTTGATATTAAAGCTTTCTAGCGCTTTCAGAACCTTGTTGCTTCCGCTTTTTAGTCTATGTCCCTCGTCGCATACGACCATATCAATCGGAACCTTTTCCAACTCTTTGTTGAGATTGAGCAGTTTTTCGTACCCAATAATGAGAACTTGATACACGTTTGTGGTTTCAAAACCAGCAATGTTCTGCTTGTCGTTGCCCTGATTCCCGTTGATGGCCAACACGCTGACTCGGTTAGGACCCAGCCACTTTCTGAACTCTTTTTTCCAGTTCATCACCAACGTGACGGGACAGCAAATGAGAATCTTGCGGGCCGTCGAGGTCTCTGAAATGACCGGGCTCTGTTTCAGTATCGTCCATATCAAAGTGATTGTTTGCAGAGTTTTCCCGAGCCCCATTCCGTCGGCCAAAAGAGCCCCATTCCCTTTGAACTCCCGATACCCCATGATACACTCGTACAGGAACTTCACCCCCTCTTTCTGGTGATCGCGCAACTTCTCCACCAGCATTGGGTCCACGACAACGTCCCTGAACTGGCCTGGTTCGGGAGGTCGTGGCAAAACTAACGCATCCTTAGCGTTGGCGTCATGTAACGGTTTCTGACTTGGAGTGCTTTTTCTCCCAAGAATAGGCTTGGACCGCATTTGGACGTTCGTGTCTACCTTTGCTGACTCAAAAGTTGCCTTGGGCTTTCCTATGTTCGTCTTAAACGGCTCTGGACTTGTTCTTGACGGTTTCAGAACCCTTCGCAACGCCAACGGCGACTGGTAAGCCACTCTCTTCACAGGTCTAACCACTGAGAAGTTCTCGGTATCTTCGCCCATCTCGCCATCCAATTCAAATTCAAAGCTTCCCCCCCTGAAAACACCGTTGTGAATAACTCTGCTGGCGTTCGAAAGCCTACAAAGCATGTTTCCGTTATCGTCTCTCACCGTAGCCAGATCCGAGGACAATATCAATAACAATTTCCCGTCACCGTCCCAAGTTTTGTTTTTCTTTTGAGTCTGTTTGCGCCACAACACATTGTAGGTCTTAGTGGCAAGTCCCTGGTCCTGAGATCTTGTTCCCGAGAACGACGCTGTTCGTTTCAGTGCCTTCGTGTCTGAGGGCAACATTGACGGAACGCGTCCGGCTGCGATAGTTGATGACTTTTGTGCCCTATCCGCTCCAATATGTGCATCAGCTAGCGAGTTCGTGTGAATTGGCTGCATTTCTGTGAGTTGTTTGCCCCGTATGAAGCGTTTTGCCGTGATTCAGCGTTCTCCTGCTGCAATGGGACTCGTGATTCTACCCTCAGATCAACTAAATTTATCAAAACATTTCAAAAACATTAGCACAGCCTGGTTTGGGGCTGTGCTGACAAAGTTACGCCGTATTTGGGGTGCTTGAATCGGCGCGGAAGCGAGCGCAGAAGCCATGTCATAAGGGTCGTGTAAATGGGTATATATCGAGCAAGAAGACTTGTCTTTGAGTCCAGAGGGCTTCTCAGAAACATTCGCCTTGCGAGCGAAATGAGCCAAGCGAGTCGGCTGTCACCAGATATCGATTTGGGTCGTTGAGACCTCAAAGAGCATTCTGAGTCCGCCTCGCTGGCCGTCTGACTGCCTCGTTATACGTGGGCGGACATATATCTGCATATATTGGCGGAGGATTGATATCCTGCTCACTGAAAGGAGGCGGTTGCGTTCTTTGCTCTTGACGTTTCGCAGCTTGCTCTCTTTGCATCTTCTTCTTCAATTTTTTCTTCTTATGCGTGCGCAGAACTGACCTAGCAACGAAAACCGGAATGATGATGAGAAATAGCAGCATTGTGGGGGTTCGCAAGTTATGAAATTTCTTAAAAGACTGTAGACCGATGAATCAAACCGTTAGATAATCAGTTGCCTTTTTTATGCAAAAAAAGCGGATTTCCCCTATGAAGACTTGCGGCTCGGCGAAAACATCCAGGCTGTGCAAACGAAATTGTATAAGCTCCGAAACACTGTTTGCTGCGCTGATTTTTCGACCGGGAAGAGGCTATACAAAGTAGAGTTAACGAGAAGTTACGATAGACTAACGAGTTCATCATTGTTGATATGGACATAAAAAGGCAAAGCATAGGCTAATAATACAAACAATTTGTGGCGGTGGGTGGAATTTCAGTAGGCGGGTTGAGCAAGTCTTGGAGCACGTTTATCTATTTCCGAATAGGGAGGAGGACTCATGTGAGCATTGAACGGAGGGGGGTTGACAGCATTTTGTCCCTTCGACGGTAACAGCAAATCGCTCTGAAACCGTTGTGTGTCGTTCTCTCGTTCTTCAGTCCGACGATGCGTGGCTTTCCTTTGTCTCCTTTTCGCAAGCTTCTTCTTCTTCTGAGACTTGTAAATACTTCTGGCGATCACGATTGGAATGAGAGGAAGTAATATTAGCATTGTTGACGTTGTTCTTCACTCTGTTGCAGTTATGAATTTTGTACGCCAACTCACAAACTACAGGTACAACGCGGATTATATCTTTGCCTTATATAAAACTTAAGAAGCCTACTTCCGGAGAAATGAATGATCTACTATCGGCATAACTCCATGCGGCTGCAAGCAATAACAATAGACCCAAGGCTGTGCTACTTGGGTCTAAGCCCTGAAATTTTTCAGAACTCCAAAGTTTTTTCAGACTTCGCCTCCAAAAGGGGCAGTGCGGGGCACGCAAACCACCCCCCCTTAACGCAGGAGTAATGCTAGTTCCAATTGGGGTGAGCCTACATAAATCAGCCACCGAAATCAAGTAGATATCAGTATTGCTGTTCCAAAAAGTTTTGAAAGGCTGTCTGAATTCAGTGAATTTTGAACTGTAAGATCAATGTAGAAAAACTACTGATTGCTAAACTAATTAAAAACTACCACAAACTAATCATCACAACGATATTAAAATATTTTGATATCGAGACTTGGGACAGCCGAATAAAGGTCAACTGTTATTTTGAGCGCAATCAGCTACGAGCAATCGCTCTGAAATCTCTGGTCAATTATTGAATATAGTAAAAACCACTATAAACGGAAAGAACACAAGTCAAATGCATTATTTAGCTCACAAAGCAAAACATCGGGGTTTTGTGAATAGAGACGTACAGCTCATTCGGAACAACGACAGGACATCAATTGAGTTCAGGTTCCTCCAAATGAATCTTCTGACAAAGATGAAACCAGACTGCCGAATATGAGCGAGAGAGCTTCGCAACGGATCCAGAAATAAATACCTATTGATCACCAGCGGCCTAGATCAATCTCACCGACTGCAAGTAAGCAAACCCGGGGTTTTATCGTTCATAGCCATTATACGACAACATGGGTTCCAATCACCGTACCTATTACTTTCACCCTGATCATCTTTGAGGGTGAGATTCGATACAGGAGCCCTCTTTCAATATAAACTTGTCATGTTGAAGCCCCTCAAATCCTAAAATTTAGTCTTCGAGTATCTTGCACCTACCAGCGTTTCTCGGTCACGATAAATTCCTTTGGATTAAACGATAAAAAGTTGCTAGCTATCGGCTTGCAACTATGGCACAAGACAAAAAAATCACAACATCAGTTAACAGAGGCTTGCTCCAAGCATGATCGAGGCAAGTCAGGAAACTTGAGCAATCTTCTCAAGAACTTCCCGAGCTTCAAGGAAGAGCTCTATTTGCGATCTTCGGAAAAGCTCAATCATTTCATTGAGAATAGGTGATGGATCTATGATGAGGTGCCTCATCATAGAAGGCGGCTCTCTGGAGATTACGAGCATTGTTTTCGCTAATGCAAACGTACCCACTTCAGTAGACGATCCCGAACCGACAACCCTGTGCTTGCTTGGTGCTCGAGTGGTTTGTTCGTACTTCTCATAATGTGATTTTCCATTTCCAACTTTGAAAAAACACCAAAAAACCAACGTCGCAATGTACAAACTCCAGTTGTAGTGGAAACTACCATCGGCTTCCCAGTTGTCCAAATTGACGAATCCCTCAGTGAGGAGCTGAGATGCATGCCACACGGCTTTCTCCGAATCACCCGCTCTAAGAGCCCATTGATCGATGACACTTTTGGTAAAGCCTCTGTTATGGCATTCAATGCTCTTTTCCACAAGGTTCTGGACTCTCGGAGAGACTGGGTTTGAGGTCTCTGTCCAAAGTGATATGTGAGCACAGTGATATAAAGCAGTGTTTACACTGATGTAAGTAGTAAGGGATCTAACTGTTGAGTTGTTTTGTGCTGTGAATTTGCTAGCATGATGAAAGTCGTCCAATTCTTTCTTCCAAAGATCTAGTGCCTCGGTCATCCTGCTTCTCCAGTCACGTGCAGTTAGCTGTGTGCTCAAACAAGCTAGATCCTTGCGGATTATGTCGCAAGAGGCTCCCAAAAGTCCATGTAGAACCATGACCCTCGTTAAGGAATTGATTGAACGAATGTCAGAGGATTGATTGAGGTACTGGCTGAGCGTCGCAAGAAAAAAAACGGGAGAAGGTTCCCTTGCTCTCGTATCTAGCCAACTTTGGGCATTCTTCGCAAACCATAATGTGGAACTACAGGGATTGTGCATTTTGCATTCACCAACTGACATGACGGCTGCATGCCGAAAAAAAGTTGCCTGTTGCACATCCCATAAAAAGGTGAAGTATGCCACTCTTTTTTTCGACTCCAAAGCAATCCAAGCGTTCCAGTCCTCCTCTTTGTCTTTATGTTGCAAAGGATAGTCGAGACTCGTTGTAGTAACCAGGAAATTTGACTTCCTGAGTAACTGGATCAAAGTACCACTAAACAATTTTGAAGTTTCTTGTTGTCTGGATCCAGCTCTAAACATTCCAAAAGCCTGGACCAGTAACATAGACTGTAGAACCCACAAACTGTCCGAGAGACAATTTGGATTGAAGAGCACCGTTGTTAAAATATCGTTCAATTTGACTGCGACGTCGCAAATTGCTTTGGAGCTGTAGCTCGCTCCAAAGATCAACATTGTACTCAACACAACGACATGAGTTTGTGAAGGATCAAACGAAGGACAGTGAATAAGTGGATATGGAACATTGAATTTTGTAAAGAACAGCTCCAAGCACTCTTGTAGTTGCGTTAGTTCCAAGAACCCACTGAGTTGGAGTGGCTCAGACAAATCAGAAGTTGTGAGAGATCCAATGAACCTAATCAACTTGCGGTGAGTGGCTGTATCAATTTTGGGTATTTCCAGCTCAAGTGGTTTCATCGAGTCAAGATCATAACAGGTGATTATCGACTTCTGGGGACGCGGCGTGGCTGTGTTCTCACCTATCTGGAAGTACTCCTGAGCCGTTTGTGTTTGGTTATACACGCTCGGACCCTCTCGAGCTTCAGTTTCTTCTTGAGTCTGCAGTTTTGGTTGCTCCAGATATGTGGTGTCCACTGTAGTTGAGGAAGTGCAGTTATCCATTACCTCCAAGGATTCGCAGCTTTGCTCCACATCCTCGAAAGTTACCTTGCGACGGGACAATTTTTGCGACGCGTCAGCCCTTACACTCTCACTGGAGTTATCGAAACCGGGAGAATAAACTGGCGATTGGAGGAGTTGCCTAGTTCCAGTGCAACTTTTCCTTGTTACGTATCCGTTTATTGGATTCCAAACTTTCCGCCTCGAAGACAGTTCACCAAGGCCTTCACCTCCGGCCTCCCGATCTTTTTTCTCGTGTCTCCGAAGATGGCGTGCTGCTCCGTTAGTAACGCACCAGGTGTGACTAGCCGACTGAGGTTTCGCTTACCTAAAAGGTCTGATCGAGTGAAGGCAGCTGGACATCTCGGGCATTTCAAAGCCTGACTGCTATGGTTGGCCATGTGACGCTTGAGATGATCTTTCCTCTTGAAGGATTTCCCGCAGGTTTCACAGCTAAAGCATTGCTCACTCATTGTATCTTTGACGTTGCTTAACGCGTATTTCGGTACTGGTTATCCTTGCGTATTGTTGAGCCAGAAGAAACAGGAAAAACAGACACGTAAGAGAAACAAGACAAATGAAGGAATAATTTTTGGGGGGCAAAAGGGGATATCAATTTCCAGAAAAGGGATACGAAAAAATATTTTTGATCCCTCTTTTTTTCCCCATTTAGTGACGCCACCGTCCACAACGATATATGTGCCTAACATATAAAACCCAGCGTCGCTAGCCAAAAGCACACATGTCCCAGCCATTTTAGAGGGCTCGGCGACACTTTGAGTCATCGTCTCGGCCCCCAAAGCCGCAAGGGGGTTCGGAAAGGGCTCAGTCATGGCAGTGCGGGCGTACCCCGGGCTCAGGAATTCGCTCGAAGTCTTCTGGGAGCCATCTCAGCTGCAATCAGGGCCACGACCGACCTATTTCCACCCTTGCTTCCGCAGTATGCAGAACTTTGTTAGGATTGGAGGGCGATGTATCTGGCCATGCTGCAGATGGACACAGTACTCTCTTTGCGCTGTCGTTTCTCAACATCTGTTTGGCAGCAAACTGGGCCGTGAAATAAGCAGCTTTGGAGTTAAACGAACTCAGCAAGTCGATTGTTCCGGGGCGACGGAGAGAAACTCGACGTTCTGGTTTAATTCAGCGCAGGGAACACAAATGCCCAGCTTGCCTCTGAAGTCGATCTCGACTCAGCAAACAACTTTTCCAATTAGTCATACTCGGAGACGTCAGTGCTGAGTCAGCAGAATTTGTTAACCAAAAATCTCTGATTCGTTCAACTCCAATTTACTAAGTATAATGGCGGATAGTGACACCGTACTGTTATTTTAAAGTTGCAGTGTCATCTTGACATGCAATGACACCGAACAGAGTTACATCACAACTGGCTGCCATCAATCCTTTGGAACACTCATAGCCTTTGCCCCTGGCCCCATCAGTGATCATTGCGGTCCGACCGCGAATGTCAAAATCGACCATCTAAGAAGCATGCAATTCGACTAGTCGCTTGAACGTGAGAGCTAGTCGCATTGCGTGCCAGTCGCACCGGCCCTACTACTCCCAGGGTCTTATAGTGTCGAGCAGGAGTGGTAAGAACTTTCCACGTTATCCTAAAGGGGAAAAGCTCTGTTATCGGTATTTCCCAAATTAGCTATCCGCGATTCCTTCTTATCGGTGGAACTGCGGGTCTTCCGCATTTCTCGCAGAAATGGCACAAATAATATAAGAACAAAACCGAGATACCAGCCAGGTGTTGACAAGTGTTTTTTCTACCTGGCTAAGTTAATGGCACCACTCAATCATGGGTAAAAGTGAGTGAACATTGGCCTCCTTTTAACGAAACACGCCCACTAACACATTCAAGGAGTTCTTTGCTGTTATGGAATTGACATTGACGCAGTCAGTGGCTGGCTGGGATCATATGGCGGACAAGATTCTGCCAGCGATATCTCTAGAGGTCTCTTTGCAGGCCATGTCGGGATTCCCCGGATGCTGAAAATGCTTGACAAGTACGACATCAAAGCTACCTGGTTCATTCCTGGCCATTCTTTAGAGACATTTCCCGAAGAATGTGCAATGATTAGAGACCAGGGCCATGAGATTGGTCTGCACGGATACTCTCACGAAAATCCGACGGACATGACGCTGGAGCAGCAGCGCGATGTTCTCGATAAAACCTTCAAGTTGATAACTGAGTTTGCGGGAAAGCCACCAAAAGGATCCGTTGCTCCGTGGTGGGAGACTTCTGCCGAAGGTGTCAAGATGCTGTTAGATTACGGGATAGAGTACGACCATTCGATGTCTCATCACGATTGTCAGTGTTACTGGTTCAGATCTGGTGATACCTGGACGAAAATCGATTACTCCAAGAAAGCTAAAGAATGGATGAAACCGCTAGAGAGAGGTACAGAAACCGGATTGGTGGAAATCCCGGGAAATTGGTATATTGATGACCTGCCTCCAATGATGTTTATTAAAAACAGTTCCGACGGGTACGGATGGGCCAATCCGCGAGATGTTGAGGATATATGGAGGGACCATTTTGACTATTTCTATCGTGAATACGACGAGTTCGTCTTCCCAATCACTTGTCACCCGGACGTTTCTGGAAGGCCTCATGCCCTGTTGATGCACGAGCGACTCATTGAGCATATAAACAAACATGAAGGCGTTGAGTGGGTCACGATGGATGAGGTCAACAAGGATTTTAGAGCCAGAAACAAGGTCCCTGAAGGTGCCGAGATGCCTGCTTCGCCGGAAGAGGTGCTTGAAAAGTTGAAAGACGCTTGATCATTACTTTATAGAACGGTAGTTCACAATTCGACTTCCCAGTTACTTGATCTCAATTGCCCAGCTACGTTTTCGTGAACGACTTTGGCAGATTCGAATGCGCCCATTCCGCCTAGTTCTCCGTCTCTTAGGTCCTTGAGAGGATCGGGTAGCATGTCCCGAATGTCGTTCCCTTTGGAGTCAACGAACTTGTTTTGTTTCGAGTTTATTTCGACTTGCCTGGTGGATATTTGGTTCATAAGTTTCAAAAAGTTTGAGTTTTTGAACTTGGACGACGTCTGTTCCGAAACATCCTGCGGAGGTTTGGACATAGTCATGAACACTGATTGTGCGAGTTTGGCAAATTTGATCTTGTCTTCTTCATCCTGTTGCTTCTGTGCCTGCTGCTCCTGTTCCTCGACGGGATCAACGGCCATCGCTGGCGATAGTTGGCCTTCGATTTCATTGAAGGCCGCCTCGTACTCTGAATCTCTAGACATTGTTTGCGGAACCTGCTCAGTCATGTTTCTCGTCTGTGGCTGGAATCCGAAACCGTAATGCGGTTGTGCGACCGCTCGGCTCTGGTGTTGGAACGAGTCCTGGGTCTCCGCAACATACTGCATCTGGGTCGACTGCGAAAACTCCGAAGCCCAGCCGCTTGACCGGGCGTTTTGAAGCACTTGTGTTGAGCTGTGATTGGCAGTATTCTGCTGGAAGTTAGGAGCCATCTGGGAGAGCAAAGCTGGTTCGCTGATGTTCATTTGCTGGAAGTCGTCCACCCATTGCTGCCGCTGTTGGTGTCGTAGTTGCTCCGGTTGCTGCGGTGTATACATTTGCGTTTGTCCTCCAAACTGCTGGAACTCGTCCTCGAGGTTGCGATCTATGGTTGAGAACTTGTTGAACCTGTTGAAGTGGCTGCTTGGTTGTTCTTGATGCCCATTTTGTCTCAACTGATTACTTAACGAGTCATCCAAGTTGGCGTGGGCAGAAAATTTGCCAAGGACGTTATTCCCCGCACAAGATGCCGGGTCAGCCTGAAAACTCATCTTTGCTTGTAGTCTGCTGTTGAAAGTACCCTTGTTTTGTGATTGCAAAGCAAGAAAAGCCAAATACGAAAAAAGACCAAATTGTACATGTGATGATTTCTATGGGGAGATTTTTCTATCTGGAAAGCATAAATCTGCGGGCGGACCTCCTTTCCCAATTGGGAAGCTGGTTACGCGCACCCGCGATCGCCGCGTCGCTCAAACCTCATCGTCGCGTCGATTCGGTCACAAGTCTAATAGGCATATCAAGCTGATACCGACAAAATTGATTGCCCTCCCCTTCATTCAGCTATCCGATACGACACTAGAGTGCCGACAGTGTGGGTCTCGGTACTGAAACTTCTGAACTTGACGTTCTCAACCTTGTCGCCGGAAACCTCTTTGTTGCTTGAATCCCCCCATTCTTCCGGGATCTTGCAATTGGGATTGGCGTAAACAAGAACGTTTATTGTGTTCTCGCCCTCTAGTTCGGGGAGAAAAGTCACCGACGCTGTGATCTGTCTGATGATGGCCTGTATCTCCTTTTGTATCTGATCGTTCGACTTGTGACCGATTTGTTCATGTGGGAGATCAGGCTCCACTTCCACAGCAGAGCTCTGTGGGGCTTTGACGTCCAGATCAAACTGCCATCTTTCAACAACCTCAGACGTTTCTTTGGAAGTGATGGCCACGATCAACCTGGAGATGTTCCCTGAATAAACCCATTTGTGCAGTTGTTTCATGATTCTTTTTATGTAGCTCTGGAGCTCATCGTCTGTGGAGACCAGCATATTGAGGCCGTATCGTCTGACCATTTGAAAATCTTCTGGTGGATAAATTCCCCTCTGGTAGAGGATGCTGTGGATGCTGAACTCGAAAAAGTCACAGACAATTCTCGCCGAGCCTTTCAAGGCTAACTTGGATCTTGTTGGGGCGTTAGAAGTACTGTTAGACATGGAACACGTGGTTTACATTCAAAAGATATTGATTCGCAAAGACAAGACAACGTTACCTTTGTCTGAAGCCAGATCGTCAAAAGTAAACATCTCAAAAATCTAGATTGCTGAACCTGTACTTATTATGGCAGATTTTTCCGATATTTATCTCCTCGTTAAGAATTAGGACAATGAGGTGATTTGAACGAAGCAAAGAACGACAAAGGCAACGATTTTTTTTGGAGTCGTCGCGCAAAATGGTGAGTTGGATAACGGAAACCGCGCCTCTTATGTCCACTAACATACTTGCGTAGCATGGAGTGAAACGGTCCCATCTTTCCAAGGACGGCAGGCTGCAAAAGCTCAAGAAAGACGCCCCCAAGATAACAAGCTACCGAGCGCTGAACGACTGCGTTCTTCAGAGCAAGTCCAAAGGATTATACAACGAGCAGGCTCTGGGGGAGGTCACCAAGCTGCTGGACATCAGTCCGGAGCTGTATACGGTATGGAACTACCGAAGAGACATCTTGGTCGACAGGTTTGAGAAGCAAAAATTAGACGAGGATGGTATTCATCAGGCATTGAAAGATGAGTTGCAGCTGACTTTCGGTCATCTGCGCAGGTTCCCGAAATGCTACTGGATTTGGAATCACAGAAAATGGTGCCTGAAGCTCGATGCATTGAGCGACTGGGACTCTGAGCTACAGATTATTGACTCGTTTCTCAAGGTGGATTCGCGAAACTATCACGTCTGGCAGTACCGGAGGTTCATCATCGATTGTCTGAAAGGCTCTAAAACCGCCGATCAAGAAAAGTTGAAAATTGATTTTGAAGAGTTCAACTTCACCACTCGTATGATCCGTCGCGACATCTCCAATTACTCTGCGCTGCACAACAGATCGCGGCTGGTGAAAATGCTGTTTGAAAAAGCCCCGCACTCCCACGGGGATCCCGAGCTCGAAATGTTCGCCAACAACGCTAAAGACGTCTTTCTTTCTGGCGAGTTGGGGATGATCAAAACCGCTTTCTACACTGATCCAGATGACTCCTCGATCTGGATATACATGAAATGGTTGTTCAGCGACTTTTTCCTGGCTGACTTGCCAAAGGGAAAGATAATTGGGCTGCTGGAAACGACGTTGCACAACATTGAGGAGCTGAACGAGCTCGAATTGGAGGACAACGGAGTCGAAAACCAGTGGTGTCTGAAGACGTGCGTTTATTTGCTAAAGAGATTATACAACCAGGAAGAGATTCCGGAGAAAAAGGTCTCGATCAAGCGAAAAATGGATGGAATGCTTGAAAAGCTGATTGAACAAGATCCAATGAGAGTCAGACGTTACAAAGAGTTCATACCCTGAGGATAGTTCTGGTAGGGTCTTCTGCCCTTGCCTCGGTGCTGGCCTCTACCCCTGTTGACGTTTCTGGCGTTGGGGTTGAACCTTCGATTTGGTGCTGGGTTTCCTGAATTTCCAGTGTGTCCGGCGTTTCCTGGGTGCCCAGGGTGCCCGGGGTATCCAGAATCGTGCTTTGGTTTGGCTGTGTCATTTTCGAACTTTCGTTTGTTCTCCTTGGGCGAAAAGTGCTGGAGCTCTTCCAAGTAATTTTTCCTGTTGTACAGGAACCTTATAGAGCCCGTTTTGCCGATGTCATAGTCTCGAACCTTGAAATACAAGTCGTTTTCGTGGGTAATTTTGCTGTTGAAAAGGTCTTCGTCTGCGCCGCTCTTGTCGTCTTTTGAATTGTGGTAGAGCTCGATTTTGATGCTGAGAATAATGTCGTTTATTATGTGTTTGGAGTCCGAGGGCAGCTCCAATTGAACCAGAGCCTGTTTGAGAAACGAGGATTCGTAGCTCTCCAGGTAGTATTCCAGCAGTTCGTTTGTCGAGAAAGTTAGCTCGTCCTCCTTGTTCGCGAGTCCAGCTATGCGTTCGTCAACCTGCAAGTCCAGTTGCCCCTCTTTCCCCTTGTGTAGCTCGTTCCATATCAACAGGGCCGATTTGAGGACCACAACCGAGTTGAAATTGGACGGTCCTTGCAGCGTCAGTTCCGTCAGATAAAGATCATCCAGGAGCGACCACGCGAGATACGCCAGCTGTTTCGGGAATTCAAACTTTTTGGCCAGCTTGATCACCAGTTCTTCCACGAGAAAATTTCTGAAATCAAAGGACTCAAACTCCAGAAACTTTCGCTCGAGACTGAGCACTCTTTTGCGTTGTTCTTCTAGCTCGCCCGAGCCTAAGGGAAGCCCCCGGAGCTTGTTGGCCTCGCTCAAGACCAATGACAGCTTCTTGATGTAATCATTGAGTTTCAGGGAAATGAACAGCGACGCTATTGCCACTTCTATGTGAGAATTGCCAAACTTGGCGAAAGCGTTGAAGAGAAAGAATCGCTGGTAGTAGAAACAACAATTTTGCAAAATTTTCGTTGGGAACTTGAGAACCCGGATCAACTGAACAAGAAACTGAAACGCCTCCTTCTTCTTGAGTTTGTACGACCGAATTTGGCTGTCGTCCACCAACGTGTTGCGGAACAAGACCGCGATCTCCTTCTTGCTCACAAAAGGCTTTGACAGTTGGATCACGTTCATCGTGTTGACGTTGCCACTGCTCGCGCTGCCTGGCGCCGTTGCGTGTTCGGGCGAGGCCGACATTGGACGTGCAGATATATCGTTGTCCGTAGCGGTTCGGAAGTACACCCTGTAGAGTCCAAGTAGAAAGAACGATTGTTTGTATGGCTTGATGGTGAAATATTTGTTTTCGAGGAAACCAGCTGGTGCAGGGATGTGTTTAAGTAAAAAAATATGGACCGTGCGACTATCGACGCGGGACCGGAGAACCACGCGACGGAGAATTGGAGGAGGGGGGCACGTAGTCCAATCGACTGCAGTTGAACAAAGTGTCATGAACCGAAGCAACCACCTGTGCTGTCTCATGGGTTTCTGGTGTTAGGAATCTGCGTGCTTCCCTTTAAAAACCGTTTCAATACAATCCCGGTTCAGATCTTCAGGGATTCCTCGTCGGATGATTTCCCAATCCAGCGAAGATCCGACGCTCTGGAATTCCGCCCTGCTCCCCCAGAAAAAGGCAAGGGGTCTGGACTCGTTTGCATTGTTTCTAACGCGTGGTAGCTCGGGGGTCGGGGGAATATCGTTACGGGGCATACCACAGGCTCAGGAAAGCTGCGGGGTATAAATATCGACCCAATTCTCTTGCGGACTAAAAAAAGGGGAAAGATTCTACTATTAATCAAGTTCAACATGGGTCAATTCGGTACTGTTCCAAACTCTGTGTACGACGCGGTGGCCAAGGACACCGCCATGTCCCTCGACACGATGGCAGAGGAGGACAGAGACTTCTTTGCCAGCCGCCACGGAATCAAGTTTTTGAATGCCACCTCGAACCAGGCGATTTGTTTCAGTAACTGGATGCTGCACCCGCAGAACGTTTTGGAGGCGATTTCAATCGTGAACAAGAAACTCGGATCAGTAGTTCCCAAAGTCTCCACCGACCCTGTCTTCTCAGACTACGTGGACAAAATCATCTTCTACTCGACAGCCATCACGGGCAGAAATCAGCTGACTGGAATTCAAGGCTGTGTTCTTTCTCAAGTGGACCCTACTTTTTCCCACGACGCCGCGGCCACTTACGAACAGGCCAAGAGCATCATTGCGGCCTACGAGGACATCGGGGTCGATCGTTCACGGGTGGTGATTAAGATCGCAACGACTTGGGAGTCAATGCAGGCCGCGAAAAAACTGTTCAATGAAGACCAGATCAAGTGTCTTGGAACGGTTGTCCATTCGCTAGAACAGGCTGTTCTGGCTGCTGAGGCCGACTGTGTCACGATCTCGCCGTATGTGGACGCTCTGGAGGTGAATCTGGATCCTTCAAGTTATGTCAAGACTCCGTTGGAGACCAACTACGGTTACAATGTGACGGTGGACATCCACAAGTACTACAAAGCGTACGGGATCAAGACTGTCATCTGCATCGCTGCGATGATCGGGCAGAACACGATTCTGGGTCTCAGCGGCATCGATGAAATGACAGTCCCAGTGGTGACGTTGCACAAGATTCTCAACAGTCCCGTCCCTCCAGGGTTCGCTGTTCCAGCTTTGCAACAAACCTACAGCGTTCAGGAGGCCGGCCCTAAATTCTCCTTTATCGCCGATAAGGACTCCTACTACAAGTCGTTGGCGTCCAACGAGACTGCTTTGAAGAGAATCAAGTTTGCCACTGAAACGTTCATTTCGTTTGGAATCAGGTCGAAACTCTTGGTGAAGAACATTCTGTTAGAGTACGATTTCATCAAGGAGTAGTATAGATAAGTTAGAAATATAGTCTTGCGATCGAATCAAGGCGCCGCGGGGCCCGAAATAAATATTTTTCGGCTGACTCTCGTCGCGTCGATCGACTACAGAGGTAGTGTATCGCCCAACTCTGCCGAAGATCTGAAAAGATGTTTTCCTGAGGGTGGCAAAACTCACAAACTAACGCAGATTGGAACAAAGAACAAGCTACGATTTATCTTCACGCCGGAAACATTGTCAATTGTGGCGACAGAGGACACGAATACATAGAAGTATACAGTTCTCAAGATGGTAAGTGGATCAGACTGCGAGGTTTCTTTGCGTTTCGGCGGTGATTAGCATGCTAACAAGTGTCGTTTATTAGGGTCAAGACGCCTCTATGCCTAGTGGCAACAAAAAGAAGGACCAGGACAAGAAGAAAGAGAGACCAAAGTACGAGCCACCTGTTCAATCGAAGACTTTCGGAAGAAAAAAGAGAAAAGGAGCAGACGATAATGCAAAATTGCCATCAGTGTTGCCTAACACGAGGTGTAAGCTGAAGCTGCTGAAGCTAGAGCGGATCAAGGATCATTTGTTGCTAGAAGAAGAATTTGTGACAAACCAGGAAATTTTGCAGCCAACAGAGCAGAAACAAGCAGAGGAAAAAGAGAAAATCGACGACATAAGAGGTACTCCAATGTCGATTGGAACCCTTGAGGAGATCATTGACGATGATCATGCTATCGTGTCGTCGTCGAGTGGTCCGGAATACTATGTCTCGATTTTGTCATTTGTCGACAAAGGTCTTTTAGAGCCTGGGTGTCAGGTTCTCTTGCACCACAAGACGGTTTCCATTGTGGGTGTTTTGCAAGACGAGGCTGATCCAATGGTGAGTGTGATGAAGATGGATAAGTCGCCGACCGAGTCATACGCAGACATCGGTGGTTTAGAACAGCAGATTCAGGAGATAAAGGAGGCTGTGGAGTTGCCTTTGACGCATCCTGAACTTTACGAGGAGATGGGAATAAAACCTCCAAAGGGTGTTATATTATACGGTGCCCCGGGTACTGGTAAGACGCTGCTTGCCAAGGCTGTGGCCAACCAAACCAGTGCATCGTTCCTGAGAATTGTCGGTTCGGAATTGATCCAGAAGTACTTGGGTGACGGTCCACGAATGTGCAGACAACTATTCAAAGTGGCGTCTGAAAACGCACCATCTATAGTGTTCATCGACGAGATCGACGCGATTGGAACAAAGAGATACGAGTCGTCGTCAGGTGGAGAAAGAGAGGTGCAAAGAACCATGCTGGAGCTATTGAACCAGCTGGACGGTTTCGACGACAGAGGAGACGTTAAGGTGATTATGGCCACCAACAAGATAGAGAGTTTGGACCCTGCGCTGATCAGACCGGGAAGAATCGATCGTAAGATCTTGTTTGAAAACCCAGATCCTACGACAAAGAAGAAGATCTTGACAATCCACACGTCCAAGATGAACATTGCTCCAGACGTGAAGCTGGACAACCTGATCAACTCGAAGGATGATCTTTCTGGTGCTGACATCAAGGCTATCTGTACGGAAGCGGGTCTGCTGGCTCTAAGGGAGAGAAGAATGCAAGTGATTGCGGAGGACTTCAAGCAGGCCAAGGAGCGTGTTCTGAAGAACAAAATCGAGGAAAACCTTGAGGGATTGTACTTGTGACGTATACATAGGTAGAATTAATTTCGATGTGCTTGTCGTACGAGAGGGGTGGAGAAGTAAGGTTCTGCACAGTTGACGTTGAAAAAAATCGCTTACGTCAGTCTGTATTTTTTTTAGAAATGAAGTAGAAAAATATATTTATTGAGTATGGTGATCTGTTTCTAAATGCAACGAGAAATAGGAGTGAACGGGTGTGAGATCAGGCATAGAAGCTAACGAATTCACGAGGAAGGTTGATTTAACTGTCAGGTTGGATCATTGGTGGCAGAACTGTCAAAACAGGATTTCGCCACAAATAGCGACTCTTTTTGAGCTGATTCACGCATCGGATAAACGTGTCTCTACTCTACACGACTGGAGTATGTCCTCCAGATCATCAACGTCGCCAAAAGAGGTTATGAATTTTTTCAGACGCCATTCTACAGACTTGTTGCACCTGAACTCGGGTAACGCAAACACGAACATGGAGGAGTCATTGAGAGCAGGGGCCACGGAGGCCAAGGATGGTCGTGGAGCAGAGGAAGTTCACCGCGAGTCGCAAGACCTAGAGGAGGCTGTGGGGCCCTGCGATCGTCTCTCCTTTGATGTTGGAGTCTCCGAGAACCGGAACTCGCGATACAGACCTACTATGGAGGATGTTCATACGTACGTTTCGAATTTTGCGGAACGATTGGACTGGGGGTACTTCGCGATTTTCGATGGCCATGCTGGCAAACACGCTGCGAGATGGTGTGGGTCGAACATGCACAACATTTTGGTGGACAAGATCATGTATGACGACAATCTTGATTTGAGAGTGAATCTGAATCGGTCTTTTTTGGAGGCTGACAAGAGAATTGGCGAGGAGATCCAGGGCTCGAGTGGATGCACTGCAGCTGTGGCTGTCTTGAGGTGGGAAGAGGAGATTGACGGCGACACGAATTCTCAGAAACGCGACACAGGTGTCGAGAATGAGAACGTGGACCCTCGAAAGACGCCATTCGACTTCATCCCCACTAGGAAACACAAACGAATGCTCTACACCGCCAACGTGGGCGATTCCCGTGTCATACTGTGCCGAAAGGGCAAGGCCGTGCGGCTCTCGTACGATCACAAGTCCAGTGATAAGCTGGAGCAACAACGAGTCATCAACACGGGGGGTATTATCCTGAAGAACAGGGTCAACGGAGTCCTCGCTGTGACGCGGTCTCTAGGAGACGCGTACATGAAGAGTTTGGTGATTGGTTCTCCGTTTACCACTGCAACCGAATTGAATGACGAGGACGAGTTTCTGATTATTGCCTGTGATGGGCTGTGGGACGTCTGCTCTGATCAGACGGCGGTCGATTTGGTTCGCGATCTGAGTGACCCTAAGAAGGCCAGCGCGGTGCTTTGCGATTACGCTATGAAAAAGATGACCACCGACAACGTGACTGCGATGGTGGTGAGGTTTGACACGAGGGTGTTTGAGTGTCGAGGAGTCTGAGAAACGCGGCGCTCGACGCTCCAGGAACTGTTTGCTGGATTTTTATTTTCGCCTCAACGCTTGCGCTGTCCAGCGATCGAGACGGTTGACGGCACAGAGATAACTCCCTACTCGTCTTTTGGTTGGCCTCCTTGGGGCTCTGGCATTGAGCGTTCGTGACGTATCCAGGGTCGTCAGCCAATACCGAAACTACTGTGCTGTCCAGCGGGAGCCTTCCGTTCATGCCCGCGAACAGCATGTACGACTCTACTTTAATCTTCTTCAGCACGGAGCTGTGAGAACCAGAAATTTCAGTCTGAGCGAAATTCGCCTCGAGCCGCACAGATCTGAAAAATAAATTTTGAGATGTTTTTGCCGTCTGAGAAAAATAAATCGGGGATATAAAAAAGATCGATAAGCCCTTTTCTTGCCCTTTTTTACTATTGTTCCCTATGCTCAGCGGGTCAAGAATAAAATGGAGAAGTTGACTATCGTCTTGGACAACGTCCATTGTGACGAGTGTGCCAAAACGGTTCGCTCTTCGTTAGAACAGATCTTTGACATCGAGCAGAGCAATGTTGGCCATGTCCCAGCAGACGAAAAGAGGGCAGAAGACAGACCCAAAGTTTCGCTTCTGTTGACCGACAATGAGCTCGTGATCGTGGGTCCGGGCGACGTGTTGGCAGCCCATGAAATGAATGTTCTGCGGAGACTCGAGACGGCCGGGTTCGATATTACCTCGTCAGAGATCTCTAACGAACAGCCCGTCAAGGGCTCCCTATTGGACCCTATGCTGATTGTGTTCAGCAAAGGCAGAAAGAAGCTGGAAACCACAAAGAGACACAAGGAGCATGTGAAGAACTGTCTGGTTTGCCGGGAGGAACGTCAGAGGCAGACCGAGGCGAAGACCAGCAAGACGCAGAGCTCCATACTGAACAAGATAAAAACCAAGTTTGAAGCTGAGACCGGTACGATGTCGGACGACACCACGGTAGCTGATCTGGAGGTTGTTGCGGAGAATCCGCGCGAGTACAGGGCGTTGCTGAGTGTCAGTGGTATGACGTGTTCCTCGTGTGTGAGCGCAATCGAGAGTCTGGTTGAGTCTACGCTCGAGACGTTGAAAGTGGCGACTAAGGACCAGCACGGAAACCCTGTTTATAGGGTTTCCTTGATCGAGGGACTGTGCACGGTGATTCTCCCGCAACGCCAATACGTCAATCAGATTATACATGCTCTGCGAGAGGGCGGATACGACTGCAGTCTGCTTGAAATGCTCCCCATCGAGAGGTCCCAGAAATACGAGGTTCTCTGTCTGATCGGTGGAATGACGTGCAACGCCTGTTCTCAGGCCATTCGGGAGGCCGTGAAAGACTCTTGCAGCTTTGTTTTGGAGTCCAACATCAACACCATTAACAAACAAGGCTTTTTCATCGTTGACCAGGCTTCCCAGAAGAATCTCGATGCCTTGAATGAATGCATTACAGACATCGGGTATGATTGCGAGATCATGGAAGTGAAGGAGATCAACCATGCTGCGACACAGAAAAAGTCCCGGACGGTTAGTTTGAGAGTTGAAGGGATGTTCTGTGAACACTGTCCCGAATCCATTAATTCCATGCTGGAAGGATACGGAGACGTTGTTGTGGTTAACAACCCAATTTCGCTGAAATATCCGTACGTGAAGTTTACCTATGTTCCCAACCCACCGGCACTGACAATAAGACGGATTCTGGACGAGATCAACGATCTGAACCTGAAATTTAAAGTGGAGATAGTCAAGCTGACGTCAATCGAAGAACATCTGAACGCCTTGGCCAGGCTGGAGCTACGCAGAATCCTCAAAAAGCTGATTCTCTCCACCATTGTCGCGATTCCGACGTTTATCTTTGGAATAGTGGGCATGTCTTTGCTCCCAAAGTCAAACGGTTTCCGAATGTGGTTGATGGATCCCATCTGGAAGGGCAATGCCTCCAGAGTGGTTTGGATTTTGCTGTTTCTCTCGACTCCAATTTACTTTTTCGCAGCAGATATGTTCCACATAAAGGCCTTGAAAGAGCTCAGAAGCCTGTGGAAAAGTTCGGTTCCGTGGAGCAGACGGCTGTTCAGGTTTGGATCGATGAACCTGCTGGTCTCCCTGGGCACAACCGTCTCTTACGTTGCCAGTATCGTCTTGCTTGCGCTTTCGGCCAGCTCGGCACGAGAAAGCGAGGGCTACACCACAACCTACTTTGACTCTGTCGTTTTCCTGACGTTTTTCTTGAGCATTGGAAAGCTTCTGGAGAGCTGGTCCAAGACGAAAACGGCAAACGCGATCGACCAGCTGAGCAATTTCAAAGTGACGACTGCCAATTTGGTTACGTCCAGCGGTGATGAAGTGGAAACAGGGGTCGATTATCTGGAAGCAGGAGACATCTTAGCAATCAAGCCCGGCGATTCTCCTCCTTCGGACTGCATTATTGTCGAGGGAGAAGCAGAGTTCGATGAGAGCATGTTGACCGGTGAGTCACGGCCGATTAAGCACGTGCGGGGTGACCAAATCTTTGCCGGAACAGTGAGCAAAGGGCCTGGTTCGCTCAAGGCCCAAATTTCGGCTCTCAAAGGGAACTCTCTGCTTGATCAGATCGTCAGCATAGTGAGGAACGGACAGCTGAACAAGTCGCCCATTGAGAGACTGGCCGACACTTTGACTAGCTATTTTGTTCCGATAATTTGTCTGCTTTCTGTCTCAACATGGGCGATCTGGATGGCTCTGGGCCTCTCTGGATCGCTTCCTGTGCACTATTTGGACATCGACATCGGAGGCTGGGTGATCTGGTCTCTTGAGTTCTCGATCAGCGTCTTTGTGGTCGCCTGTCCCTGCGGACTGGGACTCGCTGCCCCCACGGCGTTGTTTGTTGGATCTGGACTGGCCGCAAAGAACGGTTTGTTGGTAAGAGGGGGAGGATCCTCGTTCCAACAGGCCTCGTCGATTGAGGTGGTTTGTTTTGACAAAACAGGCACTCTGACCAGCGGAAAGAACGAAATCACAAATTACTGCGTGGTTTCCGCCGGCTCTGAGAAAGCAACCTCCTTGCGGATCGGATTACAAACGGCCAGAGACCTTGAACTGGGATCCAAACATCCCTTGGCAGTAGCTGTCAAGAACTTCGCCACCAAAACAGCAGAGCTAAACCAGATCGAGCTTTCAACAACGAAAATTCCAAGAGCCGAAGAGGTCAACGGGAGAGGGCTGAGGGGGAAATTCGAACTGGAGAATTCAGACGATGTTTTCAGCCAAAAAGGAGTCGCCGAGGCGATTTTGGGCAGCGAAGCATTCATGACAGAAAACAGTGTCGTTTTGGCAGACAAAGAAGCTCAACTGCTGGAAAAGTGGAAAAAGGAGGGTAAATCGATAGTCATCGCGGCGGTGAGATACAGGTCGTCGTCTTTCGAACCAGTTCTCCTGATGGCTGCCAGAGACCAAATCCGCCCAGAGTCGCAGGAAATCGTCCGCCAGCTGTCGAAACAGGGAATTGCTTGCTACATGATCAGCGGCGATAACCAAACGACAGCAGCGACAATTGCAGCAGAAATCGGCATAGAGCCGGGTCACGTGATTGCAAACGTGCTCCCAGAAGGAAAAGCCAACAAGGTCAAGTGGCTTCAGTCGACGTACCACTCGCAGCGCAACAAGGCAACACGTTCGGCGGTGGTTGCGATGGTTGGTGATGGTATCAACGACGCGCCCGCGCTCGCCGTGGCTGATGTGGGCGTTGCGATTGGATCGGGGTCGGACCTGGCATTGAGTTCGTGCGATTTCGTACTTTTGTCCCAGACTCAACCGTTGCTGCAACTTCTGACACTTATACAGCTGTCGAAAAAAGTGATCAGCCGTGTTCGGTTCAATTTCGCATGGGCTCTCATCTACAACATTATTGGGATCCCGATCGCAGCAGGGGTGATCTATCCGCACAACAACTCAAGGCTCAATCCCATCTGGTCCAGCTTGGCCATGGCGTGTTCCTCTGTGAGCGTTTTGTTCAGCAGTCTGCTGCTGCGGTTCTACAGGCCTCCCGTCTACGAGTTTGCGGAAGAGGGCCGGGATGCCATGGATCCCCAGGACGATAGTCTAAAGAAGTAGACAATAGCAATAATTTTTGTACATTTTAGGAACAAGACACAATCTCAACGGTCGGTTTTGCGGGGAACATCCGTGCACCGGAAAAAACAAATATTGTTTGAGGTCGGAAATCGCTTGCTGGCATCCGGGAACGTTGCGTGGTGTGTGCAAAACGGCTCCGACGGCCGGTGACTTTTCTCCCTCAGAGGGGTAGCACTGGGTAGCACTGCGACCCCGGGGACGCGAAAAGTAGTAAAAAACTGCGGGGGCCCGGGCTTCGGGTAACTGCAGCCTTGTATCCGAGCGCGCTCGTCTGCGAAATTTACAAATTCCCAAATTTCCATTGGCTGATACCCTACTCCGTAATGTCTCCGGTGCTCAGAGCGCGGGCAATATTCTTAGGTAAGCGGCATTGGTGCCAATGGAGGATGATTTTGTGACAAGGTGGGAAACGGATTGAGAACAAGGAGAAATATTCTTGAGTATGTTTTGTTCCTTGGGGACATCCGACAAAAGCCAACAACCACACGGAAAGTGAGCAACATACCAGTGCAAAATGCTTACGGTGAACAGAACTGCTAAGGCGTTAGGCAGAAGGCTATTTTCTAGTTCTTCCAAGAGCCTCCAGGTGTTTTCTAAGAACAATGACTTAAACGGTAAGACTGCCTCGTCTTCGATGGCCAAGGACTACCACATTATTGACCACGAATACGATTGTTTGGTCATTGGTGCCGGTGGTGCTGGTCTGAGAGCTGCTTTCGGACTTGCTCAAGACGGTTTCAAGGTGGCTTGTGTTAGTAAGCTGTTCCCAACAAGATCGCACACAGTGGCTGCCCAAGGTGGTATCAACGCTGCCCTCGGAAACATGCACGACGACGAGTGGAAATGGCACATGTACGATACTGTGAAGGGATCTGATTGGTTGGGTGACCAGGACGCCATCCACTACATGACCAAGGAGGCCCCTGATTCCATTATCGAGTTGGAACACTACGGTCTTCCATTTTCGAGAACAAAGGAGGGTAAGATTTACCAGAGAGCGTTTGGTGGTCAAACCAAGGAGTACGGTAAGGGTGGACAGGCTTACAGAACCTGTGCCGTTGCTGACAGAACCGGTCACGCTTTGCTCCATACCCTGTACGGACAGTCCCTGAGATACGACACCCACTACTTCATTGAGTTTTTCGCCATGGACCTGCTGATGCATGAAGGCGCCGTCGTCGGTTGTATCGCCTACAACCAAGAAGACGGTACCTTGCACAGATTCAAGGCTCACCAGACTATTATTGCCACCGGTGGTTACGGAAGAGCCTACTTCTCGTGTACCTCTGCGCACACATGTACTGGTGACGGATACGCCATGGTTTCCAGAGCTGGACTTCCATTGGAGGACTTGGAGTTTGTTCAATTCCACCCTTCGGGTATCTACGGTTCCGGATGTTTGATTACTGAAGGTGCCAGAGGTGAAGGTGGATTTTTGGTGAACTCTGAGGGTGAGAGATTCATGGAGAGATACGCTCCAACCGCTAAAGATCTGGCCTGTAGAGACGTTGTTTCAAGAGCCATCACCATGGAAATCAACGCCGGAAGAGGTGTTGGTCCTCATAAAGATCACATGTACCTACAACTGTCGCATCTTCCTCCTTCGGTCTTGCAGGAGAGACTTCCAGGTATTTCTGAGACTGCTCACATTTTCGCTGGTGTTGATGTCACGAAGGAACCAATTCCAATTCTTCCAACTGTGCACTACAACATGGGAGGTATTCCAACCAAGTACACTGGTGAAGTGCTTACAATTAATGAGAAGGGTGAGGATGTTGTTGTCCCAGGTTTGTTCGCTTGTGGTGAGGCCGCCTGTGCTTCTGTCCACGGTGCTAACAGGCTTGGTGCCAACTCGCTGCTTGATTTGGTCGTGTTTGGTAGAGCTGTTTCGCACACTATCAGAGACAACTTCAAGCCAGGTATGCCACACAAGGAATTGCCTGCTGATATTGGATTCGAGTCAATTGCTAACTTGGACAAGCTGAGAAAGGCTGAGGGAGACATCTCCACCTCCGACTTGAGACTTGAGATGCAAAAATGTATGCAAAATCACGTTGCCGTCTTCAGAGAGCAAAACACTCTTGATGAAGGAGTTGCCCAAATCGGAAAGATTGATGCTAAGTTTGACAGAATCAAGACCACGGACAGATCTATGATCTGGAACTCGGACTTGGTTGAGACTTTGGAATTGCAAAACTTGTTGACCTGTGCCAGACAGACCGCCACTTCGGCCGCTGCCAGAAAGGAGTCGAGAGGTGCTCACTCCAGAGATGACTACCCAGAAAGAGATGACGAGAACTGGCAAAAGCACTCTTTGTCGTGGCAAACAGCCTCCGGTGAAGACGTCAGACTCGATTACAGAAACGTCATCACTCACACCTTGGACGAGAACGAATGTAAGGCTGTTCCACCAACCGCAAGAGTTTATTAAGTGCTCTGGCCGTTCCGGACATTGGGAGACACACCCAACAGAGAAATACTCCGCAAAAGGGTTGTCCGTCTGCATTCCATCTCTAGTCTGCTACATATATGAGATGGTTTGTTTCCCGTTTTCATCTTTATTTAGATAGTTTATCCAATATTGACTTATTTTATTCCATTAAATATTTTTCATCAGAGGTTTAGTGAATAATTGCACTGCCAGGAAAAAAGCTGTAAAGATCTCAAAAAAAAATATTTTACTCAACTTTTAACCCCTTCAGCTACCAGGACAGTATTTGAGCGCCCAGAGTCACGGACTACAAACATGTTCCAGCTGTCAGTAATATCCGATCTTCTCCGGATCTCGCCCAACTTGCTACATCTTCCCACAGATGAGGCTGTTAGGAACGAACTGGACATAAAATATGCAAATAAAGTGATACACAAGCTCGGGCTGGTCATAACAATCTGGGATCTCCTCGAGGTGGACGATGGTCTGCTCAAGCCAGGAGACGGAGCCGTTTTTATCAACGTCAGATTTAGGGCTGTGGTCTTCAAACCGTTCGTCGGAGAAGTTTTAACTGGATGGATCGAGAGTTGTACTAAAGACGGTATAAAAGTCAACATGAACTTCTTCAACGATATATTTATACCGAAAAACTACATGTTTGAAAACTCGCATTTTTCCATCGATGACAACGCCTGGATTTGGGAAATGGACTCGGAAACTAAGCTTTATCTCGATGTGAACGAGAAGATTAACTTCAGAATCGAAAAGGAGATCTTCACAGACGTGAGGCCCAAAGGACCAACTAATGCTATTACCTCGTTAACGGTAGACGACCAAGCAAACGGGGACAAAGCCGAAGCACCGAAAGAGAAGAAGACGCCGCCATTTGCTTTGATTGCCAGTTGCCAAACCGACGGAATGGGATGTGTCAGCTGGTGGGAATGACTACATATGTTTTCCAAAGTCTACGTAGTCGTGGAAGATACAACTTATATTATAGAACAACGCCACTCGTGACGAGCTCAATTGTATTGCATATATCTGCTGGTGGAACTGAACTTCATGTTACCCTTGATCACCTTCTCAACAGCCTGTAAGAAATCTTTCTCCGTTGCAACCTTTCTTCTAGATCTGATGGCAAACATACCTGCCTCTGTGCAAACGGAGCGCAACTCGGCACCGGTAGCGTTCGGACAGAGTCTCGAAATCAACTCCCATCTTATATCACGTTCACAAGACATGGATTTGGAATGAATTCTGAAGATGTTGGCCCGTCCCTCAAGATCTGGTAGCGAAAACTCAACCTTTCTGTCGATACGTCCTGGTCTCAAAAGCGCAGGATCCAGCGTGTTGGGTCTGTTGGTGGCAAACATAACCTTGATGTTTCCTCTCGGATCGAAACCATCTAGCTGTGTAATCAGCTCCAACATTGTTCTTTGCACCTCATTATCTCCACCAGCTCCATCGTCGAATCTCGCTCCTCCGATGGCGTCAACCTCGTCAAAGAATATAATACACGCTTTCTTCGTTCTTGCCATCTCAAACAGCTCTCTCACCATTCTCGCACCCTCTCCAACGTACTTCTGGACAAGCTCCGAACCAATGACTCTGATGAACGTGGCGTCGGTTCTGTTGGCAACCGCCCTGGCACATAAGGTCTTACCCGTACCTGGAGGACCGTACAACAATATACCTTTTGGAGGATCAATACCCAGCTTGACAAATCTCTCTGGTGAAAGTAATGGCAACTCCACCACCTCTCTGAGCTTCTCTATCTGTTCCTTACAGCCACCCACATCGCTGTAGGTCACGTCTGGTTTCTCCTCGACCGTCATCATGGTCACACTTGGGTCGATTCTCGGAGGCAATGGCAGTTGGATCTCGTATTTGGTTCTATCCACGCCCACTCTCATTCCTTCCTCTATATCGGTCGGCGAGACTCTTTCTCCCAGTCCCACCACAAACTTGGCTATTTGCTTGATGTTGATCACGTACTTGGTCTTTTCTTCTGCCTCCGAATCTGCCGCTGGCTGAATCATCAATGTGCATCTGGCAACCTGCAAAGGCTGCTCCTCGCTCATTCTCTTCCTGTCGGCTGCCACGTCCCACAAGTTAGGACTCGACAATCCAGTGTCACTCTCTTCCACTCCGATCTTCTCCTTTATCCGTCCTTCCAAATCCTTTAGATCTTTCTCGATCTCTCTGATCGACTGGTTATATGGTGCCGCACCGTACGTTTTCAGCACTTGGATGTCGCCCTCACTCAGGGGAGTGATCTTCTCCTCCTTCTTTTCGTCATCATTTTCGTCATCTGGCTTTTTGTACTTTTCCCAATTCTCTTTAGGCGGCATTGTGTGATGTGTTTGCGAATGTCTCAGGAAGATCAGACCAGATGAAGTGTCTGATAACTGCCAGTTTTAATCTCGGTGAAGGATGAAGTCAATACCTAAACATTTAGCTCGCCTTCTAATTCACTTTTTGCCATCGAGAGATCCGGTTGAGTCGCGCGCACGACTGGAGTCGACATCTCTACACAGGCAAAAAAAAAAAAAGTGAGACCTTTGGCTAGCTGATCTTCCCGTTCCTGAACTCTTCGCTTCTGCTACCTTTCTTCACGATATCGATGATGCACGTTAACTATACACTTACTGAATAAAGCCAGAAAACACAACGAACTTGGCGTTTCAGGCCAGAACCTTTAGCAAGAGTTGTGCTCCCTTGTTGTCAACATCCTGTTTTTCGATGAACTTGTCCAACTTGTTCACCTGTTTCACGAACTTTTTAACGTCCTTGTCGCCTGCTTGCTCCTTGAAAGATTCTAAGACGGCAACAACAACAAACGAGCCTTGTTTGTGGCTGATCCAGCCCTTCAAAGTATCCTCGTACTCGCCAAAGGCGAACAGACTTTGCGCAAAAGCGCTGGCGTAATCGTAGCCAATACCGACGTTCTCGGTCTTCACCACCGACTTCTCGGCGTTGTTCCACTTACCACCCTGTATGAGCGTCTTGAGCAGTCTGGAAGTGAATGGAAGGGCCATCAAATGCTGTTCGTCAGAAACGTCGCCCGAAACCAACTCGGTGATGGACTCCAACAGCTGGGATCTCGGCTCGGAAACAACGTCGGCGAACTCGTTGTTCAGAATCAGCTCCTGAACAAACTGGGATCCCAGGTTCTCCTTGAGAATTTCTTTGGTGCTTGCATTCACCGTTTGGTAGAAAATAGGCAGGAAGGCCTTAAGGTTCTCCTGTCTTCTTTGCTCCTGCGGTTTCTTCGAGGTCTCGGAGGACATGTCCATGTACTTCTGGATGTCCTTCAACACGGTTGGGGAAAAGAAAGACTTGTCAAGACCGTTCAAAAGGTAGATGAACGGTCTACGGGAGAACTTTCCGACCAGGATTTTGTCGAATTTTTCCCCCAAAGCGGCCGTGAAAGTTCTGTTCACCAGAACAGTGTCGTCGACAGTCATGAATATGATTTGAAGGACAAACTGCCCGTGCTCGTTGGTGGCCAGTGCTTCGGCGTGGTTTTTCAGACCCTTCAAAATGGCCTTTCTTTCCTTGGCGGTGGCTTTGGCAACAAGGGTACTGGCAACCTCGCATCCCTCCGGAGTGTGAACAAGCTCAGCAAGCTGGTCTTGCAGCAGCTCTATAAATTCTCTCACCTCTTCTCCTTCGAAAATCTGAACATACTCTCTCATAGCTGCGTGAAGAATTTGGAACCCAGTAGAGCCCTTCTCAACAGACGCCTTGATGGTGCTCAGAAGGTTGTGCGAAATCATCTTCTTCTTTTCAGAAGACTCAGAGCAAATTTGCTTGATGTCTTTGTCGCTGGAGGATTCTCTGAAAACAGCGTACTCGGCACCCCAAAACTCCTTGATCATCTGACGTTTCTGCTTAGAGGAAGCGTATAGAACATAGAGGTCCTCAACAACATACGCACCTTCTCTGTGACGCATCAGCTTTCTGAGTTTTCCGTGCAACTCCGACAAAATCAGCTCTCTGGAGTCCTTGGAACCATAATGCAACAGCTTCACCAGCAAGTATTTACCGTACGAAGAGGTGGCCAAATTGTAGAAATTGCCCTTCAGCGATCGCGTAATCACCTCCCTTCTATCTTTGGAACAGTATTTCACAAGTGTCTGAACAACTCTCGAGGCATCGTGCTTCAAAACAAGGTCGCCAATGACGTCTTTGGCCAGCTCCCAGATCTGGTCACACAACTTGTCTCTGATATCTTTAGGAAGAGGTGGGTTTTTGACTCTCAATTTCTCCCAGAGCTTCTTGATGTTCTCGATTTCCACACCGGACTTTCTCTTCAACTTTCTCTCTGCGAGAAGCTTCTTCTGCTCCTCGTGAGCAGCCTTCGACGATTGCTTGTCTTCGTTCTCTTTGTCCTCCTCAACATCTTCAGACTCGGCATCATCGCCAGCTTGATCCAGTTCATCTAGCTCATCCTCTGACTCCTGAGACAACAACTTCTTGGTTGCAGGCTCCTCAGATCCCTCAGAAACTTCGGAAGCATCAGAATCGGCAGAATCATCCGACTCCTCTTTTTCGGACTCCTCAACCTCAATTTTCTTAGCGGGCTTCACCTTCTTGGCATTCTTAGCACCATTGCTCTTCGAGACAGCTGGCGCACTTCTCTTGGTTCCTCTGTCTTTGGCTCCCATGTTTGTGAGTTGAATTTGACTCGTGATCGATCCTTCTGCTCTTCCTTTGTTATCTATGCGAATTTTCAGGAATTCTAGTGAAAATTTTATTTTTTTAGATATATTTTTTTTTTTTGAAATTTTTTTTGTGTTGAGATAATCAGATCAATCGGGCAGTGCTGGCCGGGTAAGCCCGAGAAAACACTTAGATCTATTCAAGACCGGAGCTTGAACTTCGAGGTGAAGGAGGTAGTCTGCGGGTTTTCGTAGACTTTGAGAACCATCTCTTCAGGTGATGCAGTTTCGACAAAGGACTCCGGATCAATTCGCATAAATTTGCGCAAATCCTCCGCATTCATTTGCCGGTATTGGGACAATTCAGCGGTGATTTCTTCTTGGAATTCTTCAACCAGTCGTGGGGGAGGTTCAATTACATCTCTGTAATGAAGACTACCGAGCTTCTGATTGTTTGCTGCCACCACCTTGAGAACAGCGATGTACTCTGGGTCGTGAAAAAATCCGGGTCCCGACAAGGGATGAGTCCCACTCGTCTTGGGGATCTCCACCACTTCGAGAAACTTCCTTTTAGGAAGACACTTGTCCAAAGCAAGGAATTCTGTCGGGACTAGAGGCAGCTCATCTGATTCAGCGAACTCAACTTTTGGACTGTTTTCTTGCTCATTTTCATCACTGAAATCGTCTAAACTTAACTCAATTTCGGCCTTGTTTGCTGTAAATTCTTGAACAATTTCCCTCTCTTCTTCGGAAATGTCTAGATCAATTTCCCCTGGATTGAACGCTCCATCATCCAGATTCGTCGACTTCGACTTCTTCGTTTCTGGGCTCTTCTCCGAAGACTCGTTTTCCGGTCTTCTCTTTTCGGCCCAGGGAACGATGGCTGTGAACCTCACGTGCAAATGGGCACTGAACCAGTAGCGCGGTTTCAGATGTTGAAGTAGTTTCATTGCAGGAGGAGACCCCAACTCTCCTTTTTTGATGTCTTCCTTGAAGAAAGGCTTTCGGCTCAGTAGTTGTTTCACAGAGCCATAATTGTAGATTCCCTCAGGCCAATCGTGCGAAACTACCACTGTTCGATTGCACTCGCTCAATAACCTCAGCCGCAGATAGTCTTCCTTTCTGTAGTGGTAGATCGACCTGATGGAGGATCTGTTGTAAGGTAAATTTTCGTTGTTTGTTTTCATGAAGTTGTTCCTATTGTATATCCCCGAGATTCCCCCAATTCGAAGCCCGTTGAACCAGACCACTCCCGTTCTACCCAGGTAGTAGATGTTGGGGGCAACGAAACCCCCGTATTTCAGCTCCGTCAAGTAGTTTGATGCCTCGTGGTTTCCTCCAATAAAAATCGTCATCACTGGCGCCTTTTTCTTTCCTGAGTAGTACGATGAAAAGTCTCCAAGTCTACGGTACTTGTCCGGGACATTCAGACACTCGAGATCAGCCTCATTTCGTAGACTCTGAAAATCGCCACAAATGATCAATAGCTCCACGTCTTCATTCAGCGAAGCGTATATTTGGTCCAGCTCTCCGTGACAGCATCCCTGAACCGCCACCTTTAGCATTGTCGAGACCGATTGGATGAGAGAAGATAAGGATCGAAGAAGAAACCAAGACACACTGAATTACGGGCAATGCACTGAATTTTTTTTTTTCATATCTGGATCAGGTAAAATCAATCTTTAACCGCGATTTTCCAATTATTATACACAAAATGTCAATCTCACTTTCTTTTTCCAAAAAAAGACATCAAAGAAGCCTGTTTTTTGTCAGACTTACCCGAAGACTTCTTGCTCTTGACTTCGACAGTGTGTTTCTTGGTCAGCGGGTGCGTGGTGCTTCTCTCGGCAGGCCTTTTGGCCGGCTCGGGCTCGTTGACCTTGGTCACTAGATACCCGTCTTCGTCGTAGAAAGACTCAACCACGGGCCCAGCATCGGCTGCTTCCCCCTGGTCAGTGACTTTCCGGGGGTTTTCCGCCTCTGGCGGTTCTACCGACTCCCCCGGTTCTGCCGACTCAGGTATTGGCCCCTCCGTCTCTCCGTTTTCTGCATCAATGCTCGAACGCTTTTCTGGCTCATCATCGTCGCTGAACTTGAAGTCCCCCTCGTCGTCATCAAACATCTTGGCCAGCTCTTGTTGCCGTTTAGTCCGTTCAGCTGACTCGCTTTCAGACTCGATCTTGCTCTTCTTTTTCACCGGCTCTGTAGACTCCTCGTGCGGATCCTCCCGAGCTTCTTCGTGATCATCGTAGACAACTTTGTTCTTCACTTCTTGTTTGCGGGACGTGTAGGTCGGTTTCTTGGGCTGTGCTGGCTCATTCTGTTCCTTCGCCGACTCCTTCTGCTTTCTTCTAGGCTCCACGGGCTCCACAGGCTTCTGAGCCTGCTGTTTCCGCGAAACGTACAGCGACTTCGAGACAGGTTCGGCCTTAATCTCCGTCTTCCGCGGAACTGGCTCGCTGACGGCATTCCGTTGCGCGGGCCTGGCAGACATCTCCTTCTCCATGGTCTCCTTTTTGGCCTCGGATACGACTTTCACTGCAGTTCTGGAACAAATCACCCCCCATTTTTCACACGTCTCGGGGGTGTACTCAGCGCTTATGGTACTGTTTAGGGCCACGATATTGTCGAGAGCGATTCCCTCATCAAGATTCAGACTGTAGATCGAGCAACTGAAAACAGTGTCCAATTCTTGTTTAGCGTCTTGCAGGTCGGCAAACGACGCCACCTTCACAACTGTCTGGTTTGAAAGCTTCCCCGTGACAACATATTTCCCGGATAGCTCTTTTTTCTGCGGCCTGAACTCGTCATAATACTCCTGCATCAGCTGTTTGGCGTAGACGTTTGAGATTTGCAGCGATCTCGACAGCCATTTGTACGTCAGAGGTTTCTTCTCCACGAACAAATGGTTCGCAATAGCGTCAAATGACTTCTCCGGCATTCTTGCGTTTGCTCTGCTTGCGGGAAAGGGGAGATGTCGAAAGAGTAACAAGCACTCAATAAGCTTTTGAATAAATCGTTTGATCAACGCGTAAGTTTCGGAGCGCGTCTATCGACGCTAAAATCGACGCGTCGATCTTAAAAAAAAAAAGCTCATCAAATCAAACTCATCAAATGATTTGTTATCACCCTGAACGGCAATCACTTCTTCTTTCTACCCTCTTCAGAGACAATGGTGGAACTCGATTGGACAAACATCCCGAAGGACCTCTGTCCGGTCTGTAAGACGGATAAATACCTGTCGCCGTCGCTGAAATTCAAAATCAACCCTGAATGCTACCATAAGATCTGTGACTCGTGCGTGGACAGAATCTTTTCGTTGGGACCGTCGCCGTGTCCATATCCAAACTGTGGCAAGATTCTGAGAAGAAACAAGTTCAAGACGCAAATTTTCGACGACGTCGAGGTGGAGCGGGAGTGCGATATTCGGAAGAAAGTGATGAGCGTTTACAACAAAAAGGAGGCCGAATTTGTTACCGGGGACGAGTACAATGCATATCTGGAAGAGATTGAGGAGGTTGTTTATAAGCTTTTGAACAAGATCGACGTGGAGAAAACCGAGGAAAAGCTCAAGGAGTACTCGATTGCAAACAAACAGGACATTGAGCTGAACAACTCAAAGAGAGACCAGGAGTACGAGAAGTTCATCAAGATGCAGCATCTCGAGAAACGGTACAAGTCGGAGCGGATTAAAATCAACCGGGAGATTGTCAAGGAGGAGCAGAATCTGAAGAACCTGAGCAAAATGGAGGTGATCAATCAACTTCAAACCGCTGATGACGACAAAGACGCCGATAAAATCATCGAAAACGTGCGAGAATCCATGCTCACGAGGACCAATAAACACCGGCAACAGCTGGAGGAACTCGAGAAGAAGTACAAAATTCAAAAGCAAAACATCCTCAAAAATCTCGACCCTCATAAAAAGGAAGAAAAGGAAGAAGTCAGTGTGCCGTTTACTCCTTTCAACGGTGACAGAATGCTTTCGTTACCGTTCAACTTCGCTTCCTCTGCCTACAAAGACCCATACTTCCTCAAGATTGTCGACGACGTTCAGTTCAAAGCCGGTGGATACAAAATTGAGAGATATTTTGAGCGCTCTCTCAACGACGCTTTCATGGGACTCGACTGCATGGTTGGCGAGGAAAAGCTGTTCTAGTTCGCACGGATTACGCAGTTTATGATTAGGGTTTAGGTCATTGATTGCAAATTGCATCTATTCGAATGAGTATCGTAAATCTTGAGAGTGTTCAGTTGGCACTTGTTCTTGCTCCCGAACCAGACTTGATAAGCTCCAAAGTCTCAGAGCTCAGTTCAACGTCAGGAAGAGCAAGCTGGCCCTTGTTCTTGGGAGCTTCGAGGAATCCAATCTTCACCAAGTAGCTGATGTACTTGCCCATGATTTCAGGGGTGACACCCGCTCCAGCAGAGTGGTCCACGCCGTCAGAGTTCCACTTAGAGTCCTCCTGTAAAACCTCTCTGGCGTTGAAGTCGTCAAGCTCCGGGGCCTTGGTGTCCTGGGGAAGGTTATCCAGAACAAAGTGCAGCAACGGATAAAGAGCGTTGTCCTTTCCTTCATCAATCACGTATCTTTCGAGCGATCTGGTCCAGTGTAAGTAGTCGGCTCTCTCCACCTTGTAGCCATAGTCAGCCAAAGACGCAAGCATCTGGTTGAATCTGATTCTTGGGTGACCGGTCACGTGAACCACAGGAAGGTTTTCAGCGGTTGGAGGGTGCAAGGCAGACGAAACAACCACTCTAGCAACATGGTCAACAGGGACAGTGTTAACGCTGTTGGAAATGTCAGGGTACTCCCCAATTTCAGCACATCCCTTCAGCATCCGCAGGAGGAAGTCGTCCGTGTTGGCAGCACCGGTGGCAGAGTAACCCTGGACATAACCAGGTCTGACCAGGGCACCTCTCAATCCCAATTCTCCTGCCTTTCTGATCAGGTACTCGGCAGCCCATTTGGATTGACCGTATCCAGTTCCCAATCCAAAAGCCGAACCCATCAAGTCATCAGACTCTAGAATTCCGTCTTTTCCGGCATCAACAAGCTCGTCCGATAGAGAGACGTAGTGCTGAGTGTCGATAGTCGAGGTAGACGACACAAAGGTATAGCTCTTGGCCTTGCCTTGGGCGGCGAGGTTCAGAACGTGAATAGAGGAAATCACATTGGCGTCTCTTAATTTGCTGTACGGATAGACCCAGTGAACCAGGGCACCGTTATGGATGATCACGTCGATCTCGTTAGTGAGAGTGTTCCAAGCGTCATCGGCCATACCAAACTTTTCTTTCGAAATATCACCCAGGACAATCTCAATCTTGTTCAACCAGCTATCGTTCCATAAGCCATAGGTCTTACCAGTTCTGACAAGTCTCTCGATGGCAGACTTCTTGTCCTTGGCTCTGACGTGAGCCCAGACCTTCACGTTCAACTTGGTTCTCGACAGAAGATCTCTCAGAATGAAAGAACCCAAGAAACCAGTACACCCGGTAACAAAAACGTTGATGCTCTCGTTTGCTTTGACAGGAGACTTGGTCTCGTAACTTGGTTTCAAGAACTTGACAAGGTCTTGGGCATCCTTGTAATAATCAACGGTTTCTTCCTTCTCTTCTTGGACTTGATTGTTTTTGCCGTCGGCAAGCTCGAAATCATCGTCTTTCAAAACTCTGTCAATCTCTCCGGCAAAGCCAGCAATGGTTGGAAACTTAAAGATTGTTCCCAATGGAATGTCGATAGCCAGCTTTCTTCTGAGTTCAAAGATCATCCGGGTGGCCAAAATAGAGTGTCCACCAAGATCGAAGAACGAGTCGTCAGGTTGGATCGTTGCCGGCTTGTTTGGGAGAACGGCGAGCCAAATGTCCTTGATTTTTGATTGAGTCTCAGTGAACTCAACGTCTGGGGCATCCTTGGCAGAAAGACGAGAAACTGCGGCTAACTGCGCGGTATCAGGGAACGGAAGCTTTGGCTTATCGACCTTACCGTTAGGGTTCAAAGGAAGCTTGCTCATTGGAACAACAATTGACGGAATAGCATAACTGGCTAGCCTGGTCTTCAAATGCGATTTCAGGTCTCTGATCAACTCCCTGTAGATCAGCAATCCTTTGACAATAGGATCGTCCAGATCGTCAAGATCCTGAGAGGGGCTTTTGAACTTCTCGAGGTCTGGTGTCACCTTTGGAACGATGTAAGAAACCAGAGTTGGCTCCTCATTCTTGTCTCTTCTCACCAACGTGACGTTCTCTCTCACCAAAGGATGCTGGGAAATGTGAGTGTCGATTTCTCCCAGCTCAATTCTGAATCCTCTGATCTTGACTTGGTCGTCAGCTCTTCCACAACATTCACAATTTCCGTCGGGAAGATATCTTCCAAGGTCACCCGTTCTGTAAAGTCTGTCTCTAGGTCCAAACCAAACCTCTCTCCATGGCTCTCCTTGATCTAATTCCTTGTCCTTGGACAGGAACTTCTCAGGACTGGTGTACCAGTTGGTGACAAACTTGGCCTTGTTGAGTTCATCGTTCATTCTGTAACCTTCAGCCAAACCGGCGGCTCTCACGTAAATCTCCCCGACTTCTCCCACTCCACAAGTCTGCGTGGTATCGTTTCTGTTCACCACCAACAATTGAACATTCAGCATACCCTTACCAGCCGGCATGACGTCCTTTTGACCCTCCAAAAAGCTTGGATTCTCGGCTCTGGAAGCCACCTCAAAGAAAGAAACAGCTCTTTGAGTCTCGGTGGTACCGTACATGTTGACAATAGAACAGTTCTTGGCCAGCGTCTGCAGACGCAAGCAGTCTCTCTTGGTCAAAATGTCACCCACGAAAAAGGCATGGTGCAACGATGGGAACTCGGCAGTAGCCTGAGCAGACAACAATTGACCCATGGCTGGGGTCAAATGGGTCACGGTGGCACCGTGTTTACCCATCCACTCGGCCAGTTTTCCTGGAGTTCCAATGTCGTCCGCAGTTGGGACAAGTAATGTGGCACCCAGGAACAACGGTGTGAACATGTCTCTCTGGATCGGGTCGTGTGCAATTCCCGACAACATTGTGAACTTGTCCTTCTCGCTCAAACCAAAAGTCTTGGCCATCCATGGAAAGTAGTAGGCCAACGAGTAGTGTCTACCCAAAACACCTTTTGGAATACCCTCTGAGCCCGAGGTGAATGACAAAGTTGGATTCGAGTCCGGACCAACAATCACGCCAGTGCGCTGCGACTTGAATTTCTGGAAGTCCGCAAGAACATCCCCGGAAGCACCAACGCCAGTGACAGTGCCGTCGTCCAAAAGCTCCAGGGAAGGAATTCTCGTGACCACACTCAGCTCCTTCTCCACGTACTCTTCGACAAGATCAGCAATTTCTCCGGCTTTTTTAATTCCAATGATACCTTGAGGATTGGCCACTTGCAAGTAGATGGTTTGTCTCGCTGGTGGATAGGCCGGGTCGATGACAGAGAATGTAGCACCAGCTTTTAAGACACCCATAACGGCAACCATCAAATCAACACCTCTGTAGGCGTAGATCATGACAACATCTCCTCTTTTGATTCCTGTTTTGACGAGGTAGTTTCCCACAACATTCGATGCTTGGTCAATTTGCTTGTAGGTAAAGGTTCTGTCTTGGGATTCGGGGTTCAAGAAGGAGCCTGTCTCAATGACACAGGTTCTCTCCGGAAATTTGTCAGCATTGTCGCTGAAAATATCCTGGATGGCACCTCTGAAATTGCTCCAGTCGAGATCCGCAGTAGGATCTGGCAGTATTTGCTTTTGTGATGTGGTGATCAAACTCACCTTGGCGATGGAAACGGCAGCGTCGGTGCTGACAGAAGACAAGAATTGGTCGAATTGCTCGGCAAGAACTTCCACTCTGTTCTGCGAACACAAAAGCGAGTTGTAGTAGATGCTCAAAGATCCATCTTTGTGGTGGAAAATGGCCAGATCTGTTGTCGATCCAGGCACCGATGTAGACAACTGCTCGCCGGAGCGTTCATGTTGGAATGAGAGTCTGAACAAAGGGGGTGCGTTTTCCAAATTTTTGGCCTGTCTGAGGTACTCCGCAATTTCGTTGACCGGAACAATTCTGGCAGCCATTTGGTCGTATGTCTGCTTGACCTGAGCTCTGAGCTGTTCAAAGGACAGTTTTGGATCCACAGAGACCCGGAGAACAAACGACTCATTGTCCGAGTTGTCAGTTGCCAAGGTCACTTCTTCATCCCCGGTCAGTCTGTGAACGAGAACAATGAACGTGGTCAGTAATGTGATGAAGTCGGCACTTCTCTCGCTCAGTTTCACCAAGTAGTTGGACTCAACTACCCTACCGTTAGCGGGTCTGTTGTAATCCAAAGGAAGAACATTCAAAGTTGGGTTGTCCAAAACGGACGCCCAATATTCCACATCCTTCGACATGACGGATTTTCTGCTGGTACTAAAAACTCCCGGTGAGGTCCGAAGGGCGGTTGGTGCTGGTATCAAAGCGGCCGAGTGCCCTCTTCTGGTTCGAGTGAGTCTGAGTCTTTTTTTTTTTGTTTTACCCTTTTTTTTTCTCGTCCAACAAGGATTTTCTGTCAGTTTCTGTAGCGTGTCGGTAAGCGTTTTTCGAACCGAGACAAAAAAGTGTCTTGTTTTAACAAGCATAGGGGGTTGGAGAGAACAGGTGAATGCAAGAGCCAGGACCCTGAAAAGACGAGTGAAACGCTAGTTCAACGCTGAAACAGTCTGAACAGAGACAGAAGACGATCAGGGAGCCAGATATAGCGGGGAATCGCGGGAGTCCATAATGTCGCAAAGGAAACTGCAACAGTAAGTATGGGTGTTGAGGACGTAAGGAAGGCGATGATACTAACACAAACCTGCAGAGAGATTGAGAGGGTGTTCAAGAAAGTGAAAGAAGGGCTGGAGGAGTTTGATTACATTTACGACAAGCTGCAGAGTTGCGACAACCAATCGCAGAAAGAGAAGCTTGAAAATGACCTCAAGAAAGAGATAAAGAAGCTTCAAAGAAGCAGGGAGCAGATAAAGAATTGGATGAGCGGGAACGAAGTAAAGGACAAAAAGCAATTGATCGAGCATCGGCGATTGATCGAGCACGAAATGGAACGGTTCAAAGAGGTGGAGAAGATCATGAAGACAAAGGCCTTCTCGAACGAGGCGTTGGCGTCGAATGACATCAAGCTGGATCCACGACAGAGAGAGAAGGCCGATTGCGCTGACTTCATCCAGTCGATGCTGGAGGAGCTGGAGAGACAGGATGAGGCGGTGGAGGCACAGATTGACATGCTGACGGGGTCTTTAAAGAAGAAGAAGTCTGATGCTGCCAAACAGGTCCAGATAGAGTCGCTGGGCGAGCTGTTGGAGAGACACAGATGGCACATCGACAAGCTGGAGAGCATATTGAGGAATTTGGAAAACGACAATCTTGTGGTGGACCAGATCAACGAGATAAAGGAAGACATCGAATACTACGTGGAGTCGAACCAGGACGAGAATTTTGTGGAAGACGACACGTTCTACGACGAATTGGGACTTGACGAGCTGGACGAGGCGTTCAGACTGGTTCCCGTGCCGGGCTCTGAGGAGATTGGTACTGATGGCTTAATCAAAGCCGTGGTGAAAGAGGAAAAACTGGAGCTAGTGGAGCCGGCCAAAGAGCCGGCCAAAGAGGCTCTTATCAAGGACTCAAGACCCATCCCCGGAACGGGCATTGTCTCGAGAAAGGTTTCTGCGACCGGACCGATTCGACCCGGCGCTGTTGCTGCTGCCGTTGCTTCGCCGGCGGTGGCTCCTCCTCCTGGACTGGCTGCTCAACTGTCGCAGTCCCAGGCAAGCTCGCCAAAATTGCGTGCTTCCACGTTGACTCCGTCGAACCTCACGCCGACGGCGGCCCCTGCAGCCGTCTTGGCGGGAACTCCGAAGCTGAAGTACGCGTCGGTGGTGTCGTCGTCGGTGGCCAACAGCTCTCAGAGTGTTGTCTCAACGCCAACGGTGACAGATGCCGCGCTGGACAAGACCCGGACGGCGACAGTGATGCCTCCACCCGGTCTGGGGGCAGCCAAGCTGTCTGACCCTCTCTCGTCCACCAGAGAAAGTACGGTATCGCCGGCCAACTTCTCGTTCATGGACTCATCGAACTACTCGAATCTTCCCGAAGGCTTTGGTGATTACATTAGGTGTTTGGAGACAGCCAAAGACCGCCAGGAGAGAGCCTCGGAAGAGGTGTTTTCAGAGCCTGTGTTCCCGCAATTGGAGTCATCGTTGCTCAACTGTCCAGACTCGTACGACTCCGACAAACCGAGAAATTACAAGCCAACGAACCAATTCGTGACGCAAGCGTGTTTTCCACAAGATCCTGCTGTCGAAATAATAGGCTCAACAAAACTGCTCCAGAAACTGGAGATCGACACATTGGCGTACTGTTTCTACTACCACAACCAGAAATACCAGTCTTCTTTCACCAACATACATAACTTGGACGAACGGGTGGATGAAAACAACGATTACCTGCAGTACATCACGGCCAAAGAGTTCCATAGGCGTGGCTGGAAGTTCCACAAGCAGCTCAAGAGCTGGTTCCACAGGGACGAAGACGAGTCGGAAGGTTCTGGCTCTGCGGGGTGGAAGCTGTTCGACTACAGGGATTCGTGGATGGTGAGAAGAAAAGCCGACTTCCAATTTGACCCGAACCAGGAGGAAACTTTCTTTTACTGACCCTTGTTTATTCGTAGTTTATCATGTTCTATTCTAATATCTGTCACTTGATTGTATCACAGCTCTCTTTTCAGGAAAACCTCGCTAAAATGGACACATTGTCTGTAACACTCTTCAAAACCGTCCGAACCTCCGTAATACGGATCGTCAACAATCCGTTCCAAACTGGAGTCCTCCTTCCACTCCCCAAACAAACACACCTTGGCCTTGGACCCAGACGGCCGCTTGTGCTCCAGAGAACGCAGGTTGTACTCGTCCATGCAGATTACGTAATCAAACTCGTTGAAGTGGGTGGCCTTGATCTGCTGGGCGTGGTGTTTGATTGGCACGCGGTGGGTCCGGCAAGTGGAAACTGTGCGGTGGTCTGGAGACTCACCGATGTGGTATGAGTGGGTTCCAAAGGAGTCGATTTTGGAGACTTGCGAGCCCAGGTTCCTCTGGCTCACCAAGTGCGCAAAGACAGCTTCCGCCATCGGCGAGCGACATCTAAGGGTTGTTAGTACTTGAAACGGTGGACTTTGCGGCCTTTTCAAAACTCACATATTCCCTGTGCAGACGAACGCCACTTTCAAAGGCTGAGACTGGGCCATAGTTGCGTTTTCTGGTTGATAACTGATGAGAAGAAGGGTGTTTGTGAGACAAAAATTGTTATTTTTGTGAATTTAACTATACATAAAGGAAAATGGAGATCGTAGCGTTGAGGGGAAATAATTATTTGTCGACGCGTCGATCGACGCGTCCAATTAACGGTCCTGCGATCACTTCAACTTGCTCAATATTGCGTTCAGATCCATGTTGATTTCTGGACTGGCTGGCTCAGTCTGCTGTGGTTCTTGATGTGACTCCGGCTCCTGTGAGAGCACTTTTCTGCGTTTATTAGAGCCATCTGACGAAGACTCGTCGTAGTAATCCGGAGAGGTTTCTTCTGCCTCATAGATCGGGTAAGGTTCGTCTGCCTCGTAGACAGGGGAGACCTCCTCTTCTTGAGCTGGAGACGCTTTCTCTTGGGATGTCGCGGACACCTCGTGCTCGAGTGTTGGAGAAGTTTCCTCGTCGACATATCCTGGAAGCATCTCTTCGTCGTCGTCGTCCATTCCCTGCATAGTGCTTTCGAGCTCGGATTTTTTGCCCACCACTGTTTCACGCATTGACTTGAGCTTAGTGAGCTTGACGTCGTCGAGCTTGAGCCAGTCTTTCTGGACTTGAATCAGACCTTCGAGGTTGCCGATAACGGCTGAGCGGAGCTTGCTTAGCTCGCGGATGTCGCCCGACAGCGCCGAGTTGAGGTTTATCAGATCGTTAAGCTGCTGGAGAAATGCGGTGGGTTCTGGAAGGTTTTCGGATTTGAACAGGCTGTTGTAGTTTTCGGTGAACCTGGTGAACTTGGACGTGTTGGACGAGGAAAGCAGCTGGAGATTGTCGTACTGCAGCGAAAGTTCTATCAGTTCGGACGGACACTTCTGGTACTGATCCTGGCCCATTGAGCCCTTTTTAGCAGGCTGGGTCGTTTTGGACGGCAATGGGGTCTTCGGCTTGACAGGCAGACTCGGGGTTGCCGACACCAGAAGCTGGGGCGACGTTCCCAACGCGGTCACCAGCTGATCCACAAAGCTGTCCGGGAAAATTTTGCGCTCTTTCCAGACCCGAAGCACCTTGAGAAACCGCGGAAGATCCTCTGGGTCTATAGCTGGGTGGATTGAGGCGACAACATGAGGCAGCTTTTTTTGGAAACCGTCGATGAACCCTTGGCATTTTTTGTCTTTCTTGCTGAGCTGGACCAGATCGTTTGCTAGGTAGAACAACGTGAGTTTTTGTGCCGACGCCACCTCTGTGTGCGTGATTCTGTCATTCCACAGCTGCACAATCGTGTCAGCGTCTCTATAGTGAAACAGGATCCATTGCGAGGTCGACTGAATGGACTGCTGTGTCTGGTTCAGATGCGAGAGCTTCTGCGCTGCTCTTTCGGATGAAAACATCGCAGTTGGTCCAGGTGCTGACGTTTTGCCCTCTGCGTTCCCTCTGATCCTCTGTTTTATTGTATTTTTTATCCCCAGAGTCTTGAAAACAACTTTTTATTTTTCACGACTGGTTACGCAGCCCGGCGTTATTTCTCTGCCGTGGTTTTTCGTGCCGGGGCCCGCGGCGGAATCAACAGCACATAAGCAAGCAGTGGACAAACAACAAGGCTGTTGGTTTAGTTGGAGGCAATCCGGAGCAGAAGAGCGCAGAAAACACAGAGGTGCAACAAGAATGGCCGAGAAATTCCCTGAACTAGCAGATGTGGCCGACGCCGAGCCAAAAGACGGAACTGACTTCCTATCCAGAGAAAAGGAGTTGTTGGGCGATGAGTTTGCCACTGCTCAAGACGGAACTGTGGAGTCGGACGAGGAGGACGAGTTTGACGACTTCAAGTCGCAGTTCCCTGAGGTGTCATCGGACCAGCACCAGAACGACATTGCTGCGGCGGAGGAACACGAGGAGGAAGAAGAGACCCGCACGACAACAAACAGGTTCGCAGACCTGGACCTGAGCGAGAGCCAACACATCAAGGAGTGGAAGGAGTCGCGGGACCTGGAGATTGCCAAGAGAGACGAGGTTTCGAAGTCCAAGTTGGCTGAACTGAAACAGGAGGCCGAGAAGGCCATTGACGACTTCTACGACAACTACAACAACAAGAAGGAAGAGGCCATTGAGGCTACTCGCGAACAGGAGGAGCAGTTCTTGCAGAAAAGAGACAAATTTCTTGAGAACGGTACTGTCTGGGACCGTGTTGTGGAGCTGCTAAGTCTGACCAAGAACTCGAGTTCCACGATTCCAGAGTCGCACAGGGACAAGACCAAGTTCAAGGACTTGCTGCTAGCCCTCAAGGGGAAGGACCAGGTTCCGGGCGCTGCTGGCTACTAGATAGGAGAGTTGGACTGTATTGTTTAATGAGAAACAGGAGATTCGAGGGATACAGAGGTGGAGGGTGTGGAGTGGAAGTAGTGTAGCACGTAAAGTGTAGCGATTTTGTGCCGGCCTGAAGTTCCCGGTTGGTCTGGTGACGTCTATTTCAAGAGAGTAGTCTGCTGATCCTCGTTCCGAGTTTTGCGACAACCCTCGCAGCCCCTCGCAGCCCCGATATTTTCTCAGGTGCGAAAATCTGTGGGCGAAACAAAAATTATTGCTTCGACAAATTAAACATAAAGGGAGGCGACAACCTTCAGTGGCCAGCGTCAGAGACAACCTCGAGAGTTTGGCTGCGACAGAATGAACAACACAAACCAACAAGGGTTCATGGGCACCAACTCGGGTCCTCCTGGCCAACAGGGGCCTCCCGGGGGTCTGAATGGCCAACAAATACTGAACCAGCAGAATAGCCAAATCAGTCCGCAAGACCGGATTCAATTCGTCAACTTTATCGTTGCGTCGATTGCCAAGATCCAGGGTGCTGGCTTTTCCATCCAGCGTACGAAACCCGTTGCCGATGAGTACGAGAAGTTTGCTTTCAACAACTCTTCTAACAAGCGGGAGTACGTTGACTATCTCAAGAGCAAAATCGCCAGTATCAACCAGGCCCGGCAGAATGCTCTTCAACGGCAGCAGCAGCAGCAACAACAACAACAGCAACAACAACAGCAACAACAACAACAGCAGCAGCAGCAGCAGCGTTCGGTGCCGCAACAATTCAACCAACAGGCGATGAGACCCCAATCTCAATCGCATTCGCAACAGCCCCAGCAGATGAGACAACAGTCCCAGCCCCAGCAACCCCAGCAGCCCCAACAGCCCCAACAGCCCCAGCAATCCCAGCAGATGCAGAGGCCGGCACAATTGCAGAAATCGGATCTCCAGAACTCTCCGATCCCTCCGTCACTGCTCAGCAAGCTGCCGCAGGCGTTTCCACAGGGCTGCAATACCTGGGCGATGATTATGCCGTTTTTGAAGCAGAAACAGATGACTCCACAGGACATGGAGACTATCAAGGAGGTTTACACTATGCACTCGCAGCTGATGCGGGCCAAACAGCAGCGGGACCTCAACGCTGGCAAGACTGCCGTAGGCATGGGTGGTGCCGCTAACGCCGGTAACGTGTACCCTCAGCAGATAGGCGGTGTTCCGCATAAGATTAATGCCGGGACCAACAGCCATGCCCAGGCTCCGAATCCTCAGCAAATCCTCATGCTGCAACGGCAGCAGCAGATGAAACAGCAACAGCAAATGAAAATGCCTCCTCAGCTCAATCAGCAGCAGCAGATGCAGCATCTTCAACAGCAGCAACAACAGCAACAGCAGCAACAGCAGCAGCAACAACAACAACAGTCGATTAGAGGAACTCCCGGGATTATGGCTGCTCAATTGAACCATCAACAGCAACAGCAACAGGCTCCGCGCAACATGAGAGGACCTATTTCTAACGAGGAATTGGAGAATTACAAGAACCAGGCTCTTCAGGTGATTAAAAACCTACAGGCTTCGAACAAATTACCTTCTAACCTGACCCCCGAGCAGGAGAACACCTACGTGAAGAGATATTTGTACCATTTGCTAAACAATGCAAGACAGCAGCAGCAAAAGGTCCCGCCAGCGCAGATGCAGCAGCCCCAGCAGCCCCAGCAGCCTCCCCCCCAGCAGATGATGCCTCAGGCGTCTCAGCAGCAGTCTTCAAGGGCCCAACAGATGCCCAGCCTGACGAAACAGCAGCTCGCTCAGCTTCAGCAGCAACAGCAACAACAGCAACAACAACAACACCTGCCCAACCAGTCTCCTAGTATGATGAATGCTCAGTTGAAGATGATCCAGGCCCAATTGCAACAGAATCAGATGGTCAATAAGGCACCTCCACCTACCCAGCAGCAGCAGCAGCCCCAACGAGTTATTCCCCAGCAGTTCAACCAGTTGTCGTCGCAACCGCAGGTTCCGATATCGGGACAGTCTCTGCAGGGCCAGATCCAGCCGTCTATCCAGCCGATGGCCCAGCCGTTGCAGCCTCCGCAGCAGCTTCCGACGAACCAAAACCAGCGGCTGCCGCAGAGCGGCCAGTCGTTTGCCGGTAGAGACATGGTTCAGCAGCAGCTGCCGGGACAGCAACAGCAGTTCCAAGCCGCAGCTACCGGTCCACGGTTGTTCACAGGTGTTCACGCTACGGAAGAGGACTGGAAGAAACTGAAGGCTGTTTACCACGAGGTGGCTGCCACGCCGATCAACCTGAAGGACTTGACAGATGCGCTCTCTGACCAGGAGAAGCAGCAGATCATCAAGTCGATCAAGCAGTCGCAGCAGCTGGTGTTGATCTCCGAGACTATCATCATTCCCAACTTCTTCATGATGACCAAGAGCTACGAAGGAACCAAGAAGCTGATGTACAGCCAGCTGATGATCAAACAGGTGCTGGAGAGGCTAAAGAACGGGGGAAAGTTTTACGCTAACTTTGACCTGCTGACCAAGGTCCAGAACCAGATCACGAGATTCTTGGGCTACATCAAGGAGCAGAACACCAAGATGCTGAAAGCTCAGCAGCAGCAGCAGATGAACAAGAACCCGGTCCAGCAGCAGCAGCTCGGACTTCCGCAGCAGCAGGAGATCCCTGCGCAGGGGAAGTTTGTTGTTCAACAGCAGATGGGAATGCCGGCAAACATGCAGCGCGTGGCTCCATCGCAGCAGCAGTTCATGCCGCAGTCTTCCCAGCAAATGGGAGGAATCAATCCGTCTTCAGTTTCGCAGCAGTTCCAGCAGTTGGCTGATCAGCGACAGATCCCTCCTCAGCAGATGCCGCAGATGATGCAGAACCCCAATGGCTCCAATAAGATCCCTCCTCAGTTCATCGCTCCAAACTCAGGGTCTCCGATGATGGCGTCCAGTACAATGCTCAATGGCCCGCAAACTATTGCTCCTCCTGCCAACTCGGCGGCGAAGAAACAATCGGCGAAAAGGAAGACCAACAAGACAGCCACACCGGCCTCTGCAGTGGCCACTCCAGCAGCAGCCAAAACGAAACAGGCCACTACGATGAGCGGTGGTTCGGCAGCGCCTGCTTCGCAATCCGCTCCACCAAATGCTCCAAACACAACAGGGCTGCAGCCGCAATCATCTGTTTCGCCAGAGGTTCAGGTGTTGTTGAGGGAAAACGCAGACTCCATCAGCAGAGAGGACTCGAAGCTGCGGGCAATCGACCAGCAGCGAAACAAGAGAAGAGACCTGGCTGCGTTCGACCCGGCGCGGTATTTCCTAGCCACCTTGGCAGACATTTTCAACCTGCCCGAGGAGGAGAACAAGATTCTGGAGCAGGCCAAATCGTCCGTGGGCAGAAACAGGACGTTGAGCATGAACGGCGGCGCGGCCAACAGCGGCATTTCTGCGGCGAACAAGGTTCTGACGCCGTCGGCAATTCTGACGACGCCTTTGCCATTCAACGTCAAGACGCCGACCTCGTTCAGGTATTACAACACCTTGGTGACTCCGGGAAGCTCTGGAAATGGGTTCAAGAACGGCCAGTGGACTGGCAAAGTCCGGGCCAATCTGGTTTCAGACGCATTCAAGGGGATCATTCCATTGCTTCCTGACGACCACAAGGAGGGCGTGAAGGGATCCGGTATGAACACAGGTGTTTTCGACGATCTGGGTGTTCTGATGTATCCGACCCCACCAGACGACAGTCCAGTCAAGATGGTGAAGAGGAGGATGAGCGAGGCAGGGGTCCTCGATACAAAGAGGGTGAAGACCGAGGAGGGAGGTGACCTATGGGACTTTTCCGGGTGGTAGTTCTCAGAGTTCCCGGGTGTGCAGACGACAGTGCGGAAGCGCAACAAGTCCGAGACATCTAAACCCTCTAGCGGACTAACGACTTAACATAGAAAGCCTACCGTCTGGCGAGCTTTTTGAATTCCCCTGGTAGATAGACTTGACACTGTGACCCCAGCTCACTTCTACGTTTTTTCGGTTTCCCAATCTGTTTTGCTACGTCTTATTTATTCACGTTGTCCTTGCCGATCAACGATCCGATCGAGCATCTTTTAATTCCAGTTTTCTTGTTTTAGCTGAAAAATTCGACCTGGCGTCGCGTCGATCGACGCCACGCGTTGTAGGTTTGCTTTGTAATCTAACGGTTCAGAAATTTTCAGATAAGATCAAGTCAACTGAAAAAAAAGGATGGCAAAAAGACATATTGCTCCTTCTTCTTCTTTGCCTCGCAGATATACCCATAGCCATCAGAAATGGTTACCGAACGGGAAGTGGCAGACTCATTCGAATTAGACTCGGACGGAGAGTTGCAGGGGGGGTTCATCAAGAACGATCCCGATATCAAAAAAGGGGGACGAAGAGCCCCCCGAAGACCTCGGCGTTCTGCGAGTGTCAAGAACGTGAGCTACAGTCTGGATTCTACGGACAGCGAGAGCGAGGAAGTCGCCGCTCCAGTCCGGCGTAGTCAACGTGGCAAGCGTGCCAAAAAAGAGGAGTCGAGCTCGGACGACGACGAGTACGTTGATGCTGAAGAGGAGGGGCCCGAAGATGATCTTGAGCAGGAAGGGGAGACGGCACGACGGTTTAGCAGGTCTAGAACTTCTTTTGAAGACGACGAAGACGATGAAGACGATGATATTATTGTTATCAGCGGCCGGGGCCGAGGCGCGCGGGTGGAGGAGAACTCCCGAGAGGGCTCTGGTACTCCAGGCGGTTCTTCTCACGATCCAATAGCGCTCAGCGACCAGGAGGACGACACTCCATTGGGCCAGCTTCCCTCGCCGCCGGGCTCGAAGCGCAAGCGGAAAAATCCGCCTACTAAAAAGAAAGCAACTCCCAAAAAGAAAAAGAAAGAAGCGGGTCCAAAGCTTACATTTTATCAAAGACGGACCAACAAGGTGTTTGCGTCTCATCCAGAGCTGGCAGAAACGTTCACAAAGCTGATGCTGATACCGGCTCGGAAGGTGGAGAAGGCGGAGCACCCGAAAGGGATGACGATATCGCTACTTCCCTTCCAGCTGGAGGGACTCAGCTGGATGTTGAAGCAGGAGGAGGAATCGGAGTACAACGGGGGCATTCTGGCTGACGAGATGGGAATGGGCAAGACCATTCAGATGATCTCGTTGATGATGCACGACCGGTCCAAGACCCCGAATCTGGTGGTTGCTCCGACGGTTGCGTTGATTCAGTGGAAAACCGAGATCGAATCGCACGCCGGAGGCGCTCTTAAAGTTGGACTTTTCCATGGGGCCAACAGGGCAAAGACTCTGAAAGACTTGGAAGGGTACGATGTTTTGATGACGACGTATGCGGTTTTGGAGTCGTGTTTTCGAAAGGAAAAGTATGGGTTCAAGAGAAACGGACGAATGGTGAAGGAAAAAAGTCTGCTTCACTCCAAGAAGTTCTACAGGGTCATCCTGGACGAAGCGCACAATATCAAAGACCGACAAAGTTCCACGTCGAGGGCGGCCAACAACCTGTGGTGCGAGAAAAGATGGTGTCTTTCTGGAACGCCGTTGCAGAATAGAATAGGAGAGCTGTACTCGCTGATTAGGTTTCTGGACATTAGTCCATTCTGCGAGTACCTGTGCACCAAGTGTGATTGCCGGTCCAAAGAGTGGAATTTTCCCGACAACCGGGCGTGTGTCACCTGTGGACATCATCCGATGCTCCACATGAACTTTTTCAATCACTTTATGTTGAAAAACATCCAGAAGTACGGACTGGAGAACGAGGGAGCTGAGTCTTTCGAGAGAATTCAGTTGCTGCTGAAGCACATTATGATCCGGAGAACCAAGGTGGAACGAGCCGACGACTTGGGCCTCCCGCCCAAAATTGTCGAGATCAGACGTGACTTTTTCAACCCGGAGGAGAAAGATCTGTACCAGTCGCTTTACTCCGACTCAAAGCGGCAGTTCAACGACTACGTGGCCTCGGGTGTCGTCTTGAACAATTACGCCAACATTTTTACGCTGATTACAAGAATGAGACAACTCGCGGACCATCCAGACCTGGTGTTGAAACGGTACAAAAACTCGGGCCTAGGAGCGGTGGCTAACGGAGCCATTGTTTGTCAGTTGTGCGATGACGAGGCGGAGGAACCGATCGAGTCGAACTGTCACCACAAGTTCTGTCGTATTTGCATCACCGAGTACGTGGAGAGTTTTACAGGCGACAGTAGCAAGCTGGAGTGTCCAGTTTGCCATGTTGGACTTAGCATTGACTTAGAGGCGGCGCCGCTAGAAATGGACCAGAAGTCAGTTGAGAAGGGCTCGATTGTGAACAGGATCAGTCTGGGTGCCGGGGAATGGCGTTCGTCAACGAAAATCGAAGCGTTGATGGAGGAGTTGTACAAGTCGCGATCGGACCGTCAAACCACGAAATCTATTGTGTTCTCGCAGTTCACGTCCATGTTGGATCTCGTGGAATGGAGACTCAAAAGAGCTGGTTTTTCAACGGTCAAACTCCAAGGTTCCATGACCCCGGTACAGAGGGACTCTACGATCCAGCATTTCATGAACAATCCCTCGGTGGAGGTGTTTTTGGTTTCCCTGAAAGCTGGAGGTGTGGCGTTGAATCTGGTTGAGGCCAACCAGGTGTTCATCCTGGACAGCTGGTGGAATCCTGCGCTGGACACGGGTCAGGCTGCCGACCGAATCCATCGTATCGGTCAGCACCGGCCCATCAGGATTATAAAACTCGTCATCGAAGACAGCATAGAGTCGCGGATCATCGAACTGCAGCAGAAGAAGGCAGATATGGTGAAGGCTACACTGGACAAGGACCAGGGTGCTGCAAATCGTCTGAGCGCCAGCGACATGCAATTTCTGTTCAACAATTAGCCCATGGGCGGGACTTTGTCTTGTCCACTGATTTTTCGTGGTCGACGCCAGCAGTGTTCACCATGATGATGTTAGAAAAGTTTGTTTTTTCAGCAAACTATTTATAATAAAAAGAACGTTCTGGCTTTTCATTACTTACTCACTTTTCACTGATATTTTTCAGGTTGACCCCGGAAAAGTCGTGTGTGACTCATTTATAGATCGAGTTTTTCAATATTTTTTGAGTCACATTTTTCCCTGAAAAGACTCTCAGGAGAGGGAAAAAGCCGGTTTTGTCCTGTTCAACATCACGTCTCAATACACCAAAGCCAACATAAACAACAACATGGTGTTCCCATTGCTGCCATATCTCGAGGGCTCTGTTTTACCGGCCGAGTTTGGCCCGGTTGGCCAGGCCGTGGTGAATTTCCAATCGGTGGGCGAACAAGACAAGATTGTGAAGCTGGCCAAGTCGTCTGTGAGCAAGATTTTCGTGGACTGGAACGTTTCCGAGGTGGCCGAGCAGTCTCTGGATGCTGTCTTGGCACTTCTGAACAACGGAGTGGCAGGTATTTTTGCCCGATACGATTCTGCCACTGCCATACTGGCCAAGATCCCTAACGCCAGAGTTATTTACAAGCTGGACTCTACCGAGGACGTGTCCAAGCTGGAGTTAGGCGAGTCAATCTCTGTGGCGTTCTCGCCATCGACTGCGATGTACGATTTGAAGGGGCTCGTTAACGGCGGGAAAAGACAGGTTTACGTGTTCTACTCGGCTGACTGCACCAAGGAGATCATTGCAGGTGTCTCCTCCGGAGTCACCCCGGTCGTTTCAAGTGGCCTTCTGACCACCGACTACAACGAGACTCCGGGCTCGACGACCAAAGACGGAAAGGTTCCGATTGTCGATATTCTGATGGGCGGGCTGGTGACGGACAGACAGGACGGTTTGTACACCTCTCTGGTGACCGATCTTGGGAACCAGGCCCTTGGGCTGGTTTACTCGTCGAGAAAGTCGATTGCCGAGGCGATCAAGACTGGAACAGGCGTCTACCAGTCCAGAAAACACGGGCTTTGGTATAAAGGTAAGACGTCCGGTGCCACCCAGAAACTGTTGAAGCTGGAAGTGGACTGCGACGGGGACTGTTTGAAGTTCATTGTGGAGCAAGCGGGGGCCGGGTTCTGTCACCTCGACAGAGCGTCTTGTTTCGGCGAGTCAAAGGGGCTTTCTGCTCTGGAGGAAGTGTTGGTGGACAGGAAACAAAACGCTCCGGCGGGCTCGTACACCAAGAGGCTGTTCGACGACGAGAAGCTCTTGAACGCGAAGATCAAGGAGGAGGCCGAGGAGCTGACCGAAGCCTCGTCCAGAGAGGAGATCTCGTGGGAAGCGGCGGATCTGCTGTATTTTGCGCTGGTCAGGTGTGTCAAGTACGGAGTGTCCATCACAGACATCGAGAAGAACCTGGATCTCAAGTCGTTGAAGGTGACGAGAAGAAAGGGAGACGCCAAGCCGAAGTTTATGGAGGACCAAAAGAAGGAGAGCGCGGCTGCACAGCCCGAAAAGGTGATCCGCGAGGGAGACAGGATTGTGATGAACCGAGTGGATGCAACTACGGCCTCGAAGGAGGAGGTGGACCGCTGTTTGGAGCGGCCTATCCAGAAGTCGGCCGACATCATGAATCTGGTGACGCCTATTGTGCAGAAGGTGAAACAAGAGGGAGACAAAGCGTTGATTGAGCTGACTGCCAAGTTTGACAGGGTTGAGCTGGAGTCTCCGGTGCTGAAGGCTCCCTTCCCGGAGTCGATGATGAGTGTTTCCGAGGACATCAGAGAAGCTATCGACATTTCGTTCCACAACATCAAGGTTTTCCACGAGGCCCAGAACCAGACCGAGACTCTGACCGTGGAGACGTGTCCGGGAGTGGTTTGCTCGCGGTTTGCGAGACCAATCGAGAAGGTGGGATGCTACGTTCCCGGAGGAACGGCCGTGCTTCCGTCCACGGCGCTGATGCTCTCGGTTCCGGCGCTGGTGGCCGGCTGCAAAGACATTATTTTTGCTTCTCCGCCAGGCAAAGACGGCAAGCTGACGCCGGAAGTTGTGTACGTGGCCCACAAGGTGGGAGCCAAGTGCATTGTTCTTGCGGGAGGAGCTCAGGCGGTGGCCGCCATGGCGTACGGTACCGAGTCTGTTCCTAAATGTGACAAGATCATGGGCCCAGGAAACCAGTTTGTCACTGCTGCCAAGATGCTCGTTTCCAACGACTCCAACGCGATGTGTGCCATCGACATGCCGGCCGGGCCCTCTGAGGTGCTGGTGGTTGCGGACAAGTACGCCGATCCGGACTTTGTGGCCTCGGACCTGCTGTCGCAGGCTGAGCACGGAGTGGACTCGCAGGTGATTCTGATCGCCGTGGACATGACCGCGGAGGAGATCGACCGGGTCGACGACGCCGTCCACAGACAGGCGTTGCAGCTGCCAAGGGTGGACATTGTCCGCAAGTGCATAGACCACTCAACCACAATCAAAGTCGGCTCGTACCAGGAGGCCTTCGACATGTCCAACAGGTACGCTCCAGAGCACCTGATTCTGCAGATCGAGAACGCCGAGTCGTGGGTCGACAAGGTGGACCATGCTGGATCGGTGTTTGTCGGTGCCTACTCTCCAGAGAGCTGTGGAGACTACTCCTCGGGCACAAACCACACCCTTCCTACCTACGGCTACGCCAGAATGTACAGCGGCGTCAACACCTCCACGTTCCAGAAGTTTATCACGTCGCAGGTGGTGACGCCGGTTGGCCTCAAGTCGATCGGAAAGGCGGTGATGGACCTGGCCGAGGTGGAGGGGCTGGACGCTCACCGGAACGCCGTGAAGATTAGAATGGAGAAGCTTGGATATATCTAAGACTGCCGTCGGCTCCCGCTGGCCGCGGTCCTGTGTCGACCGAATCTCAACTCTCGTCAGGATAGCACTGGTTTTGTAGCCTCGTAGAAACATGTAAGCGCAGATAGTCGCGCTCGTTTGCGTCGATCGACGCAAGATTATTTTTCGAGTCTTGCTCATTTTCGCTCACCCCATTTTTCAGATTCCGGGCTCTTCCTACGACCCTCCGACCCTCCTCTTTCGTCGATTTCCCACCCCCGTTACACCGTCCCGCCATGCCCGCTCTGCTGCTTCCTGTTCACATTATCACGTACTCCTACGTCTTCGGAGCCACCTCGTTCCACTCGTTCGTGTCCTCCGTGAGAGCGTTCAAGGTTCTTCCAAGAAAGGAGTTTGGTATCTTGCAGTCGCATCTGTTCCCTATCCACTTCTTGACCCAGTCTCTGGGCCCAATTGCAGTCGGACTGACCGCTCCGTACTCGCTACCGGTCGCAGGACTGTCGCTGCTCGGTGTCTCCTCCCTGGGGGGTCTGGTCAACTACTTCTGGCTGCTGCCTGTTTGCAAAAGCATCAAAGAGCAAAGGTTCCAGCTCGCAGAGGCCATTGGAAACGAGGAGGAGGCCAACGCCACCGCCGAGATGAAGGAGCTTACCAAGCAGTTTGGAAAGTACCACGGTCTCAGTCTGCTCTTCAATCTCGCCAGCGTGCTCGCGATCGCAGCTTACGGCTACACTCTGAGCTCCCAGTTGACTCTCAAGACTCTCGTCAAATAGGATATTATCGCACGGAATAAATACTGATTGGCCGGGTTTCTGTCAGCCACAGCTCTATAAATAAGTAGGTCGTCTAGAAATTCGGCGGCAGGATCAGCGCACCGACACGCTGCGGCGACCGCTCGGTAGCCAGCAGATCGTAGTTCAGAACAGAGTTCTTCGTGTCGCTCACCTCCAACATAATGCCCAATTTGTTGAAGCCCGCTCTCGTCGACACCGACAGCATTCGCGATTTGGAGCCGAGCCCAACCACCAGCATCTCCGGCTTCGGATACAGCAAGTCAAGAAGCTCAAACACCTTCGTCTGCGAGAAATCAACCATGTGCGACTCGCCGTCCAGCTTGCTCAGACTCAGCTCGAAGATCTGGTTGTCCAGTAGGAGACACCCCACTTGTTCGTTGCGCTTGTTGGGCGACTTAACAACCTTCATGTTGGAGAAAATGATCGAGTCGCGCGAGATCATCTCGACGTTGTTAGCCGGGACTTCCGATAACGCAAGAACGTCAAAGTTGGCCAGGTTGTTCCCCACATTTGCGGGCTTGAACGACGTGGGATAATGTCGCGAAATGGCGGCGGAGCTTGAGAAAAGCCGGCGCGCACCACGGCACAGACCAATACCGCATCCTCGTAGCATCGTGTATGGCAGCGATGAGTGTGTAGCGAATAATAATGGCGATTCGAAATGAGCAGCCCGAATGTCTCAGTCTTTCGTCAGATTTATACTCTTCGCTTTTTGTAAAATCTTTTACCCGGCCTCGGGCTGTGCTACCAAATTTTTCACGATGAAAAATACGACTTATACAAGTTCAACAACCACCAGCAGAGTACCCTGTTCTACTTTGTCGCTCCACCGAACTACCTCGCTTCATCCCTCCCCCGACAACCTCATCATGGCCGGAATAGGTATCGTTCAACAGGTCTCGAGAGCCAGAAACGGAGTGGGAGCTTTTGTGTACCCGTGCAAAAAGGTGGTGATCACCTACTGCAACTTTGGAGGCTCGTCGAAAGGAACTAGAGACTTCCTCAAACAAAGACTTTGGAACTTCGCCAAGACATACCCACAGATAGAGTTCCAGGTGCTCGAAAAACCAGGCTTCCACCCGGTGTTAAAGGCTGAATACGCAAACAACGGACTCAAACAGATCTGTACCCGCAAGTGGAACGTGGACGTGGTTGAAAACAAGCTCAAACTGTTGGTGAGTTCCAGCGGAAGACAGCTGACCAAGCCAAAACAGTACGTCAACTCGCTCAACAAGTCTGTCAGAGGCATCTGGTCTCCATTCCACGTCGATCCAGCTCACAGATACAAAGTGTAAGAGACATGGTAGACGTTATCGTTCTCTTCTGTACATAGTGTTTAATCATACAAGACATCAATACATAGCGGGTGTAGCTGTAATCAGAAAATCATGTTCTCGTAGGGACAATCCACGCTCTCGTGGCCCTGTCGTTCACACAGGCCGCACCACTTGGACCTTCCCGCAGCGGGGTCGTTCTTCACGGCCGGCTCAAATACCTTGAGCTCTCCGTTCTCCAGCAGATTCTCAGGCACGTCTTCCTGCGCAGAGAGCAGGGCGGATGTTGCTTTCTGGGAATTGCGAAGACGATTGATTTCGGCTTCCAAGACGGTAATCTTTCCCTGTTTTTCGAACTCCAACGACTTGATTTCTTCTGTCTTTTCGGCCAGTTCCTTCTCCAGAGCTGAGTTTCTCGTCTTGAGCACTGACAGCTGACTCTCGAGCTCCAGACCACGACTCTCCAGAACAGAACACCGTCTTCGCGTCTCCTCCTCTTGTGGGTCGCCCGTCCTTCCCTCCAGTTCCTCGATCTTCACTCCCATTCTGAAGTTCTCTGTCTCAAGAGCACGAGCACGGTCTGTTTGGTCGCGCTGCGCTGTCTTCAGGACCTCAATCAGCTGCTCTTTCTCCGCCAATTGCGTTCGCAATTGCTCTAACTCCTCGGAAACCTCTCCCTTCCGCCCAGATTGCTGTTCGGCAAGCTGCCGCAAGCGCTCCATATACAACGACTCGTTCTCACTCGCCTGTTGCTCCAGAGTCTCCACCGCGTCGATCAGCTCCCTGATCTGAACGTCGGTGTTTTCCTTGTATTTTTCAAATCGCTCATCTTTCGTTCGCAACTCCTTTTGGCTCTCCTCCAGAACAGAGTCGAAGCTCTCCACCGTCGTCTGTAAGTCCTCCAAGATCTGAGTGCGTTCCGTCAATTGCTGCTGATACCTCTCCAACTTGGCCCTGTACTCGCGATTCTGTCGGCCGAGCTCCAACACCTGGCTGTTCAGCTGCTCGACTTGCTCCTCGCTCATTTTCTGTTTCTTCGACGAGCCCACCAGAGGCGAATTACCCCGAACACTCGACGGCGAGAGCGGTCTTAATGGCGTAGTTAACCGAGCACCCGCGCTCGAACTCACTCCGTTCGCCTGCAAAAGCTTCTGGTAGGGCAAAAACAAACCTGCTTTGGGAATTTTGGTTGTAAAGTAGCTTTTGCCGTCAACGTCTCCTGAATTCTTGCCCTTCTTGGCCGCTTCGCCAATCAACTCCACACCGGCAAATGTTCCCTGCTTGTTTCGAACCTCTCCAATAAACCTCACATACGCCTCGCCAACCCCGGAAATCAGTACCCGGGACCCAACATTCACCCTGTTGTTGTTATACGACATTCTCTATCTGACTCGTCGCAAGTCTCAACCTCGAATCACCGACCTTTTGGCAATGTTTACAAAATAAATAATTTTCAAATAAGTTTCTTGATCTTTTTGTTTTACAAACGCGACTTTTTTTTGGTGTCTTCTCATACAAAAAAATAGTGCACAGATCCAATTTATAAACCCCCAAGTACTTCACGTTCCCCGGCTCCCGCCGTCAGGCCATGATCCGGTCACGCACTAATCCCTGGTAGAAAACAACTCCAACCTCTCGCTTCGGATGCAGAACACCGCACTCGTAAACTCCGCCATTCAGATTCTGCTGAGCCGCCTCGCACAGCCAAATATCCTCATCAGCAACTTGCCGGGCAAACTTGAAATAGGCCTCAAACTCCTCGTCACTGCCGCTGAAAAAGTACTCAAACTCCATGCGGCACTTGTTCCCGTTCACCGGGTTGCACCGGAAAATTCCCATCCCGCCCCCGTATAGATTGAGCGAGCATGAGGGAAAGAAGTACAGAAACAGTCCCTCGTCGGGACTGCCCTCGACCGGGTTGCAATGGTGCCGGCAGAAGTTGGTGTAGGTGTCCACCTTGTAGAACTCAAACGGATACACCTTACTGAAACTGGGATGGGCGTACTGGCAGTGCAGACACTCCTGGTACCCGTCGATGAAAGTGAGGTAGTTGTAATCGCATTCGTAGACCAGTCTGCGGCGAAGTCCCTTGTCTCTGAAGTCTCTCGATTCAACGAACGGCGAGAGTTGCCCACCAAAATAATCTTCGAACGACTGCGACGGCTCCTTCTCATGGGTAATAAAAACAAGTCCGCTCTTGGTGATCACGTGATTGACTTTTGGCAGCAGTTCAACTGCTGCCGCCTTGTCCTCCTGTTTGAGACCCTGCACAACTTCCCGGTAAACCCCGTAGCGCAAGTCGAGCGACTTCACTTCGTACGGGTCGTCCACGGTCAGAAGACCAAAGAACGGGTTTCCGATGAAGTCCATCTGAAGTGCTTCAGTGAGACCGTCGTTGAGCGCTGGGTCTCTCGCAAACGCGTTGACTGTGGAAACAAATTGCCAGCCTTTGTTATAAATCCTGTCCTTCGACAGGGACACAAAGTGGTCACTGGTGTACCATTTTGACGGAACGGTGGAGGACGGTTTGACTCGTGTTGCGGCCTCAGTTTCTTGAGCTGACATTGCGATGACTTTCTCTCAAGATCTGGGCTCTAAGCATCTGAGGGCCAGATACTGGCCTATTTATACAGCTTCCCCCACCGCTGTCCTGTCATGGCTGTTGGAATTTTCCGAGGCCCTTATTCCTCGTTCCGACACTTGAAACGGAAAGCACCGCCAGGGGAACAAGGACACACAGATGAAGGGGAAAGGGGAACATACAGAAACCGGGAATTTAAAAGACAGAAGAGGAAATCTTTATTGAGGGAATTGCGAGAACCCTGAAAATCGTTAAACAATTAGAAAACAATTCAATCGGTGTTACATTTGATAGACTTAAGCGCCAGATCTAGTCTCAAATACCGAAACATCTCTACACTGGCCAAAACGAGCCGCGCTAGAGCCTCGCAAAATCCCGACTGATAAGACGCAGCGTGAAACGCTTCTTTCTTATCTTTCAAGGCTGTGCACATTGTTTGCGGTCACAATCATCAAGCCCGAACAAGCAATACTTTTCCCAAAGCCCGTTCCGGCAAAGTTCTGCCTTGCAACTTGGCTGCGCCTTTCCCTCGAATCTCGCAGATCTTGATGACGGGCGAATTCAGGCAACCAGAGCCCGATAGCGGCAGATAGATAAGCCCGACCGCCTTGGTGTCGAGATCAGTAGTACTCTTTATAAATTGGACTTTTTCCACTTGAAGATCCTAAGCCCTGAATAATTTTTATCAAGCGAAGATGTCCAAGGCATTTTCTCTCTTGAAAGATGTGTTCGTTCCCGTGGCCCCGGTCAAGGCTTTGGGAAGGTCACAGGTAACAATTGTCGGCCGTGGAGGCTCTATCATCGAGACCGGGAAAGATTTCTCGACTAGCAAAGAAATCGCTTTTGAGAAGGCCGTCGCGTTCAACGAAGACTCCACCGAGTTATCTTCGGAGCTAGATGTCTATGACGTTGGACACACTCACCGAAAGCTCAAAAATAGACACATCCAGTTGATTGGAATAGGAGGAACGATCGGTGTTGGGTTGTTCGTTTCTGTCTCCTCGACCCTGGCCAGCTCGGGTCCGTTGAGTCTTACTTTGGCGTGCATCTTGTGGTGTCTTCCCATCCTCTCCGTCACAGCCTCCTGTGCGGAGATGGTTTGCTACCTGCCGATCTCATCGCCTTTCATCCGGTTGTCGGAACGATGCATCGACGAGGCGTATTCGTTTATGGCCGGGTGGAACTTCTGGGTTCTCGAGTGCTCTTTTATCCCTTTCGAATTGACCCTTTTTAACAGTCTGATCCATTTTTGGACCGACGGCTACTCGCCGGCTATTCCCATTTCCATACAGCTGGCCATCTACTTTCTTATCAACGCCTCTGCAGTCAAGTACTACGGAGAAGTGGAGTTCTGGATGTCGATGGGCAAGGTTCTTCTCTCTATCGGTTTGATGCTCTTCACATTTATCACTATGGTGGGCGGGAATCCTAAGCACGACGTGTACGGATTCCGCAATTGGAGCACCCCAATGGCCGAATACATCCACACCGGTGATCTGGGAAGATTCCAGGGCTTCCTTAAAGCTGTTATCACATACTGTTTCCTCATCGCCGGGCCGGAGTATGTCTCGATGTCTGCCGGAGAAGTGGTGAACCCGCGAAAAATATTACCTTCCGCGTACAAACAGGTGGCTTATCGGCTGACGCTGTTTTTCGTCGGGGGGGCTCTCGCAATGGGCACCTGTTGCGCCTGGAATGACCCCTTGTTAACCGAGGCTCTCGATGAAGGAAAGCCGGGGGCCGGCTCCTCTGCTTACATCGTCGCCATGACCAACTTGAAAATAAATGTTTTACCCCACATTGTCAACACGCTGCTTCTGACCTCGGCCTTTTCTGCGGGAAACTCCTACACCTTTTGTTCTTCCCGGAGTCTGTACGGTATGTCTTTGGACGGAAAAGCACCCAAGATCTTTTCGTATTGCAACAAGGCCGGGGTGCCAATTTTTGCGGTGTTGCTGTCGCTGGCTTGGGGATTTCTGGCCTTTTTGCAGCTGAGCGAGAACTCGCAGACAGTCTTGAACTGGATCATCAACCTTTCAACCGCTGCTCAATTGATAAACTTCATCAATATCTTGGTTACGTATCTCTGCTTCCGGAGAGCCGTTGCCAAGCAGAAAGTCGACAGGGACGCATTCACTTTCAAAGCCTGGGGACAGCCGTACATGGCAATCGTCACGATTGTGGTTATTTTCACCATGTTGTGGGTCCAGGGCTACACGGTGTTTATCCCGGGAGGCTGGTCTGTCGAAAGCTTCCTGTTTTCCTACCTCATGATTTTTGTCGACGTTGCCTTGTTTGCATTCTGGAAACTCTTCAAGAAGTCTAAATTTGTCCGGCCCGAGGATGCTGACTTGGTCTCGGGGCTCGAGGAGGTGGAAGCACATGAACGACAGCTGGCTTACTTAGACAATCTTCCGGATAAACCTCCTAGAAAATGGCACGACAAGGCGAGCGACTTTATTTTTGGAACCCCTTAATAAACGAAGCACAGATAAACCTCAAACCATAACTCTAGATGATTACTCTAAAATACATATCACGCTACTGCACTCGGAAAAATCCAGCATTTTCTTATCAACTCTATATCCTTCTTATCGCAAAAGTCGTGAATTTCCTATTTGAGATATGATTTCCAAATATTCTTATCAGCGTGCAGCTTTTTTTTTCCAACATCCTCGTGGCGGAAATTTGCGAAAAACAGTACAGTAAACAATTTTAAAGGCAATAAACCTCGTCACTGGCTCCCTGTAGTTTGTGGATATCGACCGGTTATGGCGGAAGTCTCGCAGCCCACGCACAGACAACGCCGAAAGCGGCAGAAATACAGCAAGAATGGGTGTTTGGCCTGCAAAAAACGGAAGGTGAAGTGTGACGAAGGGGTTCCGGCGTGTGGTCGGTGCACGCGTATGAAGGTTGAATGTCTCTACTACCGAGTCTACAAGTTCCAAAGCTCCAACCTAGGCAAAGTCAAACCGAGTGTTAAGCTATCAACTACCAAAACGCCCTCAGTCGCAGACAAAAATCAGGTCCTAGCCGATGTCGTAAACGAAAAGGCCAATCTGGACAGCCTTCAGGGGGAACAGATTGTGTTGGAAGATTCCAGAGAAGAACAGACGGTTGCCGAGGGACTCAACAGCCTTTTGGCCAATCAAGAACTTATTTTTGGAGACTTTCCAGGGGTTTCAGACTACTATCCAAATCATGACCATTTGCTCGATAATCCCCAGCTTTTGCTTCCCGATTTCGACCTTCTCAAACCTTTTCAGTCACAACCTCTAACGAAGTGGGTCCCAGAACCTTCTTTGCCAAGTTCCGAGTACGACTACTTGTTTAACTTGAACAGATCCATAAGTGAAAGCGAGCTGCACGATATCGCTAATTCGTTAGAAATCACCCCTTCCGATTTGGTTTATTTGCGGTCTTTTATCAAGAATGTCCATCTCGTGTTGTTCCCTTTTGCAACGTCGTACCTGAACTCCCCGTTCATCAACATCTTCTTGAAAGAAGCGCGACTTAGCACATATCTGTTAAACGTGATGCTGGCTTCCGGGGCCAGGTTTCTCACGGAAAAAGCCAGAATAGACAGGGACTGTCACCTGGCGCGTCTGTCACACAAGATCGACAATGCTTACTTGGAGACTCTCAACACACAAATTGAGCAGAACGACAAGTTTAGAGTGCATTATTTGTCTAATTGCTTCCAGTCGCTGAAAGGAATTATGGGAAACAAGGACGATTCCGCCGGAAAAGTGGAAAGTGCTCTTTTGACAAGTCTCATTCTGGCCTCAGATCTCTCGTCCAACAAAGACGACCGATGGACCTTGCACCTACGCGGTGCCAAACACTTTCTGAGCAAGTTTGCCGACGAGGACATCATGAGCTCGGACTCGCTAATTCTCTCGCGATACCTGTTCTCGTCCCTCGAGATTTGCACGGGAATGTCCGCTCCCATCGGTAGTAGTTTGGACTTGAAGGAGTTCAACGATTGGATGCCCATACCGTTGAATCACGCACCTCTTGAGAAACTTAGCAAAATGGGACTCGTTTTCGATGGAAAACTGGGGCTAAACGATTACAAGATAGGAGGCTACAAGATACTGCTGGGATACAGCGATGAGGCCACAGATGTTATTAAACAGATTGTATCCTTGAAAAAGCACGACAACGTGGACCCCTTCGACATGGCTCGAATTTTCGGCCTAATTGCCAAAGCACGTGACTTTAGAATCGTGACCAACAAAAAACCGTTTTTAATCCCTGTTGACTCAAAGTTCCACCCCTCGTACGAGGGAGCAGACAAGACGAAGCTGCCCTTGTCGGGGTACTACCTTATGCTGTCTCCACAAATGAGGTCCATCGCCGCTCATTCGAAAGCAGACCAGGAGGCTCACGAGGCTTCCAGCTGGTTCTCCTTCTTTGACTTCACTCAGCAGATCAGACTGGAGGCCCTGTACTTGTACATACTCACGTCAGCCAGATTTATGGAGCTCAGCTACGACCACGTATCAGTCCAGTCGCTGTTGAAACAGTGTTTACAGTCGTGCTCCTTCCTGATTCAACTCAACTACAACGGACTAACCGACTTTGATCTTGATTTCCTCGAGGAATACTACTGCTCGGAGATTTTTCTCGATATCGAGAGTCACGGAGTTTCTATCGACGAGTCTACGGGCCACTTCAAAATGGGAGACGAAGAACTGACCCGAGTATGTGAATCAATCACGACCGTTCCCGCTACCGAGATTGATTTTCCAAGCTACCTCAATTTTGACGTGGACCACCGAATCAGCATGGTACTGTGGCCGCTCATGATGTGCTCCTACTGCTGTGAGACCTCCACTGACAAACTTGTCGTGGACTGTCTTCTCAACAAGATGTTCACGTTCGGACTGAAAAGCGCCGTCTCGTCGATCGACCGCATCTACAAGATATGGGTCCAACGGCGACTGCGTGTCAAGACCGGCAACGGGACCCTGCTCAAGCTGGACCCCTCCTACAACCTGCGTTACTTCCAAGAAACGCAGTATTCGTTTCCGTTTAGCTGAGTCAGGTCGACGCGTCTATCGACGCGTCGAAATATTTTTTGTTTTCAAAAGCTCAGAAAATTTACGAAACGCGTCTATTTTTTGTTTACATGTAGAAGCTCTCTGCGACAGAAGGCGGCCTTTTCTTTCTCTTCAGTTCGTGATCCTCCCGCAAGACGCACTGAAACCATCACAGAATCTTTGGCGTCTAGAAATGTCCACAGGCGAACGACAGAGGACCAAAGGGTCGAGCAATAGACCCAGTTTGAAGGGATCCGGCACCGGGCCCAATCGAAGGGGTCTAGAGGAACAAGCCAAGGACGGGCTTGACACAGAGTCGATCAGCGTGATTGTGCGATGTCGCGGCCGCAACGACAAGGAGCTGAACTTAAAAAGTCCGGTGATTGTTAGCATCCCAAAGGACCCGAGCTCTAACCAAGTGAGTGTCAACACCAGCCAAGATTTCAGCATATCCAGTCAGCTATCGTCCACCAGAGTGTACACTGTGGACCAGGCGTATGGGCCTGGATCCGACCAATCAATTTTCTTCAAGGGGGTCGGACTCCCGTTGTTTAACGAGTTTGTGAGAGGGTACAACTGCACGATACTTGCGTACGGCCAAACGGGAGCGGGCAAGACGTACACCATGTGTGGGGACATCAAGGAGCGAGAGATATCGCGGGACGCGGGGTTGGTTCCGAGAATCCTGTGCAAGCTTTTCGAGAACTTCAACGACGACTTCATTGTCAAATGTTCGTTTGTGGAGATATACAACGAGGAGCTAAAGGACCTATTAGGGGATTCAAAGAACTCGAGACTGCGTATCTTTGAGCACAAGAAACACGCTTCCAACGACAACCGAGGCTCTGCGACGGCCATCAAGATCGACGGGCTGGAGGAGTTCCATATCAAGAGCGCATTTGAGGGGCTTCGGTTGCTGAAACAAGGAATGGAGCGGAGACAGACGGCGGCGACCAAGATGAATGATCTTTCGAGCCGATCGCACACGATATTCAGCATTTCCTTGATCCAGAAGAAGAGCGAGAACGAGTACCAATTTGCCAAGATGAACCTTGTCGACCTGGCGGGTTCGGAGAACATCAACCGGTCTGGTGCAATGAACCAAAGGGCCAAAGAGGCCGGCTCGATCAACCAGAGTTTGCTCACGCTCGGCCGGGTCATCAACGCCCTGGTGGACGACAGCTCGTACATTCCGTATCGTGAGTCGAAACTCACGCGATTGCTGCAGGACTCGCTTGGGGGGCGGACCAAAACTGTGCTCGTTGCAAACATAGCCCCTTCCAGTGTGGACTGCCAGGCCACGACCAGCACCCTGGAGTACGCGACAAAGGCGAAGGACATCAAGAACAGTGCGCAGATCGGGCCCCTGATTTCAGACAAGGTGCTGGTGAAGGAGCTGGTTGAGGAGAACTATCGTCTGAAGCTCGATTTGAAGGCCACGAGGACGAAAGAGGGCGTGTATCTGAGCGAGTCCAACTACAACGAGCTGATGCTGAACTACAAGAACCTCACCACCGAGACTGAGGAGCTGCGAAGACAGAAGGAGTCGCTCACGAACCAGGTGCAGAAGGAGCAGAGAAAGGTGGACAGCGAGAAGGAGGAGAGCACCAAGCGTCTGGAGACGATCAAAGACCTGGAGGGGCGACTGGCGGGGTTTGAAAACGAGTTCAACCGTCAGAAAAGAAAGGAGACGGAGCTGCTTGCCGCGAGTCGCCAGATCATCGAGCTGTACACCAACGACGCTACGAAAATCATGGAACGACAGACGAAAAACCAGGAGTTTTTTAACTCGAAGCTCAGAGAATGTGTCACTCCGTTGGCACAGCAGCTCAGCGCTTTGCTGAAAAGTGTAGCGTACGACAAGGTGGAGACATCGGGACTGGTTGAGCTCACGGAGAACATCGTGGCCGAGCTAGCCAGCGTTCAGCAGGAGCAGTCTGTGTTGGGCACTCGGGTCAGCGAGAAGACCGAGGAGCTCAAGCTGTTCAAAGCGGAGCTGGAAAAAACGTACGCCGGCCTGACCGACCTGGCAGAGAACAGTTCCCACCTGATAGGCCTGTCGGAAGAAAACAACGAGAGCTTTGACCAGTTCATCAGCCACAGTCTCTTCAACGACCAGAACACTCTATTGGACAAGGCAGCCGAAGAAACCTCCTCGAAAATCAGCGAGATCAAGTCTCTGCTGGGCCAGAAGCTGGACGAGCTGTTTGGCCATATTGCGGAGGAAACGCTCCGGACGGCCGTCGACGAGACAAAGCTGAAGCTGCTGGACAGACGGTCTCAATGGCTGCAGAGCTCTGCCAAAGTGCACCAGGCCCTGGGTTCGGGTAGCTCTGCGCTGGCCCAGCAGTTACGCCAGAGCTCGTCGCAGCTGTCCAACCATATCGACTCCAATCTCGGCTTCTTGAACTACCACAGAGCCAAGCTGAGCGGGTTCAGCAGCGCTCTGGGGACCGCTTCCGAGACAATTGGAAACGCCTCGGCCGTGCAGTCGGACCTGGTGGACTCGTACTCGAGTCTGCACGGGACAAACGAGAGCATCAAGAGCACCATCGACTCGGTTAGCGGCAACTTGGTGGATCTGGGCAACGATCTCAAGAGAAAAATGGAGGATGGTTTCCAGATAACATCTGCGGACGAAGCCAGGAAGCTGTTGGCGCAGTTGGAGGACAAAGTGGGTGAAAAACAGCCATCGTTGACCACCGTGAACCTGGATTACAGGTCTAGATCACCGTCCAAACTGACGTCGCCACAGAGACGCAAAAGACTTCCCTCGACGTCTCCATCTAAGCGCGAGGACGTCAAGCGAAACAGGCTCGTGTAGTGTAAAAATAGAATCTGAATGTATAATTTAACAGTTAGGTGGAATTCTGGACTCAAATAGTAGCTTGGGGATATTCGGTATATACGGAACAAGGCTAGAAAATCAAACGAGACGGAATGTAGCAAGGGAGAACTGTAGTATGAATAAATAGGGAGTCCTTTTGCCCGACAGATTGAAACGGAGCAGATTGGTGAAGCCTTTGGATCCGTGGAATAAGTCTAGTAGCGCAACAGTTAACATTGACTAACTGTGTTCATGTCGTTGTTTCGGGCTGGCCCTTCACCTGTCGTTGTGGTCGCTAATGCTCTTTCTGAACTGCTCGAGAGAGGAATTGGTGCGGCTACTGGAGCTGCTGGATCTTCTTCTCTGCTTTCTGGCGATCGACGGGTCGACGTGCTGTTTGCCCAGAGTTCTGGCCAGCAGCGACAGGATATCGGTCAAGGACAGAACACCAACGAGCTTTCCAGAGGACCGGGACTCGCCCATCTCTGAGGCAGGAGAAATGGGGGCTCCTTGCGCGTTCAGAGAGCCGGCGGACGACTGGTGATGCAACGGAACAGACGTCGGCAGTGGAGACTGAACCGGCTTGTGGTCAACGGGGGACGGCTGGCTTGGCAGTGACGAGCTAGTTTGCAGGTCGGGCTTGACGATCCACAGTCGGTGGGACTTGGTGGCCACCAGCTTGGCCATCGTTCTAGCAAGCGACGAGGACGTCGTCACGTGGAAGATCGGGAACGAGTCCTTGCCGTTCTCAAGCCCCCGGGAGTTGAGAATGACAGACACGAAATGCAGACACGACTTGTACAGCAAGTCCGACTTGGACGACGTCGAAACGAGTCTGACGTCAGTCACAGAGATGTTCCCGAGCAGCGTGTAATTTCTGTCCACCACCGCCAGCGAGGAGATCATCAGATCGTGCATCTTGACCAACGCTTCGATCAACAGCTGGTCTCCAAATATGGTCACCACGTTCGACGACCCTATTCCCAGACTCTGCAGTGAAGAGCTCAGCAGCGGCTCCATCGAGGGGAATCTTCTAGCGTTTTCCCACAAGAATTTCACCAGCCGCCTCTGCGACAGAATTCCCGAGAGCTTGTTTCCGTTTGTGATAGCCACCCTGTGGACGCCGGTCCCCAGGATCTCGGCCACGGTCGACAGGTTGTCGGTCTCGCTGAGCTTGATGAAAGGGTTTTTGTTGGTGAGTCTGATCACAAAGGACACGGGGACTTGGTCGCCTCTCTGTGCCCTCTTGATCAGCTCCGGGATGCTTTCCCTAGGCTCGTAGTTGATCGAGGAAAGCGACTCTGGCTTCAGCTTGTTCAAAACCAGCAGCAGATACGAGTTGAGGTCCGTGTAATCAAACGTAAGACAGTTCAGATCCTGTGGAAACTCCTCCACGGGAACAGAGGTCAGCTGGTTGTTCACCAGGGTCTCAAACGCCTGCTCCACAGACACTTTTGAGCTAATGGTGATGAGCTTGTTCTGCTCCACAAGCTCCCCGAGCAGAATCTCCTGCCACTCGACGGAGGCTCCTGTCGTGAAATTTGAATTCGATGAAGACAGAGAAGGATTTCGGGACAGAGAATTGTGGTGATGTGATTGCTGTGCGGACAACGAAAATGACATACTGTTGGGAGACCCCGGAGTCGAGAAACATCCGTCTATCGACCCAACCTCGGAAATCTCCAGAGGCGGCGGTGTCGATAACATCTCCACGATCGATGTCTGTCTCGACTGTGGCAGAGGCGACCCTGGAGCCCTAATGGGAGGCGATCCCGGAAACTTGTTCGACGACATTTCCGGAAACTTGTGCTGACTGTTGCTGCCCCGTAAAAAGCTCTGTGTTTGAACGTAAGATCCGTTGAGCGCGACTTCAATGACCAAAAATGCCTGAGTGTTCCAGAAGAATGTTGCAAGGGTTGCTTTTACAACTCCGAAACCAACTATATTTCGGCTGAACAGCCTTCCCTGGGAGAAAGATCCCTCGGCTCCAGAGTTATCTCAACTTATTCACCTCATTTCCCAGTCATGTTTTTTCTTCGGTAGATCGGTGTGAGGTGTGGTTAAGCCACCGCGAGTGGCTGGTAACGGGCTGGGGTAGGAAGCCGATCGCTGAACGGAGCTTGCGTGCTCAAAGCTACCGCTGTCCGGCAGGGGAGAACAGTTAGTTTGATAGGACTCGGGGTATAGGTCGGAGGAAGTGGCATCGGGGCGAAAGAGAGTTGCAAAAAATTGGAAGCAAAAAAGATGCTCTCGGCGAGAATCGAACACGCGATCTTCAGATTATGAGACTGACGCCTTAACCGACTGGGCCACGAGAGCATTTTCCAAGACAAACTCAACTGAGGTGGTTTACGAGAACACTATGTGCTTCGTCGCTGTTGGTTCTCACGGCCCAGTTGAGATGTAACGCCTAAAGTCTCTTCTGTTCCACCTCCGAAAATCCTTGTGAGCCAAAAACCGGGTCCTCTGATATTTTTCTTTGTCCAGGTGGAGCAGGTCTTCTTGATTTTTGAGCTTTTTGAATTTGTGAGAACGATGTTGAGATACTCCGAGGAGTCCAATTTCCCTAGTTATCAGACCAGTTGGATTGAACGGATTAGGACTCCCCGTACGCTGAGACGCTCTGTAGGGTCTCCTTTTAGTGACGAAAAGATCACCTGTCAAATCCCGTTTCTGCTGGTCCTCGAAACAAACTTTTTTTTCCTTACTTGATCTCCTCCCTTTTTGGTCGTATTGGCTCAGAAAGTCCTTGAAATTGCGGCCATCCCCGCTAAGATCTTCGGCAAATCTTGGTGTTTGAAACGGAGTGGAAGTTACTGAAACGTTGTTCTCATCTAAGCTTGAGTGCGGACTGTAGACTGCAGTTGGAGGAGTAACTACACCGGGGAGGGCCTCTAAGGTGGATTGCCCTAGATATTGGCCCGAGCTGCGTCTGCTCGACTTTTCGGAGTCTTTGTCGATGGATCCGGTGGCTTCAACAGGCTGAAAATACTTCTGGTGCTTTATCGGGGTAATGACATTTGCTGGCTTCCATTTCAGAACCTGTTGAGCAAGTTTTTTTCGAGAATCTGGCTAGTGTTAGTATAGGGCCAAAATTAGGGCTTGAAAAAGGGGGTAAACTTCAACACACTTTTCTCTGGGCCCAGCAACAATTGGGGAACTGGCTTTTCCGTATAGACAGAAACCAATTGATGTCCGTCTACGATCGTCATAACTCCAATCAGTCTCAAAGACGGATGAAGGGACACTGGGGAGGATAAAATAACATATGAAGAAGCGCTGAGAATTTTTTTATTATAGAATTTTCAAAATTCAGTGAAAATTAATTTTTTGGGCAAATTGAAAGCGTTTCATGCATTTTTCAGATACGATTATAGATGATTTACTCGAAGTAGAAAGGTCCCTTCATCTCCTGTTCAACCGCAAATCCCTCTTGATGACACACTCATCGAAATCTATCAAGTAAACAGTTCGGGACGGGTGGTTTTCCACAGGAACAGTGTGTGCGCTCACTTCACATCTGAAAAATGACGAGTCCAGAATACCCTCCAGCAGTCCGGCAGTAAATGCCTCGCAGTTCAGGCTCTCGTACTCTTTCGGAACAGAAACAAACCGCATCAACAGGGGTTGGTTATCTATGATCATGTACTGTGAATCGGATTCGGACGATTTCTCGAGATTGTCAGCAGGCTTGCCAAACAAACTTTTCCATATGGTTGAGGTGATGAAATGAAGAACCTCCAGGGTCCGAATTTCGCGCTTGGAAGTGTTGGACTTGCCTGACGAGGTGACGTTGTTGTTGAAATTCTCCCGGAGTGACGTGAGTTCCAGGAACTTGACTCCAACTGTGTAGCCGAGGTTGTTCAGCTTTCTCTCGAGTTCGATCAAACTCTTGGAGTTGCTCAAATTCATTGAAACCATCTCCATGAATAAGAAGCTCAGTGACGAAAGCGAGATCTCGTGCTTGGCGCGGTGTAAATTGCGGTCGTAAATCGAGTTGACAGGGACCAACCTGTTCTTGGATGATGACTGCAGTTGCGGCGATGATGCAGCCTGGCTGCTACCTGGCTGCTGTTGCTGCGACGGCCCCGTAGACCGAGGTCCCACTGCCACGTCGTAACCGATGCCCTGTATCAACACCTTGGAGGATGACAGCGACGAAGACATTTGGAAATGGATATTGTGTGTGTATGCGTGATTAGCTAGTGGATTGGGAAAGCGGACTAATCGATCTCCAAGCACCTTTACGCCCGTTCTGTCACTTCGTTTGCACCGATTCAATTCTAATATTTCTTCTGGGACTTTATTTTCTGTCATAATAAAAAACGGGTCGATAGAAACGGAGCAGATTCTCACTGAAGAATAAAGCTCAAGTATCAGAACACAGGAGAAAAGAATTGATTTGTAGGGTTCAAACCAACACGGCATCACACACGAAATGGCAATAACGATCAGACTGGCGACGGTAAATGACCTGCAAGGAATGCAAAATGCTAATCTCAACAACTTGCCTGAAAATTACACTCTGAAATACTACCTTTACCACTTACTTTCGTGGCCGCAGGCTTCTTTTGTGGCTACAACCACCGACCCAGATCTCGCCCAGCAGGACGAGCAAAGCACCACAGATGTGAAGAAGGACACTCAGTACGTCGGTAGAGGAGAGAAAGTGGTGGGCTATGTTTTGGGGAAGATGGACGATGACCCAGAGGCGGAAGACAAAACCCCTCACGGCCACGTGACGTCGCTTTCGGTGATGAGAACTTACAGAAGAATGGGTCTTGCCGACAAACTCATGAGACAATGTTTATACGCCCTCTGTGAGAACTACCAGGCCAAATACGTGTCGTTGCATGTGAGAAAGTCCAACAGAGCGGCCCTCCACCTTTACAGAGACACTCTTCGGTTTGAGGTGTTGAGTATTGAAAACTCCTACTACCAAGACGGCGAAGACGCTTACTACATGAAAAAGGACCTCGTTCTGGACGATCTTCTTCCGTGCAAATTCCAGAACGCAGCAGAACACGACAATCTTGACAATGACTTGCTAGAGGGAATCACAGTTGACGGCGTCGACCTGCTTACTGTGTAATGTTACATGATAATAAAAATTAAGTCCCATCAGAATTCAAAGTGAGACGTCAAGTTCAAGAGTGTTTCATTTCAGACTAAAAAAATAAGGTAGCGTGTGTTTTTCCACATCGACAACATCATCAGACGGAACGTCCGATGAAAGTCTAGAGCCAAATGCACTCTGGTCATCATGTAGAAACACCTCTTGAATTTGACGTCAACAAATTTGATCTCCAAACTGAATAATCAACATGGATCATTTAGATCACGGAGTATTTCCAAGTCCCAGCCACCTGGCGCAGATTTGCAAATATCTCTTGATCCCTACGGTAAACGCCTCTGAACGAGACTCAAAGACGTTCAACATACTTCTTCTTCAATCGTCAAACTTACAAAACTTTTCTTCAACGTGAAAAATTTTCCTCCTTAAATACACAAAATATCCTGGCAGTGCAAGGCAGTGCACCTCCAATACCCGTACCCCTTCATGTTGGGATTTTCATCATTTCTCTTCTTTGCGATAGGTCAGCTTGTCAACTTTCACCTCGCCGTCAATTAGCGTGTACAAATACAACGTGCACACCGAGCCCTGAATATCCAGTAAACAGAAGCTTGGGAACGGGTCCACATACTCTTCAATGTCTGCTGCCGTCACGTCCTCGTCGTTGTCTTCGTCTTCATCCTCGCGCCCCAGCCCTCCGCTGGAATAACCGGGCTGTGGTGGCTGTGCAGAAGAAGTCGTTCCAACTTCCTCGGATTCTTGTGGCTGTGCGAGTGGCTGTGCAGAGTCTTGCTCTTCCTCTTTATCAGTCTCCTTCGGTTCCTTGGACTCTAACGTCTTCTCTACCTTCTCTGACTTATCTCTCTTATCTGCTAGAACACCCTCAATCACTTCCAAATCCTCGTTTTCCATCTTGTCAGTGCAAAACGCACCCGTGGCGCTGCCTGGATTCACAAAGAACTTGCCATCCAATGTGTACGCCTCAACCTTGTGAGTCGAGCCGTATATCAAGATGTCCACATCCATCAGTCGGGCTTGTGTCAGCAAACTGAGAGGATCAGCTTTGGGTATTATTTGAAACCCGTTCAGCAGTCCGACCTTGAGCTTATCGTAGGTGAACACCAAGGAGAGTGGCAGGTTGAGGTCCTGGTCGAACTCCCCTTTCACCATTTGAAAGTCCAACGACAGCGACTTCAGGAAATCGAGGGTCGATTGCGATCCGGTCACATTTCCCAAACACAGAACCTGTTCCGTCTTCCCCGTTGGCTGCAGCAGCTTCTTGAATTTGGCCGGAATATCGATGGCCCGCTCCGGAATATGCAGGTCTCCTATTGCCAGAACAAGCATTTTGTCAATTGGGAGGTTCGTGCGCGTAATTCGTAGGGCACTGATGGTTTAAGAGTGGTTATTGTAGGCAGTCTTTCTTCGTAATGTTTTTTTTGCCAGCGAGCCCAGCCTCACAAAATAATTTCGCTACCCCATAAATGCTGAGCGATCGGTAGTTTGGGTAGTTTTGGGGGTTACTGAGGGTTACTGGTAATAATTGGTGATAGCTGGTGGTGATCTAAAACGAATCATATATGCTGTCACGCTTGTATACAAATAGATAGCGTTGAGGAAAAAATGCTTGGTATTTGATGTCCGTAGTGTATCAAGACTTTATCGGCATCTTGCAAACATCTTACTTCTTGTCTTCAGACGACAAAAAGTCACTAGAAAAAGGCGTTAGTAGCTGGAACGGAAAACGGGCCTCCCCAACTTATACTTACTTGATGGCCTTCTCAACATCCAATTCTGGCTCCTCTGACTTAGCGACCGGAGCAGCGGTCGGAGTGGCTCCAGCAGGAACAGGCGAAGCAAGGAACTTTGGGCCTGCGACTCCTCCAACAACGGTCAAAATAGTACCAATTGCCAACTGCGGGGGCCGGCGTTCCGGTTTGGTTAGTATTGGTGTTTGTTCAAGCAACTGGTGTCATCACCGATAAGTATCCCAACGGTTCCAACGATATCAGCAGCGCCCAGATCTCCTCCACTTACCCAGTGTGGTTGGACAGCTTTTCCGAAAATAACGTATGCTCCTGCCATTGTGTTTTGTTCCTAAGATGTCACTCGTCAGGTTTCAAGTATCAAATCCGTCCTAATCTTCTCTCGAGACCGGTGCCTTAAACCACACCTTTTTCATGTCAAATTTTGGATGTTTTTGGTTGGGCTAGCAGGATTGAGCCATCCACGACTTTTTCTAAAAAATCAATTCACGTGACACAAAGTCACGCGAATCTCCAGATTTTTGGAATTTTTTCTCCGAGTTCTGGAAAGTTCACTCGATTTAAAATAAGAAAGTGGACGGTACTCAGTTGTATGCTAATTGTCTTACTCTATAATTCCTAGTCATTAACCGAGAAACAGCCATACAACGCTCCTCAAATGGTGAGTTTGCTTTCTCGTCCCCTGCCCGGTGCCCCCACTAACCTTCTATTCCCCACTTTAGTCCTTCGTCAAGTCAGCCAAGTCCATCATTCCAACCTTGGACAGAATTCTCGTCCAGAGAGTCAAGCCTTCGCAAAAAACCGCCTCCGGTATCTACATCCCAGAGAAGAACCAGGAGAAGCTCAACATTGCTGACGTGATCGCCGTTGGTCCTGGTTTTACTACCCCTCAAGGCCAATTCATCAAGCCTAGTGTCAATGCCGGAGACAAGGTTCTGATTCCTGCTTTCGGAGGGTCCAACGTTAAGGTTGGCGAGGAGGAGTTCTTGATTTTCAGAGACGCTGATCTGCTTGCCAAGATCGAGAACTAGATAGCAAGCTTCTGCCGTCTGACAAAAACGACTTGATAATTTGTCTGTTCTATGTATATAGTAGTACCTAAGAGAAGATCAATCCTCATTGATCAGCTGTGTCCAGTAGTTGTCTAGCCTGTATCTTGCCAGCAAACTGACGATTTCGTCTTGGTTTTCGAAGTCGTAGACGGTCCATTTACTGAAATGAAGCTCGATCAGCTGGCCCTCCCACAGAAGCTTGCTGCTATTATGCGACAGATCCTCAAGTGGTGGCTCTTCTTGTTCCACCTCGCCGGACATCTTCTTCGCTGCGTTCTCGGTCCAGTTGATTCGCTCCAGCATCAGGCGTTTGTACTTGGATATCGACCGCGAGCCTCCTTCCACCACCACCAACGAGGGCCCATCTCGCAAGTTGATGCACATTCCCCGCAGACTGAGCTGTTTTGCATTCACGTCCACCTTGTAGAGGTGCTGTGGATTCACGAGTCTCCGAACCTTGAAAACAGCCGAGAAATACCCTCTTTTCAGGTCCTCCTCAAACTTTCGGTCCAGTTTTTCAAGTCGTTCGTCTCTGCTGGCCATCCTCTCGCGGTTGTCCGCCTCGTGAGCGAGCCTGCGCTGCTCAATCTCCTTCTTCACCCTCATTTCCACCTCTGTTGGATTCTTGATGGCGTCGTTGGTGAGCACGTTCATCAGGTTTTTCAGCTTGATCTTTGGTGCAGGCGTCGGATCCAGTCCCAGCTTGATCCGGTCCTGCTTCTCCTTCAGCCGCACCCCCCTCTCGTTCTTGCGCAACCTCTTGAGCTCCTTTTTGGTCAGGAAAAGCGGCTTGGGCGGAGCAAGGTGCTTCTCCCAGGGAGCGTTGATCGGAACGGGGTGCTGCACGTAGATGCTGATTGGATTTTCCTCGTCCTGCGGATCGCTGTATGTCGTCTTTTGCAAATCTCTGTAGCTGCGGATCTTCAGCAACGGTTGGTCCCACCATTCGATGGACGGAGGAACACTCGGCTCGTACAGCTGTTCTCCCAACACCTCGTTGGCCGTCAAACCCTGCTCCGCCAGCTGCTCCATCCGCTCCTTCTCCCTCTGCTCCTGCTGCAATTTCTCGCGGACTTCGTTCGCCCGCTCGATGAACTTGCCCTTCTCGTTGAGGGCCAGGGTCCGTCGAGGCCTCTCGGCCCCCACAGAGAAGTTCTGCTGTTCCATGTACGGATTAAGAACAAAACCCTCGCGCACCTTGCCTGACTTGAGCGGGTTAAAGTTCTTGGGGATTGAGGGCGCCGGCGTCGTTTCGCGGAGCAGCGGATGGATCTCGATGTTGTTCAGCTCGCTGGTGTCGTCATTGGGGGCGTTCTCGGGGTTTCTGTTGTACTCAGTTTTGTGTATCCTAGACAGCAAGTCCGGGTTAAGTCGTGGTCGCTTGTTGTTTCCTTGCTGAGATGGTCGACTCACCACTCGTTTCGACATTTCGCGCGGAAAACAGAGGCGTGCCAGAGCAGATTCAGCACGCTGAAGGCGATAGACAGCTTGAGTAGTGTTTTTTTAATTATTTTCTCTAGCACTTTTCTACATCTTTTTAAGTAATTTTTTTGATATCTTGAATTTTTTTGATATTTGAACACTACCTTCTTTGGTAATGCACCTAGATATATAATTCAACAACTATAGCCATAAAATAGCCACAATAATAGCCATACTACCGTCGGAACCATCAGATCAGGCAAACCCAAACCCTTCGTGCCCCTCGGAAAGAGCCATCAGCAGAGACCCGCGCAATTTGTCGTAGCTTTCGTACTCAGGAAGATCAATCTGGTTGAAACAAGTGTGCGACGTAGGGAGTCGGTCTGTAGGGCCGTACGTCCTGTGGATGCTGAACTTGGAAACACCGGACATTCCAGCGAGCTCCTTGAATCCATTTAGAGGAACCTTACTGGTTCCCGTGGCAAATTGAAGCAATTTGGCCTTCTCTTCGGCATCGAACGACTTCACAGCCCTCCAAAACCACTGAATCTGAGGCGACGCAGCAGAATAGTTCTGGTACACAGTGTTGTTTTTCCAGTCGTCCACATCGATGTCCGGCAGTCCGGAAACCAACAACTCGAGTTCTTGGTCGTCAAAAATCGCAATCAAGTCCTTTGGAATGATCTCGTAGAAACCCTGCAAAAAGTTCTCCATCTGCTCCTGGACAGACGTCTCCAGTCGGTATTCCGTGATTAGTCTCACGTACTCCTGCTTGTTCTCCTCCGTCACGCTGATGTCGCGGCCGTTCTCCTTCAAGTCAATCACTTTCTGCTCGCCATAGTCGTTGGTTTCCACTGAAAACGTCTCGACAATGATGTCTGTAATGTCGTTCTCGAGCATCCACAAAAGCGACTTGTAGTAGTCCAGGTCCAAAGACTCAATGTCTTTCAGCGACACCGGACGACCCAAAAGCCGCTTGTAAACGGCCCTGCTGAAATGACAGTCCAGCATACAGCTGTCGTAAACGGCTTTTCCAATAATCAAGCCGACAAATTTGAAGAAGGAGAGATGCTCGGGATTGACCCAAGACGTCCTGTTGGGATGGAAAGTGGTCTTGTCCGACGCAACGGGCGCAAATAGCGCGTAATCCGGGTTGAACATTTGCCGAGAAAGCACTTGGTACCACTCTCTAGTGAGTCCACCAGCATCCACACCCTGCTCTCCCTTAAACTGTATGTCCAGCTTGGCCTTTCTGATGTCGGTTGGAGACTTAAAGAACAAGGCACGGTACGAGTCCAGGAAAACCTGGTCACGTCTCACGTTCACAGGCAAGGCTGGTCTCTCGCCGTCGTCCGTGTGCAGCTTCTGGTCGAAATAGATCCGCTTGTTGTCAAACTCTAACACCTTTGGGTTTCTGATGAGCACCGAAAACGGTCCGCTCATCAACTTTGGATTGCTTCTAATCATCGAGTTCAGAATCTTCTTATGCTCTTCGGTGAAGGAGAAAAACAGACTCTCGATCGGCTCGTTCGCAAAGTCGTATACCTTCTCTTCGTAACGGAGTATGTCTCGAGTCGGCATGTCCTGAACTTTGCTGTGTTTGCAAACCACCATCAACGCCTCAATCAAAGGCGACAGAATCGTGGCAATATGAGCCAGACTGGAGTTGTCTCTCAGTAGCCGCAAACAGTCACTCAGGGCGCCCCAAAGAGGACCTAACGCCGAATTCTTGTACAGTTCCTTGAGCTCGCGCACCTCTGAAGCCTCCTCTTTTTCGCCGTCCTTGGTCTGGAACAGATAGTCCAACGCCGTCAAAACTCTCAGCAGCTTGGCCTGGTCAGAAGAACCAGATGCAAACGCAGCCAAGCCGGGAATGTCATCATTGCCGTTCGGAACAGTCTCAATGTCGCTGTTTAGCGTACGCAGGTCCACGGCGATGTGCTGGCTGAGAGAAGTGGCTCTCTTGGAAAGTTCACGCGGGAAAACAATCTTTGCGTTTTCAATCAGCGAAAGATTCTGTATCGAGGAGATCGTCTGCTGGAACACCTTGCTTGCGCACTCGTCTGCAACTAGAATGTTAATGATCAACTTCAGGTTTCTGTCAGGTATGACAGGCAACTGCGGCGTCTTGGACTGCTGCTTCTCGGCATCATCCAGAGCGTTTAGCTTCGATCTGATGGCTTGCAGAGGTCTGGTAGCTATCTGGAAAGTGCGCGACAGAATATCCATCAAATTCGTATCTTCCTTAATAAGCTTGTTGTCCAGCAGGTTCAAAAGGATGTTGATCGGGTAGTTGTAACTGTTGTCTTTCAACTTGTGTCTTCTTGCGAGCTTTTTCAAAAATGGAGAGCTCTCCTGATCCATCAGGAAATGAAACCTCATGTGGTTTTCATTCTCCAGCAAGTACTGAATGACGTCGATAGCCTGTGTGGCAACAGTCAGCGTGGTGCATCCAACAGGGAAACTGACGCTCTTATCCATCGATTGCACAGAGTTGCTGACAGCAACTTTCAAAGGAGAAGCAGAAGAATCACTCGATTTCGGATTGTGCTCAGAAGCCTTCGAACGCTGACACAGCTGATAGTAGACAGCCTCCAGCGAGGCCTGGTCGTTCAGTCCCTCCTGCAGAATGTAGAGCAACATGGCCACAATCTCACTGCGAGTTTGCTTGTTGTAACACAGAAAACCCAAAGTCTTGAAGAAACTCTCTCTTTTGTAGTAAAGCTGAGGAACAAAGACCATCTTAAGCAAAGCACAAACGCCGAACTTGTCAACCATTGCGGCAAAGAAAATCTTGTGACGTTTCTTGTCTTTCATAATTGACGCTTCATCTTCTTCTTCCGAACCGTTCGCGTCTGCCACCTCGTCAACTTCAACATCAGAATCGTCTTCTCTTTCAGCCAAACGGCTGAAAATCCGACTTTCAAATGAAGAACGGTACTCATCGCGCATGATTTCGTTGCGCAAATCTTCTGGAAGAGCCTCCATGAAGGCAGGATCAACCTCCGGAATCGCAGATCCACTGCTTGTGGCCTCTGCACGCCTTTCACGAACATGCTGCGCAAAAACCTCCTCTCTCATATCGTCCGGAAGAGCTTGCAGGAATTCCGGATCAATATCGGTACCGCTGATATCCACTTCCCGGCCCGATATAATAACGTAGATTGGATCACGTTCTTCGTGAGAAGGCTCCTCGTTAGACTCCTGTTCTCCTTGGAGCTCCGAAAGAGCTTTTGAAGCCTCTTCTTCCTCTTTTCTCTTGGCTTCTTTTTCTTCAGCCTCTTTCCTCACCTTGTCTAGTCTCTCTTTTTCTTTGCGCTTCTCCTCTGCGGAGACAGCCCAACTGCGGTCGACAATCATATTGATAACGCGCGGAATGACTCTGCACGAGTCTTTCGACGCATTCTTCCCATAAAACAAGGCAACTGTCTCGGCCCATCTCTGGATCGTTGACTTGATAAAAATGTTTGGCACTTGCTGGTTTTTTCTAGCCGATGGCGAGGTTGTGCTTCCATTCAATGCTCTCAGAATGTCAGTCAGTCTTCCTCCATTCAAAGGCATGAGATGGGCGCGTACATCCTCTCCGCCTCTTGGGAAAAAGACACGATTGACCGACGTCACTCCGCGATCCGCGATATCTCCCGAAATGCCCTCAACAGGAGGAGCGATAGGCCCGCTTCTGAGAATCTGGAATTCGAGGTCCCCTTCGTCTCTGGCTCCAAATAAAAGTGGATTCAATCTGGGGAAGTATTCACGAATATCATCATTGGAGGACTCTCCATCAATGAAAAATTCGTTGTCTCTGGAAAAGGTTGAATTCCGACCATGGTGACTCTGCGAACCGTTTCGGCGACGCTCATTGCTATCATTTTCGGCAATCCATTCATCCAAAAAGGCGCTATCGCCACTTGAGTTCATCGAGTCGTCATCCTCTTCATCCTGTTCGTCGTCGTCATCCTCATCATCATCTTCAAACTCGCTTCCATCAGGAACTAGCTCCAGCTCGCTTCCTGAGACCATTCCCTCATATTCGTTGTCCTCGTCCATATCGGAGTTGTCCTCGCCGTTGTTATCTGAACCGCTCACGATGTCTATCACAAACTGCCCATCATCCAGGAGCTCTTCAACCAGGTCGCTATCCTCGCTTCCTTGACTCTCGATATCGGTGATATCCTCTTCATAACTGGCAGGACCCTCATCAGAGTCCATCTGGTCCATCATCTCTGCGTCTGAATCCATGTTCTCGTCATCATCGTCGCCATCGTCATCATCATCGTCGTCATCATCGTCGTCATCATCATCGTCATCATCTTCTGAATAGACGATTTCAATGTCTTCACCGTCAAGGAATACGTCAGAATCGTCTTCATCCTCCTCGTTTTCGACATCCTCCACGTCATACATTCCGAGTGTAGAGTTTCTCAGCAAATCAGGAGTCTCCTCCCGGTCGTCCAAATCGTCTTCTGCCAAATCTTCTTCGTCAACTTCGCCGCTTTGGAGCCCAGTCTCTCGGAAGAGCTCCTGTTTCGAAACTTTAATCGACCCTAGAGATGAAAGACATCTCATGATGTTGCTCGAGACCATTTCTGTGTAGGGGAAGTTGACGTCGAGCTCAGCCAAAACGCTCGAAAGAACAGAAGGCAGACTCTTGTCCAACAACTCTCGCGCTAGCAAATAACCATCAAACTGCGTAACAATTTTGTCCACAGCGGAAGATACACTGAGCTCAAATTTTTCACCCAGGAGTTTGCAAGTCAAGTCAATGATATCAACAATCTTTCCGTATCTGTTCAAAGCGCTTTCGCCCCCCTGGTTTGCTGAACGGATGACCTTGATCAGAATATCCGCGGTAAACTTCCGGATGAATGTCATGTCCGGGTCCACAATCTTTGAATCTTCGTAATTCAGGCCCTTCAAGGGAGTCGTTGAAACCAGCGCCACGATACAGATGCTTGCCAGTAAGGAAACAAGTCTCTTTCTTTTCACGTCGGTAGGGCTTGAATGGCTGAACGGATCCGACGAGATAAACTGATGGATCAAGAGGTTCAATGCTGTGGAACGGGGCTTGTCCAGATGTCCGGAACCGTTTTGTTTCTTTGAGAAGGCCAAAAACTCAGTCTTTGCTTGTTTGTAAGAAAACAGCAGCTCGGCAATCGTTTGGAGAAGGAAGCATGCGTACGCACAATCAGTGTTCTTGAACATGACCTGCTTTGAATACATGTCTTGAGATGACTTTTTCTTGTCGGCAGAAGCCTCACCTTCATCTAGGCCCTCTACTTTAGTCTCGTCTGGCTTGGGACACGATGTAAAATCCTTCTTGCTGACTGCCATGAGTTCTTTCAAAAGCAGCTCCATGATACCAGTCGGCTCTTTCTCCTCGTGAATCTCACCGGTGTTGATTCCAACCATAAGAGCACTTTGTCCGGTGCCAAGGAGGAACTTCTTCTGTTCAGGGCTCATCAAAGCAATATTTAAACTTTTGAGAGGATCAGAACATTGATGTAAAATACAAGATTCTCCAAGAACCCCAACAAAGGTATCACTGGATCTCATCACAAGTGTTGAGTTCTCTTTCACAAGGGCAGGGAGGTCACGAATTCTGGTCTTTCGACCATACCCGGAAAGATTCGAAGAGTCCTTCTTTCTTGACGTGAGAATGCGCTCAAGGTCTTTGGCAAAATAAGCTTCCAACACGTCGTGGGTCTCCATACAGCGTCTCACCAACGTTATCACCAACGTTTGAAGATTGGAATCAGTTTCAGGAAAGCTTTGGACTGATTTAACAAGACTTCTCAAAGTCAGCGACTGAGAGATATCCCAGGCGTTACGGTCATCGGAGCAGAGCAAAATGAGGACTCGGGATATGGATAGAGCGCTTTCAACGTTTCCTATGGCCGTGATGGCCGTTAATTTCCGTAGCAAATCATTCGTGATTTCCTCTTCAACTGTGTAAACAGGCGGGAATTCGAGCGGGGTGGAAAAGGTAAGCTCCACAGTCATAGTCGAGGCAAAAGGGGCTTCCGGGATCGTGGAGACAGCCAGAACCTTTTCGAAAACCAAAAGAGCATTTGGGAACCAGACCGCGTCTACCGTCTCATCACGTATTTCGTCAAGAAGTGCAGTCAAAAGATCGTGAATACGTTCGGAGTATTCGTTGACCGACTTCTCGTCGAGCAACAATGCCAGTAAGTGCAACATGCTGGAGAGTTTCTCGCCATTTGCGTAATCGCCAACCTTAAAGTCCAAACATGCGACACAAGCAAAAATGACGTCCAAAATTTCAGAGTAATCCATTGTTTCGCCGTAAGAAGATTTGGAGATCACTGTTGTCAATAGATCAGCAATTCTGTAGACGGATTTGGGGAACAGCTGGCAAATCTGGAGCCATGTTGAGATGAAATTCCTTTCGTTTGCGCCACGTGAGAAGTTGAGGTCGTCGAGAGTGCACACGTGCAGATATTGAGGCCCCACCGGAGCAGGCTCTGAAGCAACAAACCTGTCCTCGTTTGCTTTGGCACTGACCGCGGACCAGTTCGTGGCTTTCCAATTCTCTCCTTCCTCCAAAATATCGTGGTCCGCAAAATTCTCGTAGAGACCGTCTAGGTTGTCGGAGTAGAAAACTTGCAAACTGTTTCTGAAGAAAATCAAAATATCACGAGCCTGGGTCTCTGGGACTCCCAGATCCTTCAAATACTCAATTTTGGCGGTGGAAGGTGACACTTGCTCGTAGGTCAATGGATAAAGCCTACCATCAAATACAGGAGACTGGATGGCAGACACTGAGCAGTAAAAGTTCTTGCTGATCGCAATCAGTTTTTCAACAAGAACCAAAGGAATATTTTCAACGCTTCCCTCCAAAACCGAGCGCCCGTCTGCTATAAGCAGCTCGCTGAGCAGACCGTAACTTGCCAGCGAAGTTTGAATTAGGACGGAGTAATTAAGCTCACGGAAGAACGCGTAGCCCCCCTGGTAAAGGTCAGGATACAGCTTCTCTTGGGATGGAATCGGTGCAATCATGGTTTTGGTTGCAATGGCTGTGTAGACACTCAAAATTTGACCCAGAAGTTTGACCGTAGTGCTGCAGACGTTGATATCCACGTAATCCAACTTTTGACAGCGCTCCACTTCCTTTGAATCGTAAGTTTTCAACAGCTGGAAGTAGGTAACGGCCAGCTCTCTCATTAAAATGAAACCACCGTTTTGCAATAAACAAATAATCATGATGGTGTTTACCTGATCGGTATTTCTAGGGGCTCTCATGAACAAGGTTGAGTAAATCTCATTGATCACCAAAAGATAGTATCCAGTCTTGATTTCGGCATTGTCCGTGTTGATGTTTTTGAGCATCTCAACTGCTGTATTTGAAAACTGGACCACAATACGTGTTGCGTTTTTCGGAACCAGGCCAAATTTGTTATCCTGTCTTTTGTCAGAGCTGATCCGACACAGAGAAGTAAAAGTGTATCTGAGCCACGACTGGATACGAGTGAAATGGAAACAGAGGACTGACAAGTTTTTGAACTTTGCGCTTGTTCCATCAGAATCGCTGCTTTTGTCATTTGGTTTTCCTATTTTCACCTGGTATGGAGAGAAATCGTTATTGACTGCGACCACTTCCCTGCAAGCTTCCGATGGGGTTCTCGCATGGATTATCACTTCTTCCAGCGTGATTCTTCTGTAGAACAACATTAGTTCTTTAAGAATTTCAATCCCTTCATCTGACGCAAATTCTGCGGAAAGATGTTGCATCCTGCTGGAGGTCAGCTTGTTCGGAGAACCGTAAATGTCACTGAAAACATAGAGCAGACAATCCAAGACGCCCAGCTTTGAAAGAACCAAACCACCTTCTCTTGCCGCTTCCGGAGTGTTTTTGTCAAATTGGTCAAAGTAGGAGATGCTGTCTTGGTCAAAGTGAATAAAGTCATGAAGCCCTGACAAGCTGTTTGAAATGCTCGATATCAAGTCTTTTAGAGCGAAAGCAGGCTCTTCATGATCGAAGAACTTGATGATCGATGTCAGCGAGTAAAGAGCGTTGGACAGAACGTAATCGAAAGTCACGTTTTCCAGCGTGATGTATCTCATGCAATCGCTCGTCTCCACCTGCGAGGAAATTTGCTTCCAATGAGCGCTGTTTTCCAAAAGGGAAGCCAAAAACATGGTTGCACATTCCAGTAGGTCTCCCTGGTCGCTGGTCTCCCAAATATCGAGCTCCGTGCAACCAGCCTCCACCTTTGCAACGTCCTCATCTTTGGTGCGATAAAGAGATCCTTTTGGCGACTGGTAGAACTCCAAAGGCTTGAACACAACAAGATTAGGCGACTGTTTCAGCAAGGCTAGAAGATTCGCTTTGATAGTAGGCTCCAAATCAGGATGGTGCCTGGCCAGTTCATCGAACGTGAATCCCAACAAAGGAGCATTCTCTTCTCTCAAGAGCTCTTTACATATTCCAGTGTCTTTGAAGATAGTGAAAAACAACGTGATGATGTCGCCCTCCAAAACTCTTTTCAGTCCTTCTTTGTTCAAAGAAATCGCTCCAATCGCGTCAGGAATCACCAGTATCAACTCCGCTGACTTTCCCAAAAGGCCTTTGAAGTTTTTGAAAAATGAGTCAATAACGCCTGCTTCATTCAAAATCGCATACGCCGTCGGTTCGTTGTTGATGATCCCGGTGATAATATTGATCGTCTCTGTGAGCAACTCGTAGCCAAACACAGAGGGATTTTCCAACACTTTGATAAGACTTTTCAGAATAGGGGAATCGTACAGGTTTCTCATCCGATCGCCCTGGTGATGAATGATTAGGTGAAAGAACAGTTTCAGCAAAGAGTTGATAGTTTTCACCTGCCTCACAGTGATACAATGAGAAACGATGGCATCAGCAGGAGCGCCACCGTCATAGTCTGGGTTTTCCAAAGCGAAGTCGATCTCGTATTGAAGCAGGTCAATCATGATTCCAAATCCGTTGTTTGCAACAAAATCATCAAGGGCTTCTGGCTGAGACTTGAGAAACAGATCTATAAGCTGTAGCGGACCCGATCTAGTCATTCGGTAAGAGTTTCTCAAGCTGATAAACTCAAGTAGAATGTTCAGCAAGCCCGCAGTCCGGAGATGCGGAACCAAATGCTTGTTGTCTATGAGATTCGCAATCAGATTGAAGAAATAGTTGAGATAGGTGTTATCCATGTCGGTTCTGTCTTCCTTAGCACACTTGAGAATCCATCTGAGTATGTGGAATAGCAGACCGTGATTGACGTTGCCTCCTAATGCCCTCATCAAATCGCTCCCTCCATTTTTCTTCCCTGAAATGCTGACAAAGGCACGCAGGGCCGAGAAGGACGGATCCAGATTGATCTCGTTGTCAGGGTTAATCAAATCAGACATGTAGCTCAATAGGTACGGCTCTTCGTCGAAAACAGAGCTCGTCATGACCGAGTAAAAGCAACAGCACGAGGCGGCTGCAACTGCAAGACACTTCATGGAAACCAGATCTTGTCTCAAACGTATGCTTTCAAATGACTTGCTGTTGTAGGCTTTTGCAATATGGACGGATATGACAAAGTCAAACTGCTTGTCTTTGGGTATCACGTTGACCGATCTATCGTAAATTTGCTGGTAGGAGAGCTTTCTAACGGTATCTTCATTTAAGGTGAAATGGTGAAGACCCTCCTCCTCAGGGTCGTTGGAGATGATGGTCGTTGATCTCTCTACCTTTTGTTTCTTCGACTGTGTGTTGAGAATTGGGTGCCTGTGGGTCTTCTTTTTGGTTGGACTATCCTGGGACGCCAAAAGCGGTGCGGTAGCCGGTTTTGTCGTGCGTTTTCTCTGGACGTCTGCTGTTGCGTTGTAGTACTTGAAGTCCAGGGCTTTCCATTTGGAGGGCAATTGAGCGTCGGGGTTGATGCAGTCGAGCAAACTAATGTGGATCAGAGACGACTGCAACTCCTTCTCCTTCTCCCGCTTTTGTTTCTTCTTTCTCTCCTCGTGCGATTGCTGCGACGCCGGGTGTTTGGTAGAGTCTATTGAGACCGGCGCAGAGTACACGGGTGCAACCTGCGGCGGAAAGAAGGTCGCCAGCTTCAGAAGCACGTTCTTCACGTGCGTTGGCGGCGCAAATTTGCTGTTGGACGCGACGGCAAATCTCTCGCACAGCAGACAAATCATCCGCAGCGCGGCCAGTCGGATCTTCATCGAGCACGACAGAACCATCTGGAACACGCCGGCCGACGAGTTGTATATCTCCTTGTTGTAGCAGTGCTCCAGGAGCACGTACGAGTAGTCCAGAACCGCGCAGACAAGCGTCTCGTCTGCGCCGGACACCTCTTGCATCCGCGGGAACTCCTGGTCCAGCTCGTACTTCTTGACATGCTGCTCCAGAATCGTGTCCATCCGGTTCAGCACCGGGATCCAGTGGTACAGGTCTACCCGGAGCCCGTTCCATTGCTCTTTCTTCTTAAGAGACGCAATCGCAACCAGTTCGTCTTCAGTGCAGTTGGTCAATTGCTCGATCAGCACACCGACCGAACTGTGCAGGTCCTGTTTCTCCAAAAAACTCTTCTTCGAAACCAACATCTTGGCCAGATCACTCAGATCGACAGTGGCAAAATTGCTCTTTTCGTCTAGTGTTTACTCTTCGGGGGCTCGGCTTCTCGCAGACCGGGCTAGCACTTTGATCAGGAAGTCCGCAATCGCAGGCCAAACGTGTCAGGTCTCGGCGTCTCTGGGGGTTCAATTATCGCTGAGTACGGCCTCTTCTCTGCGCCAGAGCGGGAATGCACAACCCTCTTTGTTTTCTTGTGATTTCCAGCAAGAAAGTTTTCTACCTCACGCCGGAGGCGTGCGCGGCACAGAAACGGGACACCCGTACACCAGAAAGAAGAGGCAATTTTGTCTAGAGTTTTTCGTGTTTTGTCTCTTGTGTACTGCTGTGGGCAACAAAAGGCAGCGTGATCTAGCGGGAAACACTACGTGAAGGCTGCAAAAACACGCGCAGCGGCAAGACAGAACCAACCCAAAGCGCCTTGCCCGACACGGCTCCGTTTCTGCGCCCCAGATCACACGAATCACCACACTGTATGAGCCTCTGTGGGAAACTTCTGTCCTCGTTGATACATCCAGTTGTCATGACAGGCCTCGCACCGGCCGCCACCAGTCCTGTCAAAAGCTCGCCAATATGCGTCTCGTTTGCAACCAGATCTGCGTCCCAGCTCAGTGAGTCCAAGCGCAAACTATCCTCCACAGACATTAATTTCTCGTTTTCTCCAGACGAGGAGATCAGCGACCACGACAACCTGCCCGTCTCCGCGTCCCCTGCGGAGGACTCTTCGCCTGTTGACCACAGAACGCGCGTTCTGTATCCCGATTTCAAGCGCAGACAGCTGGATTCTCCCAACTGGACGCAATCAGGTGCGTCGACCCACGCGGGAGTAACTCTCAACCAGGTGAGGGAGTATCTTGGCTGGTTTGGGGGTCTCTCCAAAGCCAACAAAAGCGTGGCGAGCTGTGCGATTTCCGCGCTGAATGGCTTTTTTGAGCCGAAGGCGGCGGGCTCCGTGAACGGGCCAGGAGAGGAGAACGACCGACCTGGATTGCCCGAACAGCACGGGCCTGTGTCCTCACCGCGCCCGTCCGACGAAGCCTGCGACACCACCGGGGCCTCGGAGACGGTCTCGTGCAAAAATTCGCCGTTCAAGAGCTCGAGCTTTGAAACGCCGGTCTCTCCGGCCGACAGACGGGGCTATTTGCAGGCTAACGACTCGCTCATGAACACGAAGTACCAGCCCGTGGAGTCCAGAAGACGCTTGAGCACGTCTGTGAGTCGAAACGCCCGACTGGAGCTGTTGACCCAGAAAGAGTCGATCTTCTCCAAGGTGACGCGTGACAGAAAAGACGCGGCCGAGGGAGCTACAGAGATCCAGCTGCAGAGCAGCGACGTGGCTACGGACGAGTTGGACACGACAAAACACGTCCAGGCGATCACATTGAGCGAGGAGCAGAACAAGGTGATCGACCTGGCTAGACAGGGCCATAATCTATTCTACACAGGCTCGGCAGGAACGGGGAAGTCGCTGCTGTTGAAGTCGCTGATCAAGTCGCTGAAGAAACAGCATCCTAAAGGAGCTGTTGGGGTGACAGCGTCTACGGGACTGGCTGCCTGTAACGTTGGTGGACAAACGCTGCATTCCTACACCGGTATTGGCCTGGGCCAGGGGACGGCGGAGAGTCTGGTGCGCAAGATCAAGAGAAACAAGAAGATGAAGGAAAGATGGCAGAACCTCAAGGTGCTCGTTATCGACGAGATTTCGATGATTGACGGAGAACTGTTTGACAAACTTGACGAAATCGCCCGTCTGATGAAGCGCAGTACCAAGGCTTTTGGAGGTGTCCAGCTGATCATCTGTGGAGACTTCTACCAGCTGCCTCCGGTCACCAAGGGAAGAGAGCCGCAGTTTGCGTTTGAGTCTGCCAGGTGGAAAGAGGCCATTGAATTTACAATTGTTCTGAAGAAAGTGTTCAGGCAACAGTCCGATAGAGACTTTATACACATGTTGAACGAAATAAGAAACGGAGAGGTGTCGTCCTCCACCGCGCGCAAGTTTGCTGCTCTGTCGAGGACCCTGCCTCCCAGAGAGGGCGTTATTCCGGCGCAGCTGTTTCCTACTCGCCGAGAGGTGGATTCAGCAAACAACAGCATGCTGAAGCAGTTGGCCGGAAAAGAGGTAATTTTCAAGGCTTTTGACGGAGGCACTTTGGCAGACCCCGCGGCCAAAGGCAAACTGCTGTCCAACTTCCTCGCTCCCTCGAGAATCTTTCTCAAGAAGAACGCGCAAGTGATGCTGATCAAAAACATGGACGAAACTCTTGTGAACGGGTCTCTAGGAAAGGTGGTCGACTTCATCGATCCCGACACCTATTCATTCTTCAAAGACATCAAGAGCACGGTTCTCGACTACACCGAGGAAGAGCTCAAAAAGCTCACCTCCGCAAAGGCAAAAAGCGAGCTCAAGCACCTGATTGAAAACCCCGAGGATCTGGAAAACGAGCTGGACGAGAGCGTTTTTTCGTTCATGGAGGAACTGGAAAAGAACGAGAGCCAGGAGTCCGTTTTGAAGAGCGCACAGCGGAAACGAGAACTTATCGCAAACTTGTACAGCATGTCCAAAGGAAGAAGAATGCCCTTGGTCCGGTTCATTCTGCCGGACGGCACTTCAAGAGAGGTTTTGATCGAGCCTGAAACGTTCAGCGTTGAAGACGAGATGGATAGACCGTTGGTTTCTCGGACGCAAATACCGTTGATTCTCGCATGGTCTCTCTCTATCCACAAGTCCCAGGGACAGACCCTTCCTCTGGTGAAGATAGACCTCAAGAATATCTTCGAAAAGGGTCAGGCCTACGTCGCACTTTCAAGAGCAACTAACAGGAGGGGGCTCCAGGTGAGTAACTTCGATCCCACGAAAATCAAGACCCACGAAAAAGTGGTTATGTTCTACGATGGACTGAAGACCGTTGACGAAATCACGAATACACGCAAACAACACAGGAAAATCACTGGTTTCTTCCCGCCAACGCAGATCCGGAAGCTTGAAAGTTTGGCAGAAAACGCTGCCCGGACGGAGGATTTCGAGCAGTTGAAGACAAAGTTGGATTCCGCGTACGATTCGTTAGAGAACCACTACCAAAAGAGTGCACAAACGCCGGCTGAGCCTCCCGTTTCACTGATGTCGAGTACGAAGGCCCGAGATTTCAGCTTCCTTGACGATGATGATGACGACGACTACAGAAAGGTGCTTGAACTGATCCAGAGCGCCGAAACATGAAGTGGTGCGCTTTATGAATGATCGTCAATTGCATTATATGTAGTAAATAAGGGAATCAGGGGGCGCCCACGATCCAGCCAATGATATTTTTTCCCAGGTCTTTTCCATCAGTGTTGCGTAGAATCTCGTTTGCTGAGGACTGCAGCGATCTCTGGAACCGGGACTGCAGGTCCTCCCTGTTTTTGGGCGACTGCACCTCGAACGTGGACTCGGTACCCAAGCTAGGAAGCTCCCGGGTCTCCATTTGCTCCTTGAACGTGTTCAGCATCTGCCATTGTTCGAGCACGTTGTTGTTGAACTCAGTGGGAACAACAAGCATCAGCTTGCTGAGAGTGTTCAGCTTGCAGTTGATGATCCCAATGTCCTCGTTGCTCTCACCAAACTCATTCTTCACCAGTTGGAAAAACGAGTACCATTTTTCTTGAATCAGATTGAACAGCTCGGGGTTTTTTGGCTTGGTCTCCACTGCGATGTCCAGCAGCTCAATGGATAAATGGTAAGAGAACTCAAAGTCCTGCGCCGTTGAAAAATCAAGACACAAAAGCTGAACCCGAATCAGAAGCGGCGTTGCAGAAGTGTCTGGCTCTCCGACTAACAGATCTTTCTCAGGACTCTCGAGACCGACTACCAAATGCTTCAGCAGTTCATACACTTTGGCGGTTTGCGTGTAAGAGCTGTCGTTGAGTTCTAGAATTTTGGTGATGATCTTGAAAGGATCATTCACGTCCAGCACGATCTTCGGGGTCACGGGAACACCGGGGGTGAAGTAAAGCTTCCAGTTCAGCAGCAGGTTGTTGGCCAAAATCAGTTCACGCAATCTAACCACGTCAGGGTCGGATTTCTCCGGTATCAGGTTCAAGCATTGTACAGAACTCTTGAGAAATCCTATTGTCATGTCGCAGTTTGTGGCTTTTTTGTAAAACTTCCAGCTGTGGCCGAGAAGCACCTCTTTCAGGTCCTCGGAGCTCAATCCACAGTACTCGGATAAAAACACTCCGGAAATCAGGTCGAAGAAGCGGAGATCGAGCAGTTCATCTAGAACAAGACGGTCGAGCTGTTCAGACGGCACTTTGTTGAAAACCTGTGTGTTTCTAAACATCCAGTAGATCGAGCTCAGTAGACTCTCCCACTTGTTGGATGTACCGCCGTAGCTCACTTCGCTGTTGATGTATTTCTGCAGCTCGTTCACCTGTTGCGAGAGCTCAGAGTGAGGGAGACTCATGATTTCAACCAGAGGCAGCCCACTGGAGTACAGCCTTTCTCCCGTTTCAACGTACTTCCGGATAGTTTTGACCAGGGAAACCGTTGGGACAATTGTTGGATATAGTTTCTCGACTGAGTCCTTCGGTTCCAAAGCGTTGTCGTCGCGGCCCTCGGGCAAGTCCAAAGACCCGAGTCCGACAAGAATCTCTTTCATGTCGAGATATATTTTCAACGACACCTTGGGACATAGATAAATAAAGGAGATGACAATCCTGACAAAATCATCAATCGAGCTGGACTTGTTTTGCATAGTCACCAGCAAATTATCCTGTCTGACGAGATTCACCAGTAGATCAAAGTGGCTTTCTGCAGCCTCCAATGTGACCCTTGGGCCCGTGGCCTTGTCCGCAAACTCAACCAACCATTGGTTGAACAAACCGAATCCGTTCTCGATGTACGACAGATACGGGGCCAGTACCCCTATAAGCAGCTCTTCAAACTGACGTGTCTGGGTCGCCAGAGTGATAATCAGCTCAATTTTTTCGCCGGGATTCATGTAGGTTTCCCAATCGATCAGCTTGGGCATCTGAGTGGCTTTGGAAAGCCTTGAAAGGGGCTCGTAGAGCCCAGAAACCCAATTGTCGAGCTCCTCGGAGTAGAATTGAGAGCCCTGCAAAGCTATCTTTTGGTCCCCGATCGTCACAAACTCCTCCGCAACAAGATTCGCCATCAAAATGCGCGACTGAACAAACCGAGAGAAGAGCAGCTCGTACGAGGACTGGGATCCGAGCTCAACAGGCAAATTTGCAGACTCCCAGAGGAAGCCACGGGACCGCTCCTGGGCACCAGCAAGCGACTCAACTGCAATTTGCTCAACCGCCGTCTCAGAAAGCCCAATGACGCATTCCAGCTCCTCCGGAATCTCGTCGTCTGCAAAGAGCCCTGCTATTTCAGGTACGGTGGGCTCCTCTAACTGGCGATCGTGGGCGTTCTGGACCGACCCGAGCAGAAAATCGGCCAATTGAAACACCTGTGTTAGACTTATCAACTCTGGAAGGTCGACTAATACCAATTCCAGCGTCTGGAGCACGTTCAAACAAGGCAAAGAGTCATCCGCCACCGAAGAATCACGAACCACCGCCACAAGTTGCGACAGCAACGACTTCACTTCCTCGGTGGAACGCGCACCAGCCACAACGTAGCGGACCGCCAGGTACAGCTGGTTGTGATAATGGGACATTAGACGTGGTGTTTGGAGAAAGAGGAAGACAACAAGACGAGAGGGCGAAAGAACAAGACGAGATCAAAAATTAATTTTTGACACGAAAAAACATTTTGGATTCGAAGATAGGAAACCTTTTCGGAAACATGATCGGAAACAGGATCGGAAACAGGATTGGAAATCTCAGCAACCGGAAACATCAGGCTTTCAAACGACCGGAAAACTTTTACTGAAATCTGAAAAATTGTTAACCCATTCTGCTTAACTCCACCCGCCTTGGGAAGATTAAACCATAGGCACAGAAGCTCAGACTCTGCAGAAGGATCACAAGCTTCTGGAAATTGTACAGAATTACCGGAGGGCTTTAATTGCACCTTGACAACCTGAATAGCTGCTCGTACTGCTGTGTTTCACGCATGGTTCGTTCTTTGTATGGACTCACTTTGGTGAACCAGCAGGAGTCCCGACTTGTAGTGGCATGCTGCAAATGATACAATATGAGACCCTCACTTGCATTCTTCTAAGCAATTCGCTTCTAGACGATCAAATGGAGATTACTCGATGAAACGCTTCCCCGAGCAGCACGAGCTGTGAATTAAACTTTCCGAGGGACGGCAATGTTTTTAGCTCCCCGTTCTCCACGAAGTTTCGGGTATTGCCGAATTTTACCCCACCCACGTTATTTTGGCTGAAATTGCCAGTCTCGGAGTCACTTTCGGACTGTTCACTCCAGAGGCTAGCGTTGCGAGTGACCACGATGGTGATTGACAAGGAGGCCAACTCGTACCCCCGATTAAACAGCCGTTTGGCTTTCAGATACTGGACAAACCACCAAAACCTTGCCCCAGTCATCTCTACTTAACTGTCGTTGAGCCAAAGCGCGAATGTACCTCCTCTCCCTCCGCCTCCGCGGTGATGTTTTCCCTCCCCCGCGAAATATTTTGAGTTTGGTGGGGGCGCTCGAGGAGATCCACCACAAAAATTTTGCGTGGGCAAAAATCCGTTCCTGCTCTTGACTCGTACGATCGGATCGGCTCTATACACAACTTTCAACAAGCGTGATTATGGTCTAGGCCTGAAGCTAACCGACCGAAGCACCAAAGCACGTCGGCAAAACTGAGCTGCACAGAATCGCACGACCGCCGGTCTTCTGCTAACGGAGAATCTGTGGAAGCTCGCCCCACGGCTCTAACCGCTGCCGTGTGCTACAATTTCCCTACTCTGAGGAATTTGGGGGTTACAATGCTAAAAGCTTCTTTTTGCCTACTTTTTCTCCCTCATGACCCGTCTTACCCATCAGGCACAAAAAAAAAGCGTGCGGCTATTGTTTCTGCGTGATGGCATAATTTTGCTTGGGGGATTCTTGAAGACTGCCTCCACGGAAGAAAATTGAATAGGGGCGGGAAGTTGAGCTCGAAACCTTGAAAATTCGCCGCGTGCCGGGACGTACAGGATCTCGGCAGGGACCAGCTGATTCAAACTTGGGGGTCGAGCTTAGTGGAAGTCGCTGACGCATTTATCATTAAAACACCTGAGCGGTGCAGAGTAAAAAGATAACTCAGTTTGGTGAGGGTAGACTCTTGACCGGAGCCTTTCTTTCCACAAAGAACCGCTTTTTTCCAGTCAAGAGAAACTTTTATACTATACATCTAGGAGACCAGCGGCTGCCGGCCGCGTAATATAAGCTTAGCTGACGGATGCCGGCCTAATTATGGATTTTTTGGGTAGGGGAAATAGGTGGGTGTGCCTCTCGACCCGTTTGGATTGATTGTAGCAGAATGGGGCAGTGAGGTAGATTGAGAAGGCCTGGTTGGAGCAAATGCTACAGGTGATTGGAAGGAGGATGCGGACGCACTTGCCAGTCTCCTGTTGTAGTGGGATTGGGAGATGGGGTGATGCTGGATGGGGGCCCCACCGTAAGCAGTGATACGTGGAGGTGGCGGAACGGGTGGGGGAAGAGATCTGTGGCTGGATACAGGGGGAGGAGTGGTGGAGAGGCCCAGACCGGAGCTGGCCGAGGAGTAGGAAACTGGTAACAAAGGCTGTTGATGCTGTTGATGCTGTTGATGCTGTTGATGCTGTTGATGCTGCTGCTGCTGCTGATGATGATGCTGCTGTTGCTGCTGTTGCTGTTGTCCAAGATAGGGCTGTTGCTGCAACTGGTACTGCTGGTGAGGAGGATGGAATGGGTGGAACTGGCGTCCCCCCACGGAAGGTTGGTCTAAAGGATGGGGCAAATTTTGGTGGGAGGTTGCCAAGAGGGCCTGGACTTGAGGGGACGGGGTCAAAAGACTCCCGTTCATAATCACCACCTGGTTTTGTAGTTGCAACGTGTAATCGCGGAGCAAGTCTAGATTAGCAATTAGCGAGTTGGTTTGGTGCTCTAATATATCAATGTATTCGGTTGTCTTTTTCAGAACTTGTGCTTTGGAGTCGCTCTGAGGCTTCACTGTTGGAACCACGCTCTTGAGCTTTTGGAAGCCGTCGATGATCCGCCCGCGTCTTCGCTGTTCCGACTTGATGTGCAAGTGTTTTCTCAGCTCCTGGGACATTGGCTCTGAGGATCGTGGGAACCCCCCGTCTTCAGCCGACGCGGGGGTGGTCAGATCGAGATTTGTGAGGGGAAGCTTATCGGGCGATGAATCATTCTGTGAAAGCGAAGCGTCTTCAGAAGGCTCATCAGAAGGCGAGAGCTCAACCTTGATGGGTGCAATTTGTTCGGAATTGTTGATAAGAGAGGGAAGTTCCATGTTTCGAGCACGAGCTCCCTGTTGTTCTGTTGTCAGCTACGTGGGGAAAGAAGAAAAACGTGGCGCGACGTGGCAGTTATCAGAATAATCTCTGAAGAAGTCGGATTGCACTTGGTTGCGATATCACTGGGAAGCTGTACATGGCTTGCCATTGAAATTGATGTTTCTAACAAAAAGGTCTCATTTCTTGTGTATATATAGATAGTGTCAGTTCGTTTTCAAGGAGCGTGCGGATTCTCCTGGTCTCCAAATGAGGAGCCTGCATGCATATGCATTTAAATGTAATATCAAAAAAAAGAAAATTTTCAGACAATAAACTGGTTAAAAATACAAATTCGGAGCCCTGTGAAAAAAAAGCCACATGTGAAAATCACAGAAACTAAATCGTCTGTGCATATGCACCGATGGGTATGTGCTTCAGGGACTAGAAGACAAGAAGTTGTGTGAGGGTCAGGTGCCTGGTGGACTTCTGAGCCCGGTGGGGATGTGGCGGAAACCACAGGGGAAGGGGGGGTGTCGGGATATGAAAGCGATTGCCTCTACTTACGGAAGGGCTAGGTCAAGCTACGCTTCGTCGAGCAACTCTGCCCATGTGCCCGGACCTTTGTGCCACAGACGCTTGCACCATGCCAAAATATTTCCCGATAGGGAGCGCGAGCGAGAATGTGCATCGGCCCATAGTCAGTGGCCGCAGCTGCCCGCAGACCGTGTCTGCTGCCCCTCGGCTCCTAATAATACAGCCCCGCCAGCCGCACAGGTTTGGTGGTGACTAACGTTAGTGCCTGAGTATTGTGCAAGACATCGCCGAATGGAAATAAATTGTTCGGAGCTAGCTCCGACCGCGTTCACCGTTGTACTGCGGCTAATGAAAAGGGGGTCTATGAAGAAGCTTGTGGTTTAAAGTCGATGGATCTTCGACATCAGCTGCTCTTGTTATGCCCGCCTGATAGGTACAATTGGTGCCCAACCTGGAGGTTCTTCAGGCAGTTCCTCTAGTGGAGCTGTAATAGTTTCATTTTATATAATATGACCTTTGGAGAAGTCGCGCCCATTGGAACACTTACCTGACTGTGGACCTATTCGACCAATTGGACAAATGCGGTTCAGTTCGAGTTGCGCGACAGCATCACCTGACTCCGTTTCAAAAAAATAAGGGGGTCTTTTGGGTTTCGGGATATGCATGCAGAATTTTACTTCGGCTGTATGAAATCTTTTTGTGCTGCAACACATATGGTGGCAGCCGAGTCGGCAGCTCGCACTGAAATTAGTCAAGCATTAGCAATTAACATGCACATAAATGTGCATGAATCCGCAGAAGAGCACATATATGTGCTTGAGACGCACAGGATATTGTTCTCGGCAAACTATCCGCTTGTTTTCTAGGCCGTGTGTGCCAGCAAAGCTAAGCCCCTATTGTAAGATTCTGCAGGTTTTCCCCACCAAAACAGCAGAATCTGTAATAAAGTTTAATACCTCGACACGCCATGCTCCGTTTCCGGAAGAATTATTCCTCGAGTGAATAAATGCACCTTCGGAGACCACTGCCAAAAGGGGGACGCAGACCTATCAAGCCGTTTACGCCTTCAAGACAGAGAAATAAATGACCAGGGGCTATATTTTTAGCGTCGAGCATGTCAGAAGGTGACCGAACAAGCAAAAAAGTTAGGCCTAAGGATCAGCTGATCTTTAGCACCCCCCTCATAGTAAAACAGCCGGTAAAACTCAGGTAGATTTTTTAGCTTCGATGCATAGAACGTTTCTCTATGTATTCCACACGGTCGCAGGCTTCAAAGCTGGCACCAGCCATAACGAACACCCCTCTTCCTCTAGGTTTACAGAAGCTGCGTGGAACTCTGGAAAAGAACGAGCGATTTTTTGGTAGTTCCGAATATCCGGTCTATGAACGCATCTTTGAGTTACTTCAAAAATCGCCGCTCGTTGTTGTTCATTTTTTGCGCAACTTTTTTGCACTAGCTTTTGCTTTATTATCACACTATTCTTCTGCTCTATTATTTTTATTTTCCAGACTTGAGTCCTTATGTGGAAATTATAAGCCCGAGCTTTCTAGAACGCCTCCGTGACTTCCTGTTTCGGTCAGTTCGCGTTAGAACTGCCGTCTTAATTTAACCCCGGCCGAGATCATTCGAATTCAACCGGTGCACAGCCTGGACTCGAGCCATCTCTAATCCAGAATCCTAAGTGTGCCGCAACAATCTCACCCTCCAATTCTGGGACAGGACCTAACACTTGTACCTTTTTCTGCCCGCTGGCGAGAACCTGGCGACAACTAAGACTGAGTGTCAAATTTTCCTTGTCACTTCCCGTGAGTTCCAATAACTTAGACTCTTCAGTCCCGAAAACGATTCGGCCAATGTTGCTCCAGTATATTGAACCGGTGCACATCACGCAGGGCTCGAAATTTGTGTACAGAGTGCATCTCCATAAGTACTCCGCTGGGAAGGCGTCGAATGCGTAGCGACAGAGCGTGGACTCTGCATGATTGAGAGTGTTGACATTACCTTGTTGTGCAAGAATCTCCTCGTTGTCTGGACCAACCAAGATGCATCCGAATGGGTGTTTCCCGAAGGATTTTGCTCGCTCGGCGACTCGAACCGTGTGTCGCAGATGTTTCACAATTTGCTCCTTCGAAGGCGTAGGTGATCTCTCGGGGAAGATCCCACTGTTTGAAGACATCTTTAGGGCCAGTGTGCAGCAGTAGTCGCGAAACTCACCCACCTTCTCTTTCCCAAACCTGTACTGATCTGATAAGCTGTTTGTTTTTAGTAAAAATTACAGCGAAATTTGCTGGGTGTGAGATGTGGATTTCCTGTTTGGGAAGTGCTGATAATAAGAGTGGGACTAATGTGCTTGAATCCATCTCCGTAGTAACAATTAGACTCGATTGGAAGTGGACAGAAGACGGGCTAAACACTGATTAGTCGCTTTCTACCTCAGCCAACTGGACAAAATACGACAGGTTCCGAACATACAATTGAAGACATATTAACGGACCACAGTATCCCAATGCAAGGGAAGAAATCTATAGCTTTGGGTTCTACTCACTCACAATAGCGCGTCACAATAACTCACAATTCTACCCGCCCGGATTATGATTTCCCATTCTTGTTCTGCAACCTTGTAGCTGCGTCACACTGCATCTGTAGCGCTTGTGAGTATTACATTGTCGAGAGGCAAACTTGCTCACCGTTCCAACCTTCACTGCGCCTGACAAGTACATGCCCACGCACCTGCGCTCGGAGGTTCAGGGCGCAGGCGAACCTCTACTTGTCTCGTAAATCGAGTCAATGGCACTATATTCTAGCCCCTACCTCTATGCTTGCTTTGACACGTGATACTTGAATAATTTTCTCTCCCTGTTTTAGAGTCTGAAAACACTCCGAAATGCCAATCAGTGCTCGGGCTAAAAATTTACACCCTTCACGAGAGCCGCATCTTCTAATGGATCACCCGAAACGTTTAATCTTCTAATTTTCGGGAGATCCTCAGTCATTCGAATGACCGATCGCCAAAAAAAACGAATACTTTTTGATTCCCGCCTCATTTCACGCTCGTTTTCCCCTAGCAGGTTATTGTTCTCTGACATTTCGTGCACCGCCAACTGCACCCCCACCACTTACCAGCACCACCCTCTTGCGTATTGCAATTTGTTCTACGACTGCTTTGTCCGATTCAACGCCGTTTTTAATTCTATGGGCTCTGTAGGGATGCGGCTGAGCTGCAGGCCGCGGAACATCCCGATCGGAGAGTCGGATGCCTAGTTCGGGAGCAACTGAAATTCTCTGCTCGGCAATAAGCAGCTGCACTGCCCAGGCCCAAACTTGCGGCTGAGCCACGCCCTAAAAATACACCAGCGATCCTTTATTATTTACCCGACAGTTAGCTGCACACTAAGACGTTTTAGGATCTAATGGTAACAAGGAAAAAAGCTAGCAGTTTGAAGGAAACAATAAAAGAGGGGAGTGAACAATAAACCGCAGTTGCGTTACACACTACCTGGAAAGGCTAGTCGAACGGTACATTCGTCGCACTAAGAAATTCACAACCACTAGGACCAGGTACACCCAAAATGACCTGAAATAGCACCGCGATTGAAAATACTAAGCATGCCGATCCGGTGTAACAATTCTGCTCAAACTTTTATTGAAAAAATATTTTTTAGTGACGTAACTTTTCAATATTCATCTTTTTATCATAAGAAAAGATTTCGTAATCTCATGGCCCGCTCTTCCCTTCTAATTGGTGCCATCTTTCGTGGTCTCTTCCATACAATTTGATGATCTTAGGCTCGTCACCTTCGACCGCGTTCACATCTTTTTTGCCAAAAAGTCGACCCTTTTCTTGATTCCACTGCGAAAAACAAATCTTTTCCCATTCATCGGGCTTCGTGTAGCCGAGTCGATTAAGTTTCGGAGAATCCAAGGCCTCGGGGTCTAAGACCGTGGTGAGATTTGGCTCGTTGAAGTAAATCAAAACCAGTCTCTTATAGCCCCGTTGATCTTCGGGGGGTGCAACTACCCGATGAATGGAAGACTTGAAGTAACCACCAGTGATGAACTCCATTGCATCTCCAACATTCACGATCAAAGAGCCAGGCTTATGACCAACAAACTTCCACTCCCCGGAATAGTAATCTCTAATCTGCAAAGACAAAATAGGCTGAGATGTGATGAAAGTAAAAGCAGTGCCGTCGGAGTGCCCTCTAAGCCAGGTCTTGTTTGTCAGTTGCTCTTCCTCCGGTTTCATCCCCAAATAATGCATCATTCTGCCAAATCCGTGTCCCGAGTGAAGCAGATCGTTTTTGTAAACTTTGAAAAAATTATCCCACAAAAAACCCTCTGGAAGCTCCAGAACAATATCAACCAAACTACACAGTTTCCTGAGTACATTGAAGTGCAGAAACCGGTAGTACTGGGCAACTTCGGGCAAAAATGCTCTAGCAACCTCGGGATACTTTCTCTTTGTATCAAAAAAGTAGTCGTCCTGTAGCATTTCCCTGAAGTTGTAAAATTCTATGGAATCCCTAACTCCGTGCTGCATTGACCAATATCCTCGAGGCTTGAACCCGAAGCCTCTTTCGGCTCCAAGAGACTTGTTTCTATCTTCTTGGTCCGATTGTTTTGCACCGGAGCGGTACCTTAGTTTCTCCTCCTCCGGTAGCTCCAAAATAGCTTGCGCAATCGATTTTAAGTAGTCCAATTCGTCCTCGGTGTAACCCCAATTTACAATGTTGATGAATCCATACGTGGAAAGCGACTTTTCCAGTTTGTAAGCCAGAACCCTCCGAGACTCAATACCCTCAGGACCGTCCACATACGTTGAGAAATCAAGAGAGTCCAGCTCAATGACTTTATGGTCAGTCGATTGCGTAGGACAAGCCTCATTAAACCTTCTCAAGTTATACTTTTTTTTGATGTGTTCTAAATCGATATCTGACCCAAACTTTTTTCTCAAAGAATCAGCGTCAAACAGACCGTTGGACTCGTTCACTTCTTCTCCATAGCCAGAAGCTTTTTCTGGCTTCTGAGTCAATCTGATGGCATCGACGTCTTCCTCCTTCAGTAATAGATGAGTTCTAGAAGCTGCAACTTGAGAGGTCATGGTTGTTTGCCTTCAAGTCTTCAATCATACGGAAGCCATATACGTATGAAGAGAACAACGGCACAAATTCAGAGTCTTATATTGTTTACCGGAATAATCGGGCCACCACAACTACAAAGGTTTAGCCACAGTATCTTCAAAGGTGTCTTTCATAATTAAACAAACGTGACCTCTCGCAAAATATTATTACAAAGTCAGTGCGCAATTTTTCGTAGCTCAAGCGACACTGCCAAGTTTGTACCACAATAACGAAAGATCCTCTAGTGGATCGACCCCCCCAAAAAACATGTAACAACCTCATCCATGAACCACATTTTTTAGGCTCTTGGCTACTCAAATATGTCTTCAACACCTAAAGTCACGTTTTTTATGCTACATCAAAAAATAAAATCCAGGCTGTGCAAATAAACTAAACCCCAGCAGCTACAGGCTTTACACAGACAAGGTGCTGGCAGGAACTCCAACTTCCTCCTGGATCAGCGACCCCACAGACTCACGGCCAAAGAAGCTAATGTTCTTCTTCCGATTGGCGCTCGTCTTGTTGAAGAATTGACCCTTGGCTTCATCCCATTGGGCAACGGTGATACGGGGAAGGCTCAAATTTCTTTTGATGTCCATGCGGTTTAATTTTGGTGAACTGAGAGTTTCGGGATCAATGTAGGTTGACAGTTTTGGATAGCAGAAGTAGATCGCTGTGTTTCTCTTGTACTGTCTTTGGTCTTCGGGCGGAGTCACCACTCTATGAATCGATGACTTGAAATATCCGCCAGAGAGGTGTTGAAAAACGTCTCCAATATTCACCACCAAAGCGTCCGGAGTGTGACTGACATATTTCCAAAGATTTGTGTCGTGCTCTCTGATTTGCAGCGAGAGTATCGGTTGCGACAAAATAAAAGTCAGCGCGCTGGCGTCGCTGTGCCCTCTAAGCCAGGTTCCGCTAGTTTTTTGGTTGTAGTCATCGTCCACCTCATGATAGAGCAAGAATCTGCCGTATCCTGTGCCCGACTCGACAATGTCGTTCTGAATCACTCTGAAGTGCTCTTTGAACAAAGTGCCCTCGGCAAGTTCTAAAATGATGTCCATCAGAGTGAGAACTTTTCGCAACACTTCATGGTGTAAATATCTGAAATACTGCGCAATATCGTCCAGATTATATCTAACAAACTCAGGGTATTCGGTATTTTCGTAGTAGATTTCATCGTGCACAAAATGACGGATATTGAAGAATTCGACTTTGTCTTGCGTGTTGTTGGTATAAGTCCAGTAACCTTTAGGTTTGTAGCCACTTCCCCTAACTACCCCTAGTTCTCGCTCCGCTTCTTGGGGAATTTTTTTTTCGCCAGCAATAAAATTCCTTTTCACCTCATCGGACTCTTCAAAAGTCGACTGCGAAAGCGACTTGATCGTTTCAAGAAACTCATGAGTCAAACCATGGTTCACCAGCTTGAAAAATCCGTACTTGGTGAGAGATTTTTCGAGCTGATCTGCCAGTCTTTTTCTATCCTCCAATCCCTCTTCTCCGGGCTTGAACAGACCCAAGTCGATCGCATCTAGCTCAATAACATTTTCCGGGGGCTCTTTGGAAACTGGGGCTTCAATGAAGGGGCGAAAGTTGTACTTTTCTCGAACCTCGGACTTTTTGACTGGATTGATAGAATATGTGGTAGCTGTCATCTTGGGTACCTAAATGATTTGTTTAGATGTGAGATGAAGAGAAGAAGAAGAGATGTAAACAACTTCCCTTCTCCTAATATAGCAAGAATTGACTCCATCTCCACTCTTCGGTGGTTGCTCCTCTCCCCGCTCCTTCTAGTAACTTGATTCCGCAGGCCCACATGAATTTGCTGTTTTTGACTCCACAGTTTCGAGGGCCCACTGATAAGCCTCGAAAAATTTCCCTTTTGGAAAAAGCCACAAATGCGGCTTCCCCACAGTTTTTGCTACAAAAAGTGTACTATTATTTCTTACCGAATGTTAAGAGAAACACGGCCTATTCATGATATTTATTGGATACACCGTCTTCAGAAAGAAGAACGACGTGTCTCTCAGCAATAGCGGTATCTCTTTCTTTCAACTCATCTGGAACGCCGCCCTTCTTGCTGTCGTAGAGGTATATGCCATTTTCAAGAGCACGCGACCGTTCCTCCCTTTTGTATAACAGATACTCTAACGAAAGGAGAAAATTGAAAGCCATACTGAACGCAGCACAGGTAGTAAAACCTTTTTTAAAGCGCGGACTATCGACAGTGGGCCAAACCAAACGACTTATCCACGCACTAGATTGCAAACCCGAGATGTAAATAATCATCCAGGAAATGGCCCTCACGTTATTATCTTGGCGAAATAAATCGCTGATCATTGGGTTGAAAACTGATGATTGAGACCACGACCAGTATCCTGAGCAGAAAGCAAACCATTTGGCTCCATATGGTACATCCCAAACGGCCAAAATGACGTTTCCAATGAAATTCATGAAGTAAGAGAAAATGATGAACGCAAACCGTTTTCGGGTCACATCCGCACCGATACAGATCACCAACACGTAGAGAATGCCCAAAGCTGGAGGAATTGTTGCCAAGTCATTGATCTTTCCAATTGAGTACTTGTCCAATGACTTCAGCCACAAGGTGAAGCTCCCTGAAGAAGTGTTGTTCGTGTTGAATCCCAAAATTTGAATGACACTCAGTAAGTAGACCTGGTAATTTGTCAGAGACTTTTTCCAGCTTTCCTTATCGAAAAACTTTTTCGGCTTTTGCGATCCGTCAGAACCATTTTCGATCATTCGTTTTCTAGCCAGACGGATCTCGTCTTCTGTCAGGAACACCGAATAGCAAGAAAATGGAGTCCCGGGAATCATGTAGACAGCCAGGAAAGCAACAGCAAATGAAAGACACCCGTCAATTATGTACATCCATCTCCAACCCGAAAGTCCGTGCACTCCATCCAAATTTTCAAAAGCCGCGCTTTGCAAAAGACCAGACGTTAAAACGCCCAAAAACTGGCCAATATAAAACAGTGCCCCGCGACGACTGATTTCGCTTGGTTTGTACCAGCTTGCAAGAAGATAGTGGATACAAGGAAAGTAAGCAGCCTCAAATGAGCCAACAAAGAATCTGACTGCCTGCAATCCTGAGACTGTTTGAACTTTGTAGGTGGCAAGGGTGAACACCGACCATCCCATCTCGCTGATAAACAGAGCATAATTGATAGGGACACGAGGAAGCAGGTAGAGCCATGGTAGCTCGAAAATAATATTTCCAACTGTAAAGATCACTTGGGTGTTGATAAGATCATTACCCTTCATATTAAGGTCTTCTTTCATGTTGGAAACATAAGCATTGTTGAGATTGGAGCTGTCGATATACTTCACCCAATAACCAATGAAAGAGTAGAACGCAATTAGTAAGTCTAACTTGAAGAGTAACTTCTTTTCTGCCCATGGAGTTCCCTGTGGAAACCAACTAAGCTTTTTGTATCGAGAAGACTCCTCAGTGGTTTCCCGATACTCAAACTCATCGAAAAATTTCCACCATGATCTATGAGCTTCATCTCGGAACTCTTTTATTTTTAACGTTTTTCCAGAATCCACAACAACCACGTCGTTCGCAATGCAACAACGAGAAGAGACCACTGAGAGATCTTTGTAAGCTTTAGCATTAACTGATTCTGCGTCTTCGACTGACAGTGTGTCTACAGCTGTTTCCGCTTCTTCAGGGAGGCACTTTCGGTGCGGGATGTACCAAGGGATCTTCATTGCGGGCTACGGAAAGGATCTTGAAACTCTATAAGAAAAAAGGAGCTCTTTGTTGGCCAAAGTACAAATTTTAAGCTACCCCTTTGTTTGCTGATTCGACTTTATACGAACTTATCGATGTCGCAAATCTGTGGGGATTATGTCAATAAATCACGCCTAAAAATGGAGCCACGCTCGGGCTGTGCAAGAGCTTGAATTTGTTTTCAAAACAAGGCGGTGAATCTTTTCAGGCAGTGTAGAGATGTGAACAATAAGAGCAGAACATACGTGCGTCAGCTCACCCATCATGCTTAATTAGGTCTTTCAAGACTACTCCGCATGGCACTGCCTCGAGAAAGCCTGGCAGTTCCCAGATTCCACTTTGAAACTAAAGAAGTGCGGTTATCATCGACGAGAACGTTGGAATTCCCAAAGGAGAAAGATTTTCAAACAAGGATACTGGATCGAATGACGCGTCGCGACGAAGATTAGAGGTCGCTAGGGATCTACTGAGATTTTCGAGTCTGATAAGATATATTGCCCACGTGTGTTGGATCTTCAACAATCTTTTTTGACTAGCAACCGCTTTCCTGGTTCTTGGCTTGATGAGAGGCCAAAGACTTCTCGATCTGAGTTTTTCAGGCTGATCCTGGCGGCCGTAACATTTGAGTTTTCACCAAAGAGGAGACAGAGCCCGGGTATTGAACGAATTGGGAATATCGCGAGGCCGTCCAAATTTCTTTGTCGGAAACCCTTTTCAGAAAAAAGGGCCGGAAACAAGTCTATAATTAGAATCTTTCCAACTTGACCACATCTAGACAACTGACGCCCTAGCAGCTCCTTTGTTCAGTGCAGAATCCAACGGTCGATCCCAGGTACCTACAGAGATTCATTTCAAAGAGATAGTTCACCACAACTGGTCTTGCCTACGCGATAAAGTTCTGTCGGATATGCTCATTTTCCAAAAGTTGGTGGCTCGCTGCTTTCAAGCTCTATCAAAAATTCTGAGCCCCTGTCATGGGTAGACTGAAGCAAGGTATCTACCTGGTAACCGAGACATCGACTTTGGAGTTGAACGCGATGAATAAATAATTTTACTCTTGCAGCAAAATTGTGCATTGGCCTGCATTGAGCTGATTTGGGTTTCCGGTCTCAAATTAATTTGAGATTTCATCTCTCAACGATATACTCATATGATATATCAAAAGATGGTTCTGTGTTTCTACTCTTTTCTGCTACTATGAAAGAACGTATCTCTTCAGCAACCGTGATGTCGCAGTCCAGCACCCCCAGCGTCAATCTTTTCTCGAGGCCAAAAGTGCTACTTGGCTTGGGCTTGCTACTGATTCTCACTGCCTGGACCAGTTCAGCAGTAACAAAAGCTCATTTGGAGAGATTGGAGAAGCCTGAGTTGTCAGAGGACTATGTGTTCCATCACCGGTATATGGAAACAGACTTTTACAAAAAAACCCCCCTCGCAGTTGGTTCGAACCCATTCGACATCGATGTCACCTACAAGAGGCTGATGGAGGCTTTTCCTTACAAAAAATCCCCAGGTGGAATCCCAAAAAATATCTTCCAAATGTGGATCAACGACGAAAAGGTTTTAGATGAGTCGAAACTGCCATACCCAGATTTGAGAAAAACCTGGAGAGACCGAAACGCAGACCACAATTATACGGTTTTATCCTGGACCCAGGTTAAAGATGCCGCCAAAAGCGCGTTCAAGAATACCGTCCCTGAGGTTTATGAGGTTCTGGACACCATGCCGCTAGTGATTTTGGAAAGTGACTTTTCGCGGTACCTGATGATCTTCCTCAGGGGAGGAATTTGGGCCGACCTCGACACTGGGTGCGATAAACCGGTTTCCGAATGGTTCCATAACAAAATAGACTCAGACATAAGATTCATTGGTTCGGTTGAGCAAGATGTCAACGACGGCTCTTGGCCAAGTTTAACTTCAAGAAGACTTCAGTTCGAAAATTGGTCGTTCATTTCTGATAAGTCCCATCCTGTTCTCGCTTACGTCATCGCGCATGTTGTGAAGATGCACTACACGGTGATGATGGAGGGACATTTAGACATGTACAGTGGCGTCAAAGGACAAGATAGTTGTCATACTCTGTCTGTGATTGACTGGACCGGACCGGGTATTTTCAGCGATGCCATTTACTACTGGATGAATAAGCAAGAGGCCCCTGAACTGCAGGACTTCTCCTTTGAAAGACACAACATAGATCAGGAATTGTTTGGGCCTACTCCCAACACCAAAATTAACTGGCATTACTTCTCGGGTTTGGTTGCTCCGGTAGTGATCAACAGTGATGTCTGCATTTTGCCAAGGTCCGGGTTCAGATGCGCCAACGATTACGATATCGAAACCACGGAGTACTGCTATCTGACTCACTATTTTGCTCATTCCTGGCTAAATCAAGTCACCTGAGCCATGGCGGTGCAGTTGATTTTGGGACGATGATAAAGTTCACCTTGCTGCGCTCATGATTACTGTAATTTTGATGGCTTTTAGAGTAGACGCTTATTTCGACAATAATAATAACCTCTTATTCGTATACAAGATCTCTAATGAAGCAACCCCCTGGGCCTATACTAGTTTGTGGAGTCAGACAACAGACGTGGAGGTTTTCTCAACGTTTGCCAATCCCTCTTTCTGCTCTCTTTCCTTCTCTCTTTCTCTCTCTTTCTCCTTCTCTCTTTCTCTCTCTTTCTCTTTCTCTCTCTCCTTCTCTTCCCTTAACTTGCGCTCTTCCTTCTCCTTTTCTTCTCTCAACTTACGCTCTTCCCTCTCCTTTTCTTCCTTCAGAAGGCTCTCTTCTCTCTCTTTCTCCTCTCTCAGTCTACGCTCCTCTGCCTCTCGTTCTTCGTCGGCCTTTCGCTTTTCCTCCTCCTCCTCCTCCTTTTTTCTCTGTTCTTCCTCCTCATGCTTCTTCTCCTCCTCGGCCTTTTTGCGGTCGAGGATTTTTTGTTTGGCGGCCTCTTTTTCGCGTATTTCCAGGTACTTGTGTAACTTCTCCTCCTCCAGAACAATCACGTTCTGGTATTCGTCTCCTCCCAGCTCGTTCTTGCTGGTTTGGGAAAAGTACTTTTTCACGTCCACATAGTTGGGGTTGTACCGAGAGGAGAGCCCGCTGGCAGCTTTGATCGCATCTTTGGCGCCAGACAACGCTTCGAGATGTTTTTGACCCACCGGTAGAGCAGCCGACCGCATCACCAGCACCACGGTCAACACCAAGAGGCCCACTCCGACAAGAACTAGATGTAGCGGTTTCAGAGAACCCTTTGGTTGGTATCTCATTTCGTTGGCTGTACTGCGTAGTCGAAAGTTCATATCTGGCAGAAAGACAAGAAGTGGTGCTGACGGTCGATGTTTAGCAAAAATAGCGGACCTTGTTGTCTATATCTGCTGTGTATCAGTGCGACCGGAGTCGTGAGCGAAATCCACTTTTGGAACTGTTTCCGGTCCTGGAAATGTTGCAGAAAAAGGGCGGACGCACTGGGCTGCATGCAGAAAGCCAACGTCTGCTCTCAGCTCATGCACTGAGAGTTAAATTATCGTGGCACGTGCCGGGAGATCGGAGCCTAAACTTTTGCAAAGATAGTTGCCAAGCTGATCATGCGAGCTAGAAGGCCACGTCAGCTTCTGATTGTAAGCTGAGCTTGATGTGTTTCATTTCGCGCGATGCCCTGCGATGAAGTTCCACGCAACAAGGGCTTTTTTTGACCGCCCTTAATTAGATACGAGAAAAGCGTTCCGCCGCATCAAATTCCAGAGCGGGGGGTGTTCGAGTTTCCGGTCGAGTCTCGCACGACTACCGATATATTCAAGTTTGGAACGCATTTTCAGCCCAGAACTCCATAAAATCAATCTGCTCTCCAGTGCAATGCTCTTTTCGTGGGTATTGCTCTATCAAGCGCACTATACAGACGCAACATGGTGAGCTTGTCTAACAGACTAAGGGAGAAAATGGGCGGGGCCAAAGCCCTGGTGGCCGGCCACAAATATCTAGTCTCCATAGCCGTGACGCTGGCCGTGGTCGCCGCATTGGTCACGAGCAACTTGGAGACCGTTTCCTCCAGTTCAACTTATCAAGCTCTCACGGCATTGTCTTCAAGCAATCAAGTTCTTCCCCTTCCGCTGGCCAAGAACGTGAAAAACCCAACGGTTATTGAGTCCAGATTGCTCAACTATTTCCCGTACACCCAGAAGAAAGTCGAGGCCAATATCTGGCAGTTATGGGACGTCCCTAGAGAGCATAAAATGTTCCCTAAAGGGTGTGTTTATTTTGTTGAGAGAATGCAAGACGATAACGCGGACTTTGAGTACAAGTTCCTAGACTTGGAAAGGGCGGAAGATCTGATGGTGGATCATTTCAGACACAAAGTTCCAGAGGTGGCCGACGCTCTCAAGAGCATTAAAGACAGAAGAATAAAGTTTGAGTTTTTGAAATATCTTGTTGTCTACGCGTTTGGCGGAGTTTACGCAGATATTGATGTCGAGACCAAAATTCCCCTCAAAAACTGGTATTCCAGCCGTATGATTCCGTCGCAAATGGTTGTGGGAATTCAAGCCGATCTCAACGACCAGTCATGGGAATCTTTGCTTAATAGAAGATTGACGTTCACCACGGCGATCTTCAAGGCCAAATCCAACCACCCATTTCTTGCCAAACTGATTTCCAGAATCACACACATTGTTCTTACTCAGAGTAAAGCAATTGATAGCATTGACTGGGACGATGCCTTGCAGTCCGTTGATGCCACGGGAGAACCAACGGCCAGTTTCACCGGTCCTTCTATTTTCACAGACACCCTCATCGATTATCTGAACACCATCCCCAACGCTGTGCACAGCCGTGTTACTGAATCTTTCCATAGCTCTGTGAAGGACAAGGCTGCAATTGTGGGCCCAGAAGTCCCCGCAGGGCAACGGTTTTCGTACAAGGACTTCTCCGGAATCGTTGCGCCTTCTCAGGTGGACGATGTGCTTATTCTGCCACAGGTCAGCTTCCAGGCTCCTCTGATTAACGAGGGACGTAAAGAGGAGAAAGACAGAAAATTCACACAGTACGAGAAATTTTGGTATGTGGAGCCAAGAGGAAAAACTCCATGGAGTTACCAAATTAACATGGGAGTAAGCGGCTAGGTCAGAGCTGGCCATTGACCAATGCGAGTTACTGAATAATAAGTTTGATAGATTGGTGTATTTTGTAAGTTTTTGTCTAATTTTGTGCTTTAAGAAACGTCATATTCCAAGCTTGCGATCTGATTAATGAGATCGGTAACGGAACATTCAAGTGGTCGGAAAGAGATACCCAAAATCCTGATTGCCTTTGAGGAGTCGGTAGAGAAGTGGGAGGAAGAAATTCGGGATCCAGGATTACCAACAGGTACTTTAACTGCCATTTCAGATGGGAGTTTATCCCTTAAAATATCACATACTTCCTGGTTGCAAAAAGCACCGGCTGAGATCATAAATCTTTGGTTGGAAGCCTCTGCTACGGTTAAGGCTTTCACATGTGATGTTGCTAGATCCCTCACGTCAACGAAAACCGGACCTTTCGTGGGCGGAACAGCTGATTCCTGGCCCATATTCGCCAACTCCCATATTGTTTTATTGCTAAAATTGAGTTCGTCTGTTGAAACGAGGATCTTAGGAGAAAACAACGGCCCGAAGACCATTGGGGGACACAAGGTGACAATGTCGAAATGAGGTTGCTTTTCTTCGATGAATTTCCATGCTGCCCTTTCGGCTACAATTTTGGACGCTCTATAAGCGATTGCCGCGTCCGAAGTTTTGGCACCGTCTTCATAGGTCAAAGGCGAAAAATCTTTCTCACTGAGTACCACCCCCGGCTGAAGTCCAAGACTTGCATCAAAAACAGCTGCAAACGATGAAGTGATCACCACTCTTTGAACTGATGGCTCGCACAACGCGGCACGCAAAATCGTAGTTGTTCCAGAGAAAGCTGGGTCAAGAAGCTCCTTGGCAAAATCAGATACGTTGTAAGTGTAAGGGCTCGCCAAATGTAGAACTCCACTGCAATGTTTGATTTCGCGAGTGAGACTTTCGTAGTCACGAATATCATCAATGAGCCCGCAGCTCAAGTTGGCTCTCCATTCTGGTGGAAAACAATCTCTCAATTTATTAGCTTTTTCCAAAGAGCGAACCGCTGCCTTCACTTTATAGCCTTCTTTCAAAAGCTCTGCTATGCAATGTAGCCCAATAAATCCGGTTCCTCCTGTCACCAGGATCGTAGAGCCTTTGGGAATAAAAGGGTCAACGGTCATTTTCATTTCCACTAAAACTTTACTCAGAGTTAGGCTTTGAGCACGCTTGACTGTCCCGAGCACTTTTGACTCATTTTGAAGTCCCAAAATTGACCCTTCTTTCTTACCTTCCAGAAACTCACCGTCGGAGATAATTTTTTTTTTATCTTATCGCGTGAGCCTTGCACCGGTTTTCTTATCTGCTACGATCTCGAAGGAAAAGTCTCCATACTTGTCGGCTACATGAAAGCTCGGCTTCTTTACTGAAACTGCGGGGAAATTTGGTACTATTGAAACGTGATTCTCTGAGATTTTTCAAGCTTAATTCAAAAGACATACTACTCATATGATTTTACACCAGCAAGCATTAGCAATTTGTCGGTCATCTCGGGAGTGTTTAACGGTTGGTTGCGATTGTTCGGATACTCAGTGCCGTCTGGATAATAGGCCTTTGTGGAACGGTAGACAATGTTGTCATGAGGCCAATGGGTTGTGCCCGACCATTTTTTGAAAATTTCTTTCTTTTTCTCCAGAATTTCTGGCGTAGAAAAAAAGGCCGGTGTGTAGGAAACATATATTACAGTTCTGATGGTGTTGCTTTTTTCAGTTGGTTCCATACCCCAATGGCAAGTCCTGGAGTCCCATAGAATGAGGTCCCCAGCCTCGCAACATATTTTGACCTCCTCGCAACCCTGCGCAAGAAACCATTGCAAATCAGAGTCGGTTAGCATGTAGCGGTCAATTCTGTCCCATTGTTCCTTGGGTAAATTTTCCTCAAAAAATCTCTCAAAAAGTTTTGCCGAGTTCTTGTAGACCACCAATCCTCCGTCTTCCGGACCATGTTGACTCAAGCTGATAATTCCCTGCGCGCAGTGAAGTCCTTTTTTGAACGGAGACTGATCGAAATGCTGCCAGCTACCCTTCCTGGGCTTATCTTTGCGATTAGGTAGAGTCACGTTCAGGCTATCAAAAGAAACCAAAAGTTTTTCGGTTCCCCATAAAGATTCAAAGGCTTTCAAAACCCCTGGCTCCATTCTCGCATCCCACATGAATTTCTCGTGGGGAACACAGTGAGTGTAAAAAGTGTTAATCTTGCTGGTTGGGGGTAAATTTCTTTCGACCCAGGTCTCTGGATCTCCAAAATCAAGCTCTTCGCTAAAACTGGCCATCCAATCGAATGCATGTTGTTGATACTCTTGGGCTTTCGGCTTCGATATAACCCCTTTCACGATTGCAAAACCGTCTTTGATAAAATCGTCTCTCCAGTCTCCATAGGTCAGGCTGGAGATTTTCGAGGCAGTTTTCTCAATCACTTCTGCAGCCACTGACCTGGTATCGAGCGTTTTCTCCCTGGGATCGTTACGAACTCCCATTGGCTGTTCAAGGCTCGAGACAAACGCTGATTCTTTGTAAACGCTATCAGCACCCATTTTTGATTGATTCTCTGCTGAAAGCTCTTAGTAGACAAAGTGAACCAGAAACCTTGGAGCTTGAAGGCTCTGGTTTTATGCGAAACGTCCAAGAACTTATTTCAATCGCGAAGGGATCGCTCACGCACATCGAATTCTATTCTGGCCGTTATCGCGATCTGCGATAATTTTGGTTTTCATTATCGCTTTAGATAAAACTCGCCGAAATTCTAGATTAACATAGCTGCGATCTGCTGCCGTATTCTTTGATATATAGCTATGATATGACTGTATAAGCAGATCAGAAAAGAAAGCATGTAGTTTATCCTCATATAATAGAATTCGGCTGAAATTTCCAAGAGGGTGGCTAGTATGAATATCAAAAGAGGGAAAAAGCAGGTTCTGCTAGCCTCAACACTGCTGGAAAACCACACTCTGTCCAACAATACTAACAAAAGTTGGATCAAAGACAGAGGTCTTCGCAAATTAAATGCTTGGATCTTTATTGCCGTGCTTGCGCAAGTCTGTACAGGATTCGATGCTTCGCTTACATCTAACCTACAAGCGTTCAAAAGTTGGAGAAAAGTAATGGGGTCTCCAACGCCTGATGAGATTGGTATTATAACCTCTATGTATTTTGTCGGATGTTTGGCTGGGTCACTTCCTGGAGGATGGGCCCCCGAACATCTAGGAAGACGATATTCGCTCATGATTGGCCAATCGTTCATCATCCTCGGCGCTGGACTACAAGCTGGCTCTACCTCCTACGGAATGTTTCTAGGCGCTAGATTTGTGCTTGGTTTCGGCATAGCTTTCGTTACAAATGCCGCTCCTGCTTTGGTTTCGGAGCTCGCTCACCCTCGTCAAAGAGGGTTTATGACCTCTCTTTTCAACCCATTCTGGTACGTTGGAAGCATATTATGCTCATGGACGTGCTTTGGAACCTCTTATCATATGGGAGCGTCGAGCAATTTGGCTTGGCGTGTTCCATCACTTTTGCAAGGAGTTTTTCCTCTTTTGACCATCGGGTTGGTCTACTTAATGCCCGAGTCACCGCGGTACTTATTTTCTATGAACAGGCCAGAAGAAGCCGCTAAGATTCTTTTTGATTACCACGCTAATGGAGATGTAACAGATCCGTTAGTATTGAAAGAGATTGAAGAGATCCAGGATCACCTCACGGCACATTTTGAAAACTCAAAAATTTCTTACAGGAAAGTCTTTTCAAGCAAAGCTCATCGAATGCGGCTAATTGTTGTTGTTATCATGACTTTATTGTCTCTGTGGTCCGGGCAATCAATCATCGCTTATTATTTTTCTCAGATCCTGACTTTAGTGGGAATCACGGGCACCACCAAACAGACCGGTATCAACGGAGGACTCAATATTCTAAATTTGGCTTCTTCGCTTTTTGGGGCTTGGCTCTCGGAAAAAGCTGGAAGAAGACCAATGTGGATGTCATCTCTAATCTTGATGATCATAATCAACATCCCGTTTATCATCTGCACTGCGTTATACTTGAATACTTTAGAAAAGCATTACGCATACGGGGTCATCATTTGTTTGTTTCTTTATGATGCAGCATACAATATTGCTTGCAACCCTTTGCTTTACAGTTATGCAACTGAAATTCTGACTTTCAGCATCCGTACTAAAGGTTTGGCTATCAAGAACGCTGTTGGGCAGTGTGCTTTGGTAATAAACATGTACGTGAATCCAATTGCCCTCGCTCACATTCAATGGAAATATTATATCTTTTACCTATTTTTGGACATCTTTTGGTTGGCCCTAGTTTATCTGCTATTCCCTGAAACTCAAGGATACACACTAGAGGAATTATCCAACATGTTTGAAGCACCGTCATCAGAACTAGACACGGAAGAACCTTTCACTGAAACTGTTGACTACTTGAAACCGGTCATAGTTGAAGAAAAAAGATAAGACATCTCTCCGACTAAAATCGATTGTGATTTAAAGTAATTGGTTCAAGATCGCAGGCAGAGTTCAAGTTATTTATTAATAGCTCTATAGGCACGAGAAACTGAGTTCAGTAAAAGGCTCCTTTTTACGCGCCATGTACTGCGAAGGTACAAAAACTCAATTTCCATGTAGTAGTCAGCGCTTATCCTTGTTAGTAGATATCCACTCGGCGCTTAACCTTTGAGAAAAAAATCAATGACAATTTACCGTTCAAAGAAGCTTGTTCGCTCAATTGTTATAACTCAATTAGGTGTGTTATTGGGTTTTTATTTAACATAACACAATAGTTGCCCTTAATCATTCCCAACAATGAAGTTCTTATTCGCGCCAGTACTGGGTTTAGCCAGCATTGCTCTTGCTTCTTACGTTCCATCTGAATCTTGGCAAGATCTAAAACCCACAGGAACAGTTGAGTGTGACGCAGATTTTGAAGGGAAACCTTTCGGTATCGTGGTTGAAACCGCTCATCCACGTTACAAACGTGAAGAGCAAGCAACTGCTCACTCTCACTTTTCGAGACTTCTCAACTTGGTTACTCAAATCCCTGATGGCCAAATCCAAGACACCAACACGTTGCAGGCGTCTAATGTTGACTACGTTACTTGTCCTGAACAGGAAAACACTTTGAGTGTTACTTTGATTAATGGTGTTTTGTATGACAGAGAGGGTAGAATTGGCTCTATTGTCTCCAACCATCAATTCCAATTTGATGGACCAGTGCCCCAGGCTGGTACCATCTATGCTGCAGGTTGGAGTGTCACCAAGGAAGGTTACTTAGCTTTAGGAGATCAAACGTCGTTCTGGGAGTGCAACTCTGGAGAGTTTTACAACTTATATGATGACAAAATAGCCGAATACTGTCTACCAATCAAGTTCAAGGTGGTTGAGTTTCAATGCTAGACTCCTTAGAAACGATAGACCAGCTCTCATACTTATACTGGACATTCAACTCAAGTGTCCTCTTAATGAAGTTCTTTTTTCTGCTGGTCCAAACGGTGTCTTGTAGTCGCCTCATGAATTCTGCAGCCGTATATTTTCTGTGATTGACTGCCGCAAGGGTGTTTCCACGAATAAAATGTACAGCAGTCTGCACAAGTACGCTAAACGCCACTTCTTTGCCAGCAAGTTATCATTTTTGCTTGAAAAAAATGTAAATATCCGTTATTGCGACGTATTTCCTGCGGTGATCAACTTTGCTAGCAATACACCCGCTGAATGAATGAGAGGAAATGAAACTTGAAGGTTTTGGAAATTTCAAGATTTTGAGTTAGATTGTCGCATCCACTGCTTTTGGTGTCTCGCAACAAAACTAAATTTCGATCCGAATCGCGAGCTGCGCGAACCCAGCCAGACGGGTCCGTTGAACAGAACCGATGGGTTTTCTTCGGTCGTGAGAAGTATCACCACGTGTACCCTTCTCGCCATCCCAGCAACCATAAAGCAGGTTTACCCTCCAACAAATGGAACTAGAGACCTCAACGGGGATCGTACATAATCACTTTTTCTGGAAAAAAAGTTGCATTTGGGATTGGCGTAAATCAAGACGGTCTCTGTCATCGATTAAATCTGCTAGCCCGTAAATATTCAATCCGAAATTAAATTCTTTCACACATTAATTTTAAGTTCACAGGAACTTCTCCATAAGACTAATGACTTTGACGTTGTCTTCAAACCTTGAGCAACTGCAGATCTCTCTGTATTGGTGAAGCTCTCGTAGGGAGACCTTTGCTCGATTTAGAAAGATAAACTGGAAGCTTGAACTTTCGGATTATATGCAATCATATTTCTGGCATCAACCAAGAAGGAAAAATGATGACAACGAACGCTTTTGAAAAATCATTGTCCTCTCGTTCTGAAATCTTAATTTTGGAGTCTGATCTGCTAAAATCAATGTTGAAGGGTAACATAAAATGTTTTCAGAATTAATCTACTCCTTCAATCAGATTCTCCCTAATTTGAGCCTCTTGGTTTTTAGCAACCTTGATAGAAGTCAGGCTGAGCTTGCTTAAGGTGAATCCCACTTTTGGGTTTGGACTTTCACGCCAAATGTTTTGACCATGAACCAATCATATCACGATCCCTTTAAAAAGTTTCTTTACCAAATTTTCCATTTCTCGCAGGCTGTATTCAAATTGATTTTAGTACTCGAATTGTTTCTCTTTTGGTTGTTCATCAGCGTACAGTGTACTTGCCTTGTGGCCAAAAAAGTCAACGGATCGAAGCTTGGAAATATATCCTGGTTGGCCTGGAATGGCTGTTATAAGATAAGTGTATGTTTCACCGCGGTCGATCGCCATACTGGCTAGTTTTGCTTCTACCGTCATAATAAAAGCTTAGATGGTCGTAAAACTGACAGTCACTCATAAGAATAGAGACGCGAGAAAAGAATCTGAAGTAATGTTTCCCCACACCCAAGCAAACAACCAAAAAAAGGAGTGTTAAATTATTTGTCTATCTTTCGATAAAATACTTGATATTTTCAAATCAGCTACCTGCGCAATTATATACTTCAGAAATCAGGGCTTATTGTTCAAAAATTCCTTATCTCGAAAGAAATCTACGAAGGCCAATTGCCCGTTTTGAAAAAAAAATTGTTATCAAGAATTCGTCAACAATACAGGATATACGGGCCCCTCCTTCCGTTTAACAGCCGCGTCGACGGTTTCCGGCAGGGCTACACAAATTATTCGTAGACAATAGGCTCAATCGGATTTTGACTAGGGCACCTACAACATATTAACGTTGAATGCGATGCGTCCGTAGTGTCTCAGCTCAATATCCGTCTCCTTTCGAGATCGCAATTTGCCCTCGTTTCAAAAAGACAGACGATGGATCAAAACACTTACTTCTCAAGTTTGAATAAAGTAGGTCTGACCCCAATATGATTCCTATGACTTCATCTTCAGCCACTCAATGACAACGGTAAAGGGAAGTCAACGGTCCAGTGACACGATTTCCTCCATCAAACGCAGCCTGCGAGGAAGAAAAAAGTCTAGAACCGGATGTGTATCGTGCAAAAGACGAAAGAAGAAGTGCGATGAAGGCAAACCAGGCTGCAGAAGCTGTGAGAAACTCAGTTTGGAATGCGTCTACAATCAACCAGTCATATTCTGGTCCGAGGAAAACCAAATTACCCTAGCGGGCGCGGAGTTGTTTAAAGCCTCGAAAAACGAAACGATTGGTAATTCTCATCCTCGACCTTTTATGATTAACTTTACAGCCCGAGAGCTAAGCCTGGGATACATTTTCAATCAACCAGGAGAAGCATCTGGAGTGGGGGGTAGCTTCAAAGTTCCTAGGAGAGAGAAACAGCCGAGTACAGATGAAGACTTTCTTTCCACATTCTCTAGCTTATCCCCAGAACTCGCAGCTCAAACATCTAGGTCTTTCCTCTTCAATTATTACTCCAGCATAATAAGCACAACCAAGACATTCTCTGAATGCGAACAAAAATCCAATGAATTTCGAAGCATTGTCATCCCAGGCTGCAAAAAGTTTTTGGGATTGTACCTATCGGTTCTAGCTCTCGCAGCGATTGACTTGATGAGAATGGAGATGAAAAAAAAGCCTCATGACCAAAGGAAACTCATGATTGAGATTTACTATGCCTTGTTCTTCAAATATAAAAATGAGGCGATTAATCAGCTGCATAAAGTTCTTGATAACTTTGACGTCGAAAAGGTCGAAATGTCCGAGGAACTGTTGATAACCTTGATGACTTTATGCTCAGCGGAAATGTCCAACACGGAGAGTAAGAATTGGGTTGACTACCTGAAAGAGGGTTGTCTGATCTTATCCGTGTTGAGTCCTCTCCAGATTATCGAATCCAATACTTTGGCTTTCGTTTACCGGTATTTCTCCTTACAGTTTGTTTTACTGGTGTGCACCCTGAAGAGAGAAAATCTTGACCAATTTTTGAAAAGCTGCCCGTGGCCTGCAATCAAACTTTTTTTTGAAAGCGATGTTGTTGATCACCTATTTGGCTGCTCTCCGCGATTACTATACACTATATATCAGCTAGCAATGCTGAACAACCTACGTGACACCAACGCCATTGAAGAGAAATTGCTGAGCAAAAAGTACTTGAGCTTTTGGGACCAATTGAGTAATCTTCAACAGGATTTTACTAACAAATCGAAAGGGCTTGAGTTGTGCGCTACTTCCTACTTATTAGCTACAAAAGTTTATTTTTGTACGCTATTGTGGGGTGGGAAACTTAAAATTTACTCCGAGAAAGGTTTCGCGGTGATCTATTGCCAGTTGTTGAAGAAGTTGGTAGAGACTCTGACTGATTTGAGTTTAGTAGATTCTTCTGTTCTTTTCCCGAGCTGGAGTTTGTTCATCCTCTCAATTTGTAACATTATTGGTGTGAATGGCGAGCCAAACCGAGTTCGGGCCCTGGAAATTTTTAACAATTTGGAAGAAAAGTGGCCGCAGAGCTCAAATGTGCAAATCAAAAAAGCGATGGAGACGATTTGGAAGGTTTACGATCTGACAATCGAAGATCCAATCAATTTCATCAAAAAGAAAGACAATAACTTTTTTCTGAGATTTGATTGGAGAGATATACTGAGTGAAAGCGAACTCGTAATTTCACTTAGTTAGTGAATAAACGGGGTAGAGCGCTCTTGCTGATTTTGAGCTCTTTCATTGATTAAGTGCCAACGGGTCAGAACGCTGACAAATATTGATTTATTCCGTAGCTGTCGACGCGAGTTTCTCTTACGTCTTCGCTCTATTCGGTTTTTAGATCTTATAGCGGAATGGCGTTCATGATCGATCTTTTGATTCTTTCAATAAAACGTTACGCAACGCCTGAAAAACTGTTCGCAAGTTTTTTCGCTGTCACTGGAGCTTTATGGTATAGAACTGGTTCGTTGTACGTCTTGCAGTATCACGCGCAATCCTCATACTATCGCTGTCCAGGCATTTGAAAAAAATCTTCATATAGCGGAGTAATAACTTCTATAAGTTTTTTCTCATAGGCCAAAGTCATACCCTTACCGTTTGACCTGAGCAGGAGTAACTGCGCCTTACAAGACTGCCGAGTAGGTTTCAAAATAAGTTTTGTCTAGAGGAGGAGCTGGACATTCGGTTTCAATCCAAAGAGAAATTCTTTATTTCAAGATCGCCGTCGGAAGGGCGCTTTTGGACTTTGAAATATGATGTTTCTCCATATGCCAGACCTTCAAGTATCGCCTTAAGAAATTTTATAATTTAGCTTTTCTTCCAAAGAAATCAAATTGGTTACCTCAAACTTTGAGACTGGATTTTTGAGCGAATCCGAATTCGAACCAATGACCTTGCGTGAACAAAGGGTACATTTCTACCCGTAGATGATTAGTTACCCGTATGAGCCTCTTCACGTTTTCTAGCTGTCGCCATTTCCTATCACTTTCACAATTAATGTGAGCTATTGAACATCCCAAATCTGAAGCGGAACCTGAGGGTAATAACTTCACCTGTTGATCACCCAAACCGGTATTTTAGTGAAAATGAGTTGAAGCATAGACTTCATGGGCTTAAAAATCTAAATACTTAAAAAAATAATAAATATGGGTGTCGAGGCTAAAACTGTTCTTTTACCTTTGTCATTTTGCCGGATTATTGAGACGACACTTTTATGAGCATCCAATTTCAAACGGACCACTTTCCTGGGTACTTTAGTCAATGGCCTTTGAGACTTCAAGTCGAGCTTTTAAGTTGGAGCCTCGCTCAGAACATGGTTACATTGACTTGCCACTCAGTTGCACAGCCGTGTTTTTAGTATTCAAGGCCAAAAAATAATGCTCAAGGTCGCGCACCGGCAAAAAAGTGCCGCAGAACCGCTCTGGCGCTAATGGTTAGTCCGTGAAAAGTTTATTACCATTTGCATAAGCCGATTTTAGATCAATAGGGCTTCAGTCAGCACCGTGCAGGTTTGCTAGAGCTGATTACGGGGCCCCAAGTGCATTTTTGAGGTTGATCAGGATTTCTCGCAAATATGCGGTAGACTCTTGTTCTAAAAAACAGACGATTAACCAGACTACAGCGGGTTCCTAAAAAGGGATATCTAGGCCGTCGGTGCCGATGAATCTTCCGTTGAAAGTCGGGTTGGCAAACTCGACCTGGTCCAAAATGAGCTCTGCGCTCTGCTCCGGAGTGATAATCGTAGACTTGAAGAACCCCTCGAACTCCTCGCCCCGATCGTTCCACTTTTCCAGCGCATTCAATCCCATGTCGGATTTGACCAACCCCGGATGGATTGCAACCAAAATGAATCCTTTGGAAGCGAGATCGGCACTCATTCCTTTGATGGCAAAGTTCAGCAACGCCTTGGATCCGCCATAAGGACTTGCTGCAAACCTGCCGACGATCACGCTGGACCCAGCCAAGCTCGTGACGAAAAAGGCCTTTTTGATCTTGCTATTCAGCTGAAACCGGTGCACTTGCTGATACACCAGAATCGGGCCGATCGAGTTGGTGGTAATGACCTCGTTCCAGTCTTTGCGTGGGGACTCGAGCACTGGCTTGAACTCGCCGATGACCCCCGCGTTGGAAATGAACACATCAATTACGTCTGTCAACTCGGATAATTGCGCTGCAAGACCCTGGATAGACTCGTCCAAGTTCACGTCTAGGCTGACCACCGACACGTTGCTCTTCTGCTTGGCCAGCTCCTGCAGCTTGGAAGGCTTGGTCTTGTCGCGAACAGAGGCGATTACGTGGTTGTTGGCATTTTGGCTCAGCGCGGTAGCAATTGCGAGCCCGATGCCCCTGGAAGCGCCTGTAACAAAGTAAGTGGTTGTCATTTTGTGTGATGATGAATAATTGTTGTTTGACGGTTCAGTACTTCGAGATATCTCGTTGGCTTTATATAGGGCTACTCTACGCTTCACATCCAATAGAAACTCGCACTCGATCGATTGCTGCTCCTCCCACAGGTTGCTGCCACATAATGCAACTTCAGTGTACAGTGTGCAACCTGAAGCTTGAGTGGATTTGTTTTTGGGAAGACTATCTCGGAACAACTTTTTCATGCCAAAAGAAACCTTTTATTTGGGCTCCACAATGTGCATCGCGTTTCAGGAACATCCTATTGTTCCTCGAAACATAAGGTGACATTTTGAGCGCATCGCGTCATCTCGATTCGGTTGCTCGGTATCAACCGGGCATTGAGGGGGACTAGAGCGGCGCAAAAAGCTGCGTATTTCTTGAATCAATGCACTGGGTGCTGGTGTGGGAATGACGGCCGAAAGAAGACATCAGATGTTGAGTTGTTTTCATCTCCACTATCGTATGTAGGAAAGTTTGTGGCTACCGCGAAATCGTATTATGGCAAATGGAATTTTTGTGGATATAATTGGGTCGTAGGGTCAAAGAAGCCACGCTTTGAATAAGTCAAGCACAAAAACTGAAGAACTGCGGTCTCATTGAAAGGCGCTAAATTTGAACGCAAAATCCGAGGCTGAATCCAATCCCAGAATATCACGCAACACGGATTTGACTTCGGGCCCTGACGTAAGGGTGCAGGTGACATCGTACGCAGTAAAGAAATCTCTGCACTCACGCAAGGTTAACTGGTCAAGGTCCTGCACAGACCTGACTACGGGAATTTTTGCAGTGGCATGAGTCTCATTCAGGAGTGGAAGAGGAAGGATATCGAAGCCGCCATTTCTCCTGGAACGATTGTAAGCGCGGGCTTGTTCGTAAGCGGACTTCTTCATGGAGCGTTTGAGATCGTCTACTCCTGTCTCTAGCGCAGCCATCCTCTGCTCCATCCTTTCCCAGCGCTGCCTTCTCTCTCGCTTTTCCGCTTCCCGGCGCACCCTCTCCTCTCGCTTTTCCGCTTCCCGGTGCTGCCTTTCCTCTTCCTGGCGCACCCTCTCCTCTTCCTGGCGCGCAGCTTCGCATCTCACAAACCAGGCGGGAGCTTCTTGGGTGTCGAGGCGGTGACGCAGTTGGGCGATACGTCGGGCTACCCTACGCTGCGTGTGCAAATAACGGCCCGGACTGTCAGTATCCTCTAGAGCGGTTCTCTTCTGGCGCTCCGAGGCAAGGCGAGATTGCTCTAATTCAACTTTTTTCTCCGCGACTGCTTTTGAGAAAGCTGCCTCAAATGCAATTAGCTGTGAGTAATCTTCCTCATCCGTTGGTACGGGGACCCCCAAGTCGTTGGAGAATTCAGAGGTCATGGTAAGTTCAACGGGCGACAATTAAATGGTATACCTCATTAATTATTACGCTTTGGGAACGCGGAAGAAAGGGCAATAAGCTGAAGTCTCTGTTGAACTTAATTAAATACAAATGCTTGCTATAATCGGGCAACTATAGTAAGTTGGAATTTGGCTTGCTATGGCGCAGCAACACCAAATGTGGCGTAGCAGAAGCTTACAGAAGTCCGGCTGTGCAGTCGCGGCTCACATTCCGGGGAGCGATCAAGGCGGTGCAAACAAAACATCAAACGAGACCGCCAGACAAGAGCAGGAGTAGGCGGATACGGATTAGCGCAACCAAATATTAGTACGTTTGACCGAGTCAGTTGTGCTGAGGTGTGGGTGTTTAGCCGAAGTCCGAGTCAGGATTATAAATGATTTTAAGGCGCGGGCCGCAAAAAATCCTTATATAACTAGACAGAAATTGGACAGATTTACAAACTTCTGATGAGGAGAATGAGTCAATCACGGAAGCCATGACTACTACTTACTTTATTGCTGGTGCTTCCAGGGGAATCGGATTTGCCCTCGCTGAGGCCTTGAGCCAAGATGCCAACAATCACGTGATTGCCTCTGTTCGCGATAAGACCAAGCCTTCCAAGCTGCATGAGCTGGCCAAAAAGGTAGACAATGTGTCTATAGTCAACTTGGACGTGAACCTGGAGGAATCAGTTCAAGGACTTGCAGAGCAAATATCTGAGTTGACAGACACTGTTGACGTTTTCATTGCCAATGCTGGAATCACTGACCACCTCAAGTCCGTGCTTGAGACTCCACGGGCAGATTGGAATGCGGTTTTCACCACCAACTCATTCGGTCCAATTCTCGTGTACCAGCAAGTGCACAAGTTTTTGCAGAACAGCAAGACGAGAAAAGTATTTTTCGTTTCCAGTGTCGCCGGTTCTAGTGCGAGCATTGGTAGATTTCCCATCAGTGCTTACGGCGCCTCAAAGGCCGCGCTGAACTTCTCGGTCAAGGCTCTGAGCAGCGACCTTGCACTGGAAGGATTTATTGTGGTTGCGATTCATCCAGGACTTGTGTCGACAGACAT